>JAOANR010000006.1:26128469-27328469 GCA_030278955.1 Hygrophila difformis | reverse complement strand
GTTGCGTCGGTAGAAAAATAAAAGTGGACAGATTTATGGTTCTTGTTGAATCTTTTAGGTTTCGAATGTTTTAAAATCTCCCAAAACCATGTAAGGTTAACTTGCAGTGTCTATGAACGTCGGGATGTCCAATTCGGAGGTGTGGCTTCCAGATCACCGTTTCTCCTCTCCGTTCGTCGGGTTCTACGATCTAGATTCGATACGGGGGTGTAGAAAGAAAAAGGAGATGATTAGGATTCGTTTTCGAATCGTTTATTGAATAAAGATTGGACCGAGACTTACCACGACTATGGAGATCTGTAGAGAAACTCGTCCAACAACGTTCGTCTTGGTTTTGTGCCTCCGACGACTCCGGATTTAGGGTTTCGAACGTACAGAATGTTGTAGGGTTTTGTAAACTTGTTCGGGGCTCCCAAGGGGCTTATTTATAGAATTCTTAATCCCTAGGACGTCCACAACCGACCTAGAAGTATGGAGTCGAGAGATGTTCAACCGAAAGTCGAAAAATCCGCGTTCGGGCGAGAGATTCACGCAACAAACGAATCTGTGGGGTGGCGCGGTCGTGGCGCGCTGAAGCCACTTTACCGCGCGGCCACCGCGCCGACTTCGCCTGGACTTCGGTCCGGGCGGGTCGTGCGATCCGTCGTGCTTTTCCGCCTCTCTTTCGGGTTTCTATCCCTCTATGCTCCCGAATTCCAATTTCCGGGGTATATTCGGGTTCGTACTTTCTCTCTAATTTTATTCTCAGTCTAATTGGATGTTTTGGACTCGAATACTCGAGTTCATTAGTGTCGGGTTTTGGTGTACCATTTATCCCTCCTTTTATTTAATTAAATTCCTTTAATTCCTTTTTAAGTAAAAATCTCATTTCTCATTTCCTTATCTTTATTTATTTCTTTTATTTGCTGGATTTGTTTATTTATTTATAGTATTTATTTTATTTATTATTTATTTATTTAATTATTGTTTTATTTTATGTTGGAAAATTCTCGGGTATTACAGTCTACCCTCCTTAAGAATCAACTTCGTCCTCGAAGTTGTGTTTCGGCTTTTCTCGTCTCGTGCTAAGGTCTTGTGTTTGTTTGATTATGTTGTGACTGAACTTAGAATTAAAACTTTTAAGCTGCCTACGTACCCGGTAAAGGGATCAAGCCATAACGTAGTTCAAAAGTTTACAAAATTGCACGAAAAATTAGGGGGTATGACATCCTCTCCCCCTTAAGATTGCAGTTATGTCCCCATAACTGTGTCGGTATCGGTTTGGAACAATGTCGGGTATCGTTCCCTCATATCGGATTCTACTTCCCAAGTTGCCGTCTCACTTTCATGGTTTGACCAAAGAACCTTGATCATTTTGATGGTTTTGTTCCTCGTTACTCGTTCCTTAGTATCGAGAATACGCACTGGGACTTCTTCGTAAGTCAAATCTTCATCGAGCTCAATTATCTCCGGTTGAAGTACATGTGTCGGGTCCGGCACATATTTCTTTAGTTGCGAGACATGGAAGACATTATGAACTCTATCTAAGTGTGGCGGTAAAGCCAATCGGTAGGCTAGAGTTCCGACTCGTTCTAGAATTTCGTAAGGTCCTATGTATCGAGGACTTAACTTCCCTCGTTTGCCAAAGCGCATCACCCCCTTCATGGGTGATATCTTTAGCATGACCCTATCTCCCACTTGAAATTCTAGGTCTCGTCGTCTCACGTCGGCATAACTCTTTTGACGGTCTTGTGCGGCTTTCATCTTCCCTTGGATCACTTTGATTTGTTGAGCCATGTCTTCGATAAGTTGTGGTCCCACTACCACGGACTTATCGTTTTCTTCCCAGCTCAAAGGGCTTCGGCACTTTCGTCCATACAATGCCTCGAAAGGTGCCATGCCAATACTCGCATGGTAACTATTATTATAGGAAAACTCAATCAAGGGTAAATGAGATTCCCAATTTCCTTTGAACTCCAACACGCATGCTCTCAGCATGTCTTCTAGTGTTTGGATTGTCCTTTCGGTTTGTCCATCCGTCATCGGGTGGAATGCAGTGCTCATTTTGATTTGAGTACCGAGAGCTTTTTGTAACTCCGTCCAGAAATGAGAGACAAATCTACTGTCTCTATCGGAAATGATATCATGTGGTACTCCATGTCGCCGTACCACATTATCAATGTAGGCTCGGGCCAATTGGTCCATAGTCCACGTGTCTTTCATTGGGATAAATATGGCTGTCTTCGTTAGCCTATCCACAATTACCCAAATCTTGTTCATGCCTTTAGGTGATCGGGGTAATCCCGAGACAAAGTCCATTGAGATGCTATCCCACTTCCAACTTGGAATCTCTAGTGGTTGCATCAATCCTAAGGGTTTATGTCGCACTGCCTTAACCTTTTGGCAGGTGAGACATCTCGCCACGAAATTTGCCACTTCCTTCTTCATTCCCGGCCACCAATAGATCTTCTTCAGATCTTTGTATAGCTTGTCACCTCCGGGATGTACGGAATATGGCGTGTTGTGCCCTTCCTCCATCAACCTTTGCTTCAACTCGGCACATTTAAGAGGCACACACCATCTACCTTTGAAACGGATGCTTCCATCCTCGTGGACAGCAAATCCTATTGCCTTTCCTTCGGCAATATACCCTTTTATCTTCTCGAGTTTCGGATCGCCCGGTTGAGCGAGTCGAATCTCGTCTAATATTGGAGTTTCTACGACCATGGCATTGACCGTTTCTCTCACTGTGCCAGGATGCACAAGTTCTAACTCCAATCTTGCCAAATCCATGTACAATGCCGGCGGAATTACCAACGAGTTTGTCACGTGTTGGGTTTTCCGACTTAGGGCATCGGCTACCACATTCGCCTTCCCTTCGTGGTACGCTATCTCTAAATCGTAGTCCTTAATGAGTTCCAACCACCTTCGCTGTCTCAAATTCAACTCCTTTTGAGTGAATATATATTTCAAGCTCTTGTGGTCGGTGAACATTCGACACTTCCGCCCATAAAGATAATGTCTCCATATCTTTAGAGCGAAAACGATCGCTGCCAATTCCAGGTCATGTGTCGGATAATTTTCCTCGTGAGGTTTTAGTTGGCGTGATGCATAGGCTACGACTCTCGAGTCTTGCATCAAAACACAACCTAAACCTTCCTTCGAAGCATCGCTGTATACTTCGAAGTCACCATTCTCTGATGGTAGTGTTAATACGGGTGTGGTTGTGAGTCGTTTCTTCAGCTCTTGAAACGATGTCTCACATGCTTCGGTCCACTCGTATTTCGCTCCTTTCTTTAATAGCTGGGTCAAAGGACGTGCAATCCTTGAAAAGTCCCTTACAAATCGTCTATAATATCCGGCTAATCCAAGGAAACTCCTTATTTCCGTTGGACTTTTCGGAGTTGCCCATTCAGTTACGGCAGAGACTTTTGCCGGATCCACTGATGCTCCATCAGCGGATACTATGTGTCCGAGAAATGCCACTTCTTTCAGCCAGAAGTCACATTTCGACAGCTTGCCGTATAGCTGATTTCTTCGCAAGATTTCCAACACTTGATGTAAGTGTTTCGCATGCTCCTCCTCGCTCTTCGAGTAGATCAGGATGTCGTCAATGAACACTACGACACACTGGTCTAACAATTCTCGGAACACGTTGTTCATGAGATTCATGAACATGGCCGGAGCATTTGTTAACCCGAAGGATAACACTGTGAACTCGTAATGGCCATATCGTGTTCGAAACGCCGTCTTTGGAATGTCCTTCTCGGCAATCCTCAATTGATGATACCCAGATCGCAAATCGATCTTCGAGAATACTGAAGCTCCCTTCAGTTGATCAAACAGATCCTCTATTCTCGGTAGGGGGTATTTATTCTTAATGGTCACTTGGTTTAGTCCTCGGTAATCTATGCAAAGACGTAGTCCTCCGTCTTTCTTCTTGACAAACAAAACCGGTGCTCCCCAAGGGGACGTACTCGGTCTTATGTAACCCTTTCCCAATAGCTCCTCGAGTTGTTCCTTTAACTCCTTCATTTCCAGTGGTGCCATCCGGTACGGAGCTTTTGAGACAGGCTCTGTCCCCGGAATGAGATCTATGGTGAATTCAAGATCTCTCTCAGGTGGCATGCCCGGAACGTCTTCAGGGAACACGTCCGGGTATTCTCTTACCACTGGTATGCTATCAACCTTGTTCTCTTCCGCCTCAAGGTTGTGCACATAGCACGCATATAGTTCATACCCCTTACGCATCAAGTTACTTAGTTTAAGTGCACTAACGATTTTGTTACTTTTCTTAGGGGGCTGAGAGTAAAAGATAACTCTCTTTCCCCTACTTTTTGACAAGGTGATCTTTTGCTTTTGGCATTCGATCACCGATTTATACTGGGATAGCCAATCCATCCCCAGTATGATGTCAAAGTCTCTTAAGTTAAATTCTACCAAGTTCGCGAAGAATTCTACGTTCTTTATCACTATAGGAATTCCATTATATCGTTTAGAGCAAGACACTACTTCTCCAGAAGGCAATTGAATTCCTAAGCTAATTCTCTCGCACTTAGGTAGATCTAACTCAGGCACTATCCTTGATGCAATAATTGAGCAACTAGCTCCGGAATCGAATAAAATTCTAAGGGGTGTATTCAAAACGTGAAATGTACCTGCCATCACTTCTCCTTGTGCAGGCACGTCCGCTTGGTTCACCACGTTCAGCCTCCCCATACTGATTGCCCTGCTGATTCGCATTCGGTTGCTGATTTTGTTGCTGGTTTTGATTCTGTGGGGGCGGAGGTCGTTGGTTCTGGTTCTGGTTTTGCGGCCTATTTTGAGGGGGTCTGTACCCTTGGTTATTCCCGTTTCGACCGTTTTGGTTTTGAGGCTGTTCTTGCCCCGCGACCAAATCGTCCCTCTTCGTTATGTTCTCGAGCCTAGTTCGACATTCCCGTCGAACGTGACCCATTCGACCGCATCGGTAACAAGCGCCTTGTTGCGGGCATCCTCTTGCCAGATGTGGTCGTCCACATCGCGGGCAAGGCGGTACCGGATCTTCTTGATTGAACCTCCTTCCCGTGTTGTTTTGTTGGGGCCTATTCGACCCTCTGCGCTGCTCGTTCCTTCCAGTGTTGTTCTCGTTTCTTGAGTCTCGGCTTCTCTTGTCCTGAGGACCCCTGCTGGACTCCCCACTCACCCTTCTTTTCAGCTGCTGCACGCGTGCTACTGCTACAGCGCGATCGTATACGGCTTGCAAATCGGGGTAGTGTACCCCCGCGATCACTTCGCGCACAGACAGGTTCAGTCCCATCTCGAACTTCTGTGCCTTCTCCGCATCAGTAGGCACTAGCCTTGGTGCGAACCTCACCAGCTCCTTGAAGCGGGTGTAGTATTCCTGCACCGTTTGGCTTCTTTGCTTCAACGACAGGAATTCTTCGTACATGGCAGCTTTGGTACTCAAGGGATAGAATCGATCCCTGAGTAGTTCCATCATCTCCATCCATGAGTAAGGCTCGTCATCTTCAGTTAGTTTGGCTTGCGTTGCTTGCCACCAGTCATCAGCTTCGCCTCCCAAGTAGTATGAAGCGACATGTACCCTCTCTCCTTCCGGACATTTGACCGCTCCCAGCAGCTTGTCAAAAGTCCGGATCCATTCCTCCTGTTTAGCTGGATCCTCCTCACCAGCATAGTGGGGCGGCTGGTAGGGATTCACCATCGCCAGGTAGTTAGGGCGAGCTTGGGGCGGAGGTACCGCCGCAGCTTGACCCTGGTTGACTTGCGCGTTTCCGAGCGCAATCAACACTTCCTCTATCGTCCTAAGACGATCGCCCACATTGTTCGGTGCGGGGGCGTCCTGCGCACCTTGGGGTTGTTCCATCTCAGGTTGAATCGGTTCAGTGACGTTTGGTGGTGTTTCAGTAGGTATCTCAGTGGTGGTTTGGGGAGTGGTTTGAGTTCTTCCTCTTCCTCTTCCTCTGGGTGCCATTCTAGTACAAATGGGATAGGTTAGGACTGACGAATTTAGCATATAGTCTAAGCAATTTCTATGAATGTATATGTGTGTAGTAATTTAGCACGTGGTGCTTTGTTCGGATTGAGAAGCATCGTACGCTTCGGGGTTTTATTTTATTTTGTCTTGTTTTGTTTTGATTTAAAAATAAATAAATCGGGCATTTTATTTCCTCAAAAGAAATTTTAGTACAAAAGTAGAAATATTTTTCTAGCAAAACAATGTCTAACAATAGAATCTCTAGTGTCTCATGACGTCACCGGAGGACGTAGCAGGATCTTCCTCTGGATCTTCCTCCTCCGAACTCGACGGCTTCAGCTCGTCAAAGATAGTGTTTAAGTCCTGCCCGTGGGCATCGATGTATTCTTTTAGTATTAAGTTTTGCGTAGTGAGGGTTTGGACTTGGCGCTCGAGTTGGTTTATGCGGTGATGATCCGCCTCTCTCAAGTTGCCCATGTGATGTAAATTGGCCTCCAATTGAGCCATACGGTACTTCATTTGCTCTAGGGTTTGGTGGGAATCGAGATGAACGCTCATCATCCTGACCATCAACTGCATCATGTCTTGACTAGCCATCTAGCGCAAGCAAGAGATCTACGTTAATATTCGCCAAGATTCTAGGTTCGAGTTTCCAAGATTCTAAGTTCAAGTTTCGCCAAGATGCTAAGTTCAAGTTTCGCCAAGATTCTAAGTTCAAGTTTCGCCAAGATTCTAAGTTCAAGTTTCGCCAAGATTCTAAGTTCAAGTTTCCAAGATGCTAAGTTCATAGCAGAGATGCAACATGCATATGCAAATGATAATTCCCCCCAATAATAATTTAATACACCATATATATATATTTTTCCATGGGTTTTAAAATAAAGAATAAAAATTCTTCCATGGAAATAATACTTTAAAATTTAAAATAATAGTCAAAATATTAATAATAGTTTAAAAATAGTAATGGTTTAAAAATAGTAGTTTAAAAATAGCCGGGCTCTGATACCAACTTGTAACACCCCGGTTTTTGGTCACCCAGGTCGGGATGTCACCGCCACATCCCCCTAGTAAGACACGGTTTCTCCGAGCTTACTAAAGAGATGCAAGGCTAAGTATTGCAGGATTTAAAACATTTAAAGCATTCAAAATAGCCCATACAATATAATTCGAAAATAATAATAGCATAGCGCAGCGGAAATATTTAGTTTAGTACAGTATCGCAGCGGAAATTATAAAAAGGGCCGACATGGCCAAAACACGGGTTAAACAGGCCCGTTCATAATATAGTCTGAGTACGAAATTTAAAAGCAAAATAACAATTCCCAAAATCCCATGCATGATTCGTGCTCATACAGGCTCATTCCACATATTCTGTAAAGAAAGGAATAAAAATGGTTTTGGTCAGCAAAATTTGCTGAGTAAGTTAACACATGCATGATCGTAGGGTTTAAAAGCCATAAGTTTAATAATTTAACAAAAGCATGATAATAACATAATATTTAGTTTCATCTAATCCATATCCAATAGCATAATTTATCTCAGGCTCCATTTAACAACACATACCACATGGTTCAAAATAATAGCCATAATTAAAATAAAGCATTTAAATAATTTAATTTGACAACAATATCATTTAATCTAGTTTAATTTAATTTAGAATCCCCATTACATTCCCGATTTGGTATTTCAAAGTTTCACGATAAAAATCGCGATGTCAACAAGTTTAGCCGGTAGCCCGGCGGCCGCAGCCGTATCAGCCATACCCAGTACCACTCCGGAGCCTCGGGAAACCCATACGGATATTCACGAGAGTGTAGGCTCTATATTTCTCCGTTTTGGCAATATCACATTTCAAGTATAGCGCGCGGGGTCACCATCGTCCATTACGGCACGAAGTGAATCGTTAGGGGGCACCCTGCAGAGCACTCACCCCTAATTTTAATTTATCAAGTTTGTAAGGGGATTTAGTTTTTTTTTAAAATCTGTCTTCCATTGTATTAATTTAGAAACAATATCTCAATTCGTTTCAACCCTAAAGGTTAATTCCATGTTTCAACAAGATTTCAAAATTTCGTTTCGGTAAATCACAGTTTACTCCAAAATTCGTTTAAAATCAGATTTAATTCCAAAAATTCCAAATTTTCATATCTGACTCGGAAACATCAGGATCTACAACTTTCGTGTTTTAACTTTTTCAATCCGAGATACCTAAGTAGGTCAAAATCGCCAATTTTCGCATAACAAGAAATCTGTCCGAGTTTAACATGTCACAGTTTAAAGATTTCAAATTCTAACATATCAATTCAACTCCAAACTTAATGAAATTTGACAGGGATCATCTTAAGACATTTATCTACAACTTTCATGTTTGGCCAAAGATCTAAAACAGCCTAGATCCTATGTCAAAAACGAGATCAAGATCATTCCTAAGTTCTGTCCAAGATTTCAAGATCTAGAATCAAACAGTTCGGTTTCAACGGGTTTTCACATATCAAATCAACTCCAAAAATTCTCAAATTTTTACAGTAGCTAGGTCTAAGTCTTAGAAACGTTTTTCGTGTTTTAAGTTTTTCCGTTTGAGTTCGTTTTAAGGGTCGGAAAAATTCACCAAATCTGTTGCGTCGGTAGAAAAACAAAAGTGGACAGATTTATGGTTCTTGTTGAATCTTTTAGGTTTCGAATGTTTTAAAATCTCCCAAAACCATGTAAGGTTAACTTACAGTGTCTATGAACGTCAGGAATGTCCAATTCGGAGGCGTGGCTTCCAGATCACCGTTTCTCCTCTCCGTTCGTCGGGTTCTACGATCTAGATTCGATACGGGGGTGTAGAAAGAAAAAGGAGATGATTAGGATTCGTTTTCGAATCGTTTATTGAATAAAGATTGGACCGAGACTTACCACGACTATGGAAATCTGTAGAGAAACTCGTCCAACAGCGTTCGTCTTGGTTTCGTGCCTCCGACGACTCCGGATTTAGGGTTTCGAACGTACAGAATGTTGTAGGGTTTTGTAAACTTGTTCGGGGCTCCCAAGGGGCTTATTTATAGAATTCTTAATCCCTAGGACGTCCACAACCGACCTAGAAGTCTGGAGTCGAGAGATGTTCAACCGAAAGTCGAAAAATCCGCGTTCGGGCGAGAGATTCACGCAACAAACGAATCTGTGGGGTGGCGCGGTCGTGGCGCGCTGAAGCCACTTTACCGCGCGGCCACCGCGCCGACTTCGCCTGGACTTCGGTCCGGGCGGGTCGTGCGATCCGTCGTGCTTTTCCGCCTCTCTTTCGGGTTTCTATCCCTCTATGCTCCCGAATTCCGATTTCCGGGGTATATTCGGGTTCGTACTTTCTCTCTAATTTTATTCTCAGTCTAATTGGATGTTTTGGACTCGAATACTCGAGTTCATTAGTGTCGGGTTTTGGTGTACCATTTATCCCTCCTTTTATTTAATTAAATTCCTTTAATTCCTTTTTAAGTAAAAATCTCATTTCTCATTTCCTTATCTTTATTTATTTCTTTTATTTGCTGGATTTGTTTATTTATTTATAGTATTTATTTTATTTATTATTTATTATTTAATTATTGTTTTATTTTATGTTGGAAAATTCTCGGGTATTACACCTACTATCTTTCGAGACTGCCTCGTTAGTGGTCTCCCATTATTTTGGACTGCCTCGTTAGTGGTCCTACGTTGAGATTGCCTCGTTAGTGATCTCCCGGTATGGTGTCCTCTTCTTAGTTTGCGGGATAAAATATAAAAGACTTGTGTGAGTGTTTAATTATGCTTAAATCTTATTTACCATGTTTTTAAATTATGCATTTAAATTACGTTCTTAAATTATGCTTTTAAATTATGCTTTTAAATTAAGTCCTTTAATTATGTATTCTCGTCTTGAATAATTTAATCATGTTTTCCGCTGCGAATAAAATATGGATTTTTAAATTAATGCATGAAAAGTGTAATTTTAATTAAACATATGTGACCCCTTAAATTGTTTAGTTAAGGATTAACTTAATCGGTATATTTTTATACTGATAAACCGTTGTCATTTTTCTTTTACAGAGTATGTCGAGTGACGCATGCACTTGCACTTGGGGGGAAACATTATTGAACATTTTAAACTTTCTGCATCGTACTACTGATTTACCGGGTCTGTTAAACCCGAGGTTTTGGCCGTGTTGGCCGTGATTACTTTTCCGCTGCATTTACTTTATTTTTGCGCATGATGATTATTACTACCGTATTTTGATTTAAGTATTATTATATTCCGGACTCAATGTTGAAATGTTTTTAAATCTTTTACGTACCCATAAGCCTTGCATTTCCTTAGTGAGCTTGGGAAGCCGTGTCTTGCTAGGGAGATGTGGCGGTGACATTCCGGCCTGGGTTATCAAATCCGGGGTGTTACATATTGTCGACACTTCTTTTTCTCTTACATCCAGCTGTTCTCACTTTGGCTTGTGAAAAATTTTTGGACGTTTCTTCCCTTTATCCTGTTCGGATCCGGTTTTCTTCTGGGTTACCCGAATCTTTATACCGGATAGGGATTATTCATGTTCTGTGCTTTATGGGCAATTGTGGTTATCCCATTGGCCAACATGCATCATATTGCATGCCTTCTTTCTGGTGGACTCGGTTGTTGGCAACTTATTTTTCTGAGTGAGTAACCTATTATTTCTGAATGAGGTTTCCGCAAACTCCGTGCTTTTTCCTATTAATGAATTTACCAGGAACAATCCATTTAAATTATTTGAAATATTTTAAATAGATATCTGACCTTCTCCATCTCGGTGAGACAGACCCAAAATCCTCATGCTCGTCTCGTGGAGATTTCATCTTCACTAATAGAAGATACCAACGGTGCTTCTCCTCAATGGACTTAACTCTGTTGAAAGCTATCATATCAGGTCATTGTAATTTTATAAAATGAAGACCGGATAGGAACCTTTTCCCACCATTTCTGGGGCTGCTGAAATGAATTTAAGCTCCAAAATATCTCCTCGTTACAGGTGCTGGTTGTTTTGCCATGATTCATGCACCGCCCTACTTATCCATCACGAAAGTTTTTCTATCTCCGAAACCCTGGTGATGTAGTATGAACTGATGCTAATGCTGCAAAATCATACCACTTGCGAACGTCTTCTGGCTTTGATACTTCGAGCATCCAGACCCTATTGTACCTTCCAGATGTTTCAATTGCCGTCTTGCTGGGGTTAATTCCCCTTTTGGAAACCTATTGTTCCCATTTTTCTTGGTAGTCCAGCCATGCGGTAAAAAGGACCTTTTCATCTGAATTAACCTCAGAGGTGCCTGTCATTGGTCTAAGGTTAATTTCTTTCTCTTTTACCCCAGAGGTAGTGGGTTGACTTGAGCCTTTGGAAACGTGACTTCCCTCTTGCTCAATATTTTCCATTTTTTGGTGTCCGGTAATGGTTCCTTAGAAGCAATACTTGAATCTGCTTCTTCATACATGACCACTTTTGTTGGGCATGCTTCTCTTTGTTAACCAGGGAAGCCGACGCCTTCCGGATTGGCTCGAGTACTGATTCCCATAACATTGTTATTGCTATATGGGAGGTTCGTATATCATTGCGGACCATGTCCACATTGCTCTGTTGTATTTGGCCAGCTCCTTTTGCATTGATATCCAGCTGCCCAAAATGCTTTGATAGCTCATCTAGGTTTTCTCTGAGGTGCCTGAATCTCGTAACGGCAACATTTTCATGAGATTTTATAGCATCAATATCATAAGTATAATATTGATATTTAACTTTCCATCAGATAATACGAGCTTTTTCAATTTTTGATTCCAATTTATTTTTTAAATCGTATTATAACATTTTAATATAAATTTCTTTGCACGTAAGAATAAATGCCATTTTTAAATGTTTTTCATACTGTAAGGAACTCTTTTTCATTAATATGCCAAAGTTTGGCTTGTTGTTCAATGAACAACCCTCCTGTGTATCTACAGGGTTCTTGCCCCGTAGTTGTTTTTCTCATGAGCACTCTGGTCCATCGAAAATCATTGGCGTTTGTATAGACTACCAACTGATAATGGCCAAAATTGACCATTATTTTCAATCTATTTCCGTGTCTAATACGGACATTTGATAGCATTCCGGTCTTACTTAAATAAGAAAGCAGTTGAATTTAACAGATTTATGCAAGTTTGTATAAATAATAAGCTGGTAATGAAAAATACAAAAATATTGTTATTTTTATTAAATTTGTATTAAAAAATCCAAAAACATGATAAAATATTAAAAATCCCACATTTGATAATTATGGTTTGTAGTATGTTCGGTGGAACACGGATCCGTTAAACGGAACACAAACAAAATATCAAGTGGAGCAAATATCCTTATTTATTATATTTTATATTTTACATTTTAATGTATATAGTTTTAATTTTTATGTTTATTTATTTCTATTTCTGTTTTCTGCCATAATTAAAAATTATTAATCCACTAATCCATATTTAATGAAATTACAGGTGATTGGGTATTTTGATCCAGTTCAATTTGAAGTCCAAAACCAGTAAGCCCAACTCCACCCTAGCCCAATTAACCCCTAAGCCCACTGAGCCCATCTCCACGTGGCCCAAACCCCAACCCTAAACTAACCCTAACCCTAATCCTCCCTGCCGCCGGCGGCCCTCCGGCGAACCACCACCACCACCGCCGAGCAGCAACACAGCCCGCTCACTCCGGCAGCTCCTTCCGCTCGCCTCCAACATTCCGATCACCACCGCGACAGCCATCTCCTTCTTCCCACTTTTTCCGGCCAACCCCCATCTTCTCCGACCCACTACCACCATCATCCATTTCCACCTCCTTCTCACCACAAACAAAGCAGCCTCATCATCTCACCACCACCTCCCTCATCCAACTCCGGCGACACCAACACCTCTCCAACGCCGCCCATCTCCGCCACCACCATCCTCAACAAAATCGGACGCATCCTTCACCCTCTCCAACCCACCTCCGCCGCCTCCGACCTTCTCCGGCGAGCCCTTCTTCTCCAACCTCCACTGCCGCCACCACCATTACCACCTCACCACCATTATCACCTCACCACCGCAACCACCGCCCCATCTCAGCCACCGCAGCAGCCGCACTCCAACACATCCAAGTCCGGCCGCCGCCGCCTTCATCCTGCCATCTCAGCCCTCGCGCCACCACCATCCGAGATCTACAACCGCCGTTCACCACCCCATCCTCATCTCAGTCACCACCAACACCCAAATTCGACCATCTCCGAGCCCCAACCAGCGCCTCCGGCGGCCGCGTCTCCAAATCGAGCCACCAACGGCCGAAGCAGCTCAGCCGCCAGTGCACCATCTCCGCCGCCGCACACCCATCTCCAAGCTCCGGTCATCCCCCTCAGAATTCCGACCTCCCCCAATTTCAGAACACCAGAGGGCGACAAAACTGGAACAGAAAACAAGAAAAAAGCGAAAAGAATTGAGAAGGAGAAGAAAATAAAAATGGGGGAAGGAAAGATTGAAGAAGAAAGAAGAAGAAAATTGGGGAAGAAGCTGTCGAGATGGGGAAGAAGAAATGAATGGAGGAAAGAGAGAAGAATAAAGAAGAGAAGAGAAAAGAGAAATGAAAGAGTAAAGAGAAAACAAAAAGCCTGTCGAGAAAGAAAAAAATCACATCCGGTCGCGGAACCATGTTTAGCGACCGGGTGTCTAGGGACAGGGAAATTGCTTAAAGACTGGGATGTTTAGAGACACAAAATTCATGTCGCTAAACAAACCCCGGGTCGAGATACCATGGACCGCGACCGGGTGCTCCGCGACACAGAAAATGGTTAGAGACTGGGAGTATCAAGACACAAAATCTGTGTTGCGGAACAATGTTCCGCGACACATGGATCGCGACCAGGACAGAGTCCCGCGACCTCGACAGAGGCATACCGAATGCAGCTCCTCACGCGACACCACATGCCACCCACATTCAAATTCCCACATGCCAAAATACGCGCAAGGTCCCTGGACTTCAAGTCCCGCAGGCATAACATTTTCGTCTTCTTCCTCTGGAGCTCGAGCTCCCGCCCCCTCCTGTGCGCCATCCTGGAGCTAAAAATTGTGTCCTGAACCAGATTTGTTCCGCGAACCGGCACAATTGTTTAGCGACTGGTGGGCCTTGAATGGGCCTAGGGCTTAATTTCACCACTCTATAAATATAACCTCCCCACCCCTTTGAACAGTAACCTAGCCACACTTGCAATTTAATTTTTGTTCTTGGGGCACCACTGTGCTCTCAAGTAGCTTTTAGAGTAGATAGTTTTATTTTTATGCAATGTAGATTTTAGTGTAGTTTTTAGTTTAATTTCTGTAATAAATTAGTGTGGCTAGTGTTCACATTTTCCAGTTTATCATATTTTTGTATCTTGGGTTGAAACATTCAATTAATGGATGTAGTTAAACCTTATTTTAGTTTGTGGAATGATCAAGAAAATGCCCCACAAAAATTTGTCATGGTCTCTCCCTTATTAATTATTTTGATGTTCTGTCTTCATTTCTTTTGGGTTGCTTGACCACTTTTATTATTATAGTTAGGTTTAATGCTTTATTTAGACTTAATAAATGCATAAATAACTTATATGTATCCATTGATAGATTTAGTGTAGGTTTTATTTTAATTTTGGTTTGTTAGGATAGTTGGTGTTTGTTTGTGCAGTAGTACTAGTTTGTATCCTTCTCCTGTTTTCTTTTCTTTTTAGGTAGTTTCTTTATTTTTGCTTTTGTTTATTTTCTTTGTTTGTTTATTTTTATTCCTAGTGCATTAGATCTAAAAGGGATGGTATTAAAGTGTTTGTGCATTTTTATTTAAAATTGCATGTCCTAAATTGTATTGCAACGTAATTTTCCCGTTGTGATCCCACAGATCACAACGTACTCCCCTGCAATGCAATATTAGGCGTTATGCTGCCAAAATTTTTATAAAATTTTTTAAATCCCTTGGTCGAGAAGCAATCCTGTCGCGGACCCACGGTCCGCGACACAACCTTGATTAGCGACCAAGGACCCAAATGCTTGTAATGTAATTCTGGAAGGGCTCTGTCGCGGAACCCCTGTCGCGGACCCACGGTCCGCGACACACCCCTCATTCCGCGACCAGGAATTATGCCCTTGTTGATTTTCAAACCTTGTGTCACTAAACCCCGGTCGCGGTCCCATGCTTAGCGACCCGGATTTTTGTTTAGCGACACAACACCCCCAATTTCCAAAATTTTAATTTCTCTTATCTCCCACCTTTCTGTCGAGATCCCCCTGTCGCGGACACAATTTCTGTTTCTCGACAGGCTTGGCACCTTGTTGCCAGATTTTTATTCTCCATCTCACCCCATTAATTAATTGAACCTTTATATTAATATTTTGAGGTTGAAATCCAATGATCTCAACCCATGATTAATTTGATATAAAGAATTTTGTTCAATTCCATTAAAAGATTTTTCTACAAAATTAAACTCTAATGATCTAAGTATATAATCCGGACTGTAACTAATTAATTATGGAATGAGTGATTATTTAGACCATAAAGAGTAACTATGGATTAATTTCCATACCCTTGCATGAGAAACCAATGTCTCTCATACAAGATGACCCAAAAATATTTTCTTTTATTTATTTTGTCTTTACCCGTGTTGTGTGAAACAGCTAGTAAGGAATATAACAGACTAATGTTGGCGGGTATTCCCACACGGATAAACTAGCTCGTGGTCTGTATATTAATTACTAGATGTTATTTTGCATGGTCCGGATAGTGGTCGGTGGAAGCCTTGGCGGTTCGTCCATCCGGGATTATAATAGCTGCTCAGCTGACTCCTATCCGGATACAGTTTTCTTTTCTTTATTTTAATTTCAAAACCTGAATTCAAGTTGTAGTATTATTTAATGATGTCGACCAACATTATTTGAGAATTATTACAGCAAGAAAATATGTGGGTTTTTCTTCCATTCACAGACAAAAGGGAGCTGAATGACGGTGGTCACCGTCACTTGGAATTCCTTTCTATCTAAAAATCTTTCCATCTGGAATAATTGGGAACTGGATAGCAGATTTTTGCAGTCCAGATCACCCCAGTTATTTCTGGCACTCTCTTAGCCAAAATTCTTCTCATCTCCGGCTATTTCATATTTGTGTTCCAACTTCTGTCTAAACCCACCTTATATTTTGGGTTATTTAATTTTACACTTCTCATAAAAAATTATGCATGATAATATTATGTAACTATTGTGGTCAAATTATTTTGGGATCTTTCCCTTGGACACAGGAGTCTTGATTATAATCAGATGTCTCATAATAAATTTCCAACAAAAATTCATTTATAAAATCCGGATCTGAGTAAGGGATAAATTCCACAGTTATGACTAATTCATATCCGACTGGGGGTTGATTTTGGGAAATTAGAAGCAGAGTCAGCGATTAGGTCTCATCTAGACTGAAAGGGTCTGTGTTCTTATTGAGAGTCTAGTACCTGTTTAGGGAATGGTTTTCAAATCAATTATTTTCCAAAATTGCTTTGTGTTGGAAATCTGGTATTAAATATCACACTGAGATGGGGTCCACTTGGATTCAAGTACGGTGTGATAGATAATTCTAGAGGAACAATACATAGGCCTTGGTTATTTTCTAAGATAGGGTTGAGTTCCTTTCAACTGCTATCCTCTTTTGTCAATGCCTATTTTTGAGTCCTGAGTGAGTGCATCCGGAACGAACTAATCTATTAGTTCGTTTCATTAGTTTGTATCTCATAACCACCTGATGGGAAGTGAACACTGCGAGCGGTTCACCGAGAATAGGGAATTCTTGATCCACACCCAGGCACCATGACCGGGGGCTGCCTTTTACTACCAGGGTCAGACTTTCAAAAACCTCCGAGTGATAGGATTTTAAATGCTTTCTTTACCGCTTTCTTTTAACTGCTTTCTTTTAACTGCTTTCTTTAGAGGTCACTCGGTTGTATTGAGAGTTGTGTAACTGCTACTAGGACTGATAGTTAAGGGATAGTTCAGGGCTTGATTAGAATCTTTGGGTGTGACATGGGAGAATGATAGGAGTATTTGGCATTTCAACTAATGATTTGTCGGGTGTTGCTTGTCCACCACAGATAAATAGCATACCTCTGCGCGGGGGCAGTTTTATATCTGTGGTATCTTAGATTTTGTTGTCTTAAGGCATGTAAATCCTTACTGTAAGTACCTGTCTGTTAAAGGGAACATAGTATAGGAAGCATGAGAGTTAGCTAACTGATGGATTATCCCAAGCTAAGATCTGTGTAACAAAATGGAAGTTTAACTGTGTTTCATCTGAATCTTGTCCAATCTTTATTCTTTTCTTCCTGTCCCTTCTGTCATATTTTAAATATGCTTTCTTAGAATAATCTTAACCGCTTTCTTGGAATAATTTTATTGCTTTCTTAGATTAAGTTTAATTCGCTTTCTAGAATAATTTTATCTGCTTTATTTTAATTGCTTTCATAACTTAGTTTAAATTCTGTCAAGTAGTTGATAATCAAACACAAACTTGAATCGAGTAACCGAGTGGAAAATCTTAGTAAACGACGTGGGCCCTGCTTCCATCGCACATCCTCCAGTGAACGATCCGATACTTACTATAAATTACTGCAATTTTTGACTCCGTGCGCTTTCGGGGGCACAGTTTCTTAACACGAGTGAATAAAAACGTGACAACCTATAAATATATCCCTAATCCCAACTCCGCCTTCATAAATTGGTTTCATTAAATAAAATTGAAAACCGGGATTATTGTTTTTCAGAAAATATTCATATAGTGGGAACTTGTCAAAAGTTTCATGGCAGGGAATCTCATGACATGAAATTATGAAAAGTATCATGGCGCAGATGCCAGGGACCTTCAGTGTGACAGGCTGAAGGTCGAGACTGAACTGTCTATCTTGGTTGCACCATGAAATTTGTCAAAAGTTTCATGCCGGGGAGGACCACAGCGCCGTTTGAAATCAAAGCACCCCACATGAGTAATAAAAAGTGGAATATATCCTTAAACCCCTTCCCATGAATCATAACTCCTTTCATTAAATAAATTCAAACTTGATATATTTTATAAAAACACTCGTGTTAGTGAAACTTGTCAAAAGTTTCATGGCGCCGTTGCCGGGGAGGATGCAGCGTCGTTTATTAAGAGAATTACACTCCTGATTACTCATAGTTAGTTTAGTGTTAGTTTAGTGTATTTATTTCAGAACAGAGAAGTACCCTCAAATCAATTAAACATTTAGAGTACTAAGACTCTAAATGTGAGGATGTTGATTTGAGGGGAAAACCTAACCAATTGGGTATTTTTGCTTGCAGGAATCATGGAGCCACCAAAACTAGTATAAGGAGTTAAATGTGGAAGTGTAGCATTGGGGCTACATTAATTTGCAATTGTAAATTGCCAAACACGTGAGACTCACGTGTTTGTCATCTCCACCACCTCCGGACCACGAAGCTCCACCGTTGTTCCATCGCCCATCCACCTCATTACCACCACTGCTCTGAGGAAGCCCTCATCACTGGTGAAACAACAAATGGAGCAGCAGACCTTCGGACTACAGGTTCCCGGTAGGATTAGTTCTGTAATTGACCGAAGATTATATCCGGAATTTAAAGAAATTTAAAATCCGGAATAATTTTCACAAGCACAGAATTAGTCCAACCTAAATTTCTGCAAGTCAAAATCATATATATATAGTTATATATATTTATACATATTGTGCATATTATATTAAATAATTCGGGTATTAATCAATTAACTCACATTTAGAGTACAAAGACTCTAAATGTGAGGATGTTGATATTTTTGAGAAAACCCGATAACTTCTTCTGTGTTTGCTCTGCAGGAATTTGTGGAATCACCAAAAAGAAAATTAAAGCTGCAAAACAGGTTCCCGGTTGGATCGATCCTGTGATTAATTGAAAGTATTCTTGGAATTTAAAGCAATTTAAAATCCGGAATAACTTTTATAAGAACAGAATTAATCCAACCTAATTTTTGCAAGTAGATTAAATTTTATTTATGTCTAGAAAATCCAAAAACGTGATTGAACAATTTTGATGAAAATCAGAATTTTTCTAAGTGTTGGGCATCGAACAATTGCCTTGCTTGATGCACCAAACGATCACACTTAGCCAAAATCGTCGAACATTTAATTGGTTTGACGAAAAAGGCTATCGGAGTTATATTCATAGTTTGCATGTTAATATTTTCCCCCTCCCTCTCTCCTCTTTTATTTTGTTTTGATCTCCATAATTTGTTTAAGTAGGAGTTGATTAACTCACATTTCGAGCAAGGCTCAAAATGTGAGGATGTTGATTCTTCACTTAAATATTTTATTAAAAAAAAAGTGTGTTATTTTTCTGTTTATTTATTTTTATTATTTTATATCTATACCCAGCATAAAGCATGTATAAATCTGTCAGTGATTCACATATTCGATTTTGATTTATGATTAAATTTTCAAACTTTTAAATTGGGATAATATAATTGAAGACATGCATGATATGAATTTTTGAGGTTTTGAGCTATAAAAATTTAATGATATCATCATCTTGTTGGGTAATAAGTCCTCATGTTGAGAATTTAATTGAATAGAATGTAAGAATTTTCCAAAGATTAAATTTAAGAATATTGTATGACATGAATGAACCATTCCATGTGAGATTTGAGCCATGAGTCACTTTTACTCATTTCTTTTATTTGATGTGTGAAAATCATTTTAATTGAAGGACACTAGAACTTGCGATTGAGACCGATTCAAGACCATGCCATATTCTAAAAATCGAGCATATTGATCGAGGCACCTAGAAAAACCCCAAATTTTTGGCCTTCGTTTGAAATCCAAACCCAAAAATATTTTTCCCTTTAGGATTAACCAATTTGAGCCTTAAGCCTAATTTTTCTTTGAAGCCCTCTATATTATTCCTAGCCTTCTAAAAAGACCAAAAAATTCAAACCCAAGTGTGCAAGAATAAATTTTATCAAGGCATTACAATTTTTGATCATCAACAAAAATTTCAATCGGTATTCAAGAATCCGATCAAAAAAAAAAGTCGAGTTTCAATCGACAAAAATAAATTGCAAATGACAAAGCAAATTAGACATAGTCTAATGTCATGCAATAGTAAAGAAAAGCAAAAGAAAGAAAGAAAAATATTGATGATCATAAATTTTAAATAAATATGCCAAGTTATGATAGAATTAATTCTTGCAACTTCTTAGCCCAATAATTCCCTATCTTACCAATGTTACAACCGTACGCCCCGTTATAACCCTTGAATAAGACCTCATGATCTCGATTTGAAGAAATGAGCCGGTGGCGAGTTGGTCCAATTGCAAGCTTATGGGATAATTTAATTAAATTTGATTATGAGCGTTCGTGATTAAAGCCCAAATTTGAGAGAGAGTGAAATTTCCGCATCTACTATATGTGAGGCCTCATTTCTAATTCATATTCATGTCATGCTTTAATTCTAGAATTGAATCAATGATTATTTCTAAACATGACATTCATGAAGAATTATCAATAATGACTGATTTGTAGGCCTGATTAAGTGAGAAGTATCATTTTATTAAACACTGCAATCAAGAAAATTTAATACTTGTAGTTTTCGATTGTCTTATCCCAATCTAAAAGAATGATATTTTTGAAGCCACGAAAATAGATTGAATATGCAGCGTCTATGCTCTTAGGAGCACTGACTCTGACTGCTTGGGGACGATCAGTATTAAATGTGAGGATGTTGATAATGGCCAAAATTGACCATTATTTTCAATCTATTTCCGTGTCTAATACGGACAGATCGCATTTCGGTCTTACTTAAATAAGAAAGCAGTTGAATTTAACAGATTTATGCAAGTTTGTATAAAAAATAAGCTGGTAATGAAAAATACAAAAATATTGTTATTTTTATTAAATTTGTATTAAAAAATCCAAAAACATGATAAAATATTAAAAATCCCACATTTGATAATTATGGCTTGTAGTATCTGTTCGGTGGAACACGGATCCGTTAAACGGAACACAAACAAAATATCAAGTGGAGCAAATATCCTTATTTATTATATTTTATATTTTATATTTTAATGTATATAGTTTTAATTTTTATGTTTATTTATTTCTATTTCTGTTTTCTGCCATAATTAAAAATTATTAATCCACTAATCCATATTTAATGAAATTACAGGTGATTGGGTATTTTGATCCAGTTCAATTTGAAGTCCAAAACCTGTAAGCCCAACTCCACCCTAGCCCAATTAACCCCTAAGCCCACTGAGCCCATCTCCACGTGGCCCAAACCCCAACCCTAAACTAACCCTAACCCTAATCCTCCCTGTCGCCGGCGGCCCTCCGGCGAACCACCACCATCACCGCCGAGCAGCAACACAACCCCCTCACTCCGGCAGCTCCTTCCGCTCGCCTCCAACATTCCGATCACCACCGCGACAGCCATCTCCTTCTTCCCACTTTTTCCGGCCAACCCCCATCTTCTCCGACCCACTACCACCATCATCCATTTCCACCTCCTTCTCACAAAAAACAGAGCAGCCTCATCATCTCACCACCACCTCCCTCATCCAACTCCGGCGACACCAACACCTCTCCAACGCCGCCCATCTCCGCCACCACCATCCTCAACAAAATCGGACGCATCCTTCACCCTCTCCAACCCACCTCCGCCGCCTCCGACCTTCTCCGGCGAGCCCTTCGTCTCCAACCTCCACTGCCGCCACCACCATTACCACCTCACCACCATTATCACCTCACCACCGCAACCACCGCCCCATCTCAGCCACCGCAGCAGCCGCACTCCAACACATCCAAGTCCGGCCGCCGCCGCCTTCATCCTGCCATCTCAGCCCTCGCGCCACCACCATCCGAGATCTACAACTGCCGTTCACCACCCCATCCTCATCTCAGTCACCACCAACACCCACATCCGACCATCTCCGAGCCCCAACCAGCGCCTCCGGCGGCCGCGTCTCCAAATCGAGCCACCAACAGCCGAAGCAGCTCAGCCGCCAGTGCGCCATCTCCGCCGCCGCACACCCATCTCCAAGCTCCGGTCATCCCCCTCAGAATTCCGACCTCCCCCAATTTCAGAACACCAGAGGGCGACAAAACTGGAACAGAAAACAAGAAAAAAAGCGAAAAGAATTGAGAAGGAGAAGAAAATAAAAATGGGGGAAGGAAAGATTGAAGAAGAAAGAAGAAGAAAATTGGGGAAGAAGCTGTCGAGATGGGGAAGAAGAAATGAATGGAGGAAAGAGAGAAGAATAAAGAAGAGAAGAGAAAAGAGAAATGAAAGAGTAAAGAGAAAACAAAAAGCCAGTCGAGAAAGAAAAAAATCACATCCGGTCGCGGAACCATGTTTAGCGACCGGGTGTCTAGGGACAGGGAAATTGCTTAAAGACTGGGATGTTTAGAGACACAAAATCCGTGTCGCTAAACAAACCCCGGGTCGATATACCATGGACCGCGACCGGGTGCTCCGCGACACAGAAAATGGTTAGAGACTGGGAGTATCAAGACACAAAATCTGTGTCGCGGAACAATGTTCCGCGACACATTGATCGCGACCAGGACAGAGTCCCGCGACCTCGACAGAGGCATACTGAATGCAGCTCCTCACGTGACACCACATGCCACCCACATTCAAATTCCCACATGCCAAAATACGCGCAAGGTCCCTGGACTTCAAGTCCCGCAGGCATAACATTTTCGTCTTCTTCCTCTGGACCTCGAGCTCCCGCCCCCTCCTGTGCGCCATCCTGGAGCTAAAAATTGTGTCCTGAACCAGATTTGTTCCGGGGAAAATAGCCACAGAAGTCCTTTTTCTTTTCATTTTATCCGGTTTCATCCTTTACTAATTTTTAACCCCAAATAGTCCTCTACCTTTTCTAATAATATCCAAATTGGTCCTTTTCCACTAATCAATTAAATTAGCTAACATAATCCATTTTACATGCCACATGGCACAAAAGAATCCCACTCACATGTCCAACTCATTGGTCAAAATACCCAACACCATATTTCAGGTTAGAGTTTGAACTTTGAATCCAACTTCCAATCATCCTCCTGCCTTCAACCCAAAATTCCTCTCCACAACAGAAATTCGCACGCAGTGGAGAGCTCTAATTCGCAGCATCATTCCTCAAGAAACATAGTCATAAAGAATAAAACACAAACATTTAAATAAGAAGGAAAGCGAACCCCGACTTACAGTGGATACACTAGAGTGAGCAGACTAACCACGGGCTTGCAAAACAATAGAAGAGCAACAAACATCAAGTAAGCAAATTTGATTCCAATCTCCACAATTCAATATTGATACCAAAACTCCAATTCACAATAAAGTTAACCGCATTTAATCTAAAATGAACAAACCCTAGGTACTCAATTCAACTCCTAAAACTTCAAAACTCCATCAATCCAGAGACACCAGAGAGAAAATTGATACCCAGCAAGCACATCCAAGTTTTAAGCCACCAATTTGAGCAAACTCACAATTTCAGATCCACCCATCTCTAAAATGAAAGCAGAAAAATAAAAAATCACCAATCTTTAGAGAAAAACATGTAACCCAGAAACAACCTTACCTTGTCGGCGAATAAGATCCTCAATGTGAAGTGGGTTCGGGCATATAGAAAAGCAGGGGTTAGGAATGCAGTAGAAAATCAAGTTTTGGTACCACATGAAACTTTAAAATGGAAAGGGAAAAGGGACGATGGAACCTTGACAAGAGCTTGGTAATGTGGTAGAGAAGACGTTGAGCAAGCACCAACCGATACAAAAATAATGGAGGTCTCGGTTCAGTAATTTAGGGTTGAACGCAGTGGATGATTGAATTTTGGGTTCAAACACTAACCCGAAATATAGGGGTTGGGTATTTTGACCAATGAGTTGGACATGTGAGTGGGATTCTTTTGTGCCATGTGGCATGTAAAATGGATTATGTTATCTAATTTAATTTGATTAGTGGAAAAGGACCAATTTAGATATTATTAGAAAAGATAGAGGGCTATTTGGGGTTAAAAATTAGTAAAGGATGGAATTGGATAAAATGGAAAGAAAAAGGACTTCTATGGCTATTTTTCCTTTGTTCCGCGAACAGGCACAATTGTTTAGTGACTGGTGGGCCTTGAATGGGCCTAGGGCTTAATTTCACCACTCTATAAATATAACATCCCCACCCCTTTGAACAGTAACCTAGCCACACTTGCAATTTAATTTTTATTCTTGGGGCACCACTGTGCTCTCAAGTAGCTTTTAGAGTAGATAGTTTTATTTTTATGCAATGTAGATTTTAGTGTAGTTTTTAGTTTAATTTCTGTAATAAATTAGTGTGGCTAGTGTTCATATTTTCCAGTTTATCATATTTTTGTATCTTGGGTTGAAACATTCAATTAATGGATGTAGTTAAACCTTATTTTTGTTTGTGGAATGATCAAGAAAATGCCCCACAAAAATTTGTCATGGTCTCTCCCTTATTAATTATTTTGATGTTCTGTCTTCATTTCTTTTGGGTTTCTTGACCACTTTTATTATTATAGTTAGGTTTAATGCTTTATTTAGACTTAATAAATGCATAAATAACTTATATGTATTCCTTGATAGATTTAGTGTAGGTTTTATTTTAATTTTGGTTTGTTAGGATAGTTGGTGTTTGTTTGTGCAGTAGTACTAGTTTGTATCCTGCTCCTGTTTTCTTTTCTTTTTAGGTAGTTTCTTTATTTTGCTTTTGTTTATTTTCTTTGTTTGTTTATTTTTATTCCTAGTGCATTAGATCTAAAAGGGATGGTATTAAAGTGTTTGTGCATTTTTATTTAAAATTGCATGTCCTAAATTGTATTGCAACGTAATTTTCCCGTTGTGATCCCACGGATCACAACGCACTCCCCTGCAATGCAATATTAGGCGTTATGCTGCCAAAATTTTTATAAAATTTTTTAAATCCCTTGGTCGAGAAGCAATCCTGTCACGGACCCACGGTCCGCGACACAACCCTTGATTAGCGACCAAGGACCCAAATGCTTGTAATGTCATTCTGGAAGGGCTCTGTCGCGGAACCCCTGTCGCGGACCCACGGTCCGCGACACACCCCTCATTCCGCGACCAGGAATTATGCCCTTGTTGATTTTCAAACCTTGTGTCGCTAAACCCCGGTCGCGGTCCCATGCTTAGCGACCCGGATTTTTGTTTAGCGACACAACACCCCCAATTTCCAAATTTTTAATTTCTCTTATCTCCCACCTTTCTGTCGAGATCCCCCTGTCGCGGACCATGGGTCCGCGACACAATTTCTGTTTCTCGACAGGCTTGGCACCTTGTTGCCAGATTTTTATTCTCCATCTCACCCCATTAATTAACTGAACCTTTATATTAATATTTTGAGGTTGAAATCCAATGATCTCAACCCATGATTAATTTGATATAAAGAATTTTGTTCAATTCCATTAAAAGATTTTTCTACAAAATTAAACTCTAATGATCTAAGTATATAATCCGGACTGTAACTAATTAATTATGGAATGAGTGATTATTTAGACCATAAAGAGTAACTATGGATTAATTTCCATACCCTTGCATGAGAAACCAATGTCTCTCATACAAGATGACCCAAAAATATTTTCTTTTATTTATTTTGTCTTTACCCGTGTTGTGTGAAACAGCTAGTAAGGAATATAACAGACTAATGTTGGCGGGTATTCCCACACGGATAAACTAGCTCGTGGTCTGTATATTAATTACTAGATGTTATTTTGCATGGTCCGGATAGTGGTCGGTGGAAGCCTTGGCGGTTCGTCCATCCGGGATTATAATAGCTGCTCAGCTGACTCCTATCCGGATACAGTTTTCTTTTCTTTATTTTAATTTCAAAACCTGAATTCAAGTTGTAGTATTATTAAATGATGTCGACCAACATTATTTGAGAATTATTACAGCAAGAAAATATGTGGGTTTTTCTTCCATTCACAGACAAAAGGGAGCTGAATGACGGTGGTCACCGTCACTTGGAATTCCTTTCTGTCTAAAAATCTTTCCATCTGGAATAATTGGGAACTGGATAGCAGATGTTTGCAGTCCAGATCACCCCAGTTATTTCTGGCACTCTCTTAGCCAAAATTCTTCTCATCTCCGGCTATTTCATCTTTGTGTTCCAACTTCTGTCTAAACCCACCTTATATTTTGGGTTATTTAATTTTACACGTCTCATAAAAAATTATGCATGATAATATTATGTAACTATTGTGGTCAAATTATTTTGGGATCTTTCCCTTGGACACAGGAGTCTTGATTTTAATCAGATGTCTCATAATAAATTTCCAACAAAAATTCATTTATAAAATCCGGATCTGAGTAAGGGATAAATTCCACAGTTATGACTAATTCATATCCGACTGGGGGTTGATTTTGGGAAATTAGAAGCAGAGTCAGCGATTAGGTCTCGTCTAGACTGAAAGGGTCTGTGTTCTTATTGAGAGTCTAGTACCTGTTTAGGGAATGGTTTTCAAATCAATTATTTCCCAAAATTGCTTTGTGTTGGAAATCTGGTATTAAATATCACACTGAGATGGGGTCCACTTGGATTCAAGTACGGTGTGATAGATAATTCTAGAGGAACAATACATAGGCCTTGGTTATTTTCTAAGATAGGGTTGAGTTCCTTTCAACTGCTATCCTCTTCTGCCAATGCCTATTTTTGAGTCCTGAGTGAGTGCATCCGGAACGAACTAATCTATTAGTTCGTTTCATTAGTTTGTATCTCATAACCATCCGACGAGAAGTGAACACTGCGAGCGGTTCACCGAGAATAGGGAATTCTTGATCCACACCCAGTCACCATGACTGGGGG
Source organism: Hygrophila difformis (assembly GCA_030278955.1). Classification (NCBI taxonomy): domain Eukaryota; kingdom Viridiplantae; phylum Streptophyta; class Magnoliopsida; order Lamiales; family Acanthaceae; genus Hygrophila; species Hygrophila difformis. The sequence continues at coordinate 27,301,626 of JAOANR010000006.1, read as the reverse complement.
CTGCCTTTTACTACCAGGGTCAGACTTTCAAAAACCTCCGAGTGATATGATTTTAAATGCTTTCTTTACCGCTTTCTTTTAACTGCTTACTTTTAACTGCTTTCTTTAGAGGTCACTCGGTTGTATTGAGAGTTGTGTAACTGCTACTAGGACTGATAGTTAAGGGATAGTTCAGGGCTTGATTAGAATCTTTGGGTGTGACATGGGAGAATGATAGCAGTATTTGGCATTTCAACTAATGATTTGTCGGGTGTTGCTTGTCCACCACAGATAAATAGCATACCTCTGCGCGGGGGCAGTTTTATATCTGTGGTATCTTAGATTTTGTTGTCTTAAGGCATGTAAATCCTTACTGTAAGTACCTGTCTGTTAAAGGGAACATAGTATAGGAAGCATGAGAGTTAGCTAACTGATGGATTATCCCAAGCTAAGATCTGTGTAACAAAATGGAAGTTTAACTGTGTTTCATCTGAATCTTGTCCAATCTTTATTCTTTTCTTCCTGTCCCTTCTGTCATATTTTAAATATTCTTTCTTAGAATAATCTTAACCGCTTTCTTAGAATAATTTTATTGCTTTCTTAGATTAAGTTTAATTCGCTTTCTAGAATAATTTTATCTGCTTTATTTTAATTGCTTTCATAACTTAGTTTAAATTCTGTCAAGTAGTTGATAATCAAACACAAACTTGAATCGAGTAACCGAGTGGAAAATCTTAGTAAACGACGTGGGCCCTGCTTCCATCGCACATCCTCCAGTGAACGATCCGGTACTTACTATAAATTACTGCAATTTTTGACTCCGTACGCTTTCGGGGGCACAGTTTCTTAACACGAGTGAATAAAAACGTGACAACCTATAAATATATCCCTAATCCCAACTCCGCCTTCATAAATTGGTTTCATTAAATAAAATTGAAAACCGGGATTATTGTTTTTCAGAAAATACTCATATAGTGGGAACTTGTCAAAAGTTTCATGGCAGGGAATCTCATGACATGAAATTATGAAAAGTATCATGGCGCAGATGCCAGGGACCTTCAGTGTGACAGGCTGAAGGTCGAGACTGAACTGTCTATCTTGGTTGCACCATGAAATTTGTCAAAAGTTTCATGCCGGGGAGGACCACAGCGCCGTTTGAAATCAAAGCACCCCACATGAGTAATAAAAAGTGGAATATATCCTTAAACCCCTTCCCATGAATCATAACTCCTTTCATTAAATAAATTCAAACTTGATATATTTTATAAAAACACTCGTGTTAGTGAAACTTGTCAAAAGTTTCACCAACTCATCCTCGTCTTGAGGTATCGCGAGTTTCAACAAACTGTTGCAGACTTGCTTTAGTTTTCGAATTCTCTGTGTATGGATTTCTCCCCATTTCCATCTAGAGTTTTCAGTCTCTTTCAGGAGTGGTCTAAAATCTTTTCTATATTTTGCAAGGTCTTTAATAAACATTCCTACAAAATTTACAACTTCCAAGAAACTCTGAAGTTGTTTCTTGTCTTTTAATATATCAGGAAAATTGCGGATTTTCTCCATAATATGCTTATGTAACTCTATCCATACTTCATCAATTTGAACTCCTAATAACTCAATTTTGTTAGCAGCGATGTAGCCTTTTCTCAGAGAGAACAAGACATTCCCTGTGACATGCATTTAAAAATATTTCAAGATGTTTAATATGTTCTTTAATATTTCGAGATGCAATCAGAATGTCATCAATGTGGACGGACATAAACTCTAGATAATCTTTAAATAGATTATCCATCTTTCTTTGTAATATCTGAGGGGCATTAGAAAGCTCAATTAGCATAACATTCCTAATATATTGCCCTTGTGGGGTGGAGAATACTGTGAATTTCTTCGATTCATTCTCCATCTTAATCTGATAGAAACCATATTTGCAATCAAATTTAGAAAATACTTTAGCACCTTTGATGTAATCAATTATGTGTTCTCTACTCGGAATGAAATAACCATTAAACCGTATTATTTTATTAATGCCTTGATAATTTATTACCAACCTGGGTTTACCTTTTTTTTTTTATTTCACCGTGGTTTCTTTCCAAGAATCCAGGGCTGCTATAAATTGAGACTCCAGGCTCTATGAGTTTAAGATCGATATGCTCCTTTATAATTTGTTGCATATCTTTCTTATCCTGCATATTTATTAAGATGTGTTTGTATCGAGCATACTCATATTTATATTGTTATTTTACCTGTAGAATTGCTTCGATCTTGTTTTTATCCCACCAAGCCAGAGGATCATCGTTAAAGTTGCTCTGGATAAGTCTTTTGACATTTTCGAGGGACAATTTAGTTTCCCCATCAATGTCTAATGGATGTATATTTAATGACTTCATTTCCTGCATTGCTTCTTTGAGGTTTATAATTTCATCAATAGAAGCTTCATCAAATCCTTGTTGTCTAAAAGACAACAAAGCCTTACCGAACTTTTCTTTTATCCTGCATTTTTGGATGAGTTAGTTTGGCATCATTATCACCATGTATACTGCTAAATATTATAGACATTATCCTGTTGAATGCATTTTCCCTGAGCAAGACATGTATCTTATTTCCACATATTTTGGTAAATATTAACAATTTCTCTTGTTATCTTGAACATATTTTGTAAAGGATTGTATGAAATTATTACCTAACAAAATATATGCTCCTGTATCATGAAAATAAATAGGAGGCGTTTTTACTTTGTACCAAGGCGTACCAAATGCTCCCCCAATCATGATATTGGCCTGTTGAATATCCTTATTTAGTACTAAGATTTTCTGGGAAAAATATCTTCCTGCAATAATGAGTAATGATTCCGTAGCTTCGCTAGGAAAAACTCCTGGTTTTGCCATGCAAATACCTGAACCTGAATCAATATAAGCTACAAAATATTCTGACTTATATTCTTCATATATTATCCCTATTGATATATAAATGGAAAATAGATTTGTCATTTAATTCTAATGGTATGTCCCTTAAGATTAAATTCTATTCCATTATCCTTTCTTATCCATGGTTTATGACTCTCGAGAAAAATTAATCCCAAAATCATAATCCCGTTGTCTTTTCCGGTGGTGCCTAAGACTCTGATTTCGTGTCCTGCAATTTCAACTTCATAAGGTCCAATTGATGGCTGCTGCAAGTAGTATAAGTCATCACATGGAAAATAATTAATTTTTTCAGTGATGTCTAATATAACTCGTATCTCTTTTCATCTTTTAGGGCATTTAATCCTTATTTTATCTACCCCAATGGACTGAGGAGTTTGAGTTTTGATGAACTCCTTTCCTTTATATGGCATAATTCTGTCTTCCGAGAAAGACATGCGGCTTGCATATTCAATTCTAGCACTTGTTGACCTGTCTAGAACTGGGTGACCTTGCAAATTCCTTGAAAATTATAGGAATTTCTATATATTCTTTCCTGAGAAATAAGTCAGAATGATGACTACTGGAAAGTGCATAAGAGATTCTATAAGTTGTAGAATATGGCTTGTTTCCTTCTTTCATCAGATCTTATCTTTTGAAATCCTGATGAAGGGTTAGTAATCTGCTAAAATTTTGGCCGGCTAAGTTATAAGAAATTCTGGGATGAATGTCAAACATTAGTTTCCCTACATATAAATTTCCTACCATAGTCCTAATAAAACCATCTATAAGGTTATTGATCTCCTATCAGTAACTGATAAATGTAATTCAGAATCAATACCTTCTTTGAAGGTTGCCTTAATAACTACTTCGATGGCTCCTATATGGATCCATTTCATAGTAATGGCAATCTTCTCTTTCATCCTGCTCAATTCCTCAAGAATATATTCTTTAGGAATTAATTGCATATCCATAGGAATTGCAAATTCACCAACACTTACCTTTTAGATGATCTTATGTCTCCTCTGATTGAGTACCATTTGATTGAGAACTCGTCTGATCTCGCGAATTCTGAATCCGTCATATGGGCTGAGGTTGGAATCTTGTCGCATTATTCTTTCCATGGTTCGATTCGAGATCGTCATTCTTGGAAAGAATCCAGACAGGTTTTCAGTGGTCTGAATCCTGTCCTCTTCATTCAAACTCGGTTGAAGGTCCATCTGAATATGAGTCTGATTCGCTTCTTAGTTATTCCTTGTAGATGCTTTCATCCGAGGAGATATCTTCAAACTGATATACTGGTACCAGTTTTCCATGGTAAACCGCTTCCACGATATTCATCGTGGCTTCGTACATTTGTATCTCACGATTCTGAGGGCAATCAGGTGAGATATGACCTCTGGCTCCACACTTCCAACAGTTACAGTCTTTGAAATTTTTGTTGGCACGGGTATGTTGTCATCTGAACGTTCTTTTTGACGTCATTCTTCCTGTGCTCCTTGCTGTTGAGCTAGTTGAGCTTTGGGATGAACTCTTCGTCGTTCCCGTTCTTTGTCCAGTTTTATATGTTCTGGCTTTGCTCTTGGACCACCATGCTCTCCTTCTCCGGAATGGAGATCTTCTGAAACTCTTGCTGTATGAGCCTCGACTCTTCTTCTTTTTTTCTTTTTTCTTCTGATTCTCCTATAATTGTTGGAAAATCATTATGTTTGCGGCAAAGAGGGGTTCTTTTAATTTTACCTTTTAATCTTTTGATTTTCTTTTGTGCTGCTGCCTGTTGACACATTATCTGAGCTTATCTTTTATGAAGGACATTCTTCGGGCTATCGAGTCCACCGCACTAGGGGTACTGAGTACGATTGGATCATCATCTCTCTCTCCATGAGCTGCAATTCTGCAAAGAACATGGGACATGCTACTTCAGCTGTCATCTTACTCCGGAAATAGTATTTACGAAACCAGTAGATATATTCGTGTATTGCGCAAATACTTCATAATTCTATACCCAATAGAGCTTGGGTATAGACCTTGATTTTTTGGTCTCTTATTCTTCAAAATAACCATCTCCTACAAAATGGGTTTTTAATAAGATAACAAATCATTCGCAGATTGTGCTTTTGGATTCTCCTTTGAGTATTGCTCCTTTAAAGCCACCGTGGAGTTTTCCCAGCCCAGCTTTGCCTATTCTTCGAGATTTATCTCTATTGATCTGACAAAGTTTTCTTTATCGAGATCCGGAGTGGTTGCGGCAATCTTCGTTGAAGTTACCCATTCATCGATCAGCTCCTCAATGTTTCGGAAGTCGATAACATCGAGGTTCAGTGTTATGCCATATGGATTTAATGGGTTTTGGTACTCTACTTGGGTTCCGTCCTGGGTTTCGTCTTCCATTGAGATGCACCTTAAGATACCTGTTCATGTGGAAGTCTATACATTCTCTCGTTGGGACATAAGGTGGTCCATCTTGGGTCACGTTGGATCTTGATCCTTCCGCATAGCCCAACTGAAGAACTTCATTGGGTTTCACATTCACTAGATCCATAATCCCAAACTAGGAAAATGATTCCGTCAGTTCTTGTAGATCTGATAGATTTTCCCTGGAAACACTCATTCGATTGTTTTCAGAATATCAATCATCAGTTCTTCTTGTGATTTCTGCTTTGGGACCATGGTTGCTTTAGCTTTTTGGTGTAAAGCTTGTACCGGTCCGAATGTATCTCTAATATTTGGTTGGTTATTCTTGGAAGATCCAGAAATATCCTTCTGCCTTTTCTTGATATCCGAAATATCAAATTTCATATTCAAAATTTCCTTCTTTAGATCTTGAAATAATTTCAAGATCTCATCCGTTTTTTTATTCAAGTTATCAATTTTCCAGGTAAAATTAATACCCGGTTACCATAATTTTGAATCATTTTTTGAATTTCCCTTAAGTCTTGTGAGAACTTAGAGCTAACCGGATCAATTTCTTTCCAATCAGTTCATCTCATTTTTATGAAAAGAAATCCTTTTAATAGTATCTTGTCTCTTGGACAAGTTCAATAATTTCCTTTGGAAATTTCTAATTTTTATTTCCATATTTTGGAAATAACTCGTAGGTTCAAACTATTTGAATCCATAAAATAATTAAATCTTTCCCATTAAGAGATAAAATATTAAAAATAATATAATTAATATGTTCTTCATTAAAACCTAGGCTCTGATACCAATTTTCAAGCGCATATGATGTCATTTTTATAATGAAAAATTATGTGTATGGAGAAAGGACTAAAATAAATAAAGTTAAAACTTCATGGGGTTTAAATGAAAGAAAGGAAACATTGTTGAGGTCTACTTTTCAAATAGGTCATATGGCTCAAATTCATCCAAGCTATGTTTCTGATGACCTATTTTTAGAAATCAAATTATGGTGGCCTAAAAGTGAAATGACTCCTTCTGGTGGCCCGTTTTAAACATTAACCCTTTTTGTAATATGAACTAGTCATAACTGAGGAATTAACCCTTACTTAGATCAGGATTTTATAAATGACTTTTTGTTGGAAATTTAATATGCAGTATCTGTTTAAGAATCATGATTTCTATGTCCAAGGGAAGGATCGCAAAATATTCAGACCACAATATTGATACAATAATATCATGCATAAGTTTATATGGAAGGTGCAAAATTAATTTGATCCAAAATATAAGGCGGATCTAGACAGAATTTGGAACACATAATTAATTAGTCAGAGACTAAAGAGTGGCAGAATAACTAAGGGAAATGGACTGCAGTTGACTGTGGTCCAACCCTTTATCATTCGGACGAAGTGAATATAGACAGCAATTTGGTCCAGAATAAAAGTGGTCGCTGTTATTCAGACCTTTACTTATCTGTGAAAGGGGATGAAAACCTACATGCTCTCTTGATGTCTTAGTTACATAGATGACATTGACCTATGTCATCTAGTGTTGGGACAGCTTGAGATTTGGGTTTGAAAATAAAATAAAAAAAATGAAACTGTATCTGACAGAAATTGGCTGAGTGGCTACTTCATTTCCCGATAAAAGGACCGTTCGTCTGACCTCATCAATCACTGTTCAGACCATGCAAAATAACGAACAGCAATTAACACACAGACTACGGGCTACTTCATTTCCCGGTGAAGGGACCGTTCGCCAACATTATTCTGTATATTTCTCACTTTTCATTTCACACAATGACAACACAAAGACCAAAATAAAGTGAAAATAAAATAAAAGAGAAGAATAATAAAAATCATCTTGCATGAGAGACATTGGTTTCTCATGCAAGGATTACAGATTTGGATCCATAAATATTCATTAACCTAAATAATCTCTCTTTCCATAATTAATTAATTACAGTCCAGATTATCTGTTTAGATTAAATGAATTTTGTACAATAATCTTTTAATGATGAACTGAACAAATTTCCCTACACCAATTTATCATTGATCTCAATTATTGCTAATCTTGATCTTTAATTATTGATGTAAGGGTTCAATTAATTAAGTGTGAAAATGGAGAATGAAAATTTGGCACCATAACGCCTTATGTTGCAATCTGAGATATTGCGTCTTAATCCGTGGGATTAAGACGGGAATGTTGCAACACAATGATGGGTTAAAGATAATAATAATAAGATAAGGATTTTGGAAAAAAATGGTAGGGTATGACGCTAACCACCCTTATGACGTGATCCTTGAATTGCGTCATAGGGTTGGCATCAAACGGGTTAGAAGAGGGTAAGGGTCACTCATGACGTGGAACCTGTGCCATGACGCCAAGGGTTGGTGTCAAGCATAGGTTTTGCGTCAAACATGACTTAGAAATTTTACTTTGGCGATGGGGGAGGTCATGACGTGGAACACTAAATTATGACGTGATCCTAGGATCACGTCATGGGTTCTACGTCATGAGAAAACAAAATAAACATGCAAACATTTGGGGTTCCATGTCACGGATCATGGGAATTGCGTCATGACCTGTGGGGCCATGACGGGAAACATAACATGGAACAATTTTGTGACTGAAAAGCACTTATGACGCCAAACCTGCCCTATGACCTCAACGTGGTTGAATTCAAAGGGTGGTTGGCGTCAAACATCCTCCAGAATGCAAGAATAATCAATATTTTGGGCCAGAAATGCTTTTGACGTCAAACCCGCCCTATGACCCCAACGTGGTTGGCGTCATAGGGCGGTTGGCGTCAAAGCCTTTCCAGAATGCACAGAGATGAAGGAAAATGCAGAAAATACAGTTTATTGGCATTTCTAAGCTGAATGGATCGATTATGCAAAAAATAAACAAGACAGAGGAATCTAAGCTATAAAATGAGAAATAGAGAAAAACCTACACTATCCAGCAAGCATAAATCACACCCACAGCCTATACTCATGCTTCTAAACACATATCCATACATTAATCAACCAAACATGGACCGGTTATGAAAATAAAGGTAAACCAAGACCAAATGGTCCAAAAAAAAAAAAAAAAAGAAAGCAAGTAAAATCCATGGATAGAGTATCCATTTCATATTTGTGGGATATGAGAGAAGATTGAATCCCATTTTTTATAAATGGGTTTGATAACACCACTAATGGGTGTTTCAAGCCATAAACCAAAATAACAAGATGTTAAACAAAATCAAAAGTGTAAAACTGGTTATCTAATGCTATATCTAAGCTAACATCAAAAAGAAAATGGCAAGAATTTAAACTAAGCTATGAACAAAATTTAAATAATACAAAAAAAAGACTAACTACCTACCTACGTGAATCTGCTCCCAAGTATGCCTTCAAGAGTAAGTAATGTGTTGCCCTCAAAACCTTGAGATCGTGACCTATTTATAGGCACAAAACCCTAGGCCCATGGGCCTTGTTGACGTGGAACATGCTTGCTGCATGTCGTGGAACTCAGCTTGGCGTCCACTCTCGCATGACGCGGAACTCCTACTGATGACGCGGAAAGTCGGCGTCAAAGGTTGTTCGGCATCGTAGGACTCCAGCTCGAAAACACTTGGATGTCCCTAGCTTGGCAGCCTACGACATGGAACTCTGTCTATGACGCGGAACATTTGGCGTCAAAGGTGCAAAGCCTGCTTGTCGTAAAAGGTTGGTTTGCGTCAATCCTTCTGGATTCAGTCTTCAATGACTCAGAACTCCACCCATGACGCAATCCATTGGCGTCATGCCTTTTGTTTGGCGTCAAAGAGTGGTTCCAGTTAAGTCATGGTTTCAGTCGACTCCTTTGCTTCCTAGCTCATGACGTAGAGCTCCCTAATGACGCGGAACATTGGCGTCAAGGGCAAGGGTTCTGCATCATTCCTGAAAAAATATTTTTTTTGTGGAATTTCATTATCTTTTTTCATCTTTTTTATTTTCGTGGGCTTTTTTTTTTATTCTTTTACCCTTCTTTTTCATTCCTTTTTCTGTTCTTTTCTTTTTCTCATGTTTTTGGATTTTTCTAACATAAATGCGTAATAAAATTACATATTTATGCATTTTTCATACCAGCTTAATATTTTTACAATTGTGCATAAATCAGTTCAATTCAACTGCTTTCTTATTTAATATAAGACCGGAATACGATCAAATGCCCGTTCAGACACGGAAATGGATTGAAAATAATGGACATTTCTGGCCATTATCAACATCCTCACATTTAATAATGATCGTCCCCGAGCAGTCAGAGTCAATGTTTCTTGGAACACGGACTCTACATATTCAATTCATTTTCGTAGCTTCATAAATTACATTCTTTTTGGAGTGGGATAAGACAATAAAAAACTACAAGTATTAAATTCCCTTGATTGCAGTTTTTTCATAAAATGATACTTGCTCACTAAATCGGGCCTACAAATCAAACATTATTGTTAATCCTTCATGAATATCATGTTTGGAGAATGCTAGGATTAAAAATAAGAATTAGGGTATGACATGAACATATTTAATGAAACAGAGCCTCACATATAGTAAACTTGGAAAATTCACTCACTCACGAATGGGTTTGATCATTGAACACTCAAAATTAAATTTAATTAAATTATCCCATATGCTTGCAATTAGACTAACTCGCCACCGGCTCATTTCTTCAAATCGAGGTCCCGAGGTCTTGTTTAGGGGTTATAATGGGGCATACGGTTGTAACTTGTAACATTTGGTAGGAAATGGAAATTATAGGGCTGAGAAGTGGCAAGAGATTATTCTATCATAACTTGGCATTTTTATTTAGAATTTATGATCATCAATTATTTCTTTCTTTTTCTATTGCTTTTCTTTTCCATTGCATGACTTTAGACTATGTTTAATTGCTTTGTCATTCCAATTTTATTCTTGTTGAAATGAACTCAACATATTTCTTTTTCTTTTTCTTTTCTTCTTCTTTTTTTTGAATCGGTTTGATGAATGCCGATTTACATGTTTTTGATGATTACAAATTTAATGCCTTTGATGGAATTTATCCTTGTCCACATGGGTTGAATATTTTGGTCTTTTTATAAGGCTAGGAAAGTATAGTGGGTTTCAAGAAAAATTAGGCTTAAAGACTCAAGTTGGATAATCCTAAAGGGAAAAATTTTTTGTTTTGGATTTCAAGCGAAGGCCAAAAATTTGGTTTTTCTAAGTGCCTCGATCATATGCTCGATTTCGGAAATATGACATGGTCTTGAATCGGTCCCAATTGCAAGTTCTAGTTTCCTTTAATCAAATTGATTCACACACCAAAGAAATTAGATGAGTAAAAGTGACTCATGGCTCAATTCTCACAAGGTTGGATTGATTCATGTCATACATTATTCTCAAATTTAATCAAAGCCTAATTCAAACAATTAATTCAATCAGAATTTTCAACATGCAAATTTATTACACAACAAGATGATCGCATCATTAAATTTTTATAGCTCAAAACCTTAGGAATTCATTTCATGCATGTTTTCAATTATGTTATCCCAATTTAAAAGTTTGAAAATTTAATCACAAGCCTAAATTCAACATGTGAATTTAGAGCAGGTTTATGCATATTTTTGCTGGTTATTTAATTTAAAGCGGTAAATGAGGCACTGTTAACATACAAAGTATGTCAACAGCATATTTTTGGCCTGACAGTCACTTATTCATCTCGGACTGTCAGACATCTTTTTGAAAATAAAATTGTTTGGACTGCAAAATTCCTTTTTGAAAGCAGTAAATACATCAATTACAAGAGATTTCGGTGCACTTAATTCGAACTTGCACAGGTAAAAGAAATTCTCTCAAGTGATGTATACAATTAAGCTCATCAGGATTGGATGATGAATCTCCGTCTTTCTTCTCATCCGATTTCTTGGAGGATCCGGCTTCATCGGGAATCTTCTTGAGCAGAGCTTGCAGAATCTGATTCTAGCTTTGGAAAAGTGATTCCACCATTTTCCGGTTTCACTCTTCACTTTCTTGTCTTTCTCTATGCATCCTCTCCTCTCTTTCCAGCATCAACTTTTTGAATTCTTCATCCTTTCTCTCCTTCTCCAACTTTTCCTTCCTCTTTTCCTCATTTTCTCTTCTACGCTCTTGGCGTTCTTCTTCGGCCCTCTTTCGCTGTTCTTCATGACTTGTCATCACCACATCGGTCATAGTGTTAAGTCCTTGGGGCATAGACTGGCTCATCTGACTCATTAGCTCAAGTGCCTGGGAATCAGCAGGAAACTGAGAAACATTTTGGCTTCGTGGAGGAGGCTGAGATGGTACTGGAGCAGGTTGAGATCGTGCTGGAGCAGGAATGTCTTCTTCTTCTTCAACTTGGTGGTGTGCTCCCTTGGGCTGTTCAACTCATGGAACTTCAGTACGAGCCCTGGAAGGTCCCTCTCCAGTCTTAGTTCTCTTTCTTCTCTTAGGCGCAGGAGGTGGCATTGCTGGCCTTATTTGGGACGGTGCTTGCTCACCAGATATATGTGACGATTGAAATCCAGAATCAGCTGACAGCGGTGGAAGTGCATATCGAATCCTTTATTGGCTTAGCATGTACGGCACTTGGATGGGGGGGTCCATAATCACTATTTTATGTCCTGTAAGTACCTCAATATCCAGGCCTTGATCAATGCAGATTCTTCTTATCAGATTAGGGTAACAGAGTGCTTGCTTCATTGGGAGCCTAGAGGTGATGACTTCGAAGATGTGCTCCCCCATATTTAGCTTCATTCCATGCCAGAGTTTCGCCATCCCCATCAAGATACTGCCCGAAGTGGTTTGTGGGTGTGTATTCGGCTTGATCCTTGCCATAAAGAATTCATATATGGGCATGAATTCTACCTTAAGCTCCGAAGCTTGGAAGGTGTTTACAGTGGGGGGCCTCTTAGTTAGGCTGTTAGCGATGGCACGGTAGGTATTTCTTCTTGTAGTTTTGCCTCGCTTACAGAAACGTTCGTCTTTTGGGATCTCAGTGGGGTGATCGGGTGTACCGAGGAACCTGTTCAGGTACTGCGGGGAAAAGTCTATAGTATGTCCCCGAACCCAGGTTGTTCTCTCCTCCACATTGATGTTTGCATAAAATTCTCGAGTCAGCTCAACGTATCCCGGCTACCCGTGATGTAACAAAAATTCCCCCCCATCGATGTTGAGTTCTCCAAAAATCGACAGTTGGATGTGTTAGGGCATTTGCCTCAAATCCCTTGTCGGGTACGATGTAATCCTGCAATTGTCCGTATGCCCTAACACATTCAACGTTGCTGTCGAACTTAGCTGTCACATCTGCTGCTGTGATTCGCTCTTTCTCTTGTACTTTTGCTGGGATCCCCATCCTTGTTCGTACCTCGGTTTTCGCCCAGAAATCAACTGGCTTGATTGATCCAATTGATACCTGAGGTTCATCTTCACTGGTATGCGTTTCAGTCGGGTCATCATCTAGATTGATTGGCTCATTCATTTCTGCTTCACGCATAGGCTCATTCTGCTGCGTTCCCTCCACCTCCATATTTCCTTCAGATGCCTCCTGTATAATTACATTGTTTACAAAATTGAGTTCACAAGATTCGGGAGTATGAAAATCTATAATAGGGTAGTAAGGGTTATCAACATAAGTTGATACCTCCTCCCGTCTAGCTGATTGTTCATGCATAGCTTCATTTACAATTTTCCGAATGTTCTCTTTGAAAAATGGGAATGTTGCCTGCTTGACTGGTCTGTCCTCCAAGATGTTGGCAAGAGCAGCTGGATCAATTGACGCTTGTGAGCCTCCTTCTGCATGCTGGATTTGACTTTCTGGATTCATTGCTGCTTTGCTTTTCAAATATTTTTCTCTTTCGGCCAAATATTCCAGCCACAGTGGGTCGTCCTTTCTCATGAAAATCACTTCTCTGAACTTTTCCAATCTCTCTTCCGGAGTTAATTGTGCCCACGGGTGAGGCTCATCCCTGGCCGATTGTTTAAATGATGGCATTGATTCCAGAATCTACAGTTCTTCATCCTCTATCTCCTCTATTGGCTTAGAATGTGCAGCTTTTTCCTTTCGGCTCTCATCCCGCTGTTTCTCCATCTCTTCACCTTTTCCAATTTTCACTTGAATGATCTTTTCACGTAATTGCTCTTCTACTACTTCAGTTTCAGCTCCCTTCTTCGCTTCTAATTCAGCTTGAAGTTGTCGGGCCGCTTCCTCATCTTTTGTTAACTGAATGTTTTTCCTCATTTCGGCCTCTTGCATCGCCTTTTCTTCTCTTTCAATCCTTGCCCTTATTTCGGCCTCATTGGCAGGTCTCTCTTCAGTAGATTGTTCTTGCAAACCCGCCATTGCCATTTCTTCTTCTTGCAACTTTCTGGCTAGTTCAGCATCACGGGCAATAAGATCCTTTCTCTTGGGAGGTGGTGGCGGCATTACCCCTTTGCCTTTATCAGTTGGATCTGCGGGCTCAGCAGGTTTCTTGGCAGTTGGCTCAGGCTCCTGAATTACAACTTTCGGCTCAGGTGCCCGTCCAGCTTTTTTCTTTTCTGCCAATTTCACCAGCCTCCTTCTGGTTTGTACTTGCGGCTCAGGCTGGTTTGTGGTTTCAGCAGCAGTAGGTGTTTCCTCTTCAGGCTGTACACGTTGTACTGGGGGTTCGCAGTAGTAGTAGGCACTGGAACTTGAACTGATTCTTTCTGTGTTGTGGGTTCTTCTGGTGGGGGCGTGGAAATATATTCATCAATGATGGCATCTGGGTCCTCTCCAGTTTTCTTCTCAACGTTGGGTTCATTTTCATAACCCAATTGTTTTTCAGCATGTTTCAAAAAATCTTCAACAAAGCTCCGGAGAGTGATTTGCACCAGCTGTGCTTCCCAGTCTTCTTTGATTTTCTTGCAGAACAGTCTCCGAACATTATGATTGTAGTGCAAATTTTCTGATTCTTCGTCTTATCATTGCAGTATCGGAGTGCCTCTTTATCCATCTCCATTAAAAGATCTAGATAAGAAGTCCGATACTTTTCCATCATTTCCCCCACCAAATCTTTCTGTATGCCCTCCAGATATGACATATTCTGGGCGAAGTCATAATTCAGATAAGCTCCAGCATCCGCTTTCGACATCAGCTGGAACTGCCTTTCGTTCTTCTTAATAGGCTTCCAACTGCCCTTGTGTATATCCACTATAAGTTGGTCCCTCAGCACAGCAATATGTTGTGGAAATTCATCCTCTTTCGAAGTTCCGAACTGCCCGTATTTCCTGTGTGTGAACACAGATTCAAGTTCCTCATCAGCTAGTAGCTCTACTCCCTCGTCCAAGAATGATTTGGTGATGTTGGGATTCCCTTTCCCCAAAACATATGTCAGATTCTCCCACTCCTGCCTCGCATAAGTAATCATCTTTCTCATAGTGTTCAGTAGTGAGGTATTTTTGCTCTGCTCAAAGTTCTCTGCGCTCTTAACGTGCTTGTGCAGGTTGAAGCTCAACTCTCGATGCCTGAGACGGGCCTGATTCGTGATCCATCTTTCTACCGGCCCCCTCTTCTCAAATAGGTATGGATTCCATTTGAAAGGGAATGCTTCATGCATCATAATGACTCCGCTTTTTAGGATTCTGCTTAAATCAATCTGTTTATCTGTGAAGGCCATCCGCACTTGAGGATCTATAATTTGATTTGGGATGATGATGTCAAAGTCGGCCAGATTTGGATCCTTTGTTTCTCTTTCCACATACCGGTTCCAAATAGCCATGTGTTCTTTGAATTTCAACTGAATACGTTCGTGGTGCACTTCCGGAGTGGTCAGTACATCGTTTGCAGCATGATCCATCATCATCCCCCAGAATTTCTTCATGAAGTGATAATAGTCTCTTTCTATCGATGCAGCAACGATGGTCCTATCCTCCGGTGGTATGTTCACATCCCATCCTGGTGGAAGCTCCAGTTTATCCTCCGTGGTGTGATCCAGCGGCACTTTATATTCTGATACTACTGCTGCTCTCATGTTCTTGATTTCAATTCGGTCAATCAAAGCCTGCTTGGCTGCTTGCTCATATGTGCAATTAGGCAGCCCGATGCCTGATTTCACCACGAATTCGTTCCTGAGAAAGACAAAGGAGATTAGATACACACAAGTTTTTATAGTTTTCATGAATTGTTCAAGTTAAGAATCAACATCCTCACATTTTGAGCTTTGCTCGAAATGTGATATAATTGATTGAACTTGAATTTTATTAAGAGGCCTAAATGCAGTATTTATAAACCGAAATTTAACATCTATTAATTTATTAAAATTTAAGTCATTGGACCCAAAGTATTTTTGATTGAACTATTGAGTCCAAAAAGAAAATAAAATGGTCATTGGACCAAAAATCTTTTTACTAGGCCATTGGGCCCAAAATGCTTGATTTTTTTTTAAAATTTTATTAAACAAGCTCGAGGCACTTGTTGAAAATGGGATGAGAAGAGAAGAATGGAATGAATGCTCGAATTTGGAATGTGCAGTGGAGACGTGGCGAGATGGATTTGCTATTTCCGGACTGCTTGGACTGTCTTTGGACAGTTTAAGCACTCCCTAAAATTGCAAACACTATTTTTTAATTTTAAAGGTTGACTTATTTTATTTAATGAAAAGGTGGGGTGTGTGTGGTCCCATTTTGGATTTTGAAAAGGATAGCAGTTGGGTGAAAAAAAATTGCTATTTAACTCACACTATTTGTCCCATTGGGAACCAAAAACACAAGTCAAAAATTATTCCCCACCAACTATTTTGTCTTTTGTGAAAAAGTGATAGCAGGCTTTGTGGTAGTGGAGCACGGATTGCCAAAACACAACAAACACCAACTTTATTCAGATTGCAGCACAAATACTCACAGGGTATCAATATGGAAGTTCGCATTAAATGACCCCTTTGGCATGCATACAATATGAACTCAGAGACTAATTCAGTAGCCATACCAATACCAAGTCATGCTCAATTTCACCAAGAACACAAGATTAAACAGAGTAGCATGCTCACTCCAGAACAACAAAATCATTGGATTAATCATGCTTCACGACTAGCCTGCCGCCTATCTATCAAAATATTCATGCTTCACAATCACAGAGTTTATCAAAGATAACCAATAATATCTAGCCATTCCTAAATAACCATATGCTCATCAGTTTCAAACTCAAATAGGGAGTGCATAACAAGAATCATGGCAAAAACAAGAAGAATCTACCCTGGAACCTTAAAAACTAAATACCTAAAAACGGTGGAGCACCCCTATCCAACCCCTAAGTTGCTACCCAAGTTCTCTAAACCACCTAGATACCAAAGTTGATCCTCCTAAACATGCTTCAACCACTTCCAAACCTAACCCTCCAAATCACTGAACGAATCATCTCCCCCATCCCTTAAATCATGCTTTGGCAAAACCCATCTTACAAAGAACTCAAATAGAAGCTGCCCACAACATATAAGCCCTAAAATCGAACTCACAAGAGTGAAAAAGAGTACAAGGAACCCTATTTATACATTATTGAAACAAAACAACAAGAAATCGTGAAACAGGGGGCTATGGGGTATGCGCGAATCGGAGGGCAATGCTTACCACGGTTGAGCTTTAGATGCGGAAGGAGATGCCATTGCGATTTTCGAAAATTTTGGCAGAGGTTCGCCTGAAAATTGTCGGAAAATTGCGAGGAACACGGTGGTGTTCTTCGGGAGAATAGGGTTCGAGTTCGAGAGAATTTTTGAAAATTTTCGATTAAGTGTTGGAATGGAGAAGTGAGGGCGAAGAAAGGGCAAAAAGGGGTTTTAAAACTGGGGAGAAGGAATGACGCTGAACAAGATGGGTTTGCGTGATTCTCCCAATCCAGGCTAGTGGTGACCATGACGCCAACCAAATGTATGACGTAAAAAGATTGGCGTCAACACTTAGGGTCCGCGTCATGGCCCCTGAATTCAAAAATAGCGGGCTGGGCCCCGGGGTGCAATTGGGCTTTGGTCCAGTCTTTATCACTATGGACTTAGAAAATTTTAGTCCATAGTATTTTCGATTTAACTAATTATGGGCTTAATAAAAATCCAATATTTACAACATTTATCGATTTGTATAAATTAGGTTGAATTAATCCTACTCCTTATAAAATTTATTCCGGATTTTAAATCACTTTAATTTCACGGAATATTTTTCATTTAGGTGTGGAATTAATTCAACCGGAAACCTGATTTGCAGCTTTAATTTTTCTTTTTGTTGGTTCCTCAAATTCCTGCAAAACCAGAGAAGATAAAAATATTAGTTTTTCTCCAAATATCAACATCCTCACATTTAGAATCTTAGTACTGTAAATGTTTAGTTGATTTTTGGGTACTTGATTTGTTCAACGAGATTAGTAAAATAAGACGAAGATAAAATAAACTCGGGTTGCCTCCCGGAAGCGCTGTGAGTTGTGGTCTACAGCTAGACTTCTTTTTGTATTTTTCATTTTTCATAAGCTAGTTCCGTCACATGTTGGATCTCCTTTTCAGGCTCGAACTGTCCGAGATATTCCTTTAGTCGGTGCCCATTTACCACTATGTTGCCCTTGTCAGTTCGGATCATGACGGCTCCACTTTCAAACACCTCTAATACTTCATGTGGTCCTTCCCATCTGGAATTCAGCTTTCCGGGGAACAGCTTCAACCTAGAATTGAATATCAATACATTTTGACCAACATAAAAATGCTTAGGCTTAATCCGGCGATCATGCAACTTCTGGGTCCGCTCTTTATAAATCCGCGAGCTCTCGTAAGCTTGCACTCGTATTTCCTCAATTTCATTGAGGTCCAACTTGCGCTATTCCTGAGCGACTCTTGGGTCAAAATTAAGCGTTTTGACGGCCCAGTAAGCTTTATGCTCTAACTCTACAGGCAAATGACAGGCTTTTCCGAAGATAAGCCTGTATGGAGACATCCCGATGGGAGTCTTGTATGCAGTGCGATATGACCATAGAGCATCATCGAGCTTACGTGCCCAATCCTTGCGGGTTATCCCAACTGTGGCTTCGAGTATATGTTTGATCTCGCGATTTGATACCTCGACTTGACCACTGGTTTGGGGATGATAAGGTGTGCCTATCTTATGGAGGATTCCATTTTTACTCATTAAAGTTTCAAAAGCTTTATTAACAAAGTGTGTTCCTCCATCAGATATTACCACCCTAGGTACGCCAAATCTATTAAAAATATTGTTCTTGAGGAACTTTATGACCTGGCTACCATCATTGGTTGGTAATGCTACTGTCTCTACCCATTTGGACACGTAGTCGACAGCTACCAAGATATAGTAGTTTCCACCAGATGGTGGAAACGGTCCCATGAAGTCAATGTCCCATACATCGAAAATCTCAAGTGCGAGAATCCCTTTTTGAGGCATCTCATCCCTCTTGGAGATGTTTCCTAATCTTTGGCATCTGTCGCAGGCTTTAGTAAACACCTTGCAGTCCTCATAAATAGTAGGCCAAAAGAATCCACATTCGAGTACTTTGTGGGCAGTTCGAGTGGGACCATGATGGCCTCCGTATTCAGATTCGTGACATTTCTTTGTGATTTGGTAGGCCTCAGCTTCAGTAACACATCGCCTAATCATTGAATCAGCGCAATGTTTGAACAAGAAGGGATCTTCCCAAAAGTAATTTACTACTTCTTTGAAGAATTTTGCCCTTTTGTATTTTTGCTGGAATGGTGGGGTTATTCCACATGCTAAAAAGTTAGCAATGTCGGAAAACTATGGACACGCTTGATCATGCAGATGTAACGCGAACAGCTGTTCGTCTGGAAAATCCTCATTGACTTCTGGCTCTTTTTATCATTTTCTAATCGAGATAAGTGGTCAGCAACACCATTATCTCGACCTCGCCTATCTTTTATTACGATGTCAAACTCTTGCAGCAACAGCACCCACCTAATTAAACGAGGCTTTGCGTCTTGCTTGCTGAACAAGTATTTAAGTGCACTGTGGTCAGTGTATACTATAGTCTTTGTTCCAATAAGATATTGTCTGAACTTGTCAAATGCAAAGACTACAACATACATCTCTTTTTCTGTAGTGGTGTAGTTTATTTGGGCTTCATTCAGGGCCTTGCGTAATGAAAAGAGAGGTGGCAGGGTTTGTACCTAAATGTCCAACATGTCAGAAAATTCGGGTAGAGCATATGAGGCCCACGAGATTATTGCAACCACTAGAAATTCCAAGTTGGAAATGGGAATCCATTGCTATGGATTTCGTTACAGATCTGCCGAGAACAAGGCGCAAGGTAGACACTATTTGGGTAGTGGTGGATAGATTGACCAAGAGTGCAGTATTCATCCCGATGAGACTTAAATGGAGTATGGAAGAGTTAATCAGTGCCTATATTGGGCATGTGGTACGACGATTCGGAGTACCCAGAGAAATTATATCTGATCGAGATTCTAGATTCTTATCTAGATTTTGGAAAGAAGTGCAGTCAACATTTGGAACACAGATTAGTATGAGTACTGAATGGCATCCACAAACAGATGGTCAAACCGAGCGTACAATCAGAACCTTGGAAGACATGTTGAGAGCATGTATTATGGATTTCCTTGGTACTTGGGACAGTTATTTACCATTAATGGAATTCTCATATAACAATAGTTACCACGCGAGCATTGGTATTGCCCCCTTTGAGGCATTGTATGGCAGACGCTGTAGGACTCCCCTCCGTTGGAATGATCCTTCTGAACGCATTCTATTGGGGCCAGAATTGATTGAGCAGACCATAGAAATCGTGCGTATCATTAAAGATCGAATGAAAGAAGCCCAAGATCGTCAGAAAAGTTATGCGGATCTTCACCGTCGAGACATAGAATTTGCAGTGGGAGATTGGGTATTACTGCGAGTATCGCCTGTAAGAGGACTTAGACGATTCGGGAAAAAGGGGAAATTAAGCCCTCGCTACATTGGGCCGTATTAGGTAACCAAACGAATCTGAAAGGTAGCTTATCAATTGGATTTGCCTTCGGAGGTGGGAAACGTTCACAACGTGTTCCACGTGTCATAGTTAAGGAAGTTTATGTCGGATTCTGACAAGATAATTCAGCCCGATGAAATCGAATTAAACGAAAGCTTGGAATATGAAGAATATCGTGTGGCGGTATTAGATGTCAAAGAGAAAGTGTTAAGAAACAAGGTGATTCCGATGGTAAAAGTCTTATGGTCGCGACATGGAGTCGAAGATGCTACATGGGAGACAGTGTAGTTTATGACCGAACGCTACCCTGAGTTGGACTTAACTCCAATTCAGTGAAGAGGTAAAGTTACTTCCTCTCTGTTTCATTCGAGGACGAATGATCCTAAGGGGGAGGGAATGTAACAGCCCGAGTAATTAAATTATAAATTAATTTAATTAATTACAATTAAAGTTACCTAACTTTAATTTATTGTTGGATTAGGATGGAAAAATGCTATGAAGAGGCCCAAGACAAGAGTAGAGATAAGAGAACAAGTTGGGCCATTACTAGTAGTAGTAGTAAAATATTGTAGTCAATAAGTAGCTCTAGCCCATTGGGCCGAACCGGGCCCGGCCCAATCACTTCAGCCCGGCCCAACAGTCCCTATTTGAGAGGAGTGGTCAAGAATTAGTCTTCATTTTCCCATTTCTTGTTCTTACCGATCGGTCTTGAGGGTTGGGGGAAACAAGAAATCCTCCATTGAAGAAACTACTCAATCTTGAAGCACTCGGAGTGGAGAATGTTAGGGTACTAAAGTAAGTCATCTAAATTTATTGCTTTATCAAGAATATGGTTCATGGATGGAGATTATTGAAGTTGAATTGGAGTGCCATGGCTTTTGTAGAAAAAATGTAAATTGAAGCTTGAAATGAGGAAATCAAGGGAGGAGCTCTTGTGCATGTTCAAGGTAAGTTATTGTCTAGCAAAATTTGGAAGGGAATTTTCAGATTTTGTCTTAAGGCTGGAAAGGTAGAACTCGTTTAATTTGGTAGATCTTTGCTCTTTGGGATGAATCAAATTGGAGCTTGAAGAGGATACAAATTGAAGTTTGGAAGCTATCAAACTAAGGCAAGGGAATTTAGAATATTATGCATTAATGGGTGACCGGAATTCCACCGGAATCTGGACCAATTTTCGGCCAAAGCCCTGGACCCGGCTAGCAGGCCGCTGCTGCTGGCAGCGGTGCACCACCGGTGCGCCACCGCGTGGTGGTCCTGACTATCACGGTTCTGGTTGTCACGGTTCTAAAGTGTTCGGGTGTTTTGTGGAAATTGGTAAGATTCATTCTTAATTAATTTATTCAAGAATATAAAGAACGGCTGTGTACATAGGAATATAGGTTGATGTGTAGAAAATTAGTTCTAATACAAGTGATCATTCAAATGGTGGAAATTAGTATCTATTAACCTGGAATCTTGTTTACTATTAGTGCAACGTTGTTTTCTTAATTTTCCATTAAATTGTCATAGATTTCAATGATTAAAGGATAAAATTGTGTTATGGAGTGGTGTCGGTCCCATGGAATTATTGGATCAAGAATCTGTCAGTAAGTTGTCTACTTGAAACTAAGTAATGGAATTATTTGAATCTACAAAGGGAGTGATGTGGTTTGATTTATTGGTAAAGTATAAATTTTGTGCAGAAGTTAAATTTCTCTTGGTATGAGAATCTTGGTCATGAAAAGTGAACTTTGCATGTTGATGTTGGAAGTATACTAAGATTATATGGAAAACTTAGTTTTGGTTATTTTATAAAATAAACAAGTAGGATGATGATGTTAAATGAAATGTTAAACTTGTTAATATGAAAATTATATTCATATTGTTATTGTTGATCTTTTTGTGTGAGGTGGTATACCTCGGTTATTGTGTTATGCTACGGCATGTTTAGCAATTGGGCGTGTACCCTGGGC
Organism: Hygrophila difformis; assembly: GCA_030278955.1. Classification (NCBI taxonomy): domain Eukaryota; kingdom Viridiplantae; phylum Streptophyta; class Magnoliopsida; order Lamiales; family Acanthaceae; genus Hygrophila; species Hygrophila difformis. Next base: position 27,279,437 of record JAOANR010000006.1, on the reverse strand, counting down.
CTGTACCCGCTGGACGCCGCTCTGATCAGTGTAGATTATCCAGCTCCCTCACTAGTGTTATTGGCCCTGCGTAGGTTGTTCGTCCGCAGCGGGGGCGACGTTGACGGGCAGTTCATTGTGATGGGAGAGAGTGGTGACCTCTCCCCAATAATGACTGTCGACCATGGTTATTAGGAAACGCGTTAGACATAATTATCTGTTGCATTTAGGATAGATAGACACATAAGTCATATCATTCATTTCATCATGTCATAACATTTATTTGATTGCAGTGGTTGAAGCACCGGTATGGGACGGTGTGATGGTTTTCATTCTTTTATTTATTTATTTATTTTGTTAGCATTAACAGTCTTATGTTGGTTGATGAATCCCCGTCCCCCATTATTCTTTCCCTTGCTCAGTATCTTTACTGACCCTATTTATTTTATTTATATTATAGATTCTCCTGAGGCAGATGTTGGGCACGGTGGGATATCCGGGGACGAGTGATCTATGTCATTCATGTGTTGTTTCAGACTTATGTGTTGTGGCTTATGTATTGTGTTAAATAATTGGAGTCTCCACCTTTTATGAAGACTTGAGTATGTATTGTGGAGTCTTGACATCGTAGACTTAGGGTCCGTTTGGATTGGCTTTTAAAAAAAGCAGAAGCCAAAAGCAGAAGCAGAAGTGAAAGCCAAAAGCAGAAGCAGAAAACTTTTGTGTTTGGATGGAATGTTTGAAAAATAGTTTTTTTTAAAAAGTGTGTTTGGATATGTAAAAGTGAAAAGTACTTTTGAAATGTGTAAATTACCAAAAAGGATATGCTATTTATATATAATAGTATATATTTATAGTGTAATTAAAATAAATTAATAGGGGCATTTATGACTCTGCACACATTACTAGGTGCTTTTGGTTTCTGTTTTTTGGAGAAGCACTCCTGGGCTGCTTCTCCCAGAAGCACTTTTGCAACTTTTCGAGGTGCTTTAGGGCCCGTTTGGATTGGCTTTTGAAAAAAGCAGAAGCCAAAAGCTGAAGCAGAAGTGAAAGTCAAAAGCAGAAGCATGTAACTTTTGTGTTTGGATGGAATGTTTAAAAAGCAGCTTTTTTCAAAAGTGTGTTTGGATGTGTAAAAATGAAAAGTGCTTTTTAAATGTATAAATTACCTAAAAGGACATGCTATTTATAGTGTAATTTAAATTAAGTAATGAGGGTATTTAAGTCTTTGCACAATTTACGAAGTGCTTTTGGCTTCTGCTTTTCTAAGAAGCACCCCCTGGGCTGCTTTTCCCAGAAGCACTTTTGCAGCTTTTTGAGGTGCTTCTGCTTTTTTTCAAAAGCCAAACCAAACGTTTCTTTTTCCCCAAAAGTGCTTTTGGCAGAAGCAAAAGCCAAAAGCACCTTGGTAGAAGCCAATCCAAACACCCTCTTATTATGTGGAATCAGGGAGTGTATCCCGGATATGATTATATGTTATCTCAGTGATGGAGTCTATTGGAGTTTATGTTGTACTTATACAGGTACCCAGCTTCGTATTACTAAGCCTAAGTTGATTGGCCAATAATTTAGGTGGTGTGGTACGGCGGTAACGTCGCGAAAATTTGGTTTAAATTTTGGGACGTTACAAGTTATGGTGCGACTACGCAATCCGCAGTACATCAAGACAAGAATCTCAACCGTTCATTTAAATCCAAGGGTTGTAAATGGTTGAGGGTAAAGTTGTCCAAAAAATAATTATAATGGTTGCATAGGGTATATCGCTGAAATACACATAACTCATCGCTGAAATATATTAAACCACGGAATTGGAATTGCAACTTTTACGAAGTCGTTGAAATGCACATCATCCAGTCGCTGAAAAATACTACAGCTCGTCGCTAAAATATATTATAATACGTCGCTGAACTATATAGAAGCCGTCGCTGAAATTTGTTAAACGAAGAATTGGATTGCAACTTTACGAAGTCGCTGAAATGCACATTATCAAGTCGCTGAAAATTACTATATCATGTCGCTGAAATATATTATAACTCTAAACTTCGAACTCTCATCCCCTTAATGTTTAGCTTTCCGAACTCCAAACTCCAACCTCTAATTTTAAATTTTACTAACATATAAGAAAGAAGATCTAGAGACTTTTTCAAAAATGAAAAATAAAAAGGATCTTGTTTTGAAATAGTTTAGTTAAAGTGGATAAAAATAAAAGCGTAGTGGTGTGTGGTGTTGGTGTAGTAAGTGTGGAGGCTTATTTCCTCAACTGAAATTGCCAAATTGGACACTATTCGTATCATATCATATACTATCTCGATCATATATCGACAGATAGGTTGTCGGGTGTTAATCAATATACTAAATGCGCTTATGGGAGCAATTTGGATGGATTATTATTTAAACAAATAACTCCTATTATATTAGGATATTATAATCTTTATGTTAGAAGTTTAGTACAGTCAGCGGAATAACGGATTATTCTTCTGTTGAAATATAGATTTATTACTGCTACATTCCTATTTACATATTGTTTGGCCACTGTTCGTACCAAGAACATTTTTCTCCTCAATGAAGACTATCGGAAAAGGATCAAACCGATTACAGATTCGGAATTCAATAATGCGCCCAAACTTTACTGAATTTGAATCCAATACAACGGCAAAACAAAAAAAGAGGGAATCTACCAGTTGTTGAGAAACAACGGCTGATTATCCCTAAAACAAGGTCAAGGTTTACCTGTTGTTAAGAAACAACAACGAACGCGAGGGAGTAACTGCTATCAACTAGGCTAAAATCTATGAAAGCTGGTAAAGGAAAGCAGTAAAAGATACAATGAAGTAAATTGAAATAAAGGAAATTTGGATTAGATTGGTCTCTCTTGCTCAAGTATCTAGCACCTCTTATTTATAGTTGTAGTAGCGGAGCTGAATAACCGCTCTCCGATTGCCTCGGAGCCGATCTGCTTCTCTTCTCCTTTTGGCCGAATTTGCTTCTTCCTGTTTCAACCGGACCTATCTTCTGCTTCTGGTCTGATCCATCTTTCTCGGGTCTTGGACCTGGGCCTCAATTATTTTCAATTTCACCCGGCCTCAGACGTTTATCCATTATGGCCCAACTATTTTGCCCATCTTGACCCATCAAACTGGATGGTCACAACACATAAGTCGCCGGAATCAAATACAGTTGGCCTGAGTGGTTTGAGGATTAAGCAACGGTCTCGGGTTTTGGGTTCGAATATTTGTGACAACCCTTCAATGCAGACCAGATTCTCGAGGGATTAGTTTAGAGATCTAGAGGAGGAGTACTATTATGTAGGAGTACTATAATACAATTATTTTTATTTTATTTTTAAATTTTTCAAAATATTATTTTAACGGTTTACTGAAGGGTATGAATTATACTTTTTTTAACGAAGTCATTGGTCACATAAAAAGTTGGTGTGAGTTTATGCTACACAAATTACATATTAAGTATAAATACATATTAAAAAGAGTGAAATTAAGTTTTTTTTTCATAGAGAGTAAAGTAATGAAGGCTTTTTTTTGCTGAAAAAGGTAATGAGAGTCTATGTCACACAAATTACAAAAGGACAAAGAGGAGGAATAGAGACACGAGTGGGGAATTGAGCCCAACCTATAATTGAAAGTTAGGGACATAACCACTAGTCAACTCCTAATTCCAGTAATTATAATGCTTTTGTAATTTGTTCAGAGATTCTAAAAATTATGCTATACGTTACCATCGTGATTAGGATTTAGGGATTGCTAAAATATTGGGACAAAGCAAGGACGGGATGATTTATCCCGCTCAATCCTCCGAATCCAAAATTTTGGGTACGGGTAAATTAGTAGTCTGAGCTTTGCATCTCATATCGCTCCTTCCCAAATACTTATATTATATAAATATATATATATATAATTAATTAATTTATTATTCTCCTCTATTTTCCTTTGTTTCTCTCCAATTTCAGGAGTTTGAGATTAATGTTGTATGTGGTTTGTTGGTTTATGATGATTTTTAGCTTGAATTCTAAAGGTTTTGAGTATTGAATGCTTACATTTATGTTTAATTGAATTTGGCAATAAATGGAACGAATTGGGGGATTCCCTTTTGTTTGTATTGATCAATTATCAATTGATTTTGAGTCGGAATTTATTATTATTTTATTTGACTAATTTATATTTATGTCAAATTGATATGATATTTTTAAGGATTCAGTTTACAAACTAAGGAATGGGGTGAAAATGAGATACAAGTTTATTGGGAAAAAAAACCAATTTAGTCTCATAAATTTTTTCAATTTCCAAAACCATCTCACAAATATTGAATTAGACGAATCAATCTCCTAACTATCCTAATCATCGCCGAACCCATCCATGAACCGATTTTTTCGCTAATCATCGTCGAACCCATCCCATAACTTCCCTAATGGAGGGATGGGTTCGGCGATGATTAGGGTAGTTATGGGATGGATTAGGCGATGATTAGCAAAAAAACCGAGTTCATTGATGGGTTCGGCTATGATTAGTGTAGTTATGGGTCGGATTCGTCTAATTCGATATTTGTGGGACTGTTTTGGAAATTTTTTAAAATTATGGGATGATATGAATTTTTTTTCCCCGAGTTTATCTCATTAGTATGCTCAAATAAACTTTTCGATAGGGAACGTGGCGGGGATAGTACGTAATGCCCTAATGGAATGTCCCAATAAATTTCCCGATGAAATGAGATGGGAGTACAACAAAATTTGAGAGAGGAGAGTAGGAATGCCCTAACCATAACCATATTTCTATCCCCTCAAGGAATCAAGTCAACGACTGGCATATAAACATTGGGCCTGTTTGGGAGTTTAGAAGATAGCAGAAGCAGATAGTAGATTTGACCAGCAAATTTGATAAATAGATTTGAGTAGTAGATTTGACCAGTAGATAGTAATTGTATATTTGATTAAAAACGTTTGGTAGATTAACAAATTTGATCAAATTGAAGGAACGGTATCTTTAGAAAATAGTCTAGACCAAATCTGCCCCCAATCTGCTTCAGATCAAAGCATATCAGAATGAAATATGTTGTTTACCAAACGTTGCAAAGTAGCATATTTCTTGGTCAAATCTGCTCAAATCGAATATGTTGTCCAATCTACTCTTAACCAAACAGAGCCGTTATTGTTCCCAAATTGATGAATCTATGAAGAATTGCAGCAGAACAAATCGAAGCAGCAGAATAGTCTGTGATGTTGGCTGATTTGGGCTTTGAGCCTGCTTTATTGTATTTTGTTATTTTCTTTTGTTATTGGGCCAACCTGTTAGTGGACCTCTTTAGCTTTGGGTATTTATAGTTCAGCTCGTATTTTTTATCGGTGTATTCATTCTTCAGCTCTTTCAATGAAACAAACAGTTATTCCCAATTCTCCGTTTCAGAATCTATCATCTTCTACATGGTATCAAAGCTTTTGAAGCTTGATCAATCCATTTCCTCACTGCGATCTCATTTTCTCTTTGTAATTGAGTTGTTTTACCTCAATTTTACCTCAAAATCAACATGTCTGACCTATCTGATACGGAGGATACAATTCCAGCTGCTGCTCCAGTTGTTTGTGAGAAACTGCTTCTCACAAGTGCGGATCAACCTCACCTGGTTTTGTCTACTAAGCTGCTGGATGGTTCGAATTAGAGTAGCTGGAAGCTTTCTGTTGAGAAAGCTCTGTTCGTCAAATCTAAGGAATGCTTCATCAACGGTACCTTTCCTGCTGCTCCACTTGATGATCCGAAGTATAGGCAATGGCAAAAGGTAGATACTCTTGTTCTAACCTGGTTGCAAAATTCTAGGACTGGAGAAATTTCACAGCAATTTGAACACTATAATACATCGTTTGATTTGTGGAATGAGCTTAAGGAGTGTTATGGAAAGATAAGCGGTCCACAGATTCTTATGCTTAGAAGGAAAATTGCTAACAGCTAATTTTGTTCAAGGAGATAGAACAGTAACTAGGTATTATTGTGAACTGAAATCTCTTTGGAATAGCTACAGATCTGTCAAACCATTTATAGCTTATTCTCATGAGTCCTTAGAGGATTTGAAAAGATCTGATGAGGAAGACCTTTTGATTCAGTTTTTAATGGGGCTAAACGAAGATTATGCTGCTATATGTAATCAGCTTTCCATTATGGTTCCTCTGCCTAAGGTGTCTGTTGCTTTTGGAATGGTGTTGAATTGTGAATCACAGAGAGGCATCATAGGAGAAAATGGAGTAGAAAATAGTTCAAACTTTGCTCTTGCTTTGTTTGACAAAACTGATAAAGCTAATGGTACTGTGACAGATCTAGTAGTGAGAAGAAAGGAAGTATTATCTGTTCTTATTGCAAAAAGATCGGCCATACAAAAGACAAATGTTATAAGCTGGCAAACAAAAGTGCTTATTGCGATCACTGCAAAAAATCGGGTCATAGCAGGACTAACTGTTTTATGATCTCTGGAATCATTCCTGATTGGTATAAGGCATTAAGTGACAAGAAGAAAGTGAAAGAAGTAGCTGGAGCCGTGATTTCAGCAGAAAATTCAGAGAACTCAAACACTAGTACTGATTCTACTTTGACTGCTGTGGAAGGGAGGTTCTTTAAGAAACTTGAAGAAACTTTGAAAGAGCTTACCAGATCTCAGATTGCAAGCAGCCAGGGTACTCCACTTGACCTTGCTGGATGTACATTTGACACGGTAGGTAGTCTTTTTAACTATGGTTATCTCTCTAACTTGTGGTTGCTGGACTCGGGTGCCAGCTGCCATCTCTGTGCAAACCTTTCGATGTTGCTTGATCCTCAGCCTTTGAATCATTTTTAATCTATTATACTGCCAGATGGCACAGCTAAAACTCCTACACATATTGGTTCAGTGATGCTTTCAAAAAGTTTCATTGTTCCAAATGTGTTGTATGTTCCCGGATTAGTCTTAAATCTTATACCTATCAGTCAGTTGACAAAAGACTTAAAATGCTTAGTTATATTTGATCCTTCTTCTTGTGTTTTGCAGGATATTAGCACTAAGAAAAATCTACTTAAGGGTACCTTGCTTAACAAACTTTACACTCTTAGCTATAGCAATAAGTCTATTCATTTACATTCTGATATATTAGCATCTATTGATGATTCTAGCAGCTATGCTAATTGGCATAATAAACTTGGGCACCCCTCCCCTATGGTAATGTCCAAGTTGGGATTTAAAGTCACTGATTGGTCTTCCATTCCTTGTGATACTTGTTCAATTTCAAAAATAAATAGACTTCCTTTTACTGTCAGTCTCATGCTGCTCATGTCTTTGATTTAATCCATTGTGATTTGTGGGGCCCTTCTCTATAGGGGATAGATCTAATTTCAGATATTTGTTAACTATTGTTGATGACTGTTCGAGAGTGACTTGGCTTTATCTCCTTCATCATAAATCTGACACATCCATACTTCTTTCTAAATTCTTCACTTATGTCAAAACTCAGTTTCAAGGGATGGTTAGAATCATTAGGACTGATAATGGGTCCGAGTTTTGTAATAGAAAATGTCATGATCTTTTCACCTCTTTGGGAATGATACATCAAACCTCTTGTGTTTATACTCTTCAGCAAAATGGGAGGGTAGAAAGAAAACATGGCATCTCATACACGTTGCTAGAAGCCTCCTTTTAACCTCTGCTATGCCAAAGATCTATTGGGGGGATGCTATGTTGACTGCTGCCCATTTGATAAATAGACTTCCTACTCATGTTTTGCAATGGAAATCACCTTGTGAAGTCTTATTTGGTCATAAACCTACTCTATCTGATCTACATGTATTTGGATGCCTGTGCTATGTTAAAATAGCTTGTCCATCAGGTAAAGTTGACCCTAGAGGTCAAAACTCAAAAGGGAGTCTATTTTGGGGCTGCTGCAGATAAAAAGGGATTTAAGGTTCTTACCTTAGATACCAAAAGAGTTATTATCTCTAGGGATGTCATCTTTCATGATACGATTTTCCCTTTTGAAGATGCTATTCCTAGCTCAGTGAGTTGTCCCTTGTCCACCCACCACATCTCCCAAAATAACCTATATCAACTCAGTGAGCTGCCCACTGCAACTCACACTATAATACCATCTGCTGATGAGCATACTGCTCTTCATTCTCAAGTCCAATCTCCTCAGACCTCTCGCAGGGATGTGAGCCAAACTCAAAATGCAACTTCACTTGCTTCTCCTATTGAGATGCAAGAACAAAATAAATCTGTTAGGTTACCTCTTGATAACTCATCCTCTAATTGTCCATCTCCAATGGACAATCCCCCTTCCATTCATTCCAGCACAGATTTGGCACCACCCATTCCTGCTCCCAGGCCAAAGAGAATCACCAGAAGACCAGAGAGATTCAAGGATTATATTTGCTCCTCTGTGATGGATCCCAATTTTGTTCCAACATCTTTTGATCAAGCTGAAGGAGTTCCACACTAGGACAATGGTATTAAGTCTAAGCTTAAAGCATTGGAAGACAATGACACTTGGGATTTGGTTACATTGCCCAGTGATAAGCAGGCTACTGGATGTAAGTGGGTTTTCGGAGTTAAATATAATCCGGATGGTTCAATCAACAAGCATAAAGCAAGGCTTGTTGCAAAGGGTTTCAACAAAGATATGGGAGAGATTTCTTGTTGTCCTTTGCCCCAGTTGCTAAAATATGGGAGAGATTTCTTGGAGTCTTTTGCCCCAGTTGCTATAATAGTCACTGTCAGATTAATTATAGCTCTTGCTGCATCTAATAGGTGGAATTTATCTCAGTTGGACATTAACAATGCCTTCTTGCATGGCACTCTTGATGAAGAGATTTATATGACTTGTCCACAGGGTCTTCCTTCATCTTCTTCTTAAGTCTGCAAATTAAAGAAGTCCTTGTATGGGTTGGAACAGGCCCCACGCCAGTGGTATATTGCTCTCAAGAACTTTCTTTTGTCTACTGGCTTCAATCTATCTTACTGTGATACATGTCTATTCTTCAAATTCACTTGCCATGGCATTGTTATACTTGTGGTGTATGTGGATGATATCTTAGTGATAGGTGATGATAATGATGAGATCACTGCTATCAAAGAAAAGCTACACAAGGAATTCACCATTAAAGATCTTGGTATGGCCTCCTACTTTCTTGGTCTTGAGATAACCAAGACCGCATCTGGATATTCTGTGACTCAATTGAAGTATGCCCTGGATATTTTATCTGAAGTTGAATTACCTGCTACTTCAAAGATCCACACTCCCTGTATTCCTTATCATCAGCTTGACACTTTAGGACCTCTTTTTGATCATCCTCAGTTGTATAAAGATTGGTTGGTAAACTCTTATATCTGGGATTTTCTATGCCTGATATATGTTTTAGTGTGCAGCAACTAAGCCAGCACATGCATTCACCTACTGTCAACCATTGGAATGCTGCGCTTCACACCTTACAGTACCTACAGAAACCTCCTACACTTGGTTTATTCTTTCCTTATGGTCTTAGCCTTGATCTAAAAGGCTTTTGTGTTGCGGATTGGGGCAATTGCCCGGTCACTAGACGATCACTTACTGGTTATTGCATATTTCTTGGGGGCTCTTTGGTGTCTTGGAAAACCAAAAAGTAGGATGTAGTGTCTAAAAGCACTACTGAAGCAGAGTATCGTAGCCTTGGTGCAGGAGCATCTGAAATGGTTTGGATCAATAATTTGTTGGAAATGCCAGCTATACAATTGGTGAAAAAAATGCCTTGCATCATGAACGCACAAAGCATTTGGATATTGAATGCCACTATGTTAGAGACTTCTACCAACATCAACTTATTGATCCTATTTTTGTGCCAACCACTCAACAACTTGCAGATGTCTTCACTAAGGGACTCACTCCAAAACTTTTTCTTTCTTTTTGCTCCAGGCTGAAGCTTTTGAATGCTCCAGCTTGCGGGGGGGATTATGAATCTATGAAGAATTGCAGCAGAACAAATCGAAGCAGCAGAATAGTCTGTGGTGTTGGCTGATTTGGGCTTTGGGCATGCTTTATTGTATTTTGTTATTTTCATTTGTTATTGGGCCAACCTGTTAGTGGGCCTCTTCAGCTTTGGGTATTTATAGTTCAGCTCATGTATTTTTTATCGGTGTATTCATTCTTAAGCTCTTTCAATGAAACAAACATTTATTCCCAATTCTCCGCTTCAGAATCTACCACCTTCTACACAAATAAGGCAGAAACAATCTTCAACTCAATAGCAGCAGCAGAATTCATCTATAGACAACAACAGCAAACAACGGACAACCCTCACTTTCAGCTCCAATAATTTGATACAGACCTGTAAACATTCAAATATACAAAAGGCAATAGACAAATAAAACAAAACAGGGGGCTCAGAAAGCCCAAATATGGTACTCAAAAGTCAAAACCTTAGCAACTGTTGGAGACAAGATGAAGAAGATGATTGCACAATCACCCCAAATCCAATCCGATTGATGAACTGTAGAATATACATAGGCGACTTGGAAACCTATTTTGAAAATATTAATTACACAATATTTTAAATATGCATTCCTGGGATTATTATAATGGAGCTTAGATGTTGAAACTCTTTTTTTACTCTGGTCCAGGTGCTTTTTGAGAATTCCAGTATCTATTCAATTTGCATTTTGATACTCTTTTATAATCTTTGTTGAATGAACAATTTTACTTTTGGAATAACGTAACATTCATTTAGACTCCTCTAAACGCTTAAACTTGCAAAGAGGATTGTGCTTCGTGTAAGAAATTTCAAATGACAGAAGGGGAATGAATTGTGCAGTTGGCTGCCAACGCAAGTACGCAACCGTGGGAGGAGATTTTTTATTTTTTATTTTTTTTATGTGTGTGTGTAAGATATCTATCTACCAAAAGGCATGTGAGGCCCGCAAGCATTTGTGAAATGGTCAGTGATTTGGGAGTTGGGACATTTTTCGTTGTTGGTGGCTTTATATGGTAGTTGCAGTCAACACATCATCAAAAGAATATTAGACATTACCACTGCACATGGTAAGGGAAAGTCTAAGGGACAGTCTGCACCCTAACTCGGAATTGGTTCTGGTCGTGACTCTGTATATCCCTCACTCTGCATATCCAGAGATGTTTTTGGGATGATTATGTTGTGCTATTTTTTGGTGTATTGAATTTGGGAGTAGTTTTTATTTATTAGTTCATTTCCGTTTTAAAGTTTTATTAATTGAATGTTATTCTGGAGAGGTTACATTTTTATTGCTCCTGAAATCGTGGGAATTTTATGGAATGAATATTTTTGTTGGGTTGGCTAAATAAACACCCCTAACATACTAAAAACACACCCTAATAAATATGATCACTCTTAAAAGAATAAATTACATAGATACATGTGAAAGTTAATTTGATAAAATATATTATAAAATAAATAAGATTATAATGTGTGTGTTTGAACGGAAAAATCTATTTTTGGTTCCATAACAAATTTATAATTTTAATACATATATTCTATGTTAATATACAATATTTTAATTAATATTTATAAAATAAAATTAAAAAACTAAAATAAAATATTTTTTTTTTTGCTAAACACACAGTACAGGCTAGGAAATAAAGGAAAATTATAGAGAAATAAAAGTGAAGGAATCTAAACTAAACAAAATGCACAGCAAATCCAATTATTGCCTCGGAAACCAGGTGCCAACAGCATCAGCTGCCAGAAGAGGCTTCAATGAATCCGGGGGAAAAGCCCACGTCGTGTAGAATGCTTCACTCTCTGCTCCCATCTTCGCAAGCCCATCCGCCACCGCATTCCCCTCCCTCAAAATATGCGCAAACCGACAATGATGAAGGAGCTCCGAACATCTTGAATCGTAGCCAAGAGTGCAGCAAGCCAATGACTACTGACTGGAGTAGAGTTTAACAACGCCAAGGCATGGCTAGAGTCACACCGGCACATCACCTCACCGATACCCCTCCGCTTCGCCAAGATGAGCCCTTTAAGGATCCCTTTCAACTCCGTGTGTAGCACTGAGGTGTGTCCAAGGAAGCCGGACACGCCATCCAGCCAAGAGCCATCTACATCACGGAGTACAGCTCCATAGCCAGCACGTCTCCTCTCCGCGAGGAAAGAACCATCAGAGTGAATAAGAACCCCCTGCCAACTACCCATATTCCAACGAACCAAACGAGGGTGTAGATTATTACTTCCTGGCGCTGGCAGCACCCTATTTAGTTCATCCTGGAGGTGAACAACTCGACGTTGGATCAGTTGGGGATTAGAGGCCCGTCCTTGGAAGACTCTCAAATTCCTTTCCATCCAGAATCCCCACAATGCCGCGATGAAGAGAGTGCCAAAGTGACGAAACATACCCTTTAAGCAAAGACGAATATCTTCCTTCTCAATGATTCCCATGTCCTGAGGTACCTCCACCCCAATCATCCTCCAAGCTGCCGCTACCCATGGACAATAAAATAGGGCATGGCACCATTCCTCTTCTTCGATACCACATATACTGCACAAAGGCGAGTTGGCCAGGTTTCTTCGGAAGCGCAAATAATTACAAGGAAGAGCCTTGTGAGATATGCACCATATTAGAACACATATTTTTTCGGGGAGATATGAAGACCACATCCAGCTCCATCCCTTCGAGAGACACTCCGGCCCTAGCAGCAGCCGATAGCTAGCCTTCGCCGAGTATACACCATCGACCGAGGAGTTCCACAGCCAACCATCAAAACTAGTTGGATGAAGACACGGCGGGGGGGACTGGAGAATATCCTCCCGCAACTGCACCGGGAAGATCGTGTATAGGGAGTTTAAGCTCCACTGCTTACCATCTGTAATATCAGAAATCTTAAGCTCCAGGTCATGTATGTCAATGAAAGATACTTGTGGCCCGATGGACGAATTACAGAACCATGGGGCGGTCCAGACAGAGCTAGAACCATCCCCTACTCTGAAGGAATACCCTCCCTTGAGCATCATAAAGGCCTTCCGGATGCTTCTCCAAAAGAAGGATCCAACCGTGGGCAGATTATGCGCCATCAAACCGTTCGGGCAATATTTAATTGCAAGCTCCCGAACCCAATATTTATTCTTGCCCCGAATCAGGTCATCGACCAGCTTTCCCAGCAATGCGACATTAGTGAAGCGTGCTTTACGCAATCCCAAGCCGCCACAATTCATAGGCTGTGCAATGCGATCCCATCTGACAAGGTTTAGCCCCCTGCCCGATCTATCCTTCCACACCAGGGCTCTAATATGACAATCAATTTGAGAGCAAACCGATTCCGGAAGCCATCCCAGTTGCATGGGATACGTTGGAATGGAGGACAGAACATGTCTTGCCAGTGTTAAATGCCCTGCTTTATTGAGGAGACGCCTAGCCCAACAGGATATTCTTTGGTCCATTCTTTCCAAGATGTAACTATAAGACGACGCCCGGATTCGACCTTGGTGGATTGGAAATCCAAGGTATTTACCCAATCTATCCTTGAACTGAATGTCAGTGGCCTGGGAAAAGAATGACCGATTAATCTCAGATACCCCCGCCGATGCCACCGCCATAGATTTCTGAGTATTCACCCTTAGACCTGAGGCCTTAGCAAACGAAGTGAGGATAGAGGCCATGGAGTTGATACTAGCTTCCACTCCCATGGTACACAAAATTAAGTCATCCGCAAAAAGCAAATGAGAGATGCCCACACCGTTAGAGGATAACTGGATTGGTCTCCAATTCCCTTATCAACTTCTTGTTGGATGTTAATTGATCATCTCTCCATGACAATGTTGAAAAGATATGGCGATAATGGATCGCCCTGTCGCAGCCCTCTCTTCGGGTGAAATTCCAGTAAGGGTTCGCCATTCCATAAAATCGAGTAAGCTGGGGACGAGACACAGTGCATAATGATGAGCCGGAGTGACACGGGGAGATTCATTTGCTGAAGACATTCCTCTAAGAAAGGCCAGCGGACATTGCCGTATGCCTTTTCTATATCGATTTTTGCTATGATGGCATTTGCTCGAGAGCTCGGCCGAGAGAAGCGATGCACCAGCTCCTGTAATTAGATGGCATTCTCTACCGTACTTCTAACAGGCAAGAAAGCCGATTGTAGTGGGGAGATGTAGTTGGACTATAGCGGTCTCAACCGGTTAACTATCACTTTGCTAATGAATTTGTAAACAACGTTACAAAGAGTGACAGGCCTAAACTGCCGAATGTTGCAGGGAACTGCCACTCTGGGGATTAGACAAATATGTGCTTTGGCCAGACGAGGATCAAAACTTCCTGTTGCAAAGGCGTGTCGGACAACTGCTGTAACATCCTCCCCTAGAATATTCCAGTACTTCCTATAGAAGGCTGTGGGGTATCCGTTCGGCCTAGGGGCCGACATGGCTTTAAATTGTGACAAAGCCGTATCGACCTCTTCCTGAGACACTTCCCCCGCATCCACTATACCATCTGAATCCGAGATCGCTCTCAAGGGAGCCATGGGAGGATTGGGTTCAATGTTAGCCCGATCAGAGTAAAGGTTAACATAGAAGTCCCGTACCATAGGTTTGAGGAGGGCCTGCTCATCACACCATGTACCATCCTCCCTGAATAACCCATGAATCTTGTTGCGATGATGGTGGAACTTAGCTTGCGCGTGGAAATATCGCGTATTTCGGTCACCAACCCGAATCCAATTTTCCCGCGCCCTCTGGAACCAGAATGTTTTTTCCCTGTGTAACAGCTCCTGATACTCACTCTGTAGCCGTTTTTCTAGCAGAATTAATTGCTGGGAGTCCACACACTGGAGGGCGCTATCCAAACCAGCCAACCTCCTTAAGAGTTTCTTCTTTTTATTCCGTAGCTTACGAAAGTCGTGTTGGCAATGTTGAACCGACTTGTCCCGTAGCTGCTCCAACCGAGAAGAGATCGGACCAGACCTGTCCATCCAGACATCCTCAAAAAACTTTTGGTATGAGGGGTTCTGACTCCAGAGAGCTTCCCACCGAAAAGGACGAGATGCAAGAGGGCTCGGTGCTGCTCCACAGTGAACAAGCAATGGGGCATGGTCAGAGCCCACTCTAGGCAATATCCGAACATGACTGTTCGGGAAGAGATCGAGCCATGGAAGATTCGCCAGCCCTCTATCTAGCCATTTCTTGATGAATTGACTTTGAAGGGCTTGTCGAAACCAAGTGAAAGTAGAGCCCTCAGTACGGATGTGGAATAAACCACATTCAGAAATGCAATCTCGAAAACCGTCAGCTCATGCTTGAATAAAAGCCTCCCCCCAAGAACTTCTGATGGAGCCAGGACCTCGTTCCAGTCCCCCAGTAACATCCACGGACAATCAACGCGACCAGCCAAATTGTTAAGATACTCCCAATCGCCCTGTCGTCTGTGGAAACTGGGACTACCATAGACTGCTGTACAATTCCAGAGAAGAGAATTCGTACGGATTGAAATGGTCACAAATCGGACGACAACCTCAATTTCACAGAATTCCAGAGGCGTCCCCGATCGTCCCAATACCCAAATACCTCCTGCACGGCCAACCGTCTCCACATTACAGATAGGAAAATACCCTATTTGGAAAAAGAAATTCCGAGCTCGATCAAATTGCCATTGAGGTTCCAGGATTATAACCACAGAAGGATTATGCCTACGGACATAATCAGATAAAACTCGACGAGACTGGGAGCTCATGAACCCTCGCACATTCCAAGCAAAAATAGAGAAATTTTGGAACTCAGACATAATAATTTAATTGATAGAGAACCACATCCCCTTACCAGGACCCTCGAGCCAACAAGAGACTGAATTCGCAAGAGCAAGCGCCTGCTCCGATTTAGCCGCTTCGGCGGACTCCAGCCCATCCATACCCGAAGCTGATGGTGAATCCTCAGAGAAGTCCATGGTCGTATCCTCCCCAGGCCCCGCCGGTGAGGGGACAGCAGGTTCCGGTGTGCCCTGTCGCTCACTTCCATGGGGGGAGGAAGGAGATGTCCAGACTTTTCCAATCTCAAATGGGGGCGATTGTGATTTTGTTTGCACCCTTTTGGGGTTGTGTAACCGCTTAATAGGCCAGCCCAGTCCAGCAGATGATGGCCCAACCTGAAATTGAATAGTGGGTTCCCCACCTCCCTGTTTAGGAGTTACTAATGGCCCAGTGTCCACCACATCTTTGGCCTCCGGTCCACTTAAGTTCTTCACTTTCTGGCCCATTTTGCCTTGCCCAGCCCCACCAACAGAGACTGCTACATGACCACCTTTCTTCATAGGTTTTCGGAGCTGAACTAACATCCAGCTTCCAACGTGATCATCTGCACATTCCACGTCCCCTGGGTTTTCGGGGTCAGCACCAGAAACCCTAACCACCTCCGTCGAACTAGTGGCCGGTTCAACCGCAGCATTGACTGGTTCTTTGCCTTTCCCGCCAGGAGAGCCTCCGCTTGTCCCCGTATTCGACACCAGAATCTCGGCCAGAGCCGACACTTTCGATCTGTTCAAGGTCGGACAGGACTCCTTGGTATGCCCAAATTTAGCACATTGCATGCATAACCTATGGATGCCCTCATAGGCAACTTGAAGGATTGTACCGTCAACATCTACTTCACCAATCAAGAGTTTTTCGAGATTAATCTCTACCCAAGCTCTCGCATATCGTCCTCGATTGATCTCTAGAGTATTCCGGTCAACCTTTATGACCCTGCCCACTACTAAAGCAACAACTCGGACGCTATAATCATTATAGTATACATGTTGGAGCTCCGGGAATCTAACCCATGTCTGGATGGTAGAGACGACAGAAGAGGCAGGAACAAATTCTTTAGTCCACTGCATCACTGCCAAACAATGATCAAAGATCATCCAAGGCCCATTCGTTAGAACTTTTTCCCGATCAGCCGGCAAGGCGAATCTGGCATAGAATACCCCATGTCCAACATCCAAGAGCCAAAACTCCCCGGCCAACTTCCATGCACAAGTAAGTAGATCTTTCATAGCGAGATAACCAATTTTGATACCCATCGGCTTGATAATTAAGGTATCCTTCCACGGGCCACAGAACGATTCCAATACAGCGGCCGAAAAACGTACCTTTGGGCAATGAGCATGAGGCCCCGCTGTGTCAATTGTAGCCAAGTTGTCTTGTAACAACTCACCCGGCATACATGAGAATGAAGGGAAGGCATTGCCACCACCTGTAACAACATCTTTGAACGAGGGGGTCGCCGGCTGCGACGCCTCCGGCGAGCGGGGGAAAGGTAGAGGAGCATCAGGAGAGGATCAGGAGAGAGCACGTTAGAAGTCATTTTCTATCTAAAATAAAATAAATTCAATACACATAAAATAATATTCAAATGCTAATATTCAAGATCCCAACTTCGTGCATCCTCCTATGTGCGGAGACAACCAGGGCGAAGGAAGAAGAAGAGGATTCCATCTCGAGTATCATCAAGCAGCTGCAGTGTGGCAACTGTTCCAAGGAAGGACACAACCGTCGGACATGCAAGGAGCCGCGTAGGTATAAGGGCAAATCGGGCACTGTTGCAGCTTAATTTCAATTACTGGAAGTATTTGGTGTTATGGTGACTGAGATTTTGTAAATGAAGCGATTATGTGTACTGATGGGCTGAAATAAAATTTTAAAAAATCATTATGTAATACTCCCTCCGTCCCAAATTATGGCCATTTTTCCTATTTGGGGAGTAACTATTAACTAAAATACTTTATATAATTCTAAATTCAATACACACAAAATAAAATATCTCATGTTTCCATCAACCAGCTGGAACAATATATGTATAAAACTTTATAATAAATATTTATTTTAAATATTTATAATAATTTTTTCAATACTAAATATTTATAATAGAATTTTAGTTATTATTATTTAATAACATTTTTTCTAGATAATTTATAAATAATATCATTTTTACAAAAAAATAAATTTGGAATTAGTTAAATAAGTTTCGAATTATTTAACAGTAAAATCTAATTTCAATATTCATATATATTTTATTACATTACATTTTATTTAAAAATAATATGTTGAACAAAATATACATATTTTTTTTTAAAATAATTAGGATTAAAATGAAGATTTTATAAAGGTGATGGGTTATAAAACTAGATTGTCAAAGCATTAGTATTTTTTCATCATTAAAAAGTTAAGGTCAAAATTTCTTTGGCATAAGATAGTATGAATTTATTTTTTCACATATAAGAAATGAGCCCTCATCAAAAATATTTTTCAGACTATAATTTAATTTTATTTGAATATAGGAGTAATTAATTAGTATATAAAATATAAAAGAATAAAATAAAAGAAAATATTAAAGAAGTCTATCTATTTATAAATTGAGTAATGATTATAAATAAGTATATTAGTATTATAATCTATTCTCTCTCATATCTCTTTCTAATTACACGGAAAATGAGGTGGAGAGTGTTTTATGGGGTGTCTATTTAGCAACACTCATTTTTCTTACACGTGTGGTGGACTGGTGGGCCATTAATGTTGTCTGAATTTATCAAGATTTTGCGTATTTTTTATTTTTTTAGCAGATTGTGTGGGATTTTATTTGTCTCCTTGTCCGGACATGTTCTTTATATTCATTTCATGTGCTATTTTTTGTTTCTTTGACTTACAGAATTTTTTTCCTTTTTTATGCATTATTAATTGTGGACTAATGAATGAATGCTTCCATTTAGTTTCCCGTAATCGTGGGAGAATTTTTGGTAAGGATGTAATAATACTTACGTGTGGTGGGCAATGTCCAAATTAAAAAAAGATTTTGCATATTTTTTTAATTTAACAACAAATGGGGTGAGATGTTTTTGTCTTCACTTGGTCTTATCCATTTGGACCACTTTTGGTCTTACATTTTACCATTTTCTTTTAAGTGTTATATCCTTCCACTTCAACTTAAGAGTAGACTTACATTTTTTGTGCTATTGAACACCCTACCACATGATTATCTTGAAGTTCTTAATGTGATCTATGATAATATATTGTAGGATCTGTCGATAAATTAATTTATGTTGCTAATTCCTTTTAGTGGTGCTACATAAGCCACACAAATGTGTATTTACTATGCTTACACATGATATAATTATTTAGCATAGTACTGTGCTGCCAAAGATGATATTATTTATTTTTTCTACACACATGATATGCGGCCAAGTTTAAGATATGTTCTGAAGACAATTGATCTGTACTTCTCTTAGTTTACAAAATGCTATTTTACATGTTATACGAAATTGAATTCAATGCTATGCGAACATTTTGTCATTGTTGTTTGCATATTATTAAAATGCTATCTCATTAGTTTTAAAAGATCATTATAATTTTTATCAACCATACATCACTATCATCGTGCATCCACTTCCGTCAATGTTCATCATACATCACAACATTGCAATTGTCTCACTCCACATCCATAATTGCTCCATCATTTTTTTTGGTCAATTAAGTTAGCCGTCCAATAAACCATAAAGAAAGTAAATGGAGCCCAAATATCATATTAAGCCCAACCCAAACTAAAAAGACCCAGCAAATAAAAACCCTAACCTAAATGTGTCCTGCCGACGCGGCCGCCACCTTCCGGCGCCGCAATCGCTGGCGCTCCACCAGTGCCGCCGCCCTCCGTCGTGGCATCCACCACCCCGCCACCATTTGACTCCATTTTTCCATCCAAAATCATCACAATCCCAACCACCACGAGCCACCACCACCGTTCATCACCCAAAACCACCACGGCACCATCGCGCCACTGCCACCACCTCCGCCACTCCATGACCACCGCCACCAAAACTCACGGCCACCCCTTTCCTTCGCCCACCACCATCCTCTCCTCCATTCCCAAAACAGCCACCACCATCTCGTCCAATAGCTGTACAGCATCGGCTTCGCTCACAAAGAAACACTCATCCCCAAATGATGCAGCGGTGGTGTCGTCACAGTTGCGCAGTGGTGTTATTTGAGGGTCGCCGGTGTCAACCATCTCGTCTGGGAAGGAATTCAAGTCCAGCATCCCTGATCTCGCGTTCTCGTCCATATTCCATGATGAAGTTTCTGAATTTCGAATGGCACAACACAACTCCAATTTTGCTCTATTCTAATAGGGCAATTACATATCACACATAAATCAAGCCATTAATTTCCTTATTGACAGGTGCACTTCTTTCCTTTTTCCCTTTATTGCATTGATTTGGTATTATTGGACAGGATTCATAGGCCTAGCACTGGTTCCTCTTCACTGGAACACCTCTGGATATCCATATTTTGACAAATCAGGATAAAAACTCTATTGCCCTAACTCTATTGTTATTGGCCCGTGGAACACAGATTCAAACAACATTTATTGATCAAAGTAATCTACCCACCCTTACCAATGCAATGATTTATCGAGCATCGCCTTGGCGGGATCTGTGGGGGACCACCCCGCATCTATTTCCATGGTTTTATTCGTCCTTGTATTGAAGTTACTGGTCTCTGAATTGAATGTCGTGCTCTCGGTGTTCGATGACATGAAGCTGGTCATGTCGTTGAACTGCCAACCAGTGAGGTACGCAGGGCGTGTGGGGA
Organism: Hygrophila difformis; assembly: GCA_030278955.1. Classification (NCBI taxonomy): domain Eukaryota; kingdom Viridiplantae; phylum Streptophyta; class Magnoliopsida; order Lamiales; family Acanthaceae; genus Hygrophila; species Hygrophila difformis. Next base: position 27,258,880 of record JAOANR010000006.1, on the reverse strand, counting down.
CAGATGCAACCTCAATGTCTCCAAAGAGCATGGCCACAACACGGGACATGCGAGGGCGTAAGGCTGGGGCCGCTTGGATGCAGAGAAACGCTATGTTGATGATTCTCATTACTTCCTCCGGGTTGTATTCGTGTAGAGATGGATCAACCAGCTCAATTACCTTGTTTTTTTCATGAAGGTTCCAAGCCTGAAATGAAATATGTATGTTTAGTATATGAAAAAGGGTAGTAGTGAAATGGTTTTGAGTTAGAAGAGCATACGTACCCATTCAAGAAGATAAATCATATCATCCGGCAAACTTGTGTCAGAATTTGGCCTTCCACTGATTATCTCAAGAGCTACGACGCCAAAGCTGAATATGTCGGCCTTCTCAGTGAGAAGCCCGCGCATAGCATACTCCGGTGCAAGATATCCTCTGCAAAAATGACCAATTCAGGAGAAAAAAAAAAAAAAAAAATCAGATTTTTCGGCACGAGAAAGAGAAACATGGAAATTGAAATACTTGAAACTTGCATTGTGCCAGCCACTCGAGTGCTTATATGCGTCTTGTTATCATCAAACAATTTGGCCAAGCCAAAATCTGATATTTTAGGCGTGAGGTCAGAATCAAGGAGAATGTTACTGGATTTCACATCTCTATGAACAATTCGAAGACGAGATTCCTCATGGAGATAAGCAAGACCCCGGGCTATTCCCGTGCATATATGGAAACGCATTGGCCAATCGAGAACCAAAGTCTTACCACCTATTTCATAAGAGAACAAATCAGTTGCATTGAAACTGAATGACTCGTGTAGCATGTAGGAGTAGGTAAGATATGAAGCATAAAAGGTGCTCTTCACCAGTGCCAAACAATATTTGGTCAAGACTCTTGTTCTCGAGATACTCATAAACAAGCAACTGTTTATCTCCCTCAATGCAGCACCCATAGAGTTTAACAAGGTTGCGATGTTGCACGGCAGAAATGGTAGCAATTTCTGCAATAAACTGGCTCTTTCCTTGATGTGATGCCACAGACAACTGTTTGACAGCAACTGCTCTTCCATCTCCAAGGGTTCCCTGTTGGTTAATAATTAAGATTTGTAATTAAGTACAGAAAAGAAATTTAAAAAAAATAAAATAAAAAATTCCACAAGAAATTTTTTTTACTTCAAATGTCAATTGTTTATGTTTATTTCGGCTCAGTGAGATACCTTCACAAGACTCATTACGTTTCTGATATGTTTCTGATGATAAAGTTCAAAGTAATCTTTACCTTGAAAACAGGTCCAAATCCACCCTCTCCAAGCTTATTGGAGAGATCAAAGTCGTTTGTGGCAGATCTGAGCTCAGCATAACTAAACGTGTAGGGTCGAGAATTAATACCCAATAACTCTGCAAATTAATTACAAGGCGAGATAATCAACTCAAAGATTTCATACAAGGCGAGATAATTCATCATCTGAGGCGTGAACAATAAACAACTAAAATTGCTGGCAAATAACTTGAAAGTAAACAGAGAAATTTTGTAAATGTCAAGTCTGAGTAATTTATGTTACCTTCATCCCCAAAACCTCTCTGTTTTGTTTTTCCCTGGAGCACAAAGAAAACTGCAAATGCACATAGCAAAATTCCAACTGAAACTCCCACAACAACCCCTACAATCAGACCAACCCGATTCGTACTCCTCCCAACAGTAGGGACGAAGTCTGTATAATGTGCATGTGATTAGTCAGAATTGGAACAAGAAAACAGTAATAAATTTTTTCACGGAACATCCTGCTTCAGAACTTGCACATACTTGGTGTAGCACTAATTGCTGAAATTAAGGGACCATATGTTCCTGGATAGGGTACACAACAGGTCCCTTTTCCTGCCCAGAACAGATGGATTTCAATATGGTTCTCAGACACCTCAACCGTGTATTGCCTTTCAACAGCTACTAAAGAGGCACCACCTGCTGCTCTTCTAATGTCAAAATCTTTCTCGACCAAATTTCCCTGAAGAAAGAAAAGTTGGTCACTTGACAATAAAAGAGAAACATGGAGAAAACAGATGTCTTAACTGCACTAGCTTATTCTGATTTAACACATCAACCAAATTTCAGAATTTGTACGTAGTTAGAGGATGCATTCCATTCAACTTCCAACATGGAACATATTTAGTCCCAAGCTTGACATGCACTGCATAGTTTAGTTACTCAAAGGCTCTCTTCAAGTTGTATCTTCCAACAACACACTATATTTTAAATAAGATAAGAATAAGCACAAATCCACATTGTGAAAGTTCTAATTTAACACTTACCTGGATATAAATGTCAAAAATACGTCTCCCGAGGCTCATCCAAGCCTGTGTTCCTACAATCACTGTCTCTGCAAATTTCAATGTCAAATTGTAGTTACCATTTTCCATGCCTAAGCCATAATATCTTAATGATCCAGCTGAAGTTCGAGCAGTTCGGAATAGTTCTGAATCCAAATTATTTGTAATTTGTGAGAAGCTGGAGTTTGTATATGATGGATTCATGGTATCACTTGGCAGACCAGCATTGCTAACAGCCCATCTTCTTGTGTCAGTCATGTAATATGTTGCTGGACCAAGAGTCAAATCATCCTTGTCATATACAATACTACTTGAGGCCCTAATCTGTTGCCCACCACAATTAATTGCAAAGCTAGAATCTGCAGGTCATCATCCAGGAACAATCAGTCAAATTTCAAGTGACAAACTTTGCAAAGCTGAATTCAATTTAGAAAATGTTTGGATTGAGGAATTTGGATGGGGATTTAAAACAAATAATAACAAATCCTTCCACTTGTTTTTATTAATGGAAGAGATTTAATATAAAATACTACCTCTGTCTCGGTGTTTTTGTTACGGATGGTTTTTTAGCACTATTCACTGTTGACTTTGATTCAAATTTTTTATCATAGTTATTTTAAAAAAAACATAGTCAAGTGAGATCTTTTTATATTTATCTAATCTTGTAGTTTTATAATCTCAACTTTTTATAATTTTGTAGTTTTATAATATCAACGTTTTATAATTTTTCACTGTACACAGTTTAAGTTATTAACGGTTAAAAATGTTTATCGACATACGTGCTGGGTGGGTCCGTAACATAAATAATGAGATGGATGGAGGAAGTATATATTTATCCCAATGCCACATTGGGCCCAAAACTAATCTCTCGAGGATCAGGTGGGCATTTGTCTCTCCCAAAGCAGAATCCTCCACACACACAAAGGCTCGAACTCGAGTCTTTACTTAAGCTACCAGAGCTACATACCACTCAGGCCAACTGCTTTTGACAAATATATATATTTTGATAAATTGACTGATTATTAATAATTAAAAAGTTTTTAGCTTATTACATTTGTTTATGTTAATATTTTAGGAACAAATTTTATATTTATTAGAATAATATTTATTTAATAATATTAAATATAAAATTAAAAAATTTATAGTATTAATTACTCCCTTCATCCCGTTTATAACGTCTCATTTCTTTTGGACAGGGTTTTTTATGTGAAGATGGTTAAATTTAATGTAGGGGTATATTAGTGTTTAAAGTAAGGGTATGTGATGTGATTGTAATGAATTTGAATTTTTTATTGATTTATTTATGTGTGATGTGATGGTTGTGAGTTGAATTTATTAATGATAGCAGATTGAAATTTTAGTATATTTATTTATTAATGTAATGTGATGGGGGTAAGTTTGGTAATTGAGTATTTAATTATTTTCTAAAAAGGAAATGTGACAATTGTAATGGGACGTACCAAAAAGGAAAGTGAGACAGAATTAGTGGGACGGAAGAAGTAATATTTACAAAATATGAAATATAATAGTATAATTTAATTTGTTTTCAATCTATATTATTTATAATGCATAGAAAGATTAGATTTTTTTATATCAATGTATAAATTTATTTTCTAAATATAGATATTGATCATTTCATATTATAAAAGAGATTCAGGCGGAAAACTAAACACAACAGTTTTAGATTATAGTAATGATGATGATGATTAATTGAATCTATTTCAAATAATTATTTATTTTGAGATAATGTATAAATTTGTTATTTTGTAACTAAACTTCAAGAATTAGATAAAGAACCAATATAAATCTATTATGATAATCATCCGTGCTTGAAGCGTATCTCAATGCCTGAAAGTTGGCTAGGATGGCCTTTATTGGTTCCTATAGAACCTATCACCAAAGTCCCCCTTCTAGGGGGATAAGGCTAGCTAAGCGCAGCAAAAGGGGTTTTCCATGAGACGGAGAATGCAAAGTATTAGTCCCACACGAAGTTTTTGAATAAGCGATTGTCTAATAATGAGCAAGGAATACACGTGCTTATTAGCTAAATGACAATTGGCACATACAATACGCCCAGTCCCTTTCTCGTGGATTTTCATGGATCCAAGATGTCCAACAAAATGGACATCAGTCCGCTTTGGGATAGCATTTTCTATTCTTTCTTGGCTTGGCAAAAGCTGCCATACATTAATATATAATAGAATGTGTGATGGTGGGAACAAACTCAAAGTTAGAGAAGAGTGGTTCGCATTTAAAAGGATTAAAGCGTCTATGATTTTTTTCTTTTTTTTTTTGTTATTTAATGATTACTCCAAGACATATAAGGTTATATAGACAGAAAATATTAATATAGGGTAAAAACAAATGTAAATTACACAATTCTGCTGATGTTGGGAAACATTTGAATTCTTCAATAAGAGTGTAATACCCGAGAATTTTCCAACATAAAATAAAACAATAATTAAATAAATAAATAATAAATAAAATAAATATATATAAATAAATAAACAAAACCAGCAAATAAAAGAAATAAATAAAGATAAGAAAATGAGAAATGAGATTTTTACTTAAAAAGGAATTAAAGGAATTTAATTAAACAAAAGGATGGATAAATGGAACACCAAAACCCGACACTAATGAACTCGAGTATTCGAGTCCAAAACATCCAATTAGACTGAGAATAAAATTAGAAAGAAAGTATGAACCCGAATATACCCCGGAAATCGGAATTCGGGAGCATAGAGGGATAGAAACCCGAAAGAGAGGCGGAAAAGCACGACGGATCGCACGACCCGCCCGGACCGAAGTCCAGGCGAAGTCGGCGCGGTGGCCGCGCGGTAAAGTGGCTTTAGCGCGCCACGACCGCGCCACCCCACAGATTCGTTTGTTGCGTGAATCTCTCGCCCGAACGCGGATTTTTCGACTTTCGGTTGAACGTCTCTCGACTCCAGACTTTTAGGTCGGTTGTGGACGCCCTAGGGATTAAGAATTCTATAAATAAGCCCCTTGGGAGCCCCAAACAAGTTTACAAAACCCTACAATCTTCTATACGTTCGAAACCCTAAATTCGGAGTCGACGGAAAGCACCAAACGGAGGCAGCAGCTTGGACGAAAATCCAAGGTCTCCAAACGTTGTGGTAAGCTCTAGTCCAATAAATCTTTTCACGTTTCTATCCGAAAACGGATTCTAACTTCGATTCTTTTCTTTCCACACCCCGTATCGAATCTAGATCGTAGAACCCGACGAACGGAGAGGAGAAACGGTGATCTGGAAGCCACGCCTCCGAACTAAACATCCCCGACGTTCATAGACACTATGGTTTTGGGAGATTTTCAAACATTCGAAACCTAAAAGATTCAACAAGAACCATAAATCTGTCCACTTTTGTTTTTCTACCGACGCAACAGATTTGGTGAATTTTTCCGACCCTTAAAACGAACTCAAACGGAAAAACTTAAAACACGAAAAACGTTCCTAAGACTTAGACCTAGCTACTGTAAAAATTTGAGAATTTGTGGAGTTGATTTGATATGTGAAAATCCGTTGAAACCGAACTGTTTGATTCTAGATCTTGGAATCTTGGACAGAACTTAGGAATGATCTTGATCTCGTTTTTGACATAAGATCTAGGCTGTTTTAGATCTTTGGCCAAACATGAAAGTTGTAGATAAATGTTTTAAGATGATCCCTGTCAAGTTTCATTAAATTTGGAGTTGAATTGATATGTTAGAATTTGAAATCTTTAAACTGTGACATGTTAAACTCGGACAGATTTCTTCTTATGCGAAAATTGGCGATTTTGACCTACTTAGGTATCTCGGATTGAAAAAGTTAAAACACGAAAGTTGTAGATCTTGATGTTTCCGAGTCAGATATGAAATTTTGGAATTTTCGGAATTAAATCTGATTTTAGACGAATTTTGGAGTAAACTGTGATTTACCGAAACGAAATTTTGAAATCTTGTTGAAACATGGAATTAACCTTTAGGGTTGAAACGAATTGAGATATTGTTTCCAAATTAATACAATGGAAGGCAGATTTTAAAAACTAAATCCCCTTACAAACTTGATAAATTAAAATTAGGGGTGAGTGCTCTGCAGGGTGCCCCCTAACGATTCACTTCGTGCCGTAATGGACGATGGTGACCCCGCGCGCTATACTTGAAATGTGATATTGCCAAAACGGCGAAATATAGAGCCTACACTCTCGTGAATATCCGTATGGGTTTCCCGAGGCTCCGGAGTGGTACTGGGTATGGCTGATACGGCTGCGGCCGCCGGGCTACCGGCTAAACTTGTTGACATCGCGATTTTTATCGTGAAACTTTGAAATACCAAATCGGGAATGTAATGGGGATTCTAAATTAAATTAAACTAGATTAAATGATATTGTTGTCAAATTAAATTATTTAAATGCTTTATTTAAATTATGGCTATTATTTTGAACCATGTGATATGTGTTATTAAATAGAGCCTGAGATAAATTATGCTATTGGATATGGATTAGATGAAACTAAATATTATGTTATTATCATGCTTTTGTTAAATTATTAAATTTATGGCTTTTAAACCCTACGATCATGCATGTGTTAACTTACTCAGCAATTTTGCTGACCAAAACCATTTTTATTCCTTTCTTTACAGAATATGTGGAATGAGCCTGTATGAGCACGAATCATGCATGGGATTTTGGGAATTGTTATTTTGCTTTTAAATTTCGTACTTAGACTATATTATGAACGGGCCTGTTTAACCCGTGTTTTGGCCATGTCGGCCCTTTTTATAATTCCCGTTGCGATACTGTACTAAACTAAATATTTCCGCTGCGCTATGCTATTATTATTTTCGAATTATATTGTATGGGCTATTTCGAATGCTTTAAATGTTTTAAATACTGCAATACCTAGCCTTGCATCTCTTTAGTAAGCTCGGAGAAACCGTGTCTTACTAGGGAGATGTGGCGGTGACATCCCGACCTGGGTGACCAAAAAACCGGGGTGTTACAAGTTGGTATCAGAGCCCGGCTATTTTTAAACTATTATTTTTAAACCATTATTATTTTTTTTAAACTACTATCAATATTTTGACTATCATTTTAAATTTTAAATTATTATTTCCATGGAGAAAAATTTTATTTTAAAACCCATGGAAAAAAAAAGATATATATATATGGTGCATTAAATTATTATTGGGGGGAAATATCATTTGCATTTGCATGTTGCATCTCTGCTATGAACTTAGAATCTTGGAAACTTGAACTTAGAATCTTGGCGAAACTTGAACTTAGAATCTTGGCGAATTGAACTTAGAATCTTGGCGAATATTAACTTAGATCTCTTGCTTGCGCTAGATGGCTAGTCAAGACATGATGCAGTTGATGGTCAGGATGATGAGCGTTCATCTCGATTCCCACCAAACCCTAGAGCAAATGAAGTACCGTATGGCTCAATTGGAGGCCAATTTACATCACATGGGCAACTTGAGAGAGGCGAATCATCACCGCATAAACCAACTCGAGCGCCAAGTCCAAACCCTCACTACGCAAAACTTAATACTAAAAGAATACATCGATGCCCACGGGCAGGACTTAAACACTATCTTTGACGAGCTGAAGCCGTCGAGTTCGGAGGAGGAAGATCCAGAGGAAGATCCTGCTACGTCCTCCGGTGACGTCATGAGACACTAGAGATTCTATTGTTAGATATTATTTTGCTAGGAAAATATTTCTACTTTTGTACTAAAATTTCTTTTGAGGAAATAAAATGCCCGATTTATTTTTTTTTAAATCAAATCAAAACAAAACAAAATAAAATAAAACCCCGAAGCATGCGATGCTTCTTAATTCGAACAAAGCACCACGTGCTAAATTACTACACACATATACGTTCATAGAAATTGCTTAGACTATATGCTAAATTCACCAGCCCTAATCTATCATATTTGTACCAGAATGGCACCCAGAGGAAGGGGAAGAGGAAGAACTCAAACCACTCCCCAAACCACCACTGAGATACCTACTGAAACACCACCAAACGTCACTGAACCGATTCAACCTGAGATGGAACAACCCCAAGGTGCGCAGGACGCCCCCACACCGAACAATGTGGGCGATCGTCTTAGGACGATAGAGGAAGTGTTGATTGCGCTCGGAAACGCGCAAGTCAACCAGGGTCAAGCTGCGGCGGTACCTCCGCCCCAAGCTCGCCCTAACTACCTGGCGATGGTGAATCCCTACCAGCCGCCCCACTATGCTGGTGAGGAGGATCCAGCTAAACTGGAGGAATGGATCCGGACTTTTGACAAGCTGCTGGGAGCGGTCAAATGTCCGAAAGGAGAGAGGGTACATGTCGCTTCATACTACTTGGGAGGCGAAGCTGATGACTGGTGGCAAGCAACGCAAGCCAAACTAACTGAAGATGACGAGCCTTACTCGTGGATGGAGATGATGGAACTACTCAGGGATCGATTCTATCCCTTGAGTACCAAAGCTGCCATGTACGAAGAATTCCTGTTGTTGAAGCAAGGAAGCCAAACGGTGCAGGAATACTACACCCGCTTCAAGGAGCTGGTGAGGTTCGCACCAAGGCTAGTGCCTACTGATGCGGAGAAGGCACAGAAGTTCGAGATGGGACTGAACCTGTCTGTGCGCGAAGTGATCGCGGGGGTACACTACCCCGATTTGCAAGCCGTATACGATCGCGCTGTAGCGGTAGCACGCGTGCAGCAGCTGAAAAGAAGGGTGAGTGGGGAGTCCAGCAGGGGTCCTCAGGACAAGAGAAGCCGAGACTCAAGAAACGAGAACAACACTGGAAGGAACGAGCAGCGCAGAGGGTCGAATAGGCCCCAACAAAACAACACGGGAAGGAGGTTCAATCAAGAAGATCCGGTACCGCCTTGCCCGCGATGTGGACGACCACATCTGGCAAGGGGATGCCCGCAACAAGGCACTTGTTACCGATGCGGTCGAATGGGTCACGTTCGACGGGAATGTCGAACTAGGCTCGAGAACATAACGAAGAGGGACGATTTGGTCGCGGGGCAAGAACAGCCTCAAAACCAAAACGGGCGAAATGGCAATAACCAAGGGTATAGACCCCCTCAAAATAGGCCGCAAAACCAGAACCAGAACCAACGACCTCCGCCCCCACAGAATCAAAACCAGCAATAAAATCAGCAGCCGAATGCGAATCAGCAGGGCAATCAGGGACGCCCTATGGGGAGGCTGAACGTGGTGAACCAAGCGGACGTGCCTGCGCAAGGAGAAGTGATGGCAGGTACATTTCACGTTTTGAATACACCCCTTAGAATTTTATTTGATTCCGGAGCTAGTTGCTCAATTATTGCATTAAGGATAGTGCCTGAGTTAGATCTACCTAAGTGCGAGAGAATTAGCTTAGGAATTCAATTGCCTTCTGGAGAAGTAGTGTCTTGCTCTAAACGATATAACGGAATTCCTATAGTGATAAAGAACGTAGAATTCTTCGCGAACTTGGTAGAATTTAACTTAAGAGACTTTGACATCATACTGGGGATGGATTGGCTATCCCAGTATAAAGCGGTGATCGAATGCCAAAAGCAAAAGATCACCTTGTCAAAAAGTAGGGGAAAGAGAGTTATCTTTTACTCTCAGCCCCTAAGAAAAGTAACAAAATCGTTAGTGCACTTAAACTAAGTAACTTGATGCGTAAGGGGTATGAACTATATGCGTGCTATGTGCACAACCTTGAGGCGGAAGAGAACAAGGTTGATAGCATACCAGTGGTAAGAGAATACCCGGACGTGTTCCCTGAAGACGTTCCGGGCATGCCACCTGAGAGAGATCTTGAATTCACCATAGATCTCATTCCGGGGACAGAGCCTGTCTCAAAAGCTCCGTACCGGATGGCACCACTGGAAATGAAGGAGTTAAAGGAACAACTCGAGGAGCTATTGGGAAAAGGTTACATAAGACCGAGTACGTCCCCTTGGGGAGCACCGGTTTTGTTTGTCAAGAAGAAAGACGGAGGACTACGTCTTTGCATAGATTACCGAGGACTAAACCAAGTGACCATTAAGAATAAATACCCCCTACCGAGAATAGAGGATCTGTTTGATCAACTGAAGGGAGCTTCAGTATTCTCGAAGATCGATTTGCGATCTGGTATCATCAATTGAGGATTGCCGAGAAGGACATTCCAAAGACGGCGTTTCGAACACGATATGGCCATTACGAGTTCACAGTGTTATCCTTCGGGTTAACAAATGCTCCGGCCATGTTCATGAATCTCATGAACAACGTGTTCCGAGAATTGTTAGACCAGTGTGTCGTAGTGTTCATCGACGACATCCTGATCTACTCGAAGAGCGAGGAGGAGCATGCGAAACACTTACATCAAGTGTTGGAAATCTTGCGAAGAAATCAGCTATACGGCAAGCTGTCGAAGTGTGACTTCTGGCTGAAAGAAGTGGCATTTCTCGGACACATAGTATCCGCTGATGGAGTATCAGTGGATCCGGCAAAAGTCTCTGCCGTAACTGAATGGGCAACTCCGAAAAGTCCAACGGAAATAAGGAGTTTCCTTGGATTAGCCGGATATTATAGACGATTTGTGAAGGACTTTTCAAGGATTGCACGTCCTTTGACCCAGCTACTTAAGAAAGGAGCGAAATACGAGTGGACCGAAGCATGTGAGACATCGTTTCAAGAGCTGAAGAAACGACTCACAACCACACCCGTATTAACACTACCATCAGAGAATGGTGACTTCGAAGTATATAGCGATGCTTCGAAGGAAGGTTTAGGTTGTGTTTTGATGCAAGACTCGAGAGTCGTAGCCTATGCATCACGCCAACTAAAACCTCACGAGGAAAATTATCCGACACATGACCTGGAGTTGGCAGCGGTCGTTTTCGCTCTAAAGATATGGAGACATTATCTTTATGGGCGGAAGTGTCGAATGTTCACCGACCACAAGAGCTTGAAATATATATTCACTCAAAAGGAGTTGAATTTGAGACAGCGAAGGTGGTTGGAACTTATTAAAGACTACGATTTAGAGATAGCATACCACGAGGGGAAGGCGAATGTGGTAGCCGATGCCCTAAGTCGGAAAACCCAACACGTGATAAACTCGTTGGTAATTCCGCCGGCATTGTACATGGATTTGGCAAGATTGGAGTTAGAACTTGTGCATCCTGGCACAGTGGGAGAAACGGTCAATGCCATGGTCGTAGAAACTCCAATATTAGACGAGATTCGACTCGCTCAACCGGGCGATCCGAAACTCGAGAAGATAAAAGGGTATATTGCCGAAGGAAAGGCAATAGGATTTGCTGTCCACGAGGATGGAAGCATCCGTTTCAAAGGTAGATGGTGTGTGCCTCTTAAATGTGCCGAGTTGAAGCAAAGGTTGATGGAGGAAGGGCACAACACGCCATATTCCGTACATCCCGGAGGTGACAAGCTATACAAAGATCTGAAGAAGATCTATTGGTGGCCGGGAATGAAGAAGGAAGTGGCAAATTTCGTGGCGAGATGTCTCACCTGCCAAAAGGTTAAGGCAGTGCGACATAAACCCTTAGGATTGATGCAACCACTAGAGATTCCAAGTTGGAAGTGGGATAGCATCTCAATGGACTTTGTCTCGGGATTACCCCGATCACCTAAAGGCATGAATAAGATTTGGGTGATTGTGGATAGGCTAACGAAGACAGCCATATTTATCCCAATGAAAGACACGTGGACTATGGACCAATTGGCCCGAGCCTACATTGATAATGTGGTACGACGGCATGGAGTACCACATGATATCATTTCCGATAGAGACAGTAGATTTGTCTCTCATTTCTGGATGGAGTTACAAAAAGCTCTCGGTACTCAAATCAAACTGAGCACCGCATTCCACCCGATGACGGATGGACAAACCGAAAGGACAATCCAAACACTAGAAGACATGCTGAGAGCATGCGTGTTGGAGTTCAAAGGAAATTGGGAATCTTATTTACCCTTGATTGAGTTTTCCTATAATAATAGTTACCATGCGAGTATCGGCATGGCACCTTTCGAGGCGTTGTATGGACGAAAGTGCCGAAGCCCACTGAGCTGGGAAGAAAACGATAAGTCCGTGGTAGTGGGACCACAACTTATCGAAGACATGGCTCAACAAATCAAAGTGATCCAAGGGAAGATGAAAGCCGCACAAGACCGTCAAAAGAGTTATGCCGACGTGAGACGACGAGACCTAGAATTTCAAGTGGGAGATAGGGTCATGCTAAAGATATCACCCATGAAGGGGGTGATGCGCTTTGGCAAACGAGGGAAGTTAAGTCCTCGATACATAGGACCTTACGAAATTCTAGAACGAGTCGGAACTCTAGCCTACCGATTGGCTTTACCGCCACACTTAGATCGAGTTCATAATGTCTTCCATGTCTCGCAACTAAAGAAATATGTGCCGGACCCGACACATGTACTTCAACCGGAGACAATTGAGCTCGATGAAGATTTGACTTACGAAGAAGTCCCAGTGCGTATTCTCGATACTAAGGAACGAGTAACGAGGAACAAAACCATCAAAATGATCAAGGTTCTTTGGTCAAACCACGAAAGTGAGACGGCAACTTGGGAAGTAGATTCCGATACGAGGGAACGATACCCGACATTGTTCCAAACCGATACCGACACAGTTATGGGGACATAACTGCAATCTTAAGGGGGAGAGGATGTCATACCCCCTAATTTTTCGTGCAATTTTGTAAACTTTTGAACTACGTTATGGCTTGATCCCTTTACCGGGTACGTAGGCAGCTTAGAAGTTTAATTCTAAGTTCAGTCACAACATAATAAAACAAACACAAGACCTTAGCACGAGACGAGAAAAGCCGGAACACAACTTCGAGGACGAAGTTGATTCTTAAGGAGGGTAGACTGTAATACCCGAAAATTTTCCAACATAAAATAAAACAATAATTAAATAAATAAATAATAAATAAAATAAATACTATAAATAAATAAACAAAACCAGTAAATAAAAGAAATAAATAAAGATAAGAAAATGAGAAATGAGATTTTTACTTAAAAAGGAATTAAAGGAATTTAATTAAACAAAAGGATGGATAAATGGAACACCAAAACCCGACACTAATGAACTCGAGTATTCGAGTCCAAAACATCCAATTAGACTGAGAATAAAATTAGAAAGAAAGTATGAACCCGAATATACCCCGGAAATCGGAATTCGGGAGCATAGAGGGATAGAAACCCGAAAGAGAGGCGGAAAAGCACGACGGATCGCACGACCCGCCCGGACCGAAGTCCAGGCGAAGTCGGCGCGGTGGCCGCGCGGTAAAGTGGCTTTAGCGCGCCACGACCGCGCCACCCCACAGATTCGTTTGTTGCGTGAATCTCTCGCCCGAACGCGGATTTTTCGACTTTCGGTTGAACGTCTCTCGACTCTAGACTTTTAGGTCGGTTGTGGACGCCCTAGGGATTAAGAATTCTATAAATAAGCCCCTTGGGAGCCCCAAACAAGTTTACAAAACCCTACAATCTTCTATACGTTCGAAACCCTAAATTCGGAGTCGACGGAAAGCACCAAACGGAGGCAGCAGCTTGGACGAAAATCCAAGGTCTCCAAACGTTGTGGTAAGCTCTAGTCCAATAAATCTTTTCACGTTTCTATCCGAAAACGGATTCTAACTTCGATTCTTTTCTTTCCACACCCCGTATCGAATCTAGATCGTAGAACCCGACGAACGGAGAGGAGAAACGGTGATCTGGAAGCCACGCCTCCGAACTAAACATCCCCGACGTTCATAGACACTGTAAGTTAACCTTACATGGTTTTGGGAGATTTTCAAACATTCGAAACCTAAAAGATTCAACAAGAACCATAAATCTGTCCACTTTTGTTTTTCTACCGATGCAACAGATTTGGTGAATTTTTCCGACCCTTAAAACGAACTCAAACGGAAAAACTTAAAACACGAAAAACGTTCCTAAGACTTATACCTAGCTACTGTAAAAATTTGAGAATTTTTGGAGTTCATTTGATATGTGAAAACCCGTTGAAACCGAACTGTTTGATTCTAGATCTTGGAATCTTGGACAGAACTTAGGAATGATCTTGATCTCGTTTTTGACATAGGATCTAGGATGTTTTAGATCTTTGGCCAAACATGAAAGTTGTAGATAAATGTTTTAAGATGATCCCTGTCAAGTTTCATTAAATTTGGAGTTGAATTGATATGTTAGAATTTGAAATCTTTAAACTGTGACATGTTAAACTCGGACAGATTTCTTCTTATGCGAAAATTGGCGATTTTGACCTACTTAGGTATCTCGGATTGAAAAAGTTAAAACACGAAAGTTGTAGATCTTGAGTTTCCGAGTCAGATATGAAATTTTGGAATTTTCGGAATTAAATCTGATTTTAGACGAATTTTGGAGTAAACTGTGATTTACCGAAATGAAATTTTGAAATCTTGTTGAAACATGGAATTAACCTTTAGGGTTGAAACGAATTGAGATATTGTTTCCAAATTAATACAATGGAAGGCAGATTTTAAAAACTAAATCCCCTTACAAACTTGATAAATTAAAATTAGGGGTGAGTGCTCTGCAGGGTGCCCCCTAACGATTCACTTCGTGCCGTAATGGACGATGGTGACCCCGCGCGCTATACTTGAAATGTGATATTGCCAAAACGGCGAAATATAGAGCCTACACTCTCGTGAATATCCGTATGGGTTTCCCGAGGCTCCGGAGTGGTACTGGGTATGGCTGATACGGCTGCGGCCGCCGGGCTACCGGCTAAACTTGTTGACATCGCGATTTTTATCGTGAAACTTTGAAATACCAAATCGGGAATGTAATGGGGATTCTAAATTAAATTAAACTAGATTAAATGATATTGTTGTCAAATTAAATTATTTAAATGCTTTATTTAAATTATGGCTATTATTTTGAACCATGTGATATGTGTTATTAAATAGAGCCTGAGATAAATTATGCTATTGGATATGGATTAGATGAAACTAAATATTATGTTATTATCATGCTTTTGTTAAATTATTAAATTTATGGCTTTTAAACCCTACGATCATGAATGTGTTAACTTACTCAGCAATTTTGCTGACCAAAACCATTTTTATTCCTTTCTTTACAGAATATGTGGAATGAGCCTGTATGAGCACGAATAATGAATGGGATTTTGGGAATTGTTATTTTGCTTTTAAATTTCGTACTTAGACTATATTATGAACGGGCCTGTTTAACCCGTGTTTTGGCCATGTCGGCCCTTTTTATAATTCCCGCTGCGATACTGTACTAAACTAAATATTTCCGCTGCGCTATGCTATTATTATTTTCGAATTATATTGTATGGGCTATTTCGAATGCTTTAAATGTTTTAAATACTGCAATACCTAGCCTTGCATCTCTTTAGTAAGCTCGGAGAAACCGTGTCTTACTAGGGAGATGTGGCGGTGACATCCCGACCTGGGTGACCAAAAACCGGGGTGTTACAAAGAGAACATGTCAGCATTAACACACACAGCTGGGAGGAGATTGGGTACACCTGTGTATGTGTGATGTGAGAGTTGTGTTGTGTGATGAATGAAATGGTGTTTTGTGATGGGAGAGATGTTATGTGTGATGGAAAAATATGTGATGGGAGATATGTTTTGTGTGATACGAAATATGCATTTTGTCATGTCTATACATGCATCAAGAGACTATACCGTAACCTAATTGGTATAGCTTATCTATTAATTATATTTGAAAAGATTGTACTCCCTCCGTCCCATTAAATGTGACCACTATTCCTTTTTGGGGTGTCCCAATAAGGTTGGTCACTTTCCCTTTTAAGTAAATTACATTAACATAAGCATGATTAAAAACCCCACAATAATGACAATTGTATTTTCTGCACAAAGTCCCTATATATGTTTAATCATTAATATATCAAAATGGGTATAAAAAAATTATATAAAATATACTCCCTCTGTCCCATTCCAAATGTCATACTTACTATTTTTGGATGTCCCATTACAAATGTCTTCTTTCTATAAAAAGAAATAATTTTCCCCTCCAACAACTATGTGGACCCCACCATATACTCACAAACCAACTCTACCTTAATTCCCGTGCCCAACAGTAACAAGACACTTGGGGTGGGACGGAGGGAGTATATTCTAAAACTATACGATTAGACGATTCCAACAAGACCACACTTGACTATTTTTTTCTTTCTACAACATTACGATAACATTAAGTCAAAGTTAAATAATAAATATGGTTAAAAGTCAAATGTAACTATTATAAATTAGATGGATGGATTATTCAAATTTACTCACACTACTTTAACTACTAAACACCACAACCTAAATTCCCGTGCCCAAAAGAAAGTGGTCACTTTTAATAGGACGGAGGGAGTAATAAATTTGATTCACTTACATCTAGGAGATCCTCGAGAGCAAGGAAAATTCTTTTGAAGACAATCCAATCCATAGGTCATAGGACTAGACAAAAAAGATTCATTTTGGTGGTCATGATTTGAATGAAAATAATAATAATAATAATAATAATAATAATATAAACCATATATTTTCAACCAAAAAGCAACCATTTATTAACTAAAAACCAATAAGGCGCAATTTCTGTTGAATTTGGCATTGTATGGCTACTCATAGATTACCTGCCACTAGAATTGTCAATGATGAAGTTGTTTGAAACTACATTACTGCATCCAGAAAAGAGATACTAATTGATATTAGTACTAACAAGTTCGGTAAATACAAACATAGTATCAAATAGTAGCTAGAAAGCAAAACACAACCTCATGGATATGGAAAGAAATGAAGAATCTATAAAAGAATAGAATGTCTTGATCATACATTTGTAAGTTCGGGCCGCTAAACCAGTTGGGAAGGATTCCTGATAGCTCATTGTATGACAAATCTCTACAGAAAACAATGGAATGTCAGTGTACAATAACAATGGTTTGCAAATGAAAACTATTGTGCCTTCGTTTCATCACTCAAATTTTTTATTTGTTTGGTGTACCCACTCAAATTTTGCGGTGACACCAAAATGAAATTACAATTTTAAGCTTAAAATGAATATATTTGGTTTGGTACACCCATTCAATTTTTGTGGAGATATCACTATTATCAGTTTCAATTTAGCTTTTATATATTTTTTGTATTATATCACTACTATCCCTAATTCCAACTTAACTTTCATAATTTGTGACACCACTAAAAAGAGATCATGGATCCATAATCACTATAAAAATTCCAACACAGTATCAAGTATGCAATTACCCCAAGAATTAACAATAGGGAATTATTTACACTCACATATCAAAAAGACCGGAGTTCTTCTTTACTGATGGCAATGTCCCAGTCAACTTGTTATTACCAAGGTACCTGAAAATTGAACAAAAAATAAAACAACATTTTCATTTTATTTCCTCTTATTTGTTTGGCCAGTTCACTAGGAGATGATGGGCTTTGAGAAATAAAACTGCCATTAATCAACGGTAAATAGTAACTTACAAGTCTGTGAGAGAACTGAGACGGAAAAGTTCACCTGGAATTGTTCCCGTCAAATTGTTGAAACTCAAATCCCTGAAACAAAAAATTATCATGTGGCGTTATGCAATACATAAAGATATAAATGACTTAAAGAGATACTTACAGCAGTATCATCCTCTGGAAAGCACCAAAAAATGAAGGTATGGGACCAGAAATGTTATTATTTCGTAAAACTCTGTCCACAAAAAAGAAAATGAAAAGTCATGGATAGAACTTGCCAAAATGTAAAAAAGTAGTAGTCCACTATTTAAGCAGAAGCTGTGTTGATATCCTTACAAGGTAGATATGCTAGTATTTAGATTTCTGAGGAACTCCAGTGAAGAGCTCCCATTAGATAGATCACTTATTCTCCTGGACATATTTGAATAAAAAGATTAGCTTCTGCAACAACAAAGCAAATGTTGTTATACCTGAATATGCATACACCATTTTAGATAGAATGATGACGCTTACAAGTCTCTCAAAGAGGTCAAATTAGAGAAAGATTGTGGTATTGGACCCTGAAAGGAATTTCCTTGAAATCTCCTGTAAACATGGTTGAGAAAATCAATCATAGGAAAATAACAAGGAACTAGAAATGATGCAGTTTTCATTCTACATTGCCACAATATTCTTTCAGAAGCATTTGGAGGAAGATAAAACAATATCATGCACGATAAACAACTAGAAATATCTTTTTCTCACAGTGCAGTAAGGTTTGACCAATTTCCTATAAAATCAGGTATCCGACCCGTGAGTGCATTGTCTGATCCATACCTGAAAGCCAAAAATCAAGTGATTATGTCATTTAAGTTGAAAGAAAGTTAAAGTTCTAGTTCCTTTTTTCATGTTCAATTTTTGTCAGTGCTCTTACACTCCCTTCAAGCTCAGGAGCCTAGAAAATGTTTGAGGTAATGGACCACTGACACCAGCACTATCAAAGATTCTGTCAAAATAAAAAGTAAATATGTGAACTGCAATTTTACACTGCCAAAATGAAATGTGCTCTTTCTGAAAGAGGCTAAATCAAGATAACCAAGGGAAGGAGCAATTCTGCCGAACTACAGAAGGTTCAATCCTCGAGTTTATTTTGGGTACGAAAAAAAAAACAAAAACTCCTCCGTCTTGCTACATAAATTAAATAAAATAAAATTATATTTTTTTGGGGATATGAGGCAATTTTTATTTATAGAGCATACGAGTTCATGCTACATAAATTACCAAACAAAGTTAAAAAACAATCAAAGTAAAAACGAGGCATTTCACTAGTTAATTAGAAATATTCATCCAAACATATATAGAAAAAAAGTAAAATTTTGAATTTTCAACCATGTGTTTTCATTTAAATTCTAAATATCACCACACATAATCCTAATCATATAATTAATCCTTTGACACAATTCTATCATTATAAAAAATCAAAAATATACTTTTAAAATAAATTTTCAGCAATTAAAACATCTAATTACTAAAATATTAAAAATCATAAATTATAAATTACAACTTTATAAAATTATTACAATAAAAGAAATTACAAGACACATTGCTAAAACTTGGAGTCGTGGATGATGGCCCCAAAGTCCCGATTACGTGATGTTAATATAGTGATGTTTTGTGTTGTTTTGACTATCATACGACAAAATATCTATAACCAAATAGTTTGAGTAGCACAAAAAATAGCGGGGCAGCACAAAACATTATGGGAACAACACATAAATACAGAACATAGCTAAGCAACACAAAATGCCTTCTTTACACTCCGCCATCAGCACAAATATAACGAGAACAGCACAAAACATAGCAGAGAAATCACAGAATCACAACATCCCATTACAACATGCTATATAAAACACAAAGCAGCCCATATTAATACGCATGTATGTAGAAAATCATATGCAATTAATAAGAATGTCGGAAACGAATGAGGAGTTGAAGAGTGATTTAGAGTTGGCAATGGTGTTATATTGTTAAGCCTAATTACACATCACAAAAATTATAGAGGAGTTGAAGAGTGATTTAGAGTTGGCAATGGTGTTATATTGTTAAGCCTAATTACACATCACAAAAATTATACTTCCTCCGTTCTTGAAAGAATGCTACATTTGCAAATGTTACACTATTCACACAAACGCTTTAACTTAAAGTTTTATTATAGTTATACAAATTAAAATATAGCCAAGTGAGATCTTGTTAGACTCGTCTCATCTTGTAGTTTTTAGATATCAAACTTTTAGAATTTCTACTTGTACAATGGACTGCGTGCTGGGTGGGTCCGTAGCAAATATTAAAAAACAAATGAAGTATATTGCTATCACACTCATACCCCTCCCTCAATACATTCTGCAGTTTGCACTGCAGGGCCGGTCATTAGCGCGTTCAAACAGACCTAATGAACAGGGTCCCCAAAAATTAGGGGGCCATTTTCTAATTTATATATACATATATATATACTTTGTATTTTTTGAGTTTATTACTCCATTCGTCCAGTTAAATATGTCCGATTTTGACTTTTTATATTATTCATTGTGTATGTTTGACCTACCTTTTTGTTACAGTTATATAAGAAGAAATATAGTCAAGTGAGATATTGTTTGATTCATTTTTTCGCATATTTTTAGAATATACTATATTTTATATAATTTTTACGTTTTTTATATTTTAAAATATAGCTTGTTAAATAAATGCATTGGTTTGCATGTCCAAAAATTTTGAGACATAAATAATGAGACGGAAGGAGTATTTAAGTTATGAGTCCATTAATCATTATTTGGTTTATTAGCGCATTATTTGGTTTATTAGCTATTGACCATTGTAAAATGTAAAATATGAAGACTTGGTAGATTAAAATGCTAGAAAGTAGAAACACCGTACTTTTAAATAAAAAGTTGTTTAGTTCCTTTTAAAAATGGCGTTGATAGGCAAACTTCGTGCTAATTTTTTTATATTTTAAATTGTTATATTGCTAATTTAAATTTTTTAGATATAATAAATGGGGCCTATTTTTTTTAAGAACATGGCCACAAAAAATGATAGGACGATCCTGCTGCACTCCACCTACATAATCTGCACCATAGCAGTATCCCTAAAGACCTTTCAAATTCCGCTGCCCAGGGCGCACAGACACACAAAAAAATAAAAGAAAAATGGAGAAAAATTTAATGTTTACAATTATTTAGAGAGTATCTTCCGGGCTTTAGGCCATTGAATTTGTAAAAGTGCCAATATATGAAAACAAAATGGAGTCTCAATCACTAATGGTTGAATTATAAATTTAAAATGAGTATAAAAAAGTTATATATTAAAACTTAAAAACTATTTTACTTTTTTTAAAAAATATATATATTTAAAATTGGATTTGATTATCAATCAATATTAAAATTCATTTTCTTCTATCATTCAAACAATATTAATTAATTAAGTCATTGCATTATATAATTACCAAACAGACTTAATAAACAAATAATTATTAAAGTTCAGTTATGGAGTATATGATGTAAATACTTACATTTCTGTTAATTTTGTTAGACTTCCTAACTCTGGTGGTAAAGGCCCAGAGAAATTGTTTGTGCCAAAATCCCTGCACATAAGCAATTAATTAGTACTACATAAATAAGATTAAAATACGACTCCATTTTAGTATTAATACATGAAGAAATTCCAATTTCCATTATTGTACTCTTGCGACAAGCATGAGGACGATTTTGTTGGATACAGCTCATTTATCGAAGTATAAAGACTCACAGTGATATTAAATCTGTGAGCATACCAAGCTCCCTAGGAATTGGTCCTGATAATTCATTTATGCTAACGCTCCTAACCACAGAAAATCAGCCATCAATTTTTTCCCCAAACAAAGAGGATGGATTGAGAAACAATTGATATTACAAGTATGAAAACAAAGAAAGCGAGAAAGGGAAAGACAACATACAATTTCTGCAGGCGAGTAAGGTTGCCGATGGAAGGAGAAAGTGGACCTGTCAAATAATTTTCAGCCAGATTTCTGAAACAGATTACAGAAAAAAATTAATGGTTTGGTGTTTTGCAAATTGCAGGGAACCACATTCAAGCAATCAATACAAATTCAAAAGTCAAAGATACTAAATACTATACCACTGGTAATAACAAAAATAGAGCCTAAGAAGAAAGCATACGTACAGATCTTCTAGCATAGTCAAACTCCATAGTTCATCAGGAATTGGACCAACAACATCCAATTGATAAACTCTCCTGTAAAATTGTAAAAAGGATCAGAATTGCTAATTATACCGCCTGGACCACATTAAGATGTGTCGTGGTATGTTCACTTACAGAGCAGTAATGCGGCAAGTTGTGCCATTATTGAAGCTGCATCTGCACTTAATACCTGGATTCATGTTTCCAATTACAGTTGTGTCAGTAGCAATACCCGAGCATAATTCCCCGCTGATGTTCCATTGTTTCGTGGCTGAAATTCCCCACCGTGCAAATATAGTGTTCAAAGCTCTTGCTGTAGATTGAATAAAAACCAACATGAGAAAGATAATTGCCAGAAAACCACTACTGCATAGAGAAATATAGGAGTACTTGTTTATATGATTCCACCTAAAGGAGGAATGTTTCCTCCCAATAAAACTATCCACAACACATAGTAGTTATATTGATCAAATTATTCATCTGCGGAAGGAAATCAACAATAGTAGCAAAATGTATAAAGGAAACACAAGAATTGTTGAGTACAGCGGAAGAGCGGCTGCCATTTTCCTCAAAATATAACGCACAGAAAATAACGCTATCAGATGGTAAATAATTCAAAAAAAAAAAAAAAATCCATAATCTTACAGCCAATAGCCCAATACCCATAATCCGCTTACCCAAAAAAAATACCCATAATCTTATTCTAATGGATGATAAAGTTCTTCGAAATGATAATTCAACTCCAACCAATGAAACAGATAAAAAATTACTAATTAATTAACAAATGTACGAGAGTAGTAGGTAGCAGACCAGCAGTTTGTTACTATTTGAATTCCAGATATTACACATGCACCCAAACGAGGCCAAAATATTTCCAAATACCGAAAATTGTGGACTGAGATGAACATGGATTGATTCAAAAAGCAGAAGAAAGAAAGAAAGAAAGATGCCGTCCAGAGCAAGCTGATCGATACTCTCCCCAAAAACTATGCACGCAATAAAAATTGGAAATCTGTCCGAATCGGGGAAAAAAAAAATTAACGCACCTTCGTCAGGATCGGTGGTACCATTAGCATTAGCTCTATTCTGCGCAAGGACCGTCTCCAAAGCAAATCCAAGTGCTAGAAAAAACCAGAAAAGCAGCAATCGCCGCGGAGGCGCCGCCATGTGAACCAGAAATGAAGAATTTTGTGGTAGAAAATGAGGAACAGGACGAGGGGTATGGCGGAAGGCGGGAAGGGGTAAAATATAGAGTCGAGTGGCGCGCATTTTGTGTGATGAAAGGTGTGAGGTCAGGTCAGACTCCAACGAATACACACAGAAATTTCTGAACACCAACCACGCAACTGTACATATACATGCCTGTCTCTATATCTCTCTGTAATGGTGATGTGGGAATCATTTATGAAGTATGCTCAAGCATTCAGAGTTCAGACATCGGCGCGGATCTGCTGTTTTCCTTTTTCCAGTCCTTATTTTTATGAGCACAAGTCATTATTACTTAGTAGTTGGTATTCCCTCCCTCTCATTTGAGAATTTTAGGAGTCTCATTTCTTTTGGGCATTTAGGTAGTATTATATTAAAATAGAATAAATAATTGATGTGATGCTTATTTGAAGAGTACAAATTTTCCAAAAAATTAAATAAAAAATTGTAGCGGGAAGTACTAAAATAGAAAGGGGAACATTTTAAATGTGATGGAGGAAGTAACATTTTATGTGAATACTTTCTTTCCTAGCCTTCCGGTTGTTTAGCAAAAAAACATTTTAGGTGAATACGAGGGGTCCAAGATATTCAAGGATTCGTTGGATCTAAAATTAATCCCTTAAGGATCAAATTATTAATGTTTTTTTTTTGTTGAACAACCTATATAGGGTGGGAATTTAAATGAGTGGTTGAAGTCCTGCGGAACAGCCTATACAGGACACGAAAAAAAATTGGTGATAGAAGTCCATTCCACACAAGTTTCAAATTGATAAAGGAGAGGGATAGGCAGCGGGTGGGGAATTGAACCCCAACTTATAGATTGGGAGTCGGTGGACTTGACCACTCCCATCCCCAGGTGGATGGTTAACATTTAATTCTTATTATCTAAATTTTCCACCCAAATTAGTATGATTATTAAATATATTCTTCCTTCGTTTCGTTAGAATTGTTATGTTTGCCTTTTTGATACTATTCACACTATTTAAATTTGATTCGAATTTTTATTATAGTTATGTAAGAAAAAAACACAGTCAATTAAGATCTTGTTAGATTCGTCTAATCTTATTGTTTTAAAATATCAAATTTTTATAATTTTTTATTATACAAAATTTACATTATTAACCGTTAAAAATATATATCGATGTATGTGTCGGGTGAGTCCGATTAAAAAACTCTGATACGGAGGTATTAATCCATAGTACCTAAAATAGCATATGCCCATTTTAGAGTTGCCCATCCATATATGGCTGGGGAAGTACTCCTTCAGTCCAAATAATTTTAGCTACTTTCTTTACTTTCTTTTCTTCATAAAATTCAATATAATATTTGTTATTGTCCAATACTTTTGTGCAGATGATTCAGTCGTCCTATCTATGTTGAAACTACACTGGAACAGCAAGAACTGTTCTCTGACAATTTTAATTTTCTATTACTTGCTGTTACTTTGTTTTTCTAATCATTTTTGCAGGATCTCTTAATGGAATTAGAGTCCATAGATTTACTATATATTAGAGTCCTGTAAATAGATCGCGTTGTAATTGTTTTTGAATATAGAAAATTCTTGAGTTGTTTATCTCTTCTTTCTCTCTAGATTCTCTAAGTTCGGTTTTTCTGAGAGTTAGAAAGTTTTTAGAGTCTCTATCTTGAAGAACACAGAAGACATCGAGGTTACACCGCTTCAATTGAATTCGTTCGAATTGAAGATCATTCCTTTATTCATTTCGTTACAAAAGTGTTCTTGTTGAAGAAACCTTCCTGATGGCAAAGGATCGAATTCATGTGTGACTGCTATTCAAGAATCAAAGTTGAAAAGATCTGCTGATAGGATCGCATCCAATTGGAGTCTGTTTCCAGTACGTGATGTTATGGGGGAGTCCGAACTATAGGTTGTCTACTAGATCATTTCCAGTTGAATGTTAGATGTGTTTTGTATCTTAGTCAGTCGAGTCTTGTTCTTTTGATTGTTAGAGTGAGTAAGAGTCCCTGGATTGGTATCCCCCAGACGTAGATCCGTTGGATCGAACTGGGTCATCAAATCTTGTGTCTCTTTACTGTTTCTGCTGCACAACTCACACACATGCGTTATTCTGTAGTTCTAATTACTACTCAACGACGTAGTTATTTCAAGATTAGTCTATCTGGGACCTACAATTGGTATCAATGCGACAACCTCTAATATACTAGAGAAATATCTTTTTAAATCTTGAAAAGATGAATAGAGAAGGAGCATCAAGAGTTAGACCACCACTTTTTGATGGAACTAACTATAGATATTGGAGAATTCGAATGGAGATTCATCTGTCAGCCCTTGGAGATGAAGTCTGGGATGCAGTCGAGACGAAGTATGAACCACCAATCAGAGCACGAACAGCTCCTGAGGGATCTACTGCACCACCTGGCTCAAGACCTGCTACTAAGGCAGAATTTACACAAGCTGAGAAAGATGCTAAACAAGGAAACTTTACGGCACTCAATGCCATATTTGGAGCAATGGACGAGACGCAGTTCCAATTGGTTACTAGCTACAGAACAACCTATGAAGCCTGGAAAGCACTGGAGGTTATGTATGAATGTTCGGACGACGTTCGAGCTACAAAATTGCAATGGGTTGAGACCTTGTTTGAAAACCTCAAAATAAAGAAAGATGAGTCTATAGCTGCTTATTATGGAAGATTTAAAGACATTGTAAATCAAGCTCTTTCCCTTGGTCTGGAATATGATAATCAGAAACTTGTCCAAAAGATGTTGAAGACTCTCACAAAGAAGTATGCCCCCAAAGTAGCTGCTCTAGAAGAATTGGAGAAAGTGAAGACTATTTCCTTGAACGAGTTGGTAGGAATTCTTCAGACTTATGAAATGAATCACCTTAAAGAGGACACATCAAGAAATATAGCCCTGAAAGTTGAAGAAGATGATTCTGGAAATTCTTCTGAAGATGATGTATCCTATATTACCAGAAAGGTTGCTAAGATGCTACAAGAAAGAAGGGCCAAATAGTTCTATAAAGATAAGAATCAGAATCGTGGTTCTGATAATGTTCAGACGACCGATAGACAGCCTCGCAGGGATTCCAAGAAGAAAGATGGCTATAAAAATGATCGATTTAGCAAGAAGTCGACAAATTATGATAAAGCTGACAGATTTGCCTCTGTAATCTGTCATGAATGTGGAGGAACATGCCACATCAAATCAGAATGTGCAACTGCTAAGCGTAGAGAAAGGAGGGAAAAGAAAGCTTTACAAGCAACCTTAAGTGATCAAGACGATGATCAAACTCTTCAGGAACCTGATAGTGACACTGAAGAAGTTCTTGCACTTACTTCAAGGATTTCAACCCCAATCATCGAAGGTATAACCAAGTCAATATGTTTTTCACCTAACTATGATGATTCTCAGGAGAAAACGATGATGAACTGCAACAAGTGATAGCTGATTATAATGAACTCAAATAAGACTATGAAGCAACTGTGTGTGAAAACAAGAAGTTGTTAGGACAACTTGCAGATGTTGGCATTTCTTATGTTGAAGAGGTTGAAAAGAATGAAGTAATCCAAAAGGAAGTGGATTCTCTAAAGAAGCTCAACTGTGATCTGAAAACACAAGTTTAAAACATGCTAAAGGAGATTGATGACCTAAAACAAAAGAATTCTGAGTTGCAAAAGGTAAACAAAGGTAAAAATGTTCTTAACAATATCTTGTCTTCTGGAAAACGTGTTGGTGATCAAGCAGGTTTAGGTTATAAAAAGAGCTCCACACAAAAAAACCAAAAAATTTGTAAGTGGATGATATCTGGCTTCAATCAGTCAAGCAATCAACAAATCTCCTGAGATACAGGATGATAGACCATCGTCGAAACCACAGAAGGACTGCTGCTATTGCAATCTACCTGGAGATACTGCTGAGACGTGCATGCAAATTTTAAGGGATCTTATAAATGGACGACCTGTAGCTTGGCCATCACAGGATCTACGCAAAAAATTTAAAATGCAGGCAGTATGGTTACCTAAGCAATCAAATATTATTTTCAATGTTGTTTTCTCTGTGCAGGAACGACAATATAACCACAAATGGTATTTTAATTCTGGTTGTTCACGACATGTGACTGGAAGTAAAGACATCCTAGATGATTTTGTAGATGAAGAATGTGGTGAAGTATCATTTGGAAATGGCAAAAGGAGTAAGATAGCCGGATATGGTATTATAAAGGATGGTATTCTTACTAGACTGTCACGAGTATACTATGTCAATGGCCTAACTACAAATCTCATTTCTATTAGCTAATTATGTGATGACAAACTAAAGGTTTTGTTTACTGAGAATTCTTGTGAAGTTTTTGATAGACAGAACAAATGCATTATGTTTGGAGGGTGTTCCAACAACAAGTGTTATACCCTAAGGAACGACACATCTCAGGTTCTGCTCAGAAGCATTGATCAGACGAACTTATGGCACAAACGACTTGGACATCTAAATTTCAGGGCTCTGCACAAACTGAGCAACTTAAACGCAGTTCGAGGGTTGCCCAGACTAACAACACGCAATGAAGTTGTTTGGAGAGACTGTGCAAAAGGAAAGCAGACCCGTTCAAGACACAAACAAATTGATAAAATCACTACAAAAGAATGTTTTGAATTAATCCATATGGATCTTATGGGTCCAACTGAAGTCGAGAGCCTAAATGGTAAAAGGTACATCTTGTTTGTGTAGATTTTTCACGTTTCACTTGGGTTTTCTTTCTCAGATCTAAAGATAAGACATTTGAGTACTTTGAGGCCATAAGTCTACGTTTGATGAATGAGAAGCAAAGAAAGATTACTCGGATTCGAACAGATCATGGGAAGGAGTTCGAGAACCAATCGTTCGATCAATATTGCAACTCCCAGGGGATTACACATGAGTATTCAGCTCCCCAGACCCCTCAACAGAATGGTGTGTGGCTGAACGAAGGAACAGGACTCTACAAGAAATGTCAAGATCCATGCTTCATGCAAGTTCGATGAGCAAATATTTTTGGGCAGAAGCCATTAACACAACCAATCATATTGCAAATCGAGTGTTGTTGCGACCACACACGAACAACACACCTTACCAGTTGTGGGAAGGTAACACTCCCTCAGTAAAGTACTTTCATATCTTTGGTTGCAAATGCCATGTTCTTAATGATAGAGTAAATTTGAAGAAATTTGACTCTAAATCTGTTGAAGGTTATTTCATTGGCTATTCTAATAATTCAAAGGCTTATCGAGTGTATCTCTTGAATGATAAAAAGGTTCTTGAATCTACTAATGTTTTATTTAAAGATATTGAGCTTGTTGAGAATAGGTTAGATGATGATATACATGATAGCAAAAGATCTTTGGAGACTATTACAGATAGTGAACATGTTGAATCTGTGCCTGCTGAATCAGAACAGGATAAGAATTCCGATAGTGATTATGTGGTTCAAACTACCGGAGAGCCACCTGTTACAGAATCTGTTCTGAATAAAAGGAAAGGATCTCGTGTTCATAAGCATCATTCTACTCAAGATATCATTGGAGATCCTCAAGGACAAAGGCATACTAGAAATAAGCATATCAACTTCAAAGATTTAGCAGGATTCAATTGCTTTATTTCTATGGCAGAACCAAAGAATGCAGTTGAAGCACTCTAGGACAAGTATTGGATTGCAGCCATGCAAGATGAGCTACTGCAGTTTGAATGCAATTCTGTCTGGGAGTTGACAGAACCACCAAAGAACGTTAATATCATTGGAACTAAGTGGATTTTCAGGAATAAGACCGATGAAAAAGGAAATGTGATAAGGAATAAGGCGCGATTGGTTGCACAAGGCTATACTCAGACTGAAGATCTGGACTACGGTGAAGCTTTTTCTCCTGTAGCAAGGATGGAAGCTGTGAGAATACTTCTAGCTTTAGCATGCTCTTTAAATCTCAAGCTGTATCAGATGGACATCAAAACAACATTCTTGAATGGCAAGATTAAGGAAGAGATTTATGTTGCACAACCTGTTGGCTTTGAAGATCCAAAGCATCCGGATTATGTTTATCGTGTTAAAGGAGCATTATATGGACTGAAACAGGCTCCTAGAGCCTGGTATGAAAGGTTATCCAAGTACTTAATTGATAATGGATTCAAGAGAGCAAATGCAGACAAGACACTGTTTGTGAAGCGTCAGGACGATCATCTAACGATAACTCAAGTGTATGTTGATGACATCATTTTTGGTTATACCTCTGCTGAGTATAGGAAGAAATTTATAGAATCCATGAAATCTGAATTTGAAATGTCCATGTTAAGTGAGCTTCACTACTTCTTAGGATTACAGATCAAACAGGAAAAGGATGGTATTTTTCTCAGTCAAGAAAAATATGACAGAAACATGTTGAAGAAGTTTGATATGGAGAACTCTAAGGTAGCCAGAACTCGCCTCGGACAACAAGAAAAATTGTCAAGAGATGAGAATGGCAAATCTGTTAATCAGAAGATTTACAGAAGCATGATTGGTAGTTTACTATATTTGACAGTATCCAGGCCTGACATCTCATACAGTGTAGGTGTATGTTGCAAGGTTTCAATCAAATCCAAAGGAATCCCATATGAAGGCAGTAAAAAGGATCATGAGATATATCAAAGGATCATTAGATATTGGCATTTGGTTCTCAAAGAGATCTTCTGTTGAATTGGTTGGATACACTGATTCAGATTGGGCAGGGTGTTGTGACGATCGCAAATCTACCACTGGAGGTTGTTTCTATTTAGGAAACAACATGGTAAGTTGGTATTCCAGAAAGCAGAACATTGTGGCATTGTCAACAGCTGAAGCTGAGTATATCGCTACCACCTGCTGTTGTTCACAATTCCTCTGGATGAAGCAACTACTGGAGGACTACGGTATACAAAGGGAAGATTTTTTGGTTTATTGTGATAATACCAGTGCCATTAATATATCTAAAAATCCTGTTTTGCATAATAGAAGTAAACATATTGATATTCGTCACCATTTTATTAGAGATCTTGTTGAAGATAATGTGTGCAGGATTGAACATATAGGATCGTCGGAACAACGAGCGGACATCCTTACAAAAGCTTTGGATGGAGACAAGTTTGAAGGCCTAAGATCTTCTTTGGGCCTTTCCTATTTCAATTAGTTTACTTGAATTTGTAGGCCTAATACTTTCATTGTCTGTGTCTTTTCAGGCCCAATCCATTTGAATTTAAATTTCAAATTCTCGGTAGCCCATCATTACCCCTAGGTAGTCTAAGTGACGTCACGGCTGCACCTGGACGTCTGTAACCGCTGCAGACTGTTCCCCGTCACATCACACGTCGCAGAATCTGCCCTCGTCTCTCCAGCTTCTGGTGAACTCCTCTTTAAATGGTTTATCATTTCTTCTCCTTTCCATAAGCTCTCTCTCTAATCTTCTGTTTCAAACTTTTCTTGTGTGCAAGTGTTCGAAAAAATGGAGAAACCTTCCCATGGTGATGCACTTCATACCGCATCCTCTTCATCATCTAAAACTCTATCCCCAACTACTGAACAACCAATTGATGCTCAGCCAATCGATTCATTGCCGCTGATACTCTATCTTGGCCACACTAAAACTACCACCGAGCCAATCCATACCTCTGATCAGCCCTCACCTGATGCTATTGCCTCTGAAACTCAGAAGGAGCAAAATCCGAATTTGAAGTTCATGTTGATACCACTGCTATAGACGAGATTGTCCGCGAGATCAATCAGTCCAGTCCTCCTCCCTCGCCTCACCAGAACCAGGGACTGGATGATATGCGTGAAGAGGAAATTGCTGAGATGACTGCTTCACAACCAACTGGTGGAAGCAATCCCACTACTGTTGAGACGACGCCTCAACCACAGAGATCCACTTGAAAACGCAGAGACCCTTCTACCCCTTCTGCTCCTGCTGCTGTCGCTTCAACTTATAAGAAACCACGGAAGGCACCAACTGTCCTTGATGCTGATAAGGCCCATAACAAGAAGTATTTCTCAGAGATGATGAAAACCTTTTCCAAGGAAGTCCTAAAGAGAAGGGAGTTTAAACCTGAAGAGATTTTTCAGCACAACCATCTTACTACCCGAGGTTTCTCGGACTACCTTCAAGAGAGGCATCTACTGTTTTGGGCAAAAGGACTCAATCAGTATTCTCCAACTCATGTCCGGCGAGTTCTATGCGAATCTGACTCCAAAAATTAGAGATCTAACCCCTTCTATCGTTTTGCGGTTATTAGGACTACCACCCAACGAATACTTTGGAGATTGTTTGGAGATCATGCCTGACAGCATTACTGATGTTGCCCTATCCATTTCTGATAAGAAAGTCAGATCATTTGGAAGAAACAAATTAAGTGTCATCCAAATCTCCTTGAAGTTCTACTGTTTGTACCAGTTTTGTAGTGCAAACGTCTTGCCAACGAAAAACCAGTCCCAAATTAGTTCTTACATGGGTAAATTGTTGTTTTGCATTGATAAATATATGGGACTAATGAACTTTGGATGCTTTCTTCTTAAAGAGATGGTGAAGTACACTTCTGGGCACATCAAAAAGACTGCCAAACTTCCATATCCCGCATTGATCACAACATTTCTCATTTCATCCAGTGTTAAGATAAAAAACAAGTACATTGTGAATTTGCGTGACTACAAGCCACCCCTCACCCGATCAACATGCATAATGATTTTAAGCATGGACCTGCACTTTCCAGACCTGCCCTGGTTCATCAACTGAGGCAGCTACTCAATAGTTAGAACGAGAAGCTGACTGCCTGGAGTCAAGGTGCGATGGTTATAAAAAGGGAGAATCTTAAAATTATGCATTTGTTACCTTTTTCCTTTGATGAAGCTGATATGCAAGATGAGTCTGAAGAATATCCTCCCTCTGATGAGGAGTGATAATTCATCATGGGGGAGAAAAAGTGTTTGCTTGTGTTTCTGCTGTTTGCTGGTAGTTGGTATCTTTTGGTAACAATTTCTGAAAAACTGACTATTTTGCTTTTATGGTGATGATGTTTGTTTTGCTTGTTTTGAGTGTCATTTTGATGAACTCTATTTTACTGGATTTTATGGCTTGTAATAGTAATTAGGACTACTTGATGACGGTTTGCTTGTTGTTTTAACTGCCCATGGATGACTGTTCTGCTAGTGTTTGATCTATTTTGAGACATCCTATATCATGCTCATGACTGCTCTTTTGTACTATGTTCTAATCTGAATCCACTCCAACTCTTTGGTATAGTTTCAACACCTTGAGTGATGAAATTATCATCTCCACAAAGAGTGGGGGAGATTGTTATTGTCTAATACTTTTGTGCAGATGATTCAGTCGTTCTATCTGTGTTGAAACTACACTTGAACAGTAAGAACTGTTCTCTGACAGTTTTAATTTTCTGTTACTTTGTTTTTCTAATCATTTCTGCAGGATCTCTTTGTGCACTTAGAGTCCTTAGATTTACTATATATTAGAATCCTGTAAATAGATCGCGATGTAATTGTTTTTTAATATAGAACATTCTTGAGTTGGTTATCTCTTCTTTCTCTCTAGATTTTCTAATTTCAGTTTTTCTGAGAGTTAGAAAGTTCTTAGTGTCTCTGTGCGTTGTTCTCCCTTTTGAGTCTCTATCTTGAAGAACACAGAAGACATCGAGCTTACACTGCTTCAAATGAATTCGTTCGAATTGAAGATCATTCCTTTATTCATTTCGTTACAAAGATGTTCTTGTTGAAGAAACCTGAAGGCAAAGGATCGAATTTATGTGTGACTGCTATTCAAGAATCAAAGTTGAAAAGATCTGCTGATAGGATCGCATCCAATTAGAGTCTTTTTCCAGTACCTGGTGTTATGGGGGAGTTCGGACTACAGGTTGTCTACTAGATCAGGTCCAGTTGAATGTTGGATGTATTTTGTATCTTAGTCAGTCGAGACTTGTTCTTTTGATTCTTAGAGTGAGTAAGAGTCCTTGGATTGGTATCCCCCAGACGTAGATCCGTTGGATCGAACTGGGTCATCAAATCTTTTGTCTCTTTACTATTTCTGCTGCACAATTCACACACACACTCTTGCGTTATTCCGTAGTTCTGACTACTGCTCAACAACGTAGTTATTTCAAGATTAGTCTATCTGGGACCTACAATATTTATTTAACGTTTGATTTTTCAAAAGCAATATAAGTAAAAATTATAAAAAATTACACGGTTAAACAATTCTAAAAAAACCAAATTTGACTATTTTTTTTCCTTATCCAGATGATAATTTAGGTCAAAATTAAACAATGAATAATGTTAAAATTCATATGTAGCCAAAATTATTGGGACGGAGTAAGTATATAGATTACATGCCCTCCGCTGTCGTTGGTTGTTGTTTAAAATTTTATTTCAATTTTTAACAAGATAAAAAATAAATTTATTCTCATACGTCGTAATTACGAGGAAAAAAAAAGCTATCACTAAAAAGATAATTTTTTACGATAACAGTATTTCCTCCGTTCCTTGAAAAATGAGACATATGCACGGGCGGGTTCATGTATAAAACAAGGGTGGCACATGACACTATTTAAATTGATTGAACTGTTATTTTAAAGTAGATTATATATATATATAATACTAGATTATGTTTAGTGATACCACTTAATTTTTACGGTGAGACCACAATAACTCATTCCAACCAAACTTTCTCAATATTTTTTTCCAACCAAACTTTCTCAGTATCTTTTGTTTTGTAACTACCGTCCTTAATTTCATTGTAGTTTTCACTATTTTTTGGGACACTACTTAAAAATTTTCTGGATCTGCCATTGCACGTGTGCATAGTAATTATTATTCATTAAGTAGCTTAATTAATTATTTTAGCATAGCTCTATAAGATAAAATATAGTGAAGTGAGATCTTGTTGAATAGTCTAATAACTTAGTTTTATAATATCAAATTTTATAATTTTAAATTATACTTATATGATTTGAGTATTAAATATTGAAAATTTATATTGAATTATATAAAATACTGAAATATGACATTTAATTAGGAACGGACGAATTACATTCTCAACAACGTCATGTTGCCTTATCTTTAACCTGATACATACGTATTGAGCGGGACATCTGGAAATAAATAACTAGTGTATAATAATTCAAAGGATACAACACAAAATATGGGCAAAGTGAAGTCAATACTGCCATATCGCCCATGGGTTATTCTTCATAGTGCATAATGGAATTAGATAGTTTTTTCACATCAAAAAAGTCAATTACAAAGATATGACACACATCCTTTTCAATATTGGTCGTGATGATTAAATATTATTTAGTTCAAATCTTTCCTTTGTCATATTATTGTTATTATTATTGTTTGGTGGGCTGGGGAATCTAGATACAACCTGCAGGAACTCTTTTAGTTGTGATGATTTATTCCTAAATTATATTTAAGTTGATTGTTACTGAGCTTCCAGGACAATGATATTGAATTTACTCTTAGTTAACCTTTGAGATATGTTGTAGAACTGTTGGGGCCATATGGAATAATGGGCCGCGAAAGAGCTATTGGGCCATAAGACATGGGCCAGAAGAAAGAGGAAGTCCCAAAAGAAGATGGACTCAAGATTAGTAAGGCCGAAAGTACATAGTAAACCGAAGGGAGGGAATCGAGGCTGATAAAGATTTCGGCCGAAATAGGAAGAAACAGCCGAAACCAAAACAACCGAATTGAAGAGAGAAAGAATTCGGCTCAGAGGAGTTAGCCGGAGAGCGGTTATTCCAGCTCCGGCTATAAATAGGGGTCGACACACTCAAAATCGGGGAGATCAATCCAACCCCCAAATTCCTTTTATCAATTTTAATTCCTTGTTATCTTTACTGCTTTCTTTACAGCTTTCCTTTACAGCTTTCCTTAGAATCTAGCCTAGTTTGTAGCGGTTACCATTTCCAAATCCACCGTTGCTCCTTAGCAGCTGGTAGTTTGGTTCCCTGTTTTTGGTGAATTCCGCCGTTGTTTCTTAACAACAGGCAGATTCTCCGTTGTATCTTGTTATTGTTGATCAATTCAAAGAAGATTCAGTCAATTGTGGGCGCATTATTGTTAATCCGAACCCGTAATCGGTTTGATCCTTTTCCGGTAGCCTCCCTTGAGGAGAAAAAGGTCCTTGGCTACACCCGAGCCAAACAATGGCACGCCCAGTGGGACGCAAAATGGCGTTTGAACAAGCAACTCCAGCAGCAAACACGGCGGCGAGGACTGATTTGTCGCCGATTCAGGAAGAGCGCGCACCAGAAGCCGGAGAATTCCCCCCAGGGTTCCCCGGACCATCACATTTCCATAATCAGGAGTTTTCGAACGATGATTTAACCCCGCGATTCCGAGATCAGGTTCAATTTATGGTGGAGGCGGCGGTTACTAACTCAGTTCGTCAGATTGAGGGAAATATCTTGGCAGCGATGCCAGCCATGTTTAGAGCCGAAATCGCGAGGAGTATGTATCCGATAGGAGCGCAGCAAGCTCCAGTAGCTCAAAATCCACCACCTGCGATGCAAAATCCTCACAATTTTCAACAGCAGGCCTTTAGGCCGCCAGGAGGGCACGGAGCTCGGCCTTTTGTTCCTCCGCAGCAGAGGTACGATCAGCAACAGAATCAACCGCCTCAACCAGCTGTTCAACCGCCTGCTCCAGTGGTTCAACAACAATACGCACCACTTCAGCAGAATCCACCACAACTGGTTGACAGAGAACTTATTGCTGAGATTATTCGCACACAGTTTGGGAATCTCATCGGCCAGGAGAATAGGCCGATGTATCGGAAACCTTATCCAGATTACATTGAGGAGCAGTATCCACTGCCTAGAGGGGTGAAGGTTCCAGATTTTAACACTTTTTCTCGAGAGGTCGGCCGCTCTACCATCGAGCATATTGGCCGATTTACAGCTCAATGTACCAGAATCGCGCAAAATGATTTTCACAAGCTGATATTGTTCAGTTTGTCATTAACTGGCCCAGCATTCGAATGGTACATTAATTTGCCAGCGGGATCGGTCAATACTTGGGCCGAAATGGAGCGGTTATTCCATGACCGATTCTATAATACCAGTCCGGAAGTCTCGGTAGTTGATCTGACGTCAACCAAGCAGAAGGCGTCTGAATCGGTTACTGAATTCATTGAAAGATTTTATGCAGTGAAGGCTCAGATGAAGACAATGCTGCCTGAGCATGAATATATTCAAATCTTAAAGCAGAATTTGAAGTTTGCCATTAAGGACAGATTGATGGTAACAAGACCAAGGACAGTAGCCGAATTAACGGCTGAAGCTATAAGGATGGAGACATATTTGGCGGAACAGGCGGCTTTCAAATCAAGCCGAAGTCAAAGCGGAAGGTCACAACCTATCCAGTCAGCTGCCTCATTTGCGGAATCTCTGGATAGATGTGAAATTCAGGAAGAGTACAATACGGATGACGTTCCTGCATTAGCCGAAGTCGCAAGGGCAGAGTTAATCATAAAAAAGCCTATGACTTGTCCAGCACTTCGGCCAGCCAGAGGCAAGGAGAAAGAAGGAGGAGATGAATCTCAAAGGTTTTACTCTTTCGACTTGTCACAAATGGTCGAAATATTTGATTATTGCCAGAAGAACGGATTGCTAGAGTTTAAAGGAAACCATCCACAGCCTACCAAGGATCAGTTGGAGGCCGGATGGTGCAGATTCCACGGATCAGCTACTCATTCCACGGCGATTTGTGGGCATTTTAGGAAGCTGATTCAGAAGCATGTCGATGATGGGAAGCTGAAGTTCCCAGAAAGGCTTATGGCAATCGATAAGAATCCGTTCCCAGTCGCCAACATGGTGATGGTGCAGCCCAACCAGAATAAATCGGTGCATGACCGATTGGGGGATCAAACATCATCTAGCAAGAGTTCTGTGCACGATCGGCTTGGGGATCGGCCATCGGCTCAGAAGTCAGGAGTATGGAAAAGGCTAGGATCTCCGAAGGGAAAAGAGAAAGTTACAGATGTTTTTGACCGATTGGGGAATTATGAGGTGAAAGAGTGGATCAAGCAATCGGAGAGACATCAGGAGATCGAGGTCGGAGATAAGAGTGAGAGACCAACGTTGAAAATCATAACCAACGGATGGGATTCAGAGATGAAGTTAACAGCCAATAAACAGAATGGAAAGACTGTGATACAGATCACAGTCCCTGAAGAAGTTGTTAGTCCCGAAATGAAAAAGCTTAGAAGGCCACCAGCAAATACTCAGGTAGGCCGATGGGTCCAAAACTCTCCAAAAAGAAGGCATTTCGATCAACGCCGGTATGACCATTCAGCTTGGAGGGCAGAGGAGAGAAAAGTCCCAAAAGGAAAGGGATCATATCGTACTTTCAAACGAAGAATGCAACGGCTTAAAGCAGCTGCTGTTTCTGAGCAGGAGGAGTATGATATGATGCATATGGAAGAGGATTTCCCTGATGACTGTTCGTTCTCGGGGGGACGAGTACTCAATAGGGTATTTTCGGCTCGTTTGAAATCCGAATCCAAAGAAGAGAGGAAGCCGAAAGAAGGACAGGACCGGCTAAAGAACAAAACTGAATTTCGGCCAAAAGTAATACAGCCGAAAATTGAAAGTGAGCAGCCGAAATCGAAAGAAGAATGGAAGCCTAGACCAGTCCGAACCAGGGAGTGGAAACCAAAGACAACTATCATTCCGAATAGTGATACACCTCCTGTTGGGCAGTTTAAGTTCGACTTCGGATCTAGCGCGAATATGGTGACGGTAACCACCGAAGAGAAAGAGGAGTATTGGTCGGATTCCGAACCAGCTGTGGTTTTCTGTCAAAAGGATGGAGAATACTATGGTGATGAAGAACCCATAGTGGATTTTTGTTTCGATAAACTTGAGGTATTTCGGCCGGAAGCCGAAATAGAGAAATCGTTTGAGGAAGGATATAAAGCATTTGTTCCAGAAGCTCAACCAGGTACGATTTTGCCTCCAACTGCGAAGATGTCCCAGCATGTGAGGCCTTTATACGTTAAAGGTTGGGTCAATGGGAGACCACTTAGAAGAATGTTTATCGACGGTGGAGCCACAGTTAATATCATGCCGCTATCCACACTAACGAAGATAGGCCGTTCGAAGGAAGATTTACTCCCTACGAGAATGAAGGTAATGAGTTTTGTGGGGGCTCAAACTGCGGCTGAAGGATGTATATTGGTGGATGTAACGGTCGGAACAATATCAATTCCGACCATGTTCTTCGTGGTAGATGCAGAAGTCCCGTATGCGGCCCTATTAGGCCGATGCTGGATTCATACATCCCGATGCTTGCCATCAACGCTTCACCAGAAAGTATGGTTCTGGAAAAAGGATGGCACAGTAGAAGAAGTAGATGGGGATCAACCTCCATTTCCAGTCAGCTCAGCCGGACGAATTGATGCGGTGTTATATGAAGAACCGATACAACCATTCCTAGCAGTGGTAGGAGATCGGTACCCGCAGGTGATCGAGTGTGATTGGACAGATTTGGGGTTTGAAATCAGATACCAGGCCGATGAACGGCCAGCCGAAGAAGAAAGTAAATGATGAAGGCACAACCGAATCAAGCGACTGAGTTCGAATCGGCCGAACTCGGAATTTCAGACAACAAAGCAGGATGGAGCGATTTAATAGACGCAATTCCAAAGCGAACGCCGGATTTCAAAGCTCAAGACCCCTTGAAAATGGTCAATGTTGGTACAGACGAACACCCGAGGGAGATCCCGTTGAGTGCAAATCTTGATCAGCAGATGACAAGCCGATTCAAGGAGGTTCTAGTCGAATTCAAGGATTGTTTCGCATGGGACTATACAGAGATGCCAGGATTGGAGCGGTCGATTGTAGAGCACAGACTGCCTATTAAAGAAGGATTCAGGCCGC
Organism: Hygrophila difformis; assembly: GCA_030278955.1. Taxonomy (NCBI): domain Eukaryota; kingdom Viridiplantae; phylum Streptophyta; class Magnoliopsida; order Lamiales; family Acanthaceae; genus Hygrophila; species Hygrophila difformis. The sequence goes on along the minus strand of JAOANR010000006.1, from coordinate 27,219,738 downwards.
ATAAACAGCCGGCCAGGAGGGCAGCGCCCGAATTAGTCCCAAAAATAAAAGAAGAAATAGAGAAATTGTTAGCGGCCGGGTTTGTTAGGCCAACTAAATATGTAGAATGGCTATCGAATATTGTTCCTGTAATAAAGAAGAATGGAACATTGAGAGTTTGTATTGATTTCAGGAATCTTAATATAGCCACTCCAAAAGATGAGTATATGATGCCTATTGTTGACTTGTTGATTGATTCGGCCGCAAAACAGGGGATGCTATCTTTCATGGATGGATATTCAGGATACAACCAAATTTTTATGGCCGAAGAAGACATTCACAAGACTGCATTTCGGTGCCCTGGTGCCATAGGGATATATGAATGGGTGGTGATGCCGTTCGGACTGAAGAATGCAGGAGCTACATACCAGAGAGCCATGAACTATGTTTTCCATGACCTCATAGGGGATTGCGTTGAAGTTTATATCGATGACGTCATGGTCCGATCCAAAGATATCGAAAGCCACTTGAACGATTTGCGGAAGGTGTTCATGAGGATGAGGCTGCATGGAGTCAAGATGAATCCAGCCAAGTGTGCTTTTGGAGTACAGGCAGGAAATTTTCTCGGGTTCCTGGTACATAACAAAGGAATAGAAGTTGATGCGAACAAAACCAGGGCTATCCAAGAAGCCAAACCTCCACATGATAAGAAGAGTCTACAGAAGTTTCTTGGAAAGATCGGTTTTCTGAGACGATTCTTAGCAAATGCGGCTGGAAAGTCAAAACCACTAACTGATTTATTGAGGTTGAAGAAGGAAGAGGAGTTCAAATGGGGAGTCGACCAACAAAAAGCCTTCGAACAATTGAAGCAGGATTTGATGAATCCACCTGTGTTGGTTCCTCCAATTTTAGGACGGCCATTGAAGTTGTATATAGCAGCGGCCGAAGAATCTATTGGAGCATTACTGGCGCAAGAAGACGATGAAGGAAGGGATCGGGCGATTTACTATCTTAGCCGAATCCTAAGGGACGCCGAAGTAAGGTACTCGCCGATTCATAAACTATGCTTAAGTCTTTATCATGCATGCTAGAAATTAGAATATTATATTCAGCCAAGGCAAGTGATAGTGGTAGCTTCGGTTGACATAGTTAAGATTATGATGAATGATCCGGTCAGTAGCCGAAGAATGGCCAAATGGGCCATGAAGTTAAATGCATACGATTTGAGATACCAACCTTTGAGGGCTATGAAAGGTCAGATTGTAGCCAATTTTCTAGCTGATCATGTGATACATCCGATAACCGATGACATCGATCATCAGGATCGGCCGAAAGAAGTTGGTGAGATAGGGATTGTATACTTGCAACCATGGGTAATGACATTTGATGGTTCTAAAGCCGCTTCAGGAGTTGGAGCAGGGTTTACCCTACAAACACCGGAGGGCAAGACATACAAATATTTCGTGCAATTGCCAGAGTCATATACGAATAACCAAGCTGAATATAAAGCGTTAATTTCGGGATTACAACGGTTGATAGATGAAGGGGTCAGAGCAATCATTGTCAAAGGAGACTCGCAAGTAGTTGTTCAGCAATTATTAGGCGATTTTTCGGTTAAGAGTTCTCAGTTGATTAGATTATATGAAGAAGCGGTTACTTTGTTAGAAGAATTTGATGAGGTGTACATTGAATATATCCCGAGAGGAAAGAATGAAGTAGCCAATGAATTGGCTCAACATGCAGCTAAATATCGGTTGATGCCGATAGCAGGAAATGTAGAAGTACGTTTGGCCGAAACAGAGAAGGCCGAATGGATAAAAAAGATAGCACAGACATTAGAAGATCCTTCGGAGGCTAATCCAGCCGAAAAACGGAAAGCGATGGACTACGTCATAATAGGAGGATTATTATTCAAGCGTGCTATTGATGGAATATTGCTCAGATGTGTCGGAGAAGAAGACGCTAGAAGGGTAATGGGAGAGGTTCATGAAGGAATATGCGGTGCGCATCGGGCAGGAAAATCGATGAAGTGGAGTATTATTCGGCTGGGATACTATTGGCCGAATATGGGTCCTGATTGTGAAAAATATGCAAGAGGATGCACCGAATGTCAAAAGCATGGGCCGATTCAGAAGTTACCGGCCGAAGAATTACATATAATGATCAAACCATGGCCATTCAGAGGATGGGCCATGGAAATCATAGGAAAAGTTCATCCCTCTTCGTCGAAAAGACATGAGTTCGTGCTAGTGGCAACAGATTACTTCACAAAATGGGCCGAAGCTCAGGCGTATGTCAGCATTTCACAGGAGGAGGTGATTGAGTTTATTAAGAGACAGTTGATTTATAGATTCGGGATCCCACAGACGATTCTAACAGATAGAGGAACTGTATTTGTGGGAGAAAAAGTCAAGGCCTTTGCAGACGAATACGGGATAAAAATTGTGCATTCGTCACCATATTACCCGCAAGGAAATGGACAAGCAGAGGCCACAAACAAACAGCTAATAGGAATTATAAAGAAAATGATTGAAGATCAGCCAAGAAAATGGCACGAGAAGTTATCTGAAGCATTGTGGGCTTATCGAAATGCTAAAACTTCAGCTACTGGGTTCACACCATTTCGGCTGACTTATGGAATGGATGCAGTATTGCCAGCCGAAATAACAGTGCCGACTTTGAGAACAAGCCAGGCGGATTCAATGTCGGCCGAACAGTATGATCGTGCGATGAAAGATGAGTTATTGGAGATAAATTCCAATCGGGTGCAGGCCTTTGAGAATTTGCAGAAAAATAAAGATATTGTGGCCGATTGGTACAATAAGCGAATTCGTCTTAAGCGGTTTGAAGTTGGAGACTTAGTTTGGAAAGTTATATGGCCGCCTAAGCAGAAGGATGGCCGATTAGGTAAGTGGAGTCCCAATTGGGAGGGACCATTTATTGTTCATACAAGATTACCGAATGGAGCGTACGTTCTGGTGGACGAAAATGGTGAGCAGATGTCAAATCCAGTTAATGCAAGATACATGAAGAAATATTATCCATCAGTATGGGATTAAGCATTAAGCGATGCGAAAAAGTAAAGATTTTATTGCATGAACGAATAAGTACAAAAAGGGTGCTACTTCGGCCGAAAGCGGCGTCGATAGCCCAAAATTACAATATACAAGGGAAACGTCCTATACTAAGCAGGCATATACAAGGGAAAGGTCCTAACGAAAGGAAGTGGGAGGATTCCCAGCCTTGTACAAGTGCCGCCTAGAGATATTGGCGAAGGCGAGACCACTGATTTCAGAACAGCAGCGCCGCCGATTGACCCAACCACCAAGCCTCAGGTACAGCCTCCGCACCATCTCAGACGAGAAGATGAGAAGTGCAGCAAGGAAGTCACCAATGGTGGTAGAAGGGAAAAGGGAATGGGGAAACCACAAAAAGAAGTGGGCCCCCCATTAGAAAAGGTCCGACAGGATATGCAACCGCAAAGTCGAAAAGGGGCACACCAGCATAGCCGTCGAGACCTTCATTTGGAATAACATATAAAGATCCTCGCCCATACGAACACGGTGAAAAGAGCATTAGTTGAACTCGTGTTGCATAAGCAAAAAATTTTCGTATCACGTCTGGAAATCCTCGCACGAGAATACTTGCCAAAGGCCATGGAGGAACTGGAGACAGGAAGTTGAACAAGGGAGAAGGGAGATCCATATTGTTATAAGAAAAGGGAAAAAAAAAGGAAGTGATAGATAAGTGTCAACAATGCCGGGTATTTATAGGAAGAGATAAGTGCTTGGCGGAAGGAACGGTCAATAGTAAATGTTATTTATGGGAAAACGTTACAGCTGATTCCCGGAAAAAGCTGCTAATATTCAGAAATCAGCAATAAAGGAGACCGAAAACAATGGAATTAACGGGATACGAATCGCATTACAAAAGATACAGAAGATACGAATCCAAGTACAATGTATCGGCCAACATAGTCTAAAAAGGCCGATTACAGCTGTCAAGAGAAAAAGAGTGACCGAAATTTACACTTGACAAAAGACAAGTCAAAACACAGAACTGATATACAAAGACAAATTAGTGGTCTTCCTGATCATCAAAAGGAATAGCATCATCCAAGCCTCGCGAAGTAGCGGAAGTAGGATTAACCGAAGACGTCATCAGATTCGGACTTGCTGAGGAAGAAGGGCCAGCAACTTCGCCAGGTGGGAGGTGAACGGTGGATGAACCAGCACCACAGGAAGCACCAGTTTTCCCTAGAAGAGAAGAAGAAAAGGGGGAATAATAAGTAAGAGAGCATAAAAGAAGAAAAACCACAACAGGAAATGGAAGGAAACAGGGTACCTGAAGGAATGATTGGCAAAGGTGGGTTATCGCCCGAAGGGGAGGACTCTATTTCGGAAGGGTCCAAAGGAAATAAGACATGTGGAGAAAGGACTTGAACAACACTTTGCCCACCAAGGCTCTTGATGGCCGAATCCAGTTGACCAACTAAAGACTGGGTTTCGGCCCATTTTTCTTGGAAGGTACCAATAATGAAATCGTTGAAACTGATCCGCATGGCCAAATAAGAAGCATCCTCCTGAGAATCCAAGATTTTGGCCCTAGGAGCTTCGGCCGATTGACGAAGGGTTTTGATCGATTGTTTCAGATCGGCCGATTTTCGCTTAGTGTGAGCCAAAGTTAATTCCAAATCCTTCTCTTGTCGCTGGAGCTTGGCTATCTCAGCCCGAATCAAAGAAAGATCCTCGGACTGTTTGAGTTCCTGAGATTCCACTTCGGACAGCTTACTCATTTGAGCCCGATACTCTGCAGAATAATTGTCAAAGATGGCTCGTGAAGAGGCTGCAGCCTCACGTTCGGCGGCAAGCTTATGTCGCATTTTTAAGTGAGCCATGAGTTCCTGATCCATTGAAAGGACAGACTTCGTAATCATCTGAAGAGTACCATTCAGATTCAGAGATACCATCTCGTCATGAAATTGTTGCTCAAGATGAGACAAGAGAATAAGGATCGGTTTAGGGTTGACGAATTCCACGTCAGACTGCCGGCCGATTAGATTACATAGCCTGGCCAAACAATCGCCAAGGTGAGTAGAAAGATCCGACGGACGAGAAACCAGAGACGCGGGAGAAAAGAAATCGTCCAAGACATGCCGATCAGGAAATGGCGATAAAGGGACCTGATCGGCAGGGGTTTCATCAGCAGTCATACCACTAGGTGGGAGGCCAGACGGTTTCGGAACAACTAAAGACGAGGGTGTAGCAGAATCCGTAATAGGCTGAGGACGATCGACCGAAAGAGGGACGGAAGGGTCGGCCGAAGTAGAGCTTGCAATCAAACCCCGAGGGTTAACAGCAGAAGAACTAGCGTGAACGGCCAAATTACTGGTACTGGCCGATGTGCGAAATTCGGCTACCGGAGAGGCCGATACCACAGTTGGAAGTGGATGAACATCGGGTTATGGCAAAATAGGTGGGACCTGACAAGAATAAGAAAAAGAAATTAGTCGAAGGATAGGAGCCTGGAAAAGGAAAAGAGTAGTGTAACAAACCGCAAAAAGGGAGGCAGGGATTCTGCCAAGCGGTGAATGAGACGAACGCCTTTTGGTCTGAGTAGGAGGGAGAAAGTCGATAAGAGAGGCCGAAGGCGAAGAAGGCCTTTTTCGACCAGGTTCTGAAGTAGAGGAGCGAGGAACATCTGAAGAAATCGGATAAGTGAGACACAAAGGAAAAGGAGCAAGCAATGATCAAAGAGGAAAGGGAAAGAAAAGAAACATACCTGGGCGAGAAGCGGAAGACGAACCGAGAATGCGCTGAGGAGTGGAACCCGGAGATGATGAAGGGACAGAAGAGAATGCCAGAATAGGAGAGAAACCACCCCTCCGCAGAACCGAATCAAGGTTGGCACTAAAAAAGACACCAGCAACACCGTTCCACCAAGACTGAAAGCGGGAGGTAACGGACCCTGGACGAACGGCAAACTTCCAAACCTTGAAGGAGATCAAACGTTTATGATAGAGGGAGCATTGCTGACGACTGGCAGAAGCAGAAAGGCGTCTACCGACTCTGAGGGCCTCCACTAAGTCTTGACCAAAGCCGAATTGACGGCTAACTAGATGGGGATTGTAAACTTCGAAAGGAATAGCAGACTTGGCAGATACAAATGTGGAACCATTGAAGATCGGACGGGGTAATATACACCTATTCCAGATTTGAGCAAAAGCTAAAGGAAGGGGAGTCCCGAAGGGGGAAGTAGCAATCTCCCTGACCCAAGCAAAGTCAGTTTTCCGGTAGTGATAATGGGAAAAGGCTTGTTCGACAGTACGACCCAGGAAATAGTTGATCCAATGAGGGATCGACAAAGGAGGAAGGGATGCTCTAAGAAGATCAGGAGCGATAAAATGATTAGGACGAATGTCATGGGGAGGAAATTGGGAAATGTCGCGAAAATGCCAAACCAACCATAAGTGAAGGAACCATAATGGGCCACGGGCTTTATCAGACGAACCTTTTTCCCAACCCGACACAGTAGCCGAAATACCCGCATACAGATGAGCAAGGAAGAAATCGGCTGAGGGCAGGGTCACATGATTAAGAAGTGCCGAAGCCAAAGAGTGTGTTTCGAGGAGGACACCCTTAGAAGGGACACACCAGAAGAATTTCGTAAGGAAATACATCATGAAAGCAAGAGGCTTTGAAGGGTGTGGAGCAGGCGAAATAGGATCACTCTGATGGGAAATGATCCAATTAGCAAAGGAATCGCCAGAGGAAAAGCCAGTATTTTTCTCCTTGGGCAACGACATAATGGCAAGGTTATCCCCACGAACAGAGAGACCAAGGAGAAGTTTCACATCCTGAATAGTGGGAGTCATCATCCCCCAAGGGAAACAAAAACAGTTCACAGAAGGATTCCAAAAGCAAAGAAGGGCCTGAATAGGGCGAAGATCTGTGGGAAGTGGCAAGGTACTAAGGGAAATCATACGATAAACAGATGACTTATTCCAAGAGTCATGACAGTGGGGTTCGAGATGGTGATACCACGCCACATAATCAGGAGAGGGCGAAGACCAATTAGCGAAAGATGAAGGGAAAAGCTTGGAGGAGAAACAAGGCTCATATAAAAGAACGGAACGATTATCAAAGATCCGAGCAGTACATTCATCGATGTCCTCAGGAATGCCCAACGGACCTAAGGAATAGAAGCCCTCAGGCAGGAGACGAACTGCAGAATGAGAAGCAAAAGAGTTTTCAACTCTGAGAAGATCAGCAGAAAGAGCAGTAACAGGAGCAGGGGGATTTTCCATCGGAGAAGGTGGAGAGAGAGAGAGAGAGAAGAGAAGTTGAAAAGGCAGTTCACTCCAAATACGTGGTAGGCTACGTAAATAGGGGAGTGATGGAGAGTATCATCGAGAAGAAGAAAATAACCGCCAAAAGGAAGAAGAAAGGGAGGTTACTTGGGCTCTTTCGCATGAAAGCAATTCGCCCAAGTAAGGAGGGCATCTGTTGGGGCCATATGGAATAATGGGCCGCGAAAGAGCTATTGGGCCATAAGACATGGGCCGGAAGAAAGAGGAAGTCTCAAAAGAAGATGGGCTCAAGATTAGTAAGGCCGAAAGTACATAGTAAACCGAAGGGAGGGAATCGAGGCTGATAAAGATTTCGGTCGAAATAGGAAGAAACAGTCGAAACCAAAACAACCGAATTGAAGAGAGAAAGAATTCGGCTCAGAGGAGTTAGCCGGAGAGCGGTTATTCCAGCTCCGGCTATAAATAGGGGTCGACACACTCAAAATCGGGGAGATCAATCCAACCCCCAAATTCCTTTTATCAATTTTAATTCTTTGTTATCTTTACTGCTTTCTTTACAGCTTTCCTTTACAGCTTTCCTTAGAATCTAGCCTAGTTTGTAGCGGTTACCATTTCCAAATCCACCGTTGCTCCTTAGCAGCTGGTAGTTTGGTTCCCTGTTTTTGGTGAATTCCGCCGTTGTTTCTTAACAACAGGCAGATTCTCCGTTATATCTTGTTATTGTTGATCAATTCAAAGAAGATTCAGTCAATTGTGGGCGCATTATTGTTAATCCGAACCCGTAATCGGTTTGATCCTTTTCCGGTAGCCTCCCTTGAGGAGAAAAAGGTCCTTGGCTACACCCGAGCCAAACAAGAACACTGTTTGCTTACAAAATTGTGACAATTGTTGTGATGAATTATTATTTTATATGTGTTGCAATGAGGTATATTATTTATGTGGGAAAAAACTCATTTAGTCCCATAAGTATTTTCAATTTTCAAAATCATCTCACAAATATCGAATTAGATGAATATGTCCCACAACTATCCTAATTATTGCCGAACCCATCCATGAACCGGTTTTTCGTTAATCATCGCCGAACCCGTCTCATAACTTCCCTAATGAAGGGATGGGTTCGGCGATGATTATAGTAGTTAAAAAATAGAATCCAACAAGATCTCACTTGGCTATATTTTGTCTTCTAAAACTATAAAAAAAAAATATAAGTTAAAGTGCTACAATGAATACTAAGACCATCTCCAATGGTCCACACTAAACCCAAACTCATTTTACAGTAAATGTCACATCAAACAGTAATTCATCTCCAATCATTTACACTAAACTCAAACTCAAAAGAATATTCTCTATATTCTTTCCCATACAAAGTTATTTATCTTTTCAATCATACCCTTCATTTCTTATAGATTATACATTAATCCCACATACAATTCAATACGAATTAATTAAGAAAGAATTACATAATTAGAATAAGAATTACACCAAATGGCGGAACATACATATTAAATTAAAAATATTGTACCGTTTGCGTAGTTATTTGATTATTTTATATTGTACCTTTTTTAAGTATTTGAGATGTGTTATGTTTAATTATATTTTCGTATGCTAATGTAATTTTTTTAATGATTGCTAAGATTGTATCAAAACTTTAAAAATTTAGTTATCTTTATGTTTAAAATTTTTTTATAAAGAAACCTTAAAACATCTAATTAAATATAAAATAAATTTAATAAAAAAATTGTATAAAGTATAAAATTATTAACCATAATATAAAATTAGATCAATATTCAATTTGCAACAATTGGATGGATGAGATTGCAACCAATTTAATTGCAAAAAGTGAGATAGGTTTGTGAATAGTAAATACTCAAATTTGAGTATTTACTATTCACAAAACTCAAAAAACTTAAATTAGGTTTGGTTTTAGGGTATTGTTGGGGAGAAGATGCCAACCCATTTTGGGTTTTAAGGCACCATTGGAGATGCCCTAAAAAAAGTCAAAACGTAGCACTAACGGAGGGAGTATTATTTTAAGTAATGTAATAGTAATTATTGTGATACAATCTAAAATAACAATTGTAATAATTCCAACAAGACGAAGGGAGTATAGATTCAAGAATTCAACCATTACTCAAAATATTGACAATCGGTGAACCATACAGTAAAGATGCACATTAAATTTCCTCATCGGACAGTATAACATTAACATGGACAAGGTCATACCATAAATCCATAATAAACCTAAAGTAGTTAACATACAAATAACCTCAACTACATGTCAGCACATAAGCCCCTCAAATCAAGTGTTTGTTTAAAATAATAATATACACATCAATGTAATTCCTCGTCCCACGAAATTTGGCCACTATTCCTTTTTGGGGTGTCCCACGAAATTTGGCCACTTTCCATTTTTAGATAAATTAAAATGATATAAGTTTGATTAGAATTTTAATTGTTGTCAAATTGTATTAAAAGTGTTCACTTTTACTATTCTGCACAAATTCCAATGCACTTTTACTTTTCTATCCAAAGTCCCTAGCATTTCTTTAATTCTTAATATTTTAAAATTGATACAAATATAAATTGTATAAAATATATATTATGAAACTACACAATTAGACGATTCTAACAAGATCAAACTTGAATATTTTTCTCTAATTGTATCATTACATATTATTAAGTCAAAGTTAAACAATAAACAATATCAAAATTCATTAGAATCTTAAACACAAAATGCCTACACCACTTTAACTACTAAACCCCACTACCTAAATTACTGTGCCCAAAAGAAAGTAGCCACATTTCGCGGGACGGAGGGAGTAATAAATACAGTACATACATACATATAATACAAACCCAAAACCTATACACATACAGAAACAATGTTTAATGGTTCATGTGATCAATCTACCCTCACCAATTATTTCATTATTTCAATGGTTGTGTTCCTCTTGGTATTGAAGTTGGTTTGGCAGGATCCGTAAGGGATCGCCTGCATCCGTTTCCATGGTTGTGTTCCTCTTGGTATTGAAGTTGCTGGTCTCTGCATTGAATGTCGAGCTGTCAAGTGTTCGATGATATGAAGCTGGGTTGTCGTTGTGGAACACCCCGGTTTTGATAACCCAGGCCGGGATGTCACTGCCACACCTCCCTAGCAAGATACGGTTTCTCCGAGCTTGCTAAAGAGATGCAAGGCTAAGTATTGCAGGAATTAAAACATACAAACAACCCATTGTAATATAATTTGAAAATAATATCATCTAAGTTGCAGCGGAATTTAAATTGGGCCAACATGGCTAAAACACGGGTTAAACATGCCCGTTTATGCAAGTCATAATTAAATTTTTTTTAAAGATAATGTTTTTCCCAAATAATCCCATGTATGCATATGATGATGCATATTCTTCATACTCTGTAGAAAAAGGGAAAAATGTGGTTTGGTCAGCAAAGCCTTTAATTAAATTTAATAAAAACATGCTTGTAGGTAATATACAATTTAATTTATTCATCCACTAATAATTAAATGGCATAATTCTAAACAAGGATTTCCACATGAGCATAATTCAACTTACATGGTAAAATAATTGCAAGGCATAACTTAAAGGCATAATTTAAATAAGGAAAATATTCAAGTCCTTTAATTTCCTCGTTACTTCAGGATTAGGTATTTCAGGATTTCATTCTTTCACCTTTGTCCAATATGATCTAGTATGATTTGTTCTTGGGGAATCGAACCCGTAAGAATTTTTAAACGCATCCTATGGAATCGAACCCATAGGAATCAACACACGTCCTGGAGAATTGAACCCGCAGGAACTGACACACACCCTGGGGAATTGAACCCGCAGGAATTGACACACATCCTGGGGAATTGAACCCGCAGGAAAACATACACCCTGGGGAATTGAACCCACAGGAAAACAAATGCCTTGGGGAATCAAACCCGCAAGGTAAGAACAAGTTTCGCAAATTTCACAAGTTTCTCAAAATATAACTTTTTACTAGTCGCTGTTCGCTCCATTATCATTTAAAAATTCATCTCAAGGCCAAAAATTCTGAAATTTGAACAGTAACTCGACAACACAGTGTCGAATAAGTTTTGTGTTTTAAGTTTTTCAATCTGGGTTAAGGAAACAAGTCAAAAATGTGATTTTGTACCATAACACTATTCTGTCCGAGTTTAACAGCAGCAGTTTCAAAAATCCGATTTTTAACATAACAAATGAACTTCAAATTCCACGAAATTTTACAGGAAGATTCACAACACATAGATCTACAAGTTTCATGTTCAACTCAAGTTCTAATTCGGCCTAGGTCTAGTGTCAAAATCAACCACAAGTTTGGACTATGAATGTGTCACCATTTCAAGATCTAATTTTGAAGCAGGTTAGTTTGAGACCGTTTTCAGATATCAAAACACGATGAAGAATTATGAAAATTTGATACGAACTAGATTTGTCTTAGGAACGTTTTTCGTGTTTTAAGTTTTTCCATTTGAGCAGTTTTAAGGGTTCGAAAAATTCATACCAAGTCGCTGCGCCGTAAGATTCATTTGTTGACAGATTTTAGGGTTCTTTATTTAGATCTTTACGTTCGGTTGTGTTTTAATCACCCAAAACTATAGTAAGTATTAACTTACTTGAATTGGATTATCCGGCTCGTCTAGTTCGATGAAGTGGCCTCCTCGTTCACCGTTTGACTCCTAGATCCGTCGAGATCTTCGTTCAACAACGATGAGAGCCTCTGAATTTTTGTCCAACCTCAGTCCTTTACTGCCTTCGTGCCTCCGACGACTCCGGGATTAGGGTTTGAAACGTGTAGAGATTTTCGAAAGGTTTGAAAAGCGTACGGGGTCGGAGGGGACGGGTATTTATAGACTTAGGAGACCCATAGGACGTCCAAGAACTGCCTTGGAGTGTCTTGGGCCGAAAGGTAAGCAACCGAAGTCGAAAAATCCAAAAACGGGCGAGAGAATCTCGCAAGGATCGTTGCTGCCCGCTGGCGCGGGGTTGGCGCTCGTTTTGGTACACCCCACGCGGCGACCACGCGGCCTTGGCCTGGACTTCGGTCCGGACCGGGTCGTGCGATCCGTCGGGCCTTTCCTCATCTCTTTCGGACTTCTATCCCTCTATGTTCTTGGACTCTGATTTCCGGGCTATTTTTGGATTCCGATTCCCTATCTTAATTTTATTCAGACCTGAATTTAAATTTGGGCTCGAATTATGGAGTCCATCGGTGTTGGGTTCCCGTTTAACAATTTATTTAATTAAATTGTCTTTGGCTTCACGGCTATTGGAACTTTCTCATTTCTTTATGGTTCTTTATCTATTTATTATATTTATTTATTTATTGTATTTATTATTATTTATTTATTTATTTTATGTTGCAAAATTCTCGGGTATTACACGTTGAACTGCCAATCAGTGAGGTACTTGGGGTGAGTGGTGATAGAAGCAACCTCAATGTCTACAAAGAGCATGGGAACAACTTGTGACATTCGACGGTGCAGAGCTGGGCATGCTTGGGTGCATAGTAGGGTCGTCTAATAATTTTCTGTGGCCCTATTGTTAAATAAATCAATAAATTAGACCCCTTATCATATCTAATGAATTAGTTACAAATTTTTTAAATTATTTGTAAAATTTAAACTATAATAAGAAAAAGAATTAAAACATAAAAAATTAACCATCATTGGCCGTAGTTCTTACAAAATTAAATGAGTTTTTCTAATGAACTTATCAAGAGCTTCACTTTGAGATTCATCCAACATTTCCTCTCTCTTTTATTCTTATGTTTTTCGTAACCGGACGCATAGGCAATACTTCATCATTTCTATCATTTTTTTTTTTTGTTCAACTCAACATCAAATTTCTATATGAAAAATTATATAAACAAATTTCTACGACAAACAATAAGAAAATTATAAACAAAGATAAAGACTGAAGAAACTAAGAAAATTATAATCATTTACCAAATTCAGCCATGGACTATGTGACTCACATGTGCAATAAATCACACGGATTAAATTTCAGCTAATTACTGTATCAATAAAATTACACAACACATTCAAACTTCAAAGCAGCAAAGAATAAAATTGGGAGTTTCTAGCAATGCAAGAGACATTCAAGTCAATTGAACAAATTGCTTACTGCAAATCAAGACGGCCGGAGAAATCCTCCCTACCGGGAGTTATTTTTTGCTGCGCGTTTTACAATGTTGGCTTAGTATTGCCGTTGTAATTCCTTCTTTTCTTTTTTGTTTTGTATTTACAGCATTGGCCCGGTTTGGCCATTGTTTCCTTCACTCTGCATTTGTAGTCCGAATTATGCATTTATTTGTTCCATGTGTATAGCTAATTCTCTAGAGTTGAGAACAATACAAGATAATTGGACATACAAGCAATTATATTGAATGCATATAAGCAACCATACAACCAATAATATACCCATAATGGATAACGATGATTGCGATACTATATTAAACAAATATGTTTTCAACCCAAAAGTAATTGATAATGAGTGAAATCGCCCGTGCCCATAGACCATCGCACAATCTTTCCATAGATCATTGTATGCCTATGTTAAAGATGGAAAAGGTGCAAGTCCCACACATCCCTCCCTCAGCCTCAAGCCGTGGAAATTAAGGCATACCATGTCTACGTATAGCCGCCAACGTGTCGCCAGTTTCTTGAGATTGGTCATGATCTAACATTCATCTATACTATATTTTTTTTGAGGGAAGAAAAATTTATTTCCGGACAAAAGAATACATGTCCTACTACAAAGTAACAACCGACCACCACATTACCAAAGAACATCCAATGGTAGCCAAAATTTTATCATCAGACCATGAGCTACTATAGGTGTATCCATTATGAGAAAATGAAACAGATCAAGACATATGACCAAATGGCTGCTACTCACGCTGTGGAAGAAAGGGCCAAGTCTTGTATTGGATGGCTTGAAGCTTAGGTAGTGTAATTCTTCGCTGAGCATGTGTTTTTATGGTGTTATGTATTCATGATTTCCATTCAGTAATCTGTAATGCAACATTGTGGATATCTATTGAAACAACTTTCTCTAAAAAAAAAGAAAAAAAAGACATATGACCAAATCAAAAAGAAACAGACAGCAGAGTATCAGACAGCATCATAACCCTCAGTCCCAAAGTCAGCTCTCACCATGTTCCAGTGGAAATGGGCATCAACAGAACCCAACCCATGGTGCATCAGCAGAAACAACATAGCAGCAGCAGGCACCAGCAACCTTCTCCCGCAGCCCCCAAGCGTGCCCAATTGTCTTGTGGAGTCAAAGAAAAGAAAGAGAACTCTGCATAAATTGTAGCAGCCTTAAAACCATTCATCCACCTTTCCTGCTCTCATCGCGCCGAGCTTTGCCCAATGATCCGCAATGTCATTTCTCTCTCTCAGAATGTGTTGGACTCGGACCTCGCCTGCACACTCCAGGATCGTCACGATAGGACCGAGCAAATCACTGAATCTCCAAGGGATCTTCTCAGGATCGGAGAGCCACGCTACCACATTACTAGAATCACATTCGAACATCAACCTAGGTAATGGGAATCCTTGTGCGTTTATGATAGATGAACAAACTCTACTGATGGCCATCATCTCAGCCATAGTAGAATCTGCTACTCCAACAAAATCAGACATAATGTACACCACTTCCCCTTTATCGTTTCGAATCACACCTCCTATTCTGGCCGCACCGGGGTTTCCCAACGAAGAGCCGTCTGTGTTGATTTTCCACCATCCCATCAAAGGTCTTTCCCACACCAAACCTCGACGAGGCACTTGGATCCTGTGTCTCCCATTTGGCATCAGCCCATCCGGGAAAGCTACTCGAGAGTTTCCCATCAAACCTTCAGACTTCATGTATCCCACGATCCACCAATATCGAACTTTCCATTGAACTTCTACTTCAACCGTCTTCAACTCGAATTTTTGCCTGTTAAAGATTATTCCATTGCGGATTTTCCACAATGTCCAAGCTATGTCCATCCCTGTTAGCAGCCAGATCTCCTTTCGACCATCGTGGGAAGATCGCCACCTGCGAAACCAATCCGACATTAAGCCCCATGCCTGCCCGGGGATAGCCCAATTCATCCCAAACCAATGCGTTCTGTTGTACCACAGGGAACCAGCTGCATTGCAAGTACAGAAAATATGATTCACTGTCTCAACTTCAAGTTCACAGAATGGGCATACAGCAGCAACCGCAGTTAAACAGCCCCTCCTAGCTAAAATATCTCGAGTTGGCAACGCATTGTGCATCAATTTCCAGACCAAAAGTTTTTGACTTTCATAGGTGCCTTGATAGTCCATAATTGTCTCCAGAAACCTCTCCTCTCTACCGTCGAGCTGCCCGCGTCTCGCCTCCAACAAGATCTAGTAGTATAAACGCCACTGCTTTCCTTCATCCAAACCACTTTGTCAGGGATGATCGACACATCCTTGTCCTTTCTAGTTCAGCCATCATCTCTTTTCATGTCTCCAACTCCCAATCAAATAGTCTCCTTCTAAATTCAACATTCCATTCCCATTCAACTCCACACCAATTTCCGAACTCCACCACCTTACCCGACTTGTTCACTGCCAACGCGTACATTCTAGGATAGAGCACTTTTAAGGAATGACTGAAACTTTTGACAATTTCCTACACGAGCTTTTCTAAAATATCTCAAGTTAAAAATATTAAAAGAAAAGAGTTATGATTTTTGGGAAAGGGGTTTAAGGATATATTTCGCTTTTTATTACTCATGTGGGATTCTCTGATTTCAAACGGCGCTGTGATCCTCCCCGGCATGAAACTTTTGACAACTTTCATGGTGCAGCCAGGATAGATAGTTCAATCTTGACCTCCAGTCTGTCACACTGAAGGTCCCCGGCCATTGGCATCAGGAAACTTATCATAGTTTCTTGTCATGAAGATCCTTGCCATGAAACTTTTAACACATTCCCACTATATGAGTATTTTCTGAAAAATCATAATCCTGGTTTTCAATTTTATTCAGTGAAACCAATTTATGAAGATGGAGTTGGGATTAGGGATATATTGTAGGTTGTCACGTTTTTATTACTCGTGTTAAGAAAATGTGCCCCCGAAAGCGCACGGTGTCAAAAATTGCAGTAATTTATAGTAAGACCGGATCGTTCACTGGAGGATGTGCGATAGAAGCAGGGCCCACGTCGTTTACTAAGATTTTCCACTCGGTTACTCGATTCAAGTTTTGCAATGGTTTCTAACAACTACTTGACAGTAATTTAAAATAGATTATGAAAGCAGTAAAATTATTCTACAAAGCATGGTAAATTTAATCTAAAAAGCGATTAAATTTATTCTAAGAAAGCGATAAGAATTATGCTAGGAAAGCGAATAAAATTATTCTACGAAAGCGAATTAAAATGTGACAGAAGGGACATGGAGAAAATAATAAAGATTGGACAAGATTCAGATGAAACACAACTAAACTTCCGTTTTAATACACAAATCTTTGTTTGGGATAATTCGTCAGTTAGCTAACTCTCATGCTTTCTGCACTATGTTCCCTTTAACAGACAGGTACTTACAGTGAGAATTTACATGCTCTTAAGACCTCAATTTCTAATATACCACAGATTAATAACTCCCCTTGCAATGCCTTGCAAGAGCATGTTAGTCATATGTGGTGGACAAGCAACACCTAACTTATCATTAGTTGATATGCCAAGTACTCCTATCGTCCCCCTTGTCACACCCAAAGTCCAAATCTAACCCCGAACTAATCCATAACTCTTAAACCTTACAACCGGCAGCCACATCTCTCATTCTTCCGAGTGACCTCTATGAAAGCATTTTAAAGGAAGCGGTAAAGAAAGCAGTAAAGAAAGCATTTAAAAACCTATCACTCGGAAGTCTTAAAAGATCAACACAATCCGTTAGTATAAAAGAGCCCCTAGTCTTTGTGACCAAATGCAGATTTAGAACTTCCCACATATCAGTAAACCACAGGGCTTATAACATCTGGTTAGTTATGAGATACAAACATGAGTGGAACAGACCTATGAAGATCTATTCCGAAAGTACCCACTCGAGACTCAATTTTAGGCTTTGGCGGGAAAAGATAGCAGTTGAAAGAATACTTAACCTTACCTTAGAAATTAACCAAGGCCTATATGTTGTTCCTCTAGTATTATTTATCACATCTTATCCGAGTCCAAGTGGACACTGATTCGATGTAACACTTAATAAAAGATTTCCAACACACAGCAACTTTGAGAAACAAATAGATATTTGAAAATCATTCCCTAAACAGGTACTAAACTCTCAATTTAAACACAGATCCTTTCAGTCTGGGTGAGACCTAATCGCTGACTCTCCTTCTAAGTTCTCAAAATCAACCCCCAGCAGAAGATGAATTAGTCATGACTGTGAAATTATCCCTTACTCAGATCTGGATTTTATAAAGTGATTTTTGTGGAAATCTATTGTGCAGCATCTGATTGAAATCAAGACTTCTATGTCCAAGGAGAAGGATCTCCAAAATATTATAGACCACAATATCTACATAATAATATCATGCATACATGTATATGAGAAGTAAAATAAATTACCCCAAAATATATGGTGGGGTTAGACAGAATTTGATACACAAAGATGGATTAGCCAAAGATACGAAGAAAATGGCTACAGAGATTGCCCGAAATATTGGCGTTATCCGGATTGCACACATCTGCTATCCGGTTCCCAAGTATTCCAGATGGAGTGATGTTTAGACAGTGGAAAGCCTTAAATGACAGTTGCCGCAGTCATCTTAGACTTCACTATCTGTGAATCTGGTTGAAAACCCACATGTTCTATTACTGCAGTAATTAATAGATGACATTGGCATATATCATCTATAATTAATACAACTCTAGATTCAGGTTTGAAATTAAGGTAAAGAAAAGAAAACTGTATCCGGATAGGAGTCAGCTGAGCAGCTATTATAATCCCGGATGGACGAACCGCCAAGGCTTCCACCGACCACTACCCGAACCATGCAAAATAACAACTAGTAATTAATACTCAGAATACGAGCTAGTTATCCGTGTGGGAATACCCGCCAACATTAGTCTGATATATTTCTTGCTAGTTGTTCATACACACAATGAAAGAGAAAATAGACAAAATTTAGAAAATGTTTTTGGTATTGTATGAGTGTTAATCACACAATAATTAGACACTGATGGATTGAGATGTGTAATGGATAAAATTAGATGTAATGGGCCTAGTCCCAATACACCCATGCAACTTACACAACTCTTGAAATAAAATATTTTTGGAGTTTTAAAATAGGAGGAAGAAAGCAATTCGGTCTATTGGGCAAAATGCAAAAGAGACTGAATTGAGGATGCATGAGGTATGAAGTAACACCATACCCAATTAATCCTTGTAAAGTCATGAAGCATCTTCTAATTCGAATTGTCAAGCAATTCGGTCTAAACCAAATTGGACAATTCGAATTGATGAAGTCATTCCTTCACTCAAATTTGGCTAAGGCATTTACCCCAAAAGAGGGTAATTCGAACTGCCAATTGAATTCGGTCTAGACCGAATTTGGACAATTCGAATTGGTAAGACAGAGAAAATAAACTAAGGCATGAATGGATGGAATGCATACAATGTGGTTTCCAAAGCCAATTCGGTCTATATGAGTAATTCGGTCTAAACCGAATTACCTAGACCGAGTTGCTTAGAGAACCACATGAAGACAACACTTTTTGCTATGCAATTCGGTCTCATGGGCAATTCGGCATAGACCGAATTGCCTAGATCGAATTGCATATGACTTTTTAGATAAAGCATTCAACAAATATTTTTGCCATGCAATTCCATTCTCATGGGCGATTCGGTCTACTCAAATCGAATTGCATGTCTTTTCTCTCATAAGTGCAGGTTCGGGTTACATTGTGTGGTTCATGATGGATAAGATTTACCAAATCCTTCATTTCACATCAATGTCACCTCACAGCCACACTAATGAGTGTTTTTAAGGAAAATAGACCTAGGTTACGTGGCTAGCAGGTATTGGCATGAAACAAACCTTAAAACTTCAAACAAGCAATCAGAGATCAAAAACTTAAACATCTACTGAACAAATAAGAACACATGCTTAAAAAATAAGAACACCTACATTATCTAAGGCAATGATAAGCTAACAAAAGAGACTAAAATAGCAACTGAAAAGCATGAAAATAAATTCTAACAAGCCTAAGATTGTCTAAGACCTAAGAATACTCATTTGAATCTCTAAGGTGTAAGATCAAGCCAAAAACCCACTAGCATACATTTATTGAGAATGTAAGTCAACTAGAACATAGTAAATGTAACCTAGTTGAAACAAACAAACATTCTAACATTTATTGCTAAGGAAAGCAGTAAATAAATGCCAAACACTTGAAATGAAAACCCATTTCTAGATTCTTTCTTGTATTGACACTTGAAAGCAGTAAATAACCCTAAAACCATTCATTGGCTTGAAGGTAGGGTTCATTCTAACTACAAAGCATTTAAAGTTTATGGAAATGGCTACACTAAGGGTGGTAACAAGCTTCTATGAAAAATAAACTAAGCTCAAAAACAATAAAACTACATTACAAGCATGAAATTAAACTAACTAACTACACTACCTACCTAACCCTTAAGGGGTGAAGAACCTTCTGCTCCTTTTTGTCTCCCAGCAAACTGTCCAAGTGTGTAAGGATTCGGATTTTTTCTTGTGTTGAGGAAGGTCAGCTTTTATACTTCTCATCGAAACCCTAGGCCCATCATGCATTTCTCACGTGCTTCACAGCTGCAATTTTGAATGTGATTCGGTCTCCTCATGTAATTCGGTTTAGATCGAATTGATGCAATTCGAATTGCATGAGGTCCTCCTTCTTGATCTTGAGCTGGAATGTGGTATTCATCCATCAATTCGGTCTATATGTAGACCGAATTGGCCTCTTCGAATTGATGATGGCTCCTGCTTGGCTTCCTTGCTTTGAGGCAATTCGATCTATGCAATCAATTCGGCCTAGACCGAATTGCATAGATCGAACTCCTTCTTTTCTGTTTTGCTCAAAGTCTTCTTCTCTTCATGGTGCAATTCGGTCTAGGGGTCAATTCAGTTTAGACCGAATTGCCACAGACCGAATTGGTTGCTCTTCTCTTCTTCAACACTTATCTTTTTCTTCTTCTCTTCAGCAATTCAGTCTAATGAGCAATTCGGTTTAGGTTGAATTGCTTATAGACAGAATTGATCTTCAACACTTAACCAAAATTTCAGATTGTGGGATTTTCATTCTTTTTCCCATCTTTTTGATTTTTGTGGGCTATCTTATTCTTTTGCCCATCTTTTCATTCCTTTTTCTTTTCTTTTTCCTTTTTTCATGTTTTTGGATTTTTCTAACACAAATGCAATTAAAATTGCATATTTTTGTGTCTTTCATTACCAGCTCAATATTCTTACAAACTTGCATCAATCTGTCAAATTCAACTGCTTTCTTATTGAAATAAGATGGGATTTCGATCAAAATGTCCGTCTCAGACACGGAAATGGATTGGAAATAATGGACAATTTTGGCCATTATCAACATCCTCACATTTAATACTGATCGTCCCCGAGCAGTCAGAGTCAGTGCTCCTAAGAGCATGGACTCTGCATATTCAATCCATTTGCGTGGCTTCAAAAATTTCATTCTTGTTATATTGGGATAACACAATCAAAATTACAAGTATTAAACTCTCTTGATTGCAGTGTTTAATGAAATGATACTTCTCACTTGGATAGGTATACAAATCAATCATTATTGTTAATTTTTCTTGAATATATGTATAGAAAATTTTTATTGGTTTAATTCTTGAATTCAAGTATGACATGATCATTAATCAATCAAAGTAGAGCCTCACATATAGTAGAATCAGAAATTTCACTCACTCTCAAAGTTGGCTTTTAGATAATACGCTCATAATCAAATTCAAATAAATTCTCCCATAAGCTTGCAATTAGACCAACTCGCCACCTACTCATTTCTTCAAATCGAGATCCCGATGTCTTATTTAGGGTTATAACGGGGCATACGGTTGTAACATTGGTATGGAAGGGAATTATTGGGCTGAAAAAATGACATGAATCCATTCTATCATAACTTGGCATGTTTTTACTTGAAATCTATGATCATCAATATTTCTTTCTTTCTTTTGTTTTTCTTTTCTATCGCATGACATTAGACTTTGTCTAATTTGCTTTGTCAATTGCAATTTATTTCTGTTGAATGAATCTCAACACACATTTTTTTTTTGATTGGTTTATGAGTACCGATTGATAGTTTTGATGATCATAAACTATGATGCCTTGATGGAATTGATTCGTGTACACTTGGGTTTGATTTTCTTGGTCTTTTTATAAGGTTGGGAATAATATAGTGGCTTCGAAGAAAAATTAGGCTTAAAGGCTCAACTTGGTTAATCCTAAAGGGAAAATATTTTTGGGTTTGGAATTCAAAAGAAGGCTAAAATTTTGAGTTTTCTATGTGCCTCGATCATGTACTCGATTTCGGGAATATGGCATGGTCTTGAATCGGTCCCAATTGCAAGTTCTAGTGTCCTTTAATCGAATTGATTTTCACACGACAAAGAAATATTGAGTAAAAATGACTCGACTCAGATCTCACATGGACGGTTTGATCATGTCACACCATTATTCTTAAATTTAGCCTTTGAAAAATTCTTGCAAATTATTCAATCAAATTCTCAACATGAAAATTTTGTTTTTCTTCCAAGTGATCATATCATTGGATTTTTATAGCTCAAAACCTCAAGAATTTATATCATGCATATTTTTAATTGTTTTATCCCAATTTAATAGTTTGAAAATTTCATCCTTAGCCTAAATTCAACATGTGAATTTAGGTGACAGATTTATGCTCGTTTTATGCTGGTTATTTAATTGAAAGCAGTAAAAGACACTGTGAACATGCAAGCATGTCACAGCTTTGTTTTTGGCGTGACAGTCACTTATTCATCTTGGACTGTCACACATCTTTTTCAAAAATATTTGAGAATTCAAGACGAAATTCTCTTTGTGAAAAGCAGTAAATACTAGCTTCCAAAATACACTTCGGACCATCATAATCAACAGTTCCAAGGTTCGTTTACAACACACGACCTTAATCACTGTACTTCACCAATACACTAATTACAGGAGATGCTATACACTTGGGTAAAGTTAGCATTAAAAAGCAGTCACAAGATCTCCTAAATAAAGTTCCAGTTAGCCCAGTCAAAAGTGAATCTCTACAGATTCAGTCCACCTTCAGCATCCTTCTCTTCTAACCCCGAAAGAAGATCATGTTCCAGTGGACGAAGTTGGTCAGGCTGCAGGGCACGCAGTAATCACCCTCGTCTGCTTCGCCATTCTCCAGCACTCTTGAGCAGTAAACTCTGGGTCCTTGGTTGCCAAACATGTCAGGAGTTTCCAGGCTATCAGCCAGCCATGCAAAGACATTGGTCCCCACATATGTCATGACTGATTTATCAGTCACTATCCTGTTTATCATCGCCACCCCTTGCTGGACCTGTTCATTGTCTACCTTGCTGAGCAGCATGTACCCCCTGACAAAGATTGAGGCTTTATGATTGTCCTCAATCCCTTCCTTCAGTAGTTCGCAGGCTTGACCCTCGTCCCCCGCTCCAAATGCTTGCAGAGCTGGAATGAGCTGGAGGTTGAAGTTCCCAGCTTCCTCACACTTTAGCAGGAGTTCCTCTTTCTGCTCTTCGACTCCCTGCTGCCACATCTTCACGATGGTGGTCTCCAGCTCGCACCTTTTGTAGACAATGGGGAGATCTGCCGCATCCCTGAGTTTCTTGCATGCCTCCCTGACAGTGAACACCTTTTTGATGTCGTCCTCTCCGATGCGAGAGAGGATCTCCCCCAAGAGTTCCACCGGAAGGTCCAGCAGCTCAGTTCTTCCTTCTTGATCTTGATTTGGTTCTGCGGGGATGATGCCTCTGGAAAGACATGGAGTAGTAAACAAGTCTGATACCAGTAGTCTCACTCCTTCAGCTAGTTCTAAACATAGGTCGCTGAATGAGAGAGTTGGAACTATTTTTAGCAAATTTTTGACAAACATATTCAAGTTGGAAAAATCAACATCCTCACATTTTGAGCTAAGCTCTAAATGTGAGTTAATTGGTTTTTTTTTTTACTTGAATTTATTAGATAAAAAGACATGGAGTTGAATTTAAATCCAACTCTTATTGCAACAAAATAGAGAGAGAGGTGAGAGAAGTAAGGATCTGAGAACCTTACAAAATTTTTCTTAGACTATAAATAGTCTAAAAGGTTTTGGAGTGGTCAAAGGACCAAAAAGTAAAATTTCATAGGCTATTAAGCCTACGAAAGAGATTTGGATTTTTATCACTTAAAAAGTGATTTAAATCTTGTGAAATAGGTAGCGAGATGATTAATGATGAGGAACAAATGCACATGGCAAATTATGCAATCACTAGCATGTAGTAATGGATCATGGAGAATAAAAATAAAATAAACATGCACACACACAAAAAGGTCATTTTTGGATTTTTGAGAAGTGTTGACTTGTTTATTTAATAAAATTGGGGGTGTGAGTGGTCCCCCATTTGGATTTTGTTTTGGGAACTGGGTATTAAGGAATGAAACAAGATTTTCCATTTGAATATTCCCCATGTAGCCCAAAAAGGAATGTGCATAAGTCAAACACTTTAAAAGAAAAGAACATTCTACCACTTTTTGTCTTTTTAGACACAAATGCCATGCCAAAAGTGTTGGAAAAATTTTGGCATGGTTTCGTCTATAGTACCATGTTTCCCGTATGTGCAAACATCAACTTTCGAGTTGAGTTTGCAATTTGTGGTTAACAGGTACCTGACAAAAACATTTATTGGCAAAATACACAAAATACAGTACATGCATAAATGAAAGCAAACACAGACAATCCATTCATACCATGATCATGCAAAAATTAGCCCAATAAATCATGCTTCAAAAACGTAGATTCGGTAGTACCATCAACATGCATATCCAATCAACATTATCAAATGACCAGTAAATAACACAGTGATTTCAAAGGAAAAACAAACCACTGTGTTTTTCCATTTTCACAGATTTTTAATCCCAAATATGTACACAGACAACAAAAACAGAACAACAAAACCACATAATGAACAAAAACATGATTTTTGAGGGTTTTGCAACCCTCATTTTCGAAATAAGACATCCCCCACACCACAGAATACTAAAGAATCACAACAATGGCAATTTCGAACATAAACACAAAAGCCCTAGGTTCTGCCTATTGTGTTCTATCCTATTTCCGACCACACCCAAACCGTTCCGGATACTTCCCGACCATCTCCCACTCGAAAACGATCACCATTCCCTTCCCCATTACCGATTTCACAAAAACAAGGAAAAACCAAGACTGGAATCGCGAAAATGGGAGTGCGAAATCAAAAACAGAGCACTTACCCGACACTCCCTGTAGGATTAGATGAAGAAGATGCCATTTTTACGCACTTTGAACGGAGTTGATCAAGTAAAAGCTTTGGCTCGAGCCCTGATTTCGCGAGGAAGACGGAGTTCGCGAGAGGGGATTCGGGGAAATATCGAAGTGTTGGAGGGTGAAAGTGGGGGAAAAGAGGGGGGAAAAAGGAATATAAAGGGGTAGGGGAGTGGGTAATTCGGTCTATTGGAGACTGAACCATCAATTCGGTCTAGACCGAATTGATGTGGTCTCCAGGTGTTTGTGAGAGATTCGGTCTCTTAGGCCAATTCGGTCTAGACCGGTCTAGACCGAATTGGTCTAGAGACCGAGTTACAGCAAGAAGACCGAATCTGGTTACTTAGGAAAAATAAAGGGGGATGTTTTTGTGAGGTAATGCGGTCTATATGGGCAATTCGGTCTAAACCGAATTGCCTTATAGATCGAATTGCTCACTTGCATAAATAAAACTAAGGAATCACAACTACCTTTTGTAGATCAATTCGATCTATTCAAAATCAATTCGGTCTAGACCGAATTGCCATAGATCGAATTGCTACTTGGCCAAATTTACATAAGGATGGAGGATGTGTCTTGGGGAAGCCAATTCGGTCTAGACCGAATTGGCTTGGAGATCGAATTGGTTAAAAATTTCCAAGGCATCCTCCGATGCGATCTGTTTCAATGAATTCGATGTAGACAGAATTGATTTGAAATGCAAAATAGTTCGCATTCAACACTTAGAAAAATTTTTGAAATTTTTCAAATTTCCAATTTTCTGAAATTATGGATTTTCTTAAAAATTAACAAACTGAAAGCACACATTAAAACAGAAATATTACTCTATGATAACTTGCTTGCATAAATTAGGTTGGATTAACACCCTCATTTTATGGAGTCATTCCGGATTTTAAATTTCTCTAAATTCCGAAATTACTTTCCATTTAATTTGGTATTAATCCAACCGGGAACCTGGTTTTCAAAGCTTTATCCTTCTTTTTGTTGGTTCCATGAATTCCTGCAAGACAAACATAAGAAGAATTATTAGATTTTCTCCAAATATCAACATCCTCACATTTAGAGTCTTAGTACTCTAAATGTTTAGTTGATTTTTGGATACTTATCGTTCGAGACGAATAAATATGTTTTAAAAAAATTATATAGATATATAAATATAAATATTTATTGAGCATAGGCCGGCTCTGATGTCATTTGGACTTCTTTTCCAAGGTCGAGCTGCCCTAGATACTCCTTCAGTCTGTGTCCATTCACCACCAGCTCTCCTTTGTCAGTTCGAATCCTGACAGCTCCACTTTCAAACACGTGCACCACTTCGTATGGCCCTTCCCATCTGGATTTAAGCTTTCCGAGGAACAGCTTTAACCTAGAATTGAATAACAAGACATTTTGGCCAACATAGAAGTGTTTAGACCTTATACGACGATCGTGTAACTTCTGGGTCTGCTCTTTGTAAATCCTCGAGCTTTCATAAGCTTGCGCACGCATTTCCTCAATTTCATTGAAGTCCAACTTGCGTTTACTCTGAGCAACTTGTGGGTCAAAATTAAGCGTTTTTACGGCCCAGTAAGCCTTGTGCTCTAGTTCTACAGGCAAATGACAGGCTTTTCCAAAGATAAGCCTGTATGGGGCCATCCCAATGGGAGTCTTGAATGCAGTGCGGTATGCCCATAGAGCATCATTGAGTCTACGTGACCAGTCTTTGCAGGTTATCCCCACAGTGGCTTCGAGTATGTGTTTGATTTCGCGGTTAGATACCTCGACTTGGCCTCTGGTTTGGGGATGATAAGGCGTGCCGATCTTGTGGAGAATCCCACTTCTGCTCATGAGATTTGCAAAAGCTTTGTTGACAAAGTGGGTTCCTCTATCAGATATGATTACCCTAGGTACACCAAATCTATTGAAAATGTTATTTTTCAGAAATTTGATGACTTGGTGACCATCGTTGGTTGGCAACGCAACTGCCTCGACCCACTTGGACACGTAATCGACAGCTACCAAGATGTAGTGATTCCCATCAGATGTCGGGAATGGTCCCATGAAGTCAATACCCCATACATCGAAAATCTCAAGGATGAGAATTCCTTTTTGAGGCATCTCATCCCTCTTGGAGATATTCCCTAGTCTTTGGCATCTGTCGCAAGCCTTAACAAACGCCTTGCAATCCTCGTAAATGGTAGGCCAATAGAAACCACACTCGAGCACCTTGTGAGCTGTTCGAGTGGGGCCATGGTGACCTCTATATTTCGATTCATGACATTTTTTAGCGATTTGATAAGCCTCGTGCTCAGTTACACAACGTCTAATAATCGAATCTGCACAATGCTTAAAGAGATAAGGATCTTCCCAGAAGTAGTTGACTACATCTTGGTTGAACCTTGCTTTTTGTCTCTTGCTCTGGAATGACGGAGTTATTCCACATGCTAGAAAATTAGCAATGTCGGAAAACCATGGACAAGCTTGATCATGAAGATGCAAGGCAAACAGTTGCTCATCCGGAAAATTTTCATTGACGGCTATCTCATTTTTATCATTTCCTATGCGAGACAAATGGTCAGTAGCACCATTGTCTTTGCCTTTTCTATCTTTTATTATGATGTCAAATTCTTGCAACAAAAGTACCCACCTGATTAATCGAGGTTTGGCGTCTTGTTTGCTAAACAAGTATCTCAGTGCAGAGTGATCGGTGTATACTATGGTTTTTGTACCGATGAGGTATTGTCTGAATTTATCAAACGCGAAAACCACAGCATACATCTCTTTCTCCGTGGTGGTATAATTGACTTGGGCTTCAGTCAGGGCATGGCTGGCGTAATGAATTACACAATGCCTTCCTTCCTTATGTTGCCCAAGAACTGCACCCACAGCGAGATCACTTGCATCGCACATGACCTCGAAAAGCATTGACCAATCGGGTGGTTGCACTATTGGAGCAGAAATCAACATCTTCTTGAGCGTGTCAAAGGCTTGAACACACGCTTCATTTATTACGAAAGAATTTTCTTTACAAAGCAAATTAGTGAGCGGCTTGGCAATTTTAGAAAAGTCTTTAATGAATCTCCGGTAAAAATCGGCATGCCCTAAGAAACTCCTAACTGCTTTTATTGAGTTTGGTAATGGAAGGTTGGATATGACTGAGACTTTGGCTCTATCGACTTCGATGCCTGCGCGCGAGATGCGGTGACCCGACACTATTCCTTCGGTGACCATGAAATGGCACTTCTCCCAGTTCAAAACTAGGTTAGTGAAACTTTTGACAATTTCCGCACACGAGTATTTTCTAAAATATCCCAGATTAAATTTATTATAAGAAAGAGTTATGATTCGTGGGAAAGAGTTTAAGGATATATTTATAGGTTGTCACGTTTTTATTACTCGTGTTAAGAAACTGTGGCCCAAAAGCGCACGGTGTCAAAAATTGCAGTAATTTATAGTAAGACCGGATCGTTCACTGGAGGATGTGCGATAGAAGCAGGGCCCACGTCGTTTTACTAGATTTTCCATTCGTATTGCTCCAATTGGTTTGAAAAGTGATTAACAACTACTGGCATGAATTTAAACTAAACTATAAATGCGTTTAAATTTATTCTACAAAGCAAATAAATCTATTCTAGAAAGCGGGTAAAGTTTATTCTAAGAATGCGATAGATACTATCTATAACAGCAATGAAAATTTACATTGTGCTAGCTATGAAGCTGAATCACAATGTAGACAGAAAGGACAGGAAGAGAAGAATAAATATTGGACAAGATTCAGATACAGCAGTATTAAACTTCCATTTTTATACACAGATCTTTGTTTGGGATAATCCTGTCAGACAGCTAATTCTCATGCCCTCAATACTGCGTTCCCTTTAACAGACAGGTACTTATAGTATGAGTTTACATGTTCTTAAGACAGCAAATTCTAAGATACCACAAAGTTGTAACTGCCCTGGCCTGGGTATGTTACTTCATCTGTGGTGGATAAGCAACACCTGACAAATCATTTATTGACATGCCAAGTACTACTATCATTCTCCCATGTCACACCCAAAGATTCTAATTAAGCCCTAAACTATCCCTTAACTATCAATCCTAGTAGCAGTTACACAACTCTCAAAACAACCGAGTGACCTCTATCGAAAGCATTTAAAGAAAGCAGTAAAGAAGACAGTAGAGAAAGCATTTAAAATCCTATCACTCGGAGGTTTAAAGGTCTGACTCCGGTAGTAAAAGACAGCTCCCCATCAGAATGATGAAGTATGGATCAAGAATTCCCGGCTCTTGGTGAACTACTCATGTATTCACTTCCTTCCGGGTGGTTGTGAGATACAAACTAATGAAACGAACTAATAAATTAGTTCGTTCCGGATGCACTCACTCAGGACTCAAAAATAGGCTTTGGCAGAAGAGGATAGCAGTTGAAAGAAAACTCAACCCCATCTTAGAAAATAACCAAGGCCTGGATGATGTTCCTCTAAGATTATTTACTACACTGTATTTGAGTCCAAGTGGACCCCATCTCGGTGTAATATTTAATCTTAGATTCCCAACAAACAACAATTTTGGAAAATAATGAGTTTGAAAACCATTCCCTAAACAGGTACTAGACTCTCAATTAAAACACAGATCCTTTCAGTCTGGATGAGACCTAATCGCTGGCTCTGCTTCTAATTTCCCAAAATCAACCCTTGATAGAATATGAATTAGTCATAACTGAAGAATTTATCCCTTACCCAGATCCGGATTTTATAAAGGAATTTTTTTTTGTCGGAAATTTAATATGCAATATCTGTTTTAAATCTATGCTTCTATTGTCCAAGGGAAGAATCCCAAAATATTTTAGACCACAACAATACATAATAATAGCATGCATACGGATATATGGAAGTGTAAAATTAATTGACCCAAAATATAGAGGCGGGTCTAGACAGAAGGTGGAACACAGAGATGAAGTGGTCAGGAGACCAAAGTACTGGCAGAATAATCGGGTGGACTGTAAACATCTACCGTCCAATTTCCCAATTATTCGGATGGAGCGAATTTAGACAGCTTAGACCCTGTAATGGCAGTGTCAATGCCAGTTGGGCCTCCACTGTCTGTGAATTCGGATAAAACCTACATGCTTCCTCTCTGCAGTACTTATCAGCTAATGTTGACAGACATTAGCAGAGTTTTATCACAGATTGGAATTTGGGTTTGGAAATTAAGATAAATAAAATAAAACTGTATCCGGATAAGAATCAGCTGAGCAGCTATTATGGTCCCGGATGGACGAACCGCCAAGGCTTCCACTGACTGCCATCCAGACCATGCAAAATAACACTTAGTAACTAATACCCAGAATACGAGCTAGTTATCCGTGAGGGAATACCCGCCAACATTAGTCTGATGTATTCTTTACTAGTTGTTACACACAATACGCAAAAGACAAAATAAAATGAAATAAAGAGAAGAGCTTGCATGAAAGACATTGGTTTCTCGTGCAAGGTAATGGAATCAATCCATAATTGATGGCTTAAATAATCCCTCCTACCATAATTAATTACATTCCGGATTATCTGTTTAAGACATCATGATTTTGTTTATAGAAAATTGTTTTAATGGCAATTGAACAAAGGTCCTTTAATCACAACAATTAGTGATTCAATTATTGCTAATTAGAATCATCAATCATTAATGACTAGAGGGTTCAATTAATTAACAGGTGGAAATGGAGAATCAAAATTTTGGCAGCATAACGCCTTATATTGCAATTCTAGGGTATTACATCTTAATCTGTGGGATTCAGATGTGAGTTTTTGCAATATTATGGAGAGTAGAAGATCAGAATTTTGGGATAAAATAGGGAAGAGGATTCTGTCGAGATACCATAAATGGTGTCATGGGCCTAGACCCTCGACATGGGTGCCTCGACAGATTTACAGAAATTTGGGCAGAGTTTCACCTTGTGTCACTAAGCAAAAGTTGTGTCGCGGACCGAGGGTCCGCGACAGGTGTTTAGCGACACAGGGTTGCTCTGGAAATTTCTAAGTATTTTGGTTCCCAATCGCTAATCTGGAATTGTGTCGCGGAGCATGGCTCCGCGACAGGATGTCTAGCGACTGGGGTTTTCAAAATGAATATGCAAGGCATAATTTCCTGTCTCGGAATAAAAGTTGAGTCGCGAACCATGGGTCCGCGACAAGGGTGTTCCGCGACTGGAGCCATGCAGAGAAAAATAACAAGAGTTTGGTTCCTGGTTGCTAAGCATGGTTGAGTCGAGGACCGTGGGTCCGCGACAAGGTGTTTAGCGACCAAGGGTTTTCAGATAATGAAGACAAGTGTCCCTAGACATCCATGTCGCGGAACACCCTCCTGTCGACAAACGTGGCTTAGCGACAGGAGTCGGTTAGCGACATGGGTGGTTCAGGACCCAAGTCAGAAAAAGCAAAGTTGAACAGTAGCATGCAAACAGTGTGATCTCACCCCATTTCGGATTAAAAAGCTATTCTAAGCCAAAAGCAACCAAACAATATTTAAAATAACAAGAACATGCTTGAACAGAATTAAACCTACCTAGAACAATATTTAAAATAAAACAACATCCTAATCTAGGGTTCGATCACACACATACATAGCATCATCCATAAAAATAACAGTAGGAAGCATAATGAGGAGAAATGGGGATCAAATGACCCCAAAAAGGAAAATGAAAGCATAAAATCCATGGGGTGTGAGACCCATTTCATGATTTGGGACACATTTGGTGAATATTTTCCCATATTATTAAATGGGGTTTGTTAATACCCATGATTTGGGTATTACAAAACCCTAAAAACAAAGTTAGAATGAAGAACATGGTATTAAACTGGCTAACTATCTACTGAAACAGTAAAACACAAAACAAAACTCTAAACTAAGCTAAACTATGGACATAATTAAATAATACAAAAAAATGAAAATAAACCTAAACTAAGACTACCTAGAGAGGGAGTCTCCAACTGTGTCTTCAAGAGAATGATTTTTCTAACTCTGTGCTCATGGGGGTCTCCTCATATTTATAGGAGTGGAGCCCTAGGCCCATGGGCTTGATCTGAGGCCCACTGTGTCTCAAGAGATCACACACATCACAACTTTGCCGCGGGACAGGGCTGCATGTGGCAAGACTTCTCGACTGGGTCTTGTGTCCCTATCCGTGTCCGTGTCGCTAATGCATGGACCGCGACCGGGGTTCCTCGACTGGGGTGTGGCTTGGCCTCCAAGGCGTTGGTGGCGCGGAGCTTTGGTCGTGTCGCGAAACCATGGTCCTCGACCAGGGTTCCTCGACCGGAGGTTCCCAGACTGGTCTTCTTCTTCATGTTGCATGCTGGGTCGCGAATCTCTCCTGTGTCACGGAACCATGGTCCTCGACCAGGGTTCCTCGACCAGATGTTCCCAGACAGAGCTGAATGGGCCAGATGGGCCGAAGTTGTTCTTTTTGTGGGCTTTTCTATCTTTTCCCATCTTTTTGTATTTTTGTGGGCTTGTTTATTCTTTTGCCCATCTTTTTGCATCCTTTTTCTTTTCTTTTCTCTTTCTCATGTTTTTGGATTTTTCTAACATAAATATGTAATAAAATTACATATTTATGCATTTTTCATACCAGCTCAATATTTTTACAATTATGCATAAATCAGTCCAATTCAACTGCTTTCTTATTTATTATAAGACCGGAGCGCGATCAAATGCCCGTTTTAGACACGGAAATGGATTGAAAATAATGGTCATTTCTGGCCATTATCAACATCCTCACATTTAATACTGATCGTCCCCGAGCAGTTAGAGTCAATGTTCCTAAGAACACGGACTCTACATGTTCAATTCATTTTCGTGGCTTCATAAATCACATTCTTTTTGGATTGGGATAAGACAATAAAAAACTATAAGTATTAAATTCCCTTGATTGCAGTGTTTAATGAAATGATACTTGCTCACTACATCGGGCCTACAAATCAAACATTATTATCAACTTTTCATGAAGATCATGTTTGAAAGATGCAAAGATCAAAAATCAGAATTAAGGGATGACATGAACATTTTTAATGAACAGAGCCTCACATATAAGAGAATCGGAAAATTCATTCACTCTCAATTGGGGTTTAATCAGTGAACACTCAAAATCAAATTTAATTAAATTATCCCATAAGCTTGCAATCAAACCAATTCGCCACCAGCTCATTTCTTCAAATCGAGATCATGAGGTCTTATTTAAGGTTATAACGGGGCATACGGTTGTAACATTTGGTAGGAAAGGGAAATATTGGGTTAATAAGTGGCAAGAATCCATTCCATCCTAACTTGGCATATTTTTATTTAAAATTTATGATCATCATTATTTCTTTCTTTTGCTTTTCTTTTCTATTGCATGACATTAGACTATGTCTAATTTGCTTTGTCATTTGCAATTTATTGATGTTGAATGGAATTCAACCCTTTTTTTTGATCGGATTCTTGAATACCGATTGAAATTTTTGATGATCGCAAATTTAATGCCTTCTGATAGAATTTATTCTTGCACACTTGGGTTTGAATATTTTGGTCTTTTTGTAAGGATAGGAATAATATAGAGGGCTTCAAAGAAAAATTAGGCTTAAGGTTCAACTTGGTTAATCCTAAAGGGAAAATATTTTTGGGTTTGGATTTCAAAAGAAGGCCAAAAATTTTGGTTTCTAGGTGCCTCGATCATATGCTCGATTTTGGAAATATGGCATGGTCTTAAATCGGTCCCAATCGCAAGTTCTAGTTTCCTTTAATCAAAATGATTCACACATCAAAGAAAATAAATGAGTAAAAGTGACTCATGGCCCAAATCTCACAAGGTTGGGTTGATTCATGTCATACAATATTCTCAAATTTAATCAAAGCTTAATCCCAACACTCTATTCAATCAAAATCTCTAACATGCAGATTTATTACCCAATAAGCTGATTGCATCATTAAATTTTTTATAGCTCAAAACCTCAGGAATTCATGTCATGCATGTCCTCAATTATATTATCCCAATTTAAAAGTTTGAAAATTTAATCATAAGCCTAAATTCAACATGTGAATTTAGAGCAGGTTTATGCATATTTTCGCTGGTTATTTAATTTAAAGCAGTAAAGAGGCACTGTTAACATACGAGGTATGTCAACAGCATATTTTTGGCCTGACAGTCACTTATTCATCTTGGACTGTCAGACATCTTTTCAAAAGGAAAGCAAATAAAGATTGTTGCAGATCTCAAACTTGAGTTCAATTTTGTGGAAAGCGGTAAAGTACAATAATTTTAAGAGATTCCTATGCAGTTAGTACAAACCTGCATGCAAAAGAGGAAATCCCTTATATAGTGCCGTACTAGGGCTTAAAAAGAACTAGAGCATACTAGGATTCATTTCTCCTTCCTCCTTCTTTCAGAACATGTATCTGAGCCAGTGGACGTAGCTAGTCAGATCACAGCGCAGGCACCATCCGTTGTGGTCTCTCAGGGGTTCATGCATCCTTCTACAGAAAACTCGGGGTGGTTGCCCTGCAAACAAGTAAGGAGCATGATTGTCTGCCATCCACGAGAGGGTGTTGGTGGATGTGTAGTTGAGGACCTCTCGATCGGTCACCATTCGTTCTATCATTGCGATCCCCTGATTGACCTGGCCTTCATCTAGCTTGCTCATGAGCATCAGTCCACGGGTGAAGATGGATGCTTTATGATTGTCTTCGATGCCTGGCCGCAGCAGTTCACAAGCTCGCTCTTCATCCCCTTCTGTGAATGCCAGGAGTGCTGGGACAATCTGAAGGTTAAAGTTTCCAGCCTCGGTGCACGTGTTCAGAAATCTCTCTTTCTGCCTCCGTATCCTCCCCTGCCATTGCCTTACCCTAGCCGTATCCAACTCGCATCGCCTGTAAACGATGGCAATGTTTCCTGCGTTTCTCAGCTTCCGGCATGTTTCTTGAGCAGGGAACACTTCCCTGATCTCATCCTCTCCTATTCTGGAGAGGATTTCACCTAGGAGCTCCTCTGGGAGGTCCAGCAGTTGGGTTCCTTCAGGCACGGGGTCTGGGATTGGAAGATTGCCCCTGAAAAGATAAAAAGGGATGAATCCAATTTTCATAATTTTTCGGAAATTATTCAAGTTTAGAAACCAACATCCTCACATTTAGAGTTTTGCTCTAAATGTGAGATTATTAAGTTTTTTGACTTGAATTTTTAATTTAAAGCATGGGTAAAATGGATTTTTATGAAAAGATAGGGGTCATTGGGCCCCTATATATTTTTAATGGGCTGTCGGGCCCAAAAGTTTGATTTTCCAATTTTTAAACAAGTCCGAGACACTTGTTGAGAATGGGATGAGATGGATGGATGAGGTGGAATGCTCGAATATTGGAATGTGTAGTGAAGGCGTGGCGCAATGCATTTGCTATTCTTGGTTTGTTTGGACTGTATTGAACAGTTGAAACGTCCCCAAGAATTTGCACACACTATTTTTAGTTTTTAAAAGGGTTGACTTGTTTTATTTAAGGAAAGTGGGATGTGAGTGGTCCCAATTTGGATTTTTGAAAGGGGTATCAGTTGGGTGACGAAAATACTGCTATTTACTCACACTACAGTTCCATTGGGAACAAAAAGAACATAAGTCAAACATTAAATCTATTCACTCTTTTTGTCTTTTTCCAAAAGGTCACCTTTATTAAAAAGTGGAAGCTCTCATTGGGTGTTTGTACTATGTTTTCATAAACAAACAACCATTTATTCCCACAAGATTGTAACATGTGGAAACAAATATACCCAAAAAGATCTTCCACTTGAATGCCTCAAACCAACACTGCAGAAGCATTCAAATCTAAATCAAACGCAAAAATAAACAAGAGAAAATCACACACGTAACCCTAAAACTCAAGAGTAAAGACCAATAATATCATGGTGCTCAAAACAACACCCTAACATTCATCAGTTTGTTTTCTCAAGTTTTAAACTTTCAAAAATTTTACTCATGACAGTTTTAAAATAGGTCGTTTGAAGATCCAAAAAGATCTCAAAACAATGCTTGCAGCCGAGAACACTTAAAACCTCAAAAACTGAAAACGAGGGTGCACACACAAACCGCATTATGCTTCTCAAAAATCAAAATAGAGACAAAAGAATAAGGAAAAACCGAGGGAGTTATGAACAGGGGGGAAAAGAATGGGTTTCTACCCTGCCCTCCATGGTTCGGGCCTAGGTAGAGGTCCCAGATTTGGAAGGATCCTGTAGAATCGGTCCATAGTCTCCCCTTGAAACAGGAGTGTTTGAGTGCGAAGAACACGGTGGTATTCGTTCGGTAGAGAAAAGAAGGAACAGAAGAAGATGAAGAGATGGAGGTTGGATGAAACTGACATGAGTGCAGGGAAAAATGAGGTGAGGAGGGGGGGGGGTATAAATACTAAAAACACTGGTCGCGGAAACCAGACCGTGTCGCGGAACAGGGTTCCTCGACCAGGGTATAGCGACATTACACGAGTTGCGGAGTTTGAGTCTGGTCGCGGAGCCATGGTCTGTGACAGGAGTTTCGCGACCGAGTTCTGGAATGGAAAAGTCAACGGGGGATGGTGTAGCGG
This sequence comes from Hygrophila difformis, assembly GCA_030278955.1. Taxonomy (NCBI): domain Eukaryota; kingdom Viridiplantae; phylum Streptophyta; class Magnoliopsida; order Lamiales; family Acanthaceae; genus Hygrophila; species Hygrophila difformis. The sequence goes on along the minus strand of JAOANR010000006.1, from coordinate 27,183,316 downwards.
AATGGAGGACTGGTCGCGGACCCATGGACCGCGACAGATGTTCCGCGACATCGAAAGGGGGAACATGTGCGACTGTGTCGCGGGACCAGGCCTGGTCGCGGAGCTTTGTTTCGCGACACAGTGGTTGGTTCTGCGACACGAATTTTGAATTTTCAAGTTTTTCGTGAACTGGGCCCGAATGTGGTGTTGGGCTTGAGTTCATTTTATTTGATTTGGGCCTGAATGAATTCAGTCCAAATAATATTCAAAAACGCATTGGGTTGAAATTAAAGAAAGATCCACTTGCATAAATTAGGTTGGGTTAATTCCATTTGTTTGCGAAAATTATTCCGGATTTAAATTGCTTCAATTTCCGGAAGTATTTTCTTAAATTCATGGAATTAATCCAACCAAGAACCTGGTTTTCCGTGTTACTTTACTGTTCCTCTTTTTGATGGTTCCGAACTTTCTGCAAGACAGATAAATAAAACGCATTAGATTTTCTCCAAATATCAACATCCTCACATTTAGAGTCTTAGTACTCTAAATGTTTAATTGATTTTTGGGTACTTTCTTGTTATGAAATAATATACTATATATATATATAAAATGAAATTTTTTGTTTTTAATGCTGTTTCTTATTGGGTGTAAGCCGGGTCTGCCACTGCTTGGCTTTCCTTCTCCGGATCGAACTGTCCGAGGTATTCCTTTAACCGATGTCCATTCACCACTATGTTGCCCTTGTCAGTTCGGATCCTGGCGGCTCCATTTTCAAACACTTCTAGCACTTCATGTGGTCCTTCCCATCTGGATTTAAGCTTTCCGGGGAACAGCTTCAACCTAGAATTGAATAATAACACGTTTTGACCAACATAAAAATGCTTAGGCTTAATCATGCGATCGTGCAACTTCTGGGTCCGCTCCTTGTAAATTCGAGAGCTTTCATAAGCTAATGCTCGTATTTCCTCAATTTCATTGAGGTCCAACTTGCGTTTGCTCTGAGCGACTTTCGGATCAAAGTTAAGCGTTTTAACGGCCCAGTAAGCTTTATGCTCTAACTCTACAGGCAAATGACAGGCTTTTCCGAAGACAAGTCTGTAAGGGGACATCCCAATGGGAGTCTTAAATGCTGTGCGGTATGCCCATAGAGCATCATTGAGCTTACGTGCCCAATCCTTACGGGTTATCCCGACTGTGGCTTCGAGTGTATGTTTGATTTCGCGATTGGATACTTCGACTTGACCACTAGCCTGGGGATGGTAAGGCGTGCCTATCTTATGGAGGATTCCATTTTTACTCATTAAAGTTTCAAAAGCTTTATTAATAAAGTGTGTTCCTCCATCAGATATCACCACCCTAGGTACGCCAAATCGACTAAAAATGTTGTTCTTGAGGAACTTGATGACTTGGCTACCATCATTGGTCGGTAATGCGACAGCCTCAACCCATTTGGACACGTAATCGACAGCCACCAAGATATAGTAGTTTCCACCAGATGGTGGGAACGGTCCCATGAAGTCAATGCCCCATACATCGAAAATCTCAAGTGTGAGAATTCCCTTTTGAGGCATCTCATCCCTCTTGGAGATGTTTCCTAATCTTTGGCATTTGTCACAACCTTTCACAAATGTCTTGCAATCCTCATAGATGTGAGGCCAATAGAATCCACATTCGAGAACCTTGTGGGCCGTTCGAGCGGGACCATGGTGACCTCCATATTCTGATTCATGGCATTTTCTGACAATTTGATAGGCTTCATGCTCGGTCACACATCGCCTGATTATTGAATCGGCGCAGTGTTTGAAGAGATAAGGTTCTTCCCAGAAGTAACTTAATACATCTCGTTTGAACTTATTCTTCTGATGATAGTTCGAAAACTGTGGGGTTATTCCGCATGCCAAGAAGTTAGCGATGTCGGAAAACCATGGACAAGCTTGATTGTGCAAATGCAATGCGAACAACTGTTCGTCCGGAAACTCTTCATTAACGACTTTTTCCTTTTTATCATTATCTAATCGAGATAAGTGGTCAACAACACCATTATCTCGACCTCGCCTATCTTTTATTATGATGTCGAATTCTTGCAACAGAAGTACCCACCTGATTAATCGAGGTTTGGCATCTTGTTTGCTAAACAAGTATCTCAATGCAGAGTGATCGGTGTATACTATAGTCTTCGTACCTATAAGATACTGTCTGAATTTATCAAACGAGAAGATTACATCATACATCTCTTTCTCCGTTGTGGTGTAGTTGACTTGGGCTTCATTCAGGGCATGACTTGGGTAATGAATTACGCAGTGTCTCCCGTCCTTATGTTGTCCAAGAACTGCGCCTACGGCGAGACCACTAGCATCGCACATTACCTCGAAAGGTATTGACCAATCGGGTGGTTGCACTATCGGTGCAGAAACCAACATCTTCTTGAGCGTGTCAAAGGCTTGGACACACGCTTCATTTATTAAGAAGGGATTTTCTTTACAAAGCAGATTAGTGAGCGGCTTGGCAATTTTAGAGAAATCCTTAATGAATCTCCGATAAAAACCGGCATGCCCTAAGAAACTCCTAACTGATTTGATCGAGTTAGGGAGAAGGAGATTGAAAATGATGGAAACTTTGGCTGGATCAACTTCAATGCCTGCACGAGAAATGCGATGACCTAACACTATGCCCTCAGTGACCATAAAATGGCACTTTTCCCAATTTAAAACCAAGTTAGTGTCCTCACACCTCTTTAAAATCTTAGCAAGATTAGTCAAACATTCATCAAACGTATCTCCATATACAGAGAAGTCATCCATGAAGACCTCAATGCATTTTTCGATAAATTCAGAGAATATAGACATCATGCATCTTTGAAAAGTGGCAGGTGCATTGCAAAGACCAAATGGCATGCGCCTGTAGGCAAAAGTGAAGCTTTTGAGGTGAAACCTCGGTCAGTGCCCCCCCGACAGCCTTTACACTATAATCTCTATAGGGCTGTTAAAAAGCTTGCCTAGTTTCTCCTACCGAAAGCGCACGGTATCAAGCTGCAATATTTATTTTAATTGTCGGGATCGTTCAAAAGAGAGTTACACGATAGAAGTGTTTTAATAGAATTATTAGCTTCAGAATCTGTCTCTACTCTTGATTTAAGAATGTTGTAATGATGATTACTAAAGAATACTACTGAAATGCAAATGCTTAAAGCTATAAATGCAGCAATTAAAATGATGTAGAACATCATGATCTTATTCATGTGTTTAAGGTGTTACAGACCAAATCAAATGAAATAGGCATATGGTGAGATTATCGTACTTCATTGGATAAAGCATAATGAAGGTTCATTGAGATAGAGAAATCCTTTACACAATTTAATCAACTCTTCATGTCTTTAATCACTTCCCAAGACAGGTACTTATGATTCAGTGTCATGACATTCTAAGCTCTGAAATCGTGGAATACTATCATCACAGAATGATCTGTCAGACTCTTTCTGTGATAATAGCTTTCAGAATTGTCACTTAATCTTTTTCTTTCAGACTTAGATTAAGCCTTTGACAACTTGAGGTCACTTCTAAATCTTACTATATTCGTCTGAACTTGAAGTTGTTCTTTTTTATTACTCTGATCAAACTGATCTTATGATCCTGTATTGGATGTCCTCTACAACAAATGAAAAAGCTAATATTTAAATCTACCATCCAATGTTTTCATAAGACTTATTTCTTCAGAGTAATTCCTGCAAGTATTCATAAGGAATAATAGTCTTGTAAGTATATCAAGATGAAATTGCTATTCAACTTCCTTGACTTATCCAGACTACTCAGATTTGTATAACTGATTTAGCTCAAGAAATCTCTGTAAACAGTTCCAAATATCCATGATTTGACTCAGGATTAGTAGACTGTAGTAGAAATATTTAATCTCCTACTCATAGCTATAGTGATAACTATAATACCATGAACCCCGGAAATTAATCTTCCTGATACTCTACTAATTTTTAGGACAAAAGATGGTTCTTGAAACATCTTTCCCTTTTAAACGACAGGTACTAAATGCCCAACTGAAGAACAAGTTTGTTCTTTATCAGTCCTGAGTAAGTAATGATTGAAAAAACCTATATCATCATCTCTCTCAGCGTACCAGTGTAAAATAGTAATACGTGTTGCACATATGAATTGTAATTTTGTAATCATGAAGTAGGATTACTCATCATATACTGGGAAATATCCCAAAATATTATATGTATATGTAGTATTATATGTATAAAGAGACGTTGAGGGTTCTGAATCCTCTTAATCAAAATGCAAGGGTGCTTCCAAAATATACATTGGAAACTAGACAGAATTAGGAGATAGCTTTCCCAAGAAAAAGAATTTGAGAAATAACTCTGCAAAATAAGTGTCCAAAATAGCTCGCAGTAACTATTTTGGGTTTCAAACTATGAACATTCCAATTTTCCGCACGCTATGTCTGTACAGCGTGGAAGGAGCTAATATTCAAAGAATGTTCTCCAGATTTTGTTTATACAAAGAATTGAATGCCTCGCGGTAGTTTCTGTAAGAATGCGGCGAGGTACTCAATTCCTACTTATAGATAGTGGTTATATACATATAAGAAGTAAAAGTAAATGATTAATATCCTATAAAATGGATATCAAGTCCATTGCTGTTATAGATTGATCCTCTCGCTTTGTCAGATTGACCTCGCGTGAGTATTTGAATAGCCTTTGTCATAATAGATCTATCTGGATATTTCCTCGCGTCATCCTTTAGGATGAAGCGAGGGAATATCCTTATTCGAAGTAAATGATCAGAATTTATAACTGTCATAACTACCTTCTGGAATTTCTGTTTAGAAAATTATGAACATAGAATCTTTTGCATCCAAGTTCATGAACTCAAAATTATTGATTCTCAAAGATTATCAAGCGATGATTAACACTGCATGGGTCTCCAGGAATCTTTTAGAGTTCTGAACATTAGACCTTATGATTCTCATCTATAAACATAACATTGACAGAAAATTGAGTAAATTCATAATTCTGCCAGATCATACCTAACTTGGTTACATCATCCAAATTTCTTACGTAATTGGAACGAACAATTGGCGCATTAAAGATGTGGAAGTGTTATGATCTTCGAAAATCGAATTCAAGATATGATGCAAAATTCAGATTAAATGATGAAATTGAGGTTTATACTCTGCTGAAACAGAATTACGAAATGGAAATAGAAACCAAAAAGATAAGAAATTCACAATTTGATAACCGATCATTCTTCTTGTATCTCAAATAACAAAGAATTAAAAACGAATACACCTGGAAATCTGATTGCTATCAGAATAATGCAAAGATGAGCGAACGAGTCGGAGTTTAGATGATGATCGTCATGATGGATGAACAAGCGATCCGAAAGCAACTCTCCTCCCAGGGTATCCTCTAGCTAATCTAACAACTAATCTTAAAGAAATCTACTGCGAAATTGAATTACAAATCTACGGAAACAAATTACAAATCTGAAGAACATCAAAGTAAATTGCAGAGAAAATTAAATCCTAACCTACCTACTAAATTCTAAAAAGTGGACTGGAGAGTAAAGTCGAGCTATTCTCTTCAATCTCCCGCCTGCTGAGCTGATTCCCCAAGGGTCTTATTTATAGATGGGTGTTGTAACTGCTTCTACCTTGGATGATAACCGCTCGCATCAGAATAGCTCTCCTCTCGCTTTGTCCAGTTCTTTCAAAGCGAGAGTCAGAAATGTAATCATCTTTCTTGATGAGGCGAGGTCTCACAGTTTCTCCAAAGAATTCTGCTTCTCGCCGTAACGGATAAAACTTCTGTCTTGCACAGACTTCCTTTCCTCGCGATGTCAATCATCATCGCGTGGACTTCAGCATCCGCACATTTTCCTTAAATCTTTTCCTGATTTAGGAAACAAGCCCTCGCACCATTCCTTTTCTTTCCTCGCCATGTCCTTTCCACTTCCTGCTGTTTTCCAGCTTAACTTCCTGTTGCATGACGAAGCGTGGATCAGTTCAATAGAAACACTGCGTGCGAGACTTACAACGAAAACTCAGAATTTCAAGCCATTTTTCATGTATTTTCCAACTCCTTTGCAATCTTAATTCTTCTTCCATCTTTTCTAATCCTTTATGATCATTCATCAAAAATCAATGGAATTAAGAGCAAAAGATCATCATTAAGACACTAAATTGGACGCAAATGACAGTCACAAAAGGCTGTCATCACCATCCTCACATTTAGAAACACTTGTCCTCAAGTGGTAAGAAACTTGTAAAGTTTCAAAGAATAAGTCCAATTAGTGGCTTCTGGGATTAAGATGTTCATGTAAGACTCCACTGGATCACTACCTTCTCTTTTCCAACTATCCCTAGCTCAACTCTTTCAATTGATTGATGCTTCATACCTGACTTTGAATTCACCAGATTTCATGGAAACATTAACAGAAGTGATTTGCATTTATGTGAATTATTGTTCTGCTCCTTAGTTAGTCAGACTTCTCTTCTCACGCTCAATCCTGTCCAACTCATGTGCATGTCTTGTATTCTGAAATACACACTCTCTCTCTCTCTTTTTTTTTTTTTATCAAGGGGTGGCCTTCCGTGGCTTTCAATAGCTCGGTTTCACATTATTAGGAGGAGTCGCATGACCTGACATTGCAGATGAAACTTCAACTCCCCTGCCCTTGATTCTGCTCTTTTAAAGTTCTTCAACTTATAAATCAGAGGGGCAGCTGTGCCAGCTACTTATATCCACATTATTTTACCACGTCTGTTTCTAAAATTTCCCTTGCTCTCTTTTTTTTTGTTTGTTTTTTTTTTTTAATATGCACACTCATCTTCCAAGAGAGACTAGATTAGATCAATCCTCTTAACCTTGTGCAGTTATTATTTATGGTATGCAAATCACTAAGGTTAATATCATCACAAAACCTTCAAATTACTTATCCAGTAATGACATCAATCGATCTCAGAGCGTACAGCTAAGAACAGTTTTCAAGAGCGGCTCATGCTTGCAGTGAAAATCTATAAAGTAGATGTCTCCACAGGAACCACTTTTTAAACTCATCTTCTATTCCTTTATCAGTTTATTAACTTCCCTGAGTTTATTATTACTATCATTATTATTTAGCTTGAAATTCAATATTATGACAAAACTTCCTATTAAATCTATCCTAAGTTATATCAGAACTAATGGAAACAGGAAAGAAATAAAGAAAAAGAGACTGTAATTAAAAAGAAGAAGAAGGTTTCAGAGAACTCCCCTGTGATCTCAGGATGGTCCTGCATCATTGTCTGGATCTTTAGGTGGTATGGATGGAGATTTCTTTAGATCCGAGACTAGGTTGGCAAGAATGTCTACCAATCTCGTGCTGTTATACTGCTCCTGTCTCCTCAGTTCCATATCCCTTTCTCGTTCCTGTCTTCTCTCTTCAAGTTCTTCTCTTCTCAGCCTTTCAAATCTTTCCATCTCTTCCCTTCTCATTCTTTCCTGTCTATCCCATTCTTCCTTCCTTATCTTCTCTTGCCTCTCCATCTCTTCTTTCCTGAGTTTCTCCTCAGTTTGAATCCTGACATGCTCAAGTTCAATCCTCTTCTGCTCCATTTCTCTCTGAACATGCTTGTCTTCTGACATAGTTTTCACTAGCATCTCCATGGACTGTGCAAAACTTTGGATTGAAGTACTCATATTCTGAGATTCATCCACAGATACTGTGTTCCTCATTGGCTGTCTCACAGGTTGGGATGGTGCAGAAGTGTTCTCAAACTCTTCATCTTCTGGAATAGGATTCAATGCAGGAGATGGAGTTACAGTCTTCGTCCTTTTTGTTGAGGTTTTTGACTGATATGATCTTGATTTTGAAGGAAGATAGACCCTTTTTGTCTTAGGAGATGGCACCTTTGATCCTGATCCTTCGGAAGTTTGTTCCTCTAAGTCTGGCATTTGGTAAATCAACTCTCCCCTTAAAGTGTCTTCTGGTAATGGAATAGGAGGATCTATCTTTATGATCTCTGGTAAAAATGGTGTGATTGAGACTCCTTGTTTCTCACAAAGTCTTCTGATTAAATTCGGGTAAGCCAATGCTGCATCTTCTCCAACTCTTGACTTAATAACATTGAGAACATGGTGTGCAGCACTGCATTTTCTTCCTGACCATAACAATGCAAATCCCTCGAAAGTTCCGGCTGAGGGTCCTTGAAAATTTGTAGTAGGTCTGAGCTTTGAGTAGTAGAAATCAAGTGTAGGCAAGTACTCAGGCTTCAAATTCTTCAATGGAATCTTATTCTGCTCAGTTCCTCTGTGTGTTGAACAAAATCCCAATGCCATTTTTCTAGCATTAACAAGTTTATTTCCTTGAGTTTTCTTCCTCAGTAGGACTTCGGATTTGACTTCTGGCTGTTCTAACAAAGGTGCCTGAATCAGATCATTTAGAGTTTCTACAGTGACTTGCACTGTTTGCCCTCTAATCCATGTTGTTTCTGCCTCAACATCAAAGTTAGCATAGAACTCCCTGGTCAGTTCCACATAACCACATTTGTTATTGTGTCTCATGAAAATGTCCCATTCATTGATCCTCCTCCAGTAGCTGATACACTTGTGATCCAGCCACTTGGGATGAAATCCTTTGTCCGGAACAATCATTTTGGACATACCCAAGTAATTCTCCAATGCTTCCTTTCTTCCATTAAACTTGACCTTGATTTCTTCTTCTGTAAATTCAGTCCTCTTTTCTATGCTGTCAGGGATTGATAACCTCACCTTTGGACTATTCTTTCCCCAATAACTCGCAGGTAGCAATTCTGGGACATCTTTTCCGGGGGATGATCCTTCAGATGTATCTGATTCATTTCCCTCAGATTCTTGTGCTCCTTCCTGCTCATCCCCAGCATTCTCATTTTCTTGTTCTTCTGTTTGGCCTCCTTCTTGAGCAGGTTCCACATTTTCTTCATGAACTTGTTCTGAGTTTTGCTCATGGTCAGGTTCTGGATGTTCTTCTTGAACTCTATCAGTGTCATCATGTTGTGAATTGCCTATACCTGAATCATAAATCAATGACGTGCTGGTATCTACCTTCTCAGTAACTTCAAGGCTATGCTGATTTAAGATCTCTGTGGGATCTTCCTGTACAGGTTCGTTTAGTAGAAGAGGAATAGTAGTAGATTCTGAGTCTAGAAATCCTTGGACTCCATAGTACTCTTCTACTCTCTTCTTCTGTTCTGCGGCCCATTCAGGATCATTCATCCTTACAATTGCTCTCTGAACTACTTCATCCCTGACTTGAGGTGGAAGGAGCCATTGATTCATTTGATTTTCAGCATTCGTCTGTGTTCTGAGATATTGGCTGACAGTGTCTTCCATAAAATATTTTCTCTGCTGAGCTTCTTGAGTTTCATTTCTCTGCACTTCTTCTTCATAAGCTTGAATTGCTAATGGAGATGGTTCCATTACTTGGTCAGGATTTATTTGTTGTTGGATTTCCTCTAACTCTGACTCAAGTTTAGCTGCACATTCACTTGCTTGTTCTGCTGAGGTGCGTGCATTCCCTCCTTCTCTAGCCAATTTTCTGAACTTTTTAATCAGTCCTTCCAGAGAGTAAGTCATGTTCCCGACTGTAGTTCCATGCAAGTTCATATCTTCAAAAGTCTGTAAATCTTCCAGTGTCTGTTCCTGAAATATGTCTGCCACTGATTCCTCAATTTGATTTACAAATTCTTGCTCATCTGCAGCTTGTTCTGGTGGTATATCTTGCTCAGTATTTTCTCCTGAAAACCCTTGTAAATCAATCTGACTCTGAATAAGATCCCTGTTGACCTTAGCTTGTTGGTCTTCATCTTGCCCTTCTCTATCATCTTTTTCAGTAATCTGAACCAGTTGGAGATCAGTGCTCGGTCTAGTTGATCCTTGTTCATCAGGTTGATGTTCTTCAATGCATGCTCTCCAGCCCTCTGGATCTATATCCCCCACTTCCAAATTAGTGTAAGAAGTGAGCTCCAACCTTTCTGTGTAGGGAACTATCCCTAGAGTTGGTTCGACTTTTTCTTCTTCAGAGCTGGTGTCAGGTACTACATACTTGGGCTTCCTAGCCTTCATCTTTATCCTGAACTTTTTAACTGGCTTTTCAGGTTCTTTTTCTTGTTGCTTTTCTTTCTCAGGAACGATTCCCAATTGTTCTACATTCTTAAGAGAAGATCCTTGCTGCTTAAATTCTTCAGGGTTGGTTTCCTTCTGCTCAGAAGGTAACCTTCCTCTCCTTTTGTAGGTGACAACTTCTTTCTTTTCTTGAGCTGATTGTAGAATCTCAACATCTTCATCCATCAAGTCTTTTGTCACATCCAGAATTTCTTGAGTTGTTAGTTTATCTTCATTTTTCCTCTTCTTCAGAATTCGGCTAGCTTCCTCAGGCCTGCCTGCCTCCACCTTCTTCCCAGTCCTTTTCTTAACTAATGATACTTCATCTGAAGTGCTCGAACTGAGATTGTGTGACTTCCTCTTTTTGGAAGATACTTTCTTTTTACCTTTCTTGTCTTGAGTTCTCATGAGTTCCTCCCATTCTCGATCTGCCTTTCGTTTGTTTGCATAATAGCAATCCATACTCTCTTGCAGAATCGGATGGATTTCATCATTTCCCTCGTTCTTTTCTCCCAAAATAGTTGTAACCTCATCAACCACTCTCATCTTCTCAATTCTTTGCTCATCATCTGTGCTGTCTTCATCTGAATCGTGCTTCTTAATGTAGAAATTCTTGCCTAATCCCTTCAGCATGATATTCATTCCCTTTCTATTCAGATATTTCTCATTCCATTCATCCCAATCATCAATAATTACCTGCTGAATTCTTCCTTGTGTTTGATCAGTGTAAGGTCTGTGCTCCTTATATGCATTTTCCCTGCACATAGCATCATACCTGACATACTTCTCGATGAATTCTTTCTTCCTCTCCTGGACATATCCATGAACTTCCTGTTGGAGAGTTAGAGGTAATCTCTTCATGATCTTATTGGGTCTGTCTGTAATGAGTAGATCTGCATCTGCTGGTGTTATTGATGGAGCTGAAACTTTTCTGAAATTCGCTATGGGTTCCAGTCCTTCATTAACAACTGATTCTCTGAAAATATTCCTTACTATGTTTTGTGGTGTCTGTTTTGCATCTGATCTCTGCATTCTGTTTTTGTCTGATCTCTCAGCTTCTCTCTTCTCTGCATCCTTAATCCATGCTTGCTGTTCTGGCATCAATTCAGCAAACTCCTCCAAAGGAAATTCCTCATTAGGTTTCCTTACCAACCCTGGTTTAAGAATCCTTCTCTTCAGATCATCCCCTTTTGACCATTTATTCATATACCTGATCCAGCCATTTCTGGCTTCTTGAATAATTCTAAGGACATCTTTCCATACCGACTGACCCTGTTTAGCTTTCTTGAAATAAGGCTCGAGGTCATGCCTTAAATTGATGCGAGCATCAATAATCTTATCTAGGGCCAGATTTGTTAAGAAATTCTGTTCAATGGGTCCCTTCTTGTTCAGGAATGTTGGAGGCATGTATGCAGGGAGTGCCTGCTGAGCATCATAGACTCTAGCATTCCGGATTTCATTAAGTTTGCAGCAGTATTTGGTGAGTCGCTTAACATATTTTGGTAGTGGTTGGGGGTCAAAGTAATCCAGCTCCAGCCCTGTCTGATCTTTCGGATTGATAATTCTGTAGCACTCCTGATTCCACTCAGCCATGCACTTCCTTTCCCTTTCCAAAATTCTTTCCAGTCTGATTTCATTAGGCCAGTGCCTATCATTGATCAGGATTATCATTTGATCATCCCAAAATCTATTCATCTTATCCCAGAATGCTTCTTCTAAATCAATCCTCAATGATTCCTTTTCCTTTTCTGGTATATGTTGAAGCATAAATGGATTGATATAAAATTCTGGAGGTGAAATTTGCATTGCTGTCCATCCACCACTCCTCCGAATAGTTTCTACCATCTTGACCGTTCTCGTCTTTGCCAAGAATGATTTCTCTTTCTTGTCCGATTCTATATTTCGAGCTTGAAGTTCTTCATAGGTCATCTTATGAATCCTTAAGAAACAAGAACAACTGGTAAATTAGTGTCACCATACTCACATTTAGAGCTTGACTCTAAATGTGCAAATAATAGAAAAGAAACATAATACCAGCTTTTCTTTTTATATTCATCATTCTATTCATGACATCACCATACTCACATTTAGAGATTTGCTCTAAATGTGAAGATTTCAATGCTAACTGAGTCTAATTTAATCAGAAAATAGCAGGAAATTCGAATTCAAAACATCATTAATCAAAAGCAAAACATCTAGTTTATCAGAAAATATGGAACTACAAAACATGGTGTTTCTTATGACATTCAACCTATCAATTACAGATGAGGAGGTGTCTCTGCCTCAATTCCAAATCTTTGAAACAGATTACAATGCTCAGAAACTAAGCACCTCATACAGTAAATTGACACAACTCCATAAGTATTCCTTGAGGGACCATGATTGTTATCATAATAGCTCCTAAGGTCACAGAGTCTCTTCTTGGGTTGTCCTTGAAAAGGTGAGATGAATTCCTCATAACTGGATAACCACCCTCTGACTTGAAGTCGAAGATCCTTGAGTCTTCGTCTATTCTTGCACAGAGGAGCGAAGAGCCAAATTCCCTTCTCTTGCTCTTCCCTTTCATCCTTACTTAAGAGCATAAGAGCTTTTACATAGATGGATGGGGGGTGATTATCAGTAATTGCAGGTTTCAAAAGTTCAAACGCTGCTTGTTCATTCTTGTCTTTGACGAATAAACGCAGTGCCTCATGTAACTGGTACATCCAATTTCCTGCATTTTTGCAGGTTTCAAGGAAAATGCTTTGTGTCTCTTCAAAAGTTCCCCATCCCCATGCTGTAAAGTCTTCAAGAGAAGCCCTTTTCAAGACTAAAGGATGATGAGTAGCTTTTTTCGAGCTCTTTGCAAACCAGTTTACAATTAAAGACAGTCTCAAGGTGGTCAAATGCAAATCTTGATAAAATGTTTCCAAGAATCTCAAAGGGAAGATCTGTGATCTGAGTTTCCCCCGATCCAGATTTCTCTAGTGAAGTCCTTGGTTGCTTTGATGAAGTTCCAATTTCATAGCTGAGTAAAGTTAAAAACAAAAGTAGAATTAACAACTAAAGAATGCAATTCATTAATGGAAAAAGGGATGTACAGCTTTGAATCATCCACATAATTCTCTGTCCCAAGACAAAAACACAAAAGATACAAGCAAAGAAAATATCAATCACTTGATTTCTAGATTATTCTAATTCCAGTAGTTCTTCTTCATTCTGATCTTCTTCTGCATTGTTCCATAGCTCCCATTCAAATAATATGCCTAGTTCGCCACTTGCTCTTCTGTACTGCATGACGTAATCAAACAGTTCACAAGGAATACACTCCATCCTTTCATTAAAAGGTAATTGCTGTCGCTCTTGGATAGAGTGGTTCTTACAAAAACTCCTTTCCTCTTGATCAAGGAATGGGTTTGGGAACTTTTCACCATAAAGGAGCCAGTGGAGAACACTCATTTTTAAGAATAGAAGTTCAAAAGGATCTTGAGTTACAGATTTGATCAATTGAATTCCTTCCTCATCCAGCTGCGGATCTTGTTTGGAAAGCAGTAAAAAGGATCTTATGAAAGTGGTTGGTTTGTGTTTATCATCTAAACCAGGCTTAAGAATTTCATAAGCTTTTTCCTCATTTTTATCCTCGACAAAGGCTATCAATGCAGGCACAATATTAAACATATAGTTGCCTGCATCCTGGCATCTTTTAATAAATCTGACTTGGTTACTTGGATAAGCATCCCCTCTCCAAACAGCACAAGTTTCCAAATTAGCTCTCTTTAGAGCTAACGACGACCTGCTTGCTGAGAGAAATTGCTTAGAAGTTTCGGACGCTCTAAAAAGTGCCTTTATGCTTTCCATTCCTAGTCTTGACAGAATGTCTCCCAGTAACTCTATTGGTAAATCAAGTAATTGAGTTTCCAAGAGTTGAGGGTTTTCGACATTTCTGAAAAGAAAAGGAGAAAGAACACAGAATTCAAAGTTAAACTCAACATTTATGTAGTAATGAGATTAGATTTTATTATGAAAATCAGGCTACATTACATTGTGCAAAATATCTGATCTAGTGACAGTTTCATAGTTAAAAATTAGAAGACATGTCACATACATCAATCTCTTTCTCCTTTGTCCAAAAGCTTATTCATAAATGCTATAATTATCAAAGTTCTCCCCTGCTGCCATCCTAAAGTCAGCTATGGCTCTTTTTGTGTCACAGCAGAGATAGCAGACCTGATCGGCTGTATAGTATGATGACTTATGGAAGGTTTCCTGATCACGAACTTCTACAACACAGAATTCCCTATTTTCCTGCCCTAAGAATGGATTTGGGACATATTCCCATTCTGAAACTAGGGTGAGAAAATTGTATCTAAATTCATAACTGTTTAATCTATCCCTTAAGATTGGACTAATTAAGCGAAATCCAGCTTCTATCTCTTCCTTAGAACTTTTACTTAGGCAACATAAAGCTTTAAAATATTGGGACATCTTAAAGTTATCTTCTATTCCTTCATCCAGGATCTGAAATGCCTTAGATTCTTTCCCTTGTACAAACAATTCCAAGGCCTTGGGCAAATTCAGAATATGATTCTCAGCCTCTCTACAGGCATCTAGAAAATTGATTTTACCAGAGGATTCATTGGAAATTCTTTTAAAGGCTAGATCCTGTACATTAAATCTCCGAAGGACAATAGGATATTCTGAGGCTATCGTGAATGTTGAACAGATTTGTTTGCACTTGAGCAGATCTTCAAAGCTGCTCTGCCCTACTCGTGACAGAATCTCCCCAAGGACATCCAATGGAAGATCAGTCAGGTGTAAAGCAGAGGACTCAGAAGGTTGCTCCTCACTGTTATTTAATCGAATTTTAAAGAAGAAGAATCAGTTGAAGTTATACTCCAAGTTTTAGAATTAGGGAAGAACGACAGTGGATGAAAAACTTAAACCCTAGTATGAGTAAAGACATTATAATGTAGAATGTAACAACTTTAAACAGCAGGAAGAAATGCGATGAAAAATGAACGGAGAGCTTACGGGTTGTTGCTCGCCATTAGGACTGTTCCTGAAGCTGAGTGTTACTGAAGGAGAGTTTCGCAAATAAGGGAAGAAGAAAAACTTCAAAGATGGCGGTTTCTTCTCAAGAGAGAATATGAAAAGATATGAAAATGATTTGAAAAGATAAGAAGGTTATAGGTCTTATATAAAGCAATGGGCTGGCCTAGTTGAAGAATAAAAAGTAGGGTACTCAAGTACTCAGAGTGTATTCACTCATTCTAGACCTGCCACATCAGTGAGTCTGGTTATTGATTCAAAAATTGAGTTAATGAAGTCAAACAACATAAATTGAATAAAATTGGATTGGTTAAGAACAAAGCGGGGGTAATCATTGAAAAGGATTAAGACTTCTAAATTTAGTATTAAGTCTGATTAAATCTTCTTCACCAGATTCATCTTAATGCCTAACAAAAATCCACCCTTTGCTCATTTATTTACAGATTACCAATTCTTCCATCCTATTTCCTGATTTCCAGTTTCATCTCTAATTCATTTTTGAGTTGAGTAAAGAAACTGATCATACAGAATAGAAAATTAGGAGAATTGTAATACATAAAATCCAAATGATCCAAAATACATCAAAATATCCAGAAATTACAATCATATATAATAATATAGAATTTCTAACTCTAACTACCAATGGTCAATTTCCTCATCATCGGAGTCGGTCCACATGAACTCATCAGGGAATACTTCACCGCAATACAGTCTAAACTGCCTCACCATGTCAAAGAATTGACATGGGATGCAGTCCATCCTGATGTGTGGTGGTAGTAAGACTCGAACCTGCAAGGTGTGATCCTTGCAGTAGCTCATCTCTGGTTGCCCAAGGAAAGGATTTGGAAGTTGAGGAATATGAGTGAACCAATGAAAAAGATAGATCTTAATGAAAACCACTTCTAAAACATCAGAAGCTACTGTTTGGACCAACTCTAATCCTTCTTCAATCCATTTATCCTCTTGTTTTGTTAAAAGGAGCATCGTTCTGAGCAGAATAGTAGGTTCATGCCCATCATCTAGTCCTGGCTTGAGGATTTCATATGCCTTCTTCTCATCTTTTTCCTCCACAAATGCCCTTAATGCAGGTTCAATGTTGAACATGAAGTTCCCTGCATTTTGACAGTCCCGAATGAATCTTTTCTGGTTGTCCGGATAGACATCCTCTCTCCACATCATACACGATTCCAAGTCCACTCTCTTGTATACAAGATGGGTTTTGCTTGCCTGGTAAAATATTGGAGAGACTTCTGCTATCCTGAAGAGCTCTCTAACATTATCCTTTCCAATTCTTGAAAGAATATCCCCCAACAACTCAGTGGGTAAATGGGATATTTGAGTCCCGATGCGCTGTGGATTCCTAGCATTTCTGTTTCCAGAAAATAATATAATGAGGAACACAGGGGAATAGTTTTATGATGGAACCAGAATACTCGAAATGGGAGTTTCATTCCTAATATGAAGTTTCAAAGTCTCATAAGGATAATGCATCAGTTACAAACTAAAAATTTCATAAAAGATTCTCTGGATTAATGAGTGTAAAGAAACGGCTCTTAGTTATGAGGAATCTTAAATGATTAATGTTTCGTTTTCTACAACCATTCCCTAAAAAAATAGAAACATGAACCCTAGGTCTAGAAATGCAATCTGACAACAAATTTTCAAAATAGAACTAAGAATAAAAGAAAGGAAAGATGAATGAGATTGCTTACGGATTGTTCTCGGCCATGATCTTGCTTATGAGAATGGTTGAGAGTGATAAAAATGGTGTATGGCGATTTCTTCTTGAGTAAGAGAAGAGAAATCTGATAAAAATTTTTGAAATGACAAGTGAGAGGAATGACTGCAAGGACAGAGACGCCTATTTTTATCTAAAAACTGCAGGGGTCAAGATAGTAAATCTTGTCTCTGCAGGGAGTAATGATTAAGCCTAGAATAACCCTATTTCGAAGATTTTTATTTAAAAGGACAGATAAAAATCTAATGTAAAGGATAAGATCAATCAAGTTGTTTCCTTTTAATAAAAATGAAGCGAGGAGTAAATATATAGCAACACCAAAAGGGGTTAGTATTTAGATACAAATTAAGAGATTACATAATCGATCAGTTTGAATCTGAATCAGTTTCTAATTCTGACTCAGATTCAATTACATGCTCATTAAAATTTTCTCTTAATCTCCTAACTAAACTAGTAACCTCACAACACAAACAATCAATGTTTGTGGCACCATAGTTAAAGTGTGGAGGTTCCCTAACTAAGTCCCTACTATGTGGCGCTAAATAATCGCAGTACTCGCGATGTCCCTGTCCCTTGAAGGGATTAGGCTCCTCTTCGCTTTCATTGAATAGCTTGCTGATCTTCGCCTCCATCTTGCGGATGTGATCTTCATCTTTAAAGATTGATCCGAGAAGATACAATCCCTCATCAATTTCCTCAAGGCTCTCCAGACTCAAAAGAATGAAGGCCTTGATGAATATTGAAGGGTGATGGTTGTCATCGACTCCAGGTTTAAGAACTTCAAAAGCGGCTTCCTTGAGCCCTGTATAGCAGAATCTCAAGAGTGCAGGTTCTAGTTTCAGCATGAAATTCCCCGCCTCTCTGCATCTTCGAAGTATTCGGATGTAATGAGAGTCAAGTGTCCTCTCTGCAGTCATCCTCCTTTCCACATTTGCCCTCCTCCATACTATAGGCGCCATAGTTGCTTTGGCGAACTTTTTGCAGGTTGGGGCTAACCTGGCTACATCCTTCATCTCTTCCCTTCCCAGCCTTGAGAGAATATCTCCCAAGATTTCTTCAGGAATGTCTAGAATGGATGTTCTAGCATTTGGAGCTGCTGCGGCCATTCTATCTTTTGAATATGGTTTTAGGATAATTTCTCAGGATGGAAATGTTTGAGATGAGAGAATAGGAGGATTCGACTAGATTTTATAGCAGAAAAACTAAATTCTGCCATAATTACTGGCGGTTGAAACGACGTGATGGTTAGTGTACGAGAAGAAGAAGAGTCTGAAAAGGGTATTTTGGTCTTTGAGAAGTTTGAAAATCTATCCGTTCAAAATTCCCAGACTCTCGCTCTGTCGATTGTCATTGCGTGGGTATAAAAATCCTTTTCTCGCTTTGTTAATTACAAAGCGAGAAAACATTCTTGTACAATTCCCCGAGTAAAATAGTCTCGCTTTGTTTTTCAACAAAGCGTAGACACCAAACTCTTATTCCTTAACAAATTTTAAATTTTGACAGAATAAAAATTTGAACTGATCACCTCGCATCATAACTTTTACAAAGCGTGAGTAAGAGTAACTCATTTTAACTCACGCTTTGACAAAATTACAGAAGCGTGGCCTCAGAATCCATTCATACTCCATTTTCCAAACACTTAATACTCAAAAACCTGTTTGAAGATTCATGTCTCTTCCTTCTTCATTCCATCACAGCTTCATTTCTCGAATTCCTGAAAATAAAGAATAAAAGAATTAGAGATGAAAAATAAGTCTAAAGAAAAAGGGAATACTACTCAGTTAACCTGGGTAGTATCCACCCCCCTATATATATATATATATATATATATATATATATTTTTTTTAAGAAAACAGAAAACTAAGGATTATCCAAATATTCAGTTTGGATATTTAGATCTTGTTGACCAATATATTCCTTCAGCCTGTGTCCATTCACAGTCTTTTCTCCTTCATTGAGCATAATTGTCACTGATCCATTGTCATGAACAGCTACAACAGGAAATGGTCCTGTCCACCTTGATCTGAGCTTACCTGGAAATAATTTCAAACGAGAATTATAAAGCAAAACCAATTGACCAACAGAAAATTCTTTATGTTTAATTTTTGAATCATGAATTTTCTTAGTTCGATCTTTATAAATCTTGCTGCTTTCATATGCTTCCAGTCTCATCTCTTCTAGTTTAGACAGATCAAACTTCCTCTTATCTTGTCCTGACTGAAAATCCATGTTGAGCATTTTAATGGCCCAGTATGCTCTATGTTCTAACTCAACTAGAAGATGACATGCTTTTCCAAAAACTAATCTGTAGGGAGACATTCCTATAGGAGTTTTAAAAGCAGTTCTGTAAGCCCATAAAGCATCATCTAACTTCTTTGACCAGTCTTTTCTTGTGATGTTCACAGAAGCTTGTAGAATGTGCTTAATTTCCTTATTAGATACCTCCACCTGTCCACTTGTCTGAGGATGATATGGTGATCCAACTTTGTGATGAACGCCATACTGCTTTAGTAATTTCTCAAAGAGCTTATTCACAAAGTGAGATCCTCCATCAGATATAATGGCACGAGGGGCTCCAAACCTGGTAAAAATATTCTTCTGTAGAAATTTAGTAACTTGTTTAGCTTCATTATTGGGCAAGGCTACTGCTTCTACCCACTTTGAAACATAATCAACAGCTACTAGAATATAATGATTACCAAAAGACGGGGGAAATGGTCCCATAAAATCAATTCCCCAGACATCAAATATCTCTACTTCTAAAATCCCTTTTTGAGGCATTTCTTCTCTCATTGAAATGTTTCCCAGTCTTTGACATCTATCACACATCTTTATAAGTTTCTGGGAATCCAAAAAGATAGTTGGCCAGTAAAATCCACAATCTAGAACTTTTCTAGCAGTCCTAGCAGGACCATGATGGCCTCCCAAAGGGTTCTCATGACACTTTCTGACAATTTGGAAACCTTCTTTTTCATGAACACAGCGCCTAATAACCTGATCTGAACAAAACTTGAATAAAAAGGGGTCATCCCAATAGTATTTCTGTATTTCTCTGAAAAACCTTGACTTCTGATGAGAGTCTTTAAATTTTGGGACAATCTTGCAAGCTAGATAATTAGCAAAATCTGAAAACCAAGGACAATCAAATTGATGCAACTGCAAAGCATACAATTGTTCATCTGGGAATTTATCATTTACAACTTCCTCTTTCTCTGTTTTCTCCTCCAGTCTAGAAAGGTGGTCTGCTACTCCATTATCTTTTCCTTTTCTATCCTTGATAATAATGTCAAATTCTTGTAGAAGTAAAACCCATCTTATCAGCCTCGGTTTGGCTTCTTGCTTTGAGAAAAGATATCGTAATGCAGAATGATCTGTGTAAACTATAGTTTGGGCTCCAATAAGATACTGTCTAAACTTATCAAAGGCAAAAACTACAGCATACATTTCCTTTTCTGTAGTAGTGTAGTTTATCTGGGCATCATTAAGAGTATGGCTAGCATAATAGATAACATGATGTTTGCCTTCTTTGTGTTGCCCCAAAACTGCTCCTACTGCATTCTCACTACCATCGCACATAAGCTCAAAAGGTAGACTCCAATCAGGAGACTGAACTATAGGTGCAGTGATTAATTTCTCCTTCAAAGTCTTAAAAGCTGCTAAGCAATCTTCATCAAAGCTGAATGTCACATCCTTATGAAGAAGATTACATAGGGGTCTTGCTATCTTAGAAAAGTCCTTAATAAACCTTCTATAAAAACCAGCATGACCAAGAAAACTCCTTACTGCCTTAATTGTTTTAGGTGGTGGTAGATTTGCTATTACAGAAACCTTAGCCTTATCTACTTCTATTCCTGCTCTAGATACTTTGTGTCCCAGGACAATTCCTTCTTGAACCATAAAATGACACTTTTTCCAGTTAAGAACTAAGTTAGTGTCCTCACATCTCTGCAAAATTTTTGACAAATTTTTTAAAGAATCTTCAAAGTCAGTTCCATGAACAGTAAAATCATCCATAAACACTTCAATGCATTTTTCAATAAAATCAGAGAAAATACTCATCATGCATCTTTGAAATGTAGCAGGAGCATTACATAATCCAAAAGGCATTCTTCTATAAGCAAATGTTCCATATGGGCATGTAAAAGTTGTTTTCTCATGATCTTCACTAGCAATAACTATTTGATTATAACCTGAATAACCATCGAGAAAACTATAAAATGGTTTACCTGACAATCTTTCTAACATTTGATCAATGAACGGTAAAGGAAAATGATCTTTTCTTGTGGCAGTGTTTAATTTTCTATAGTCAATGCAAACTCTCCAACCAGTTACTGGTCTTGTTGCTACTTCATCACCATGTTCATTTGTCACAATACAAATCCCACCCTTTTTGGGTACAACTTGTGTTGGACTTACCCATTTACTATCAGAGATAGGATAGATTATACCTGCATCAAGTAGCTTGATTACCTCCTCCTTGACAACTTCCTGCATTGGTGGGTTTAGCCTCCTTTGTGGTTGTCTGGAAGGTTTGTATTCATCCTCCATCAGAATCCTATGCATACAAATGTGTGGACTGATGCCTTTGATATCTGCTATAGTCCAAGCAATTGCCTGAATATGATTTTTAAGAGTACCTACTAGAGCTTGCTCTTGTTCTTCACTCAATTTGGATGAAATTATTACCGGAAGCTTCTTTTTATCTGCCAAGAAGGCATACTTAAGATGTTCTGGTAATACTTTAAGCTCAAGCTCAGGTGGGTTTTCTATCGATGGAGTTAATCTGCTTCGAGTTTGCACTTCCATCTTTAAATCAGATCCTTCCTCAAAAGGGTCTGTTTTATCAATGTCATCCTCAGATTGCTCTGAAGATGGCATATCCTCACTTTCTGATCCATCCTTGATTTCACCAGTCTCAGGATCAGCGAATCTAACCGCACACAAGTAAGCAAAAGTAGCATCTTTAGCATTTGTGAGTGGGGTGAGATTGTTCTCAGTTACATCAGTAGTAAAGAGATTATAGTAATCAAAAAGATTTCCCCCCTCCATAGTACTATCTTCTAATTCATTCCCCGCTACATTGGTTTCAAAAGTGTTAAAAGGATATGTTGACATCTTCATCATGTCAAAAGTGACCTCCTGGTTATCAACATGAAGCTTCACTATGCCATTCTTTGCATCAATCATGGCTCCCGCAGTCACCAGAAAAGGCCTTCCCAATATGATAGGAATTCTGACATTTTCGTCGATATCAAGAATGACAAAGTCAGCTGGAAAACAAAGGCCTCCTGTCTTTACTATAACATCTTCAATGATCCCTTCTGGTCTGGTGCTCGATTGATCAGCAAAGAAGAGGGTCATATTGACCGGCCTCATCTTTCCCAAATCCAAACATCTCGCCATAGCCAATGGCATTACATTGATGCTGCTTCCTAAGTCACATAGTCCTCGCCCAGCTTCTTTACAGTTGATAATCAGAGGTAAAGTGAAACTCCCTGGATCTTCAAGCTTTGGGGGAATCCTCTGCTGAAGAACCAAGCTACAGTTTTGATTTAGGACCAC
Organism: Hygrophila difformis; assembly: GCA_030278955.1. NCBI lineage: Eukaryota > Viridiplantae > Streptophyta > Magnoliopsida > Lamiales > Acanthaceae > Hygrophila > Hygrophila difformis. Next base: position 27,160,874 of record JAOANR010000006.1, on the reverse strand, counting down.
CATGTGCTGCTCTCCTGCACTTCTTTTCCCTGAAATTAATTCTTTCAGAAACTTAGCGTAAGTGGGCATTTCAGCAATTAATTCAACCAAAGGGATTGATATTTCGATGGCCTTAATCTTTTCAAGAAATTTCTTAAATTTAATTTCTTGAAGGTCATTTTTAAGTCTCCCAGGATATGGTATCCTGGGCATGTGCTCATCCAGTGAATCCTTTTTGTTACCTGTAGAGTTAGGATTATCATTACCTCCCTCTTTTTCCTTAGGAAAGGAATATCCTGAGACATTCTTTTCCAAACCCTTTTCCTCAAGTATCTGTCTCTGTTCAGGGTGATCATCTTCTTCCATTGTTTGAACATCCTTGAACTTTTTCTGCTGCAGCAACCTATCTCTTTTCTTTTCAAATTCAGGATCAACAACCTCTTTTCCTCCCCTCAATGTAACTGCCTTACATTGTGGGTTTGTTTCAGAAGAACTTGGTAATTTTCCTTTTTCTCTCTGCTGTAATAATTTGGCCATCTCTGTTACTGAATTCTCAACATTCTTGATTGAAGCCTGCAGTTGATTATTCGTCTCTGTCTGCTTAACAATGAACTCCTTCAGAGCATTTTCCACCTTCAAAGAGTAAGTATTATCTTGAGCAACAGGATAAGGTTGTTGTGGAAAGTTCACCGGGACTGGTGCAAACTGTCCAAATGGCCTATTCTGTTGGTTCACCTGCTGGAAAGGTTTCTGTGGGTACATCTGTTGTTGTGGATAAAATGGTTGTGAAGGACGAAACTGCTGCTGATTTGGTTGTTGTGGGTTCAGAAGATGTGCATTTTGTGCGTTCTGAGTATTACCGTAGCTCAGATTCGGGTGTTTGTTTTGGAATCCGGTGTAGTTGCAGCTCTCATCTTGCTTTGGGGCTTCCTGAATTTGTGGACACTGATCATTGTGATGTGGCCCTGAGCAAATTCCGCACTGATACACAGGTTCCATTGGAGCAGGTTGAAGGACCATTACTGGTTGCTGTTGTTGTTGATGCTGAGCCTGTTGATTTGCTTTCTGAGCCAACTGTAAATCAGCAATCTGCTTGGAGAGTGCTGCAAATTTCTCTTCATTTTTATCTGTATGGATGACAAGACTTTTTCTGGTAGGAGATGGTGGATCATCGTCCTGGAGGACTGCCCTGCTGGCTGTCATAGTATCTATTGTTGACCACGCTCTATCAAGTGGCATTTGAAGCAATTGTTCCCCTCCAGTGGCATTGATCATCATCTGCCAAGTGTGAGTTAGTCCAGTGAAGAAAATCTTCAATAACCTTCTTTCAGTTATACCATGTTGTGGGCATCTCTTGAGCATGTCGAAGAATCTATCCCGGGCATCCTTAAGAGATTCCCCCTTTCTCATCTTGAAACTAGAGATCTTGTCTACCCATTCGTCAACCTTGTTTTCAGGAAAATACTTGAGTAGGAAATTCCTGACTAATTCTGGCCATGTAGCCTTCTGTTGAGCATTTAATGAATCATACCATTCTTTAGCTGAGCCATCCAAAGAGAATGGAAACATAGCCAACTGAATGGTTTCCCTTGAAGCTCTTCCTTTCTTTACTGTCTTGCTTAGTTCAACAAACTTCTTGAGATGTAAATGTGGATCTTCAGCACTCATTCCATAAAAAGCCCTAGAAGATGCTAGGTTCAATATACCAGGTGGTATATCAACCTCATCATCCGTCCCAGCCAAATATTGATCGACATTAGGTTGCCATGGTTGATATTGCTCTTCTTGAGGGTTCGGAACAGGATTAGCAAAATTCGGTGGAAAATAGTGTTGATGAATAAATTGTGGTGCAGCAGCTCTTTGTGGTGCTTGAAAAGGTCCTCGAAGTGGAATGTTTTGCTGATTATCTGGTTGTCCATTTGGTAAGTTCCCAGGTCCGTCATTCTGTCCATTGTTAGCCATCCTTGTTATGGTTGAAAGATTTCCTTCTGCAAGATCTCTCTGTCTCCTTCTTGCACTTGCTCTGATCAGCCTTGCTGTTCTCTCAAGTTCACAATTAAAAGGAAGCAAAGGTGGTCTTGAAGATCGAGTTTTTCTCTCGCTCATAAACTGTTGAGGCTTCTCTGTGAACAAAATGAAAGAATTTGTGAATTCGTTATAATAAAAAGTAAATAATTACAATTAAACCAAGAATATCTACAGTTCTAAAATTCATAACGCTACACCCTCCCCGGCAACGGCGCCATGAAGCTTTTGAGGTGAAACCTCGGTCAGTGCCCCCCCGACAGCCTTTACACTATAATCTCTATAGGGCTGTTAAAAAGCTTGCCTAGTTTCTCCTACCGAAAGCGCACGGTATCAAGCTGCAATATTTATTTTAATTGTCGGGATCGTTCAAAAGAGAGTTACACGATAGAAGTGTTTTAATAGAATTATTAGCTTCAGAATCTGTCTCTACTCTTGATTTAAGAATGTTGTAATGATGATTACTAAAGAATACTACTGAAATGCAAATGCTTAAAGCTATAAATGCAGCAATTAAAATGATGTAGAACATCATGATCTTATTCATGTGTTTAAGGTGTTACAGACCAAATCAAATGAAATAGGCATATGGTGAGATTATCGTACTTCATTGGATAAAGCATAATGAAGGTTCATTGAGATAGAGAAATCCTTTACACAATTTAATCAACTCTTCATGTCTTTAATCACTTCCCAAGACAGGTACTTATGATTCAGTGTCATGACATTCTAAGCTCTGAAATCGTGGAATACTATCATCACAGAATGATCTGTCAGACTCCTTCTGTGATAATAGCTTTCAGAATTGTCACTTAATCTTTTTCTTTCAGACTTAGATTAAGCCTTTGACAACTTGAGGTCACTTCTAAATCTTACTATATTCGTCTGAACTTGAAGTTGTTCTTTTTTATTACTCTGATCAAACTGATCTTATGATCCTGTATTGGATGTCCTCTACAACAAATGAAAAAGCTAATATTTAAATCTACCATCCAATGTTTTCATAAGACTTATTTCTTCAGAGTAATTCCTGCAAGTATTCATAAGGAATAATAGTCTTGTAAGTATATCAAGATGAAATTGCTATTCAACTTCCTTGACTTATCCAGACTACTCAGATTTGTATAACTGATTTAGCTCAAGAAATCTCTGTAAACAGTTCCAAATATCCATGATTTGACTCAGGATTAGTAGACTGTAGTAGAAATATTTAATCTCCTACTCATAGCTATAGTGATAACTATAATACCATGAACCCCGGAAATTAATCTTCCTGATACTCTACTAATTTTTAGGACAAAAGATGGTTCTTGAAACATCTTTCCCTTTTAAACGACAGGTACTAAATGCCCAACTGAAGAACAAGTTTGTTCTTTATCAGTCCTGAGTAAGTAATGATTGAAAAAACCTATATCATCATCTCTCTCAGCGTACCAGTGTAAAATAGTAATACGTGTTGCATATATGAATTGTAATTTTGTAATCATGAAGTAGGATTATTCATCATATACTGGGAAATATCCCAAAATATTATATGTATATGTAGTATTATATGTATAAAGAGACGTTGAGGGTTCTGAATCCTCTTAATCAAAATGCAAGGGTGCTTCCAAAATATACATTGGAAACTAGACAGAATTAGGAGATAGCTTTCCCAAGAAAAAGAATTTGAGAAATAACTCTGCAAAATAAGTGTCCAAAATAGCTCGCAGTAACTATTTTGGGTTTCAAACTATGAACATTCCAATTTTCCGCACGCTATGTCTGTACAGCGTGGAAGGAGCTAATATTCAAAGAATGTTCTCCAGATTTTGTTTATACAAAGAATTGAATGCCTCGCGGTAGTTTCTGTAAGAATGCGGCGAGGTACTCAATTCCTACTTATAGATAGTGGTTATATACATATAAGAAGTAAAAGTAAATGATTAATATCCTATAAAATGGATATCAAGTCCATTGCTGTTATAGATTGATCCTCTCGCTTTGTCAGATTGACATCGCGTGAGTATTTGAATAGACTTTGTCATAATAGATCTATCTGGATATTTCCTCGCGTCATCCTTTAGGATGAAGCGAGGGAATATCCTTATTCGAAGTAAATGATCAGAATTTATAACTGTCATAACTACCTTCTGGAATTTCTGTTTAGAAAATTATGAACATAGAATCTTTTGCATCCAAGTTCATGAACTCAAAATTATTGATTCTCAAAGATTATCAAGCGATGATTAACACTGCATGGGTCTCCAGGAATCTTTTAGAGTTCTGAACATTAGACCTTATGATTCTCATCTATAAACATAACATTGACAGAAAATTGAGTAAATTCATAATTCTGCCAGATCATACCTAACTTGGTTACATCATCCAAATTTCTTACGTAATTGGAACGAACAATTGGCGCATTAAAGATGTGGAAGTGTTATGATCTTCGAAAATCGAATTCAAGATATGATGCAAAATTCAGATTAAATGATGAAATTGAGGTTTATACTCTGCTGAAACAGAATTACGAAATGGAAATAGAAACCAAAAAGATAAGAAATTCACAATTTGATAACCGATCATTCTTCTTGTATCTCAAATAACAAAGAATTAAAAACGAATACACCTGGAAATCTGATTGCTATCAGAATAATGCAAAGATGAGCGAACGAGTCGGAGTTTAGATGATGATCGTCATGATGGATGAACAAGCGATCCGAAAGCAACTCTCCTCCCAGGGTATCCTCTAGCTAATCTAACAACTAATCTTAAAGAAATCTACTGCGAAATTGAATTACAAATCTACGGAAACAAATTACAAATCTGAAGAACATCAAAGTAAATTGCAGAGAAAATTAAATCCTAACCTACCTACTAAATTCTAAAAAGTGGACTGGAGAGTAAAGTCGAGCTATTCTCTTCAATCTCCCGCCTGCTGAGCTGATTCCCCAAGGGTCTTATTTATAGATGGGTGTTGTAACTGCTTCTACCTTGGATGATAACCGCTCGCATCAGAATAGCTCTCCTCTCGCTTTGTCCAGTTCCTTCAAAGCGAGAGTCAGAAATGTAATCATCTTTCTTGATGAGGCGAGGTCTCACAGTTTCTCCAAAGAATTCTGCTTCTCGCCGTAACGGATAAAACTTCTGTCTTGCACAGACTTCCTTTCCTCGCGATGTCAATCATCATCGCGTGGACTTCAGCATCCGCACATTTTCCTTAAATCTTTTCCTGATTTAGGAAACAAGCCCTCGCACCATTCCTTTTCTTTCCTCGCCATGTCCTTTCCACTTCCTGCTGTTTTCCAGCTTAACTTCCTGTTGCATGACGAAGCGTGGATCAGTTCAATAGAAACACTGCGTGCGAGACTTACAACGAAAACTCAGAATTTCAAGCCATTTTTCATGTATTTTCCAACTCCTTTGCAATCTTAATTCTTCTTCCATCTTTTCTAATCCTTTATGATCATTCATCAAAAATCAATGGAATTAAGAGCAAAAGATCATCATTAAGACACTAAATTGGACGCAAATGACAGTCACAAAAGGCTGTCATCAAAAAGTGCCATAAGGGCAAGTAAAAGTAGTTTTTTCATGGTCTTCGCTAGAAATAACAATCTGATTATACCCAGAATAACCATCCAAAAAGCAATAAAATTCTCTCCCTGCCAACCTCTCAAGCATTTGATCAATAAAAGGCAATGGAAAATGGTCCTTGCGGGTGGCCTCATTCAGTTTCCGGTAGTCGATGCAAACTCTCCATCCGGTCACTGGCCTGGTTGCAACCTCTTCTCCTTGCTCATTCTTGGTTATGCACATCCCTCCTCGTTTTGGCACGACCTGCACTGGGCTAACCCATTTGCTGTCAGAAATAGGATAGATTATACCAGCATCTAAGAGCTTGATAACCTCCTTTCTTACCACTTCTTGCATGAGGGGGTTCAAACGCCTCTGAGGCTGACGGGAGGGTTTATACTCTTCTTCCATTAAAATCCCGTGCATGCAAATAGAAGGGCTTATTCCTTTTATATCAGAAATGGTCCAACCTATTGCATGTACATGTTTCTTAAGAACGACCACCAGAGCATTTTCTTGCTCTTGGGAGAGCTTAGCCGAAACAATCACAGGTAATTTTTTATGTTCTGCGAGAAACACGTACTTGAGATGATCGGGTAATGTTTTAAGTTCAAGCTCTGGTGGGCATTCAACGGAAGGGAGTAATTTGCGAGAATTGGGTAGTGGGAGATCAGATTTACCTTCGGGACCCTGCATCAGTACAGGATCCTCTTCTTCCTCTTCGGTGCCATCATTTCCTTGTGCAGTGAAATCAGCACCATCATATGCTTCAAGGTCCCCGGACTCGGGATCCTCAAATTGGACGGCGCTGCACTGTTCCTTTGGCTCAGCACCAGCAGGCTTCAGTACCTGCTTTGAAGGTCCATACAGCATCATTTCATTATTGTTTCCAGAGTCTAGCTCTTTCCTAACTATTACATCATCAAAAGAAAAATAAGAACTGTCGTTCGGAAATTTCTGCAGTTTCTGCATGTCGAAAATGACTTCATCCCCATCAACGCGAAGTGTTACCCTTCCGGATTTGGCATCAATTAGTGCTCCGCCTGTGGCCAGGAACGGCCTGCCTAAGATGAGAGGCATGTCGGAGTCCTCCTCGATGTCCAGAATGATGAAATCCACTGGGAACGGAGTACTGCCTGCTTTGATTATCACATCTTTCAAGATCCCGATTGGCTTTGTAATTGACCTATCTGCGAGCTGGAGCCTCATTTTGACTGGTTCAACTACTCCAAGCTTAAGACGTTTAACCATGGTTAATGGCATAACGTTAATGCTGGATCCGAGGTCACATAGTCCTTTTCCGGCGTTGTTCTGGCCAATCCGAATCGGCAATGTATAGCATCCGGGATCCTCTTTCGTTTCTGGCAGCTTCTTCTGAATGATAGCACTGCAAGTGCTGTTGAGTACCACCAATTCGTCTTGCTCAACCTGTCTCTTTCCTGAAATCATTTCTTTCAAGAACTTAGCATAGACTGGCATTTCAAAGATCATTTCTATCAAAGGAATGGTAATCTCAACTTCCCGCAGTCTTTTCAGAAATTTTTCAAACTTCAGATCTTGTTGCTTATTTTTAAGTCTAGTCGAGTAAGGAACCCTAGGCATGAACTTGTTTTTGTTATCATGTTTTGGTGGCAGTTGGTTAGAGGTTGTACCTTCACCATTACCGTTTTCTGTTTCTGCCGTTCTTTTTGCAGCGTCAGTCTGCTGTTCGGCTTCCTTTTGTTCATCCATTGCTTCCTTATCAGCATTGTCAACAACATCATCATCTTCCTCATGAGTGTTTCCAGTATCCACTCCTTTTGGTCCAGCCAGTGCCTTCCCAGATTTCAAAGTTATTGCTTTGCATTGCGGGTTCTTTTCCGCAGTGCTTGGCAATGTTCCTTTATCCCTTTTCTGCATTTCATTAGCCATCTGAGTAACTTGGGTCTCCACATTTCTGATGGAAGCCTGCAGCTGAGTGTTAATCTCCTTCTGGCTAGTGATAAAATCAGTCATCAAATTCTCCAGCCTTGAAGGGGGCTTTTGATTTTGGTTCTGATTCTGGTTTTGGTTCCATTGGCCTTGGTTCGGGATGAATTGAGGCTGGAAGTTTTGGGGCTGAAAATTTTGGAAGTTCTGGGTGGGCTGTTGGAAATTTTGAGGAGGCCTCTGTTGGATCTGGGGTTGGAAACCTGGGTTCTGAAAATTCTGTCCCCTGTTCTGATTGAATCCTTGGTTCTGCTGAGGATTGAATTGCTGCTGTTGTGGCTTGTTCAAGAGGTGGGAATTAAGGGCATTGTTGTTTGAGTATGACAAGTTTGGGTGCCTGTTTGGGAAAGCCCCTGCAAAGTTACAGCTTTCAGCTGTAAGCTGTTCGCATGTGTCAGTTGCGTGAGCACCTTGACATAGTCCACAAATTACATCTGTTTGCTGCCCTTAAGTGGAGCTCCCAGCTCCCTGATTAATAGACAATGCTGCCACCTATTCTTGCAGCTTTTCAATATCTGATTTCTCTGTTGTACCTACAGCACACAAACCACGAGGGGGAGGGGAATTAACATCATCAGAAAGAACAGATCTGTTTACACTCATTGCTTCAATCTTGGCCCAAGCTTGATCCATGGGAATGTATAGCAGGTGTTGACCACCGGCAGCATCAAGCATGTTCTTCCATGCTGGGGTCAAACCGCTTTAAAACTTTCTCAATTTCTCCCAATCATGGAAACCATGCTGGGGGCATTTCCTGAGCAAGTTGAAGAACCGTTCCTTTGCATCATACAGGGACTCGTCTGGCTTCATCTTGAATTCCGCAATCTTAGAGCGGCATTCATCCACCTTGGATTCCGGGAAGTACTTTGTCAGGAAGTTTCTGATCACGTCCTCCCATTTAGACTTCTGATTCACGGGCAGTGATTTGTACCATGTTCTTGCCCCGCTAGTCAGAGAGAAAGGAAACAGCCTTAGTCGAATGGTGTTAGCAGTTACATTCTGGTTCTTGATAGTATCACACAATTCTAGGAAAGTCTGCAGATGATCATGGGGATCTTCATGACTTGCTCCTGCGAACTGATTGCTCTGAACAAGATTGATGAGGGCCGGCTTCAATTCGAAGTTCCTGGCCAAGAATGGAGCTTGTCCAGGAATGTTCAAATATGGCTCTAAGATTGGCTGCATGTAATCAGCGGCTGCTGCTTGTTGATTGTTCTCAACTCCTCCTTGATACTGCTGTGGGTAGTAGTTCTGATGCATATAGTAGTTCCTCGGATCATTGAAGTCATTAGGATTTGGGGGATTCTGATGGGGATTCTGGTACTGCTGATTTTGCTGGTTCTGGAAGTTTTGGTGGTTTTGGTTGTTTGGTGGGTTTTGGGGGTTCGGGTTGGGAGGAGGTGCCTCGAAGTGTTGCTGTTCAATGTTTGGTGGGTTCCCACCTCCTTGTATGATCTGAGGAGGGGGATCATCCAAATCATCGTTATCAGCATCCTCGGGGTCTTCCTCGATGTTGTGAAGTGGTGGATTGGGTGGAATGATTGGGGGAAGGTCAGGGTTGGCCATATCAGAGATGTCGCTACTGGTGCTTGGTGAAAGTAGTGCCTGTCTTTCCCGTTCCCGTCTCCGTTTAGTCTCCGCCCTAAGACGTCGAGCTGTCTTTTCTATTTCTGCGTTATACGGGATTTCGGCTGGCGTCTGCTTCCTCCTTTGCATAGAACAACGGCTTCAATAATGACGGTACCTGCATATTCCCCAGGTTAGAATTGGTTTCGGGGTGAATATTTATATTTATATGTATAAGCTAACTAGGAGCAATGAGGAATGTAATTCTCTAATAAAACGGCGCTGCATCCTCCCCGGCAACGGCGCCATGAAACATTTGACAATTTCCGCACACGAGTATTTTCTAAGATATCCCAGATTAAATTTATTATAAGAAAGAGTTATGATTCGTGGGAAAGGGTTTAAAGATATATTTATAGGTTGTCACGTTTTTATTACTCGTGTTAAGAAACTGTGGCCCGAAAGCGCACGGTGTCAAAAATTGCAGTAATTTATAGTAAGACCGGATCGTTCACTGGAGGATGTGCGATAGAAGCAGGGCCCACGTCGTTTTACTAGATTTTCCATTCGTATTGCTCCAATTGGTTTGAAAAGTGATTAACAACTACTGGCATGAATTTAAACTAAACTATAAAAGCGTTTAAATTTATTCTACAAAGCAAATAAATCTATTCTAGAAAGCGGGTAAAGTATATTCTAAGAATGCGATAGATACTATCTATAACAGCAATGAAAATTTACATTGTGCTAGCTATGAAGCTGAATCACAATGTAGACAGAAAGGACAGGAAGAGAAGAATAAATATTGGACAAGATTCAGATACAGCAGTATTAAACTTCCATTTTTATACACAGATCTTTGTTTGGGATAATCCTGTCAGACAGCTAATTCTCATGCCCTCAATACTGCGTTCCCTTTAACAGACAGGTACTTATAGTATGAGTTTACATGTTCTTAAGACAGCAAATTCTAAGATACCACAAAGTTGTAACTGCCCTGGCCTGGGTATGTTACTTCATCTGTGGTGGATAAGCAACACCTGACAAATCATTTATTGACATGCCAAGTACTACTATCATTCTCCCATGTCACACCCAAAGATTCTAATTAAGCCCTAAACTATCCCTTAACTATCAATCCTAGTAGTAGTTACACAACTCTCAAAACAACCGAGTGACCTCTATCGAAAGCATTTAAAGAAAGCAGTAAAGAAGGCAGTAGAGAAAGCATTTAAAATCCTATCACTCGGAGGTTTAAAGGTCTGACTCCGGTAGTAAAAGACAGCTCCCCATCAGAATGATGAAGTATGGATCAAGAATTCCCGGCTCTTGGTGAACTACTCGTGTATTCACTTCCTTCCGGGTGGTTGTGAGATACAAACTAATGAAACGAACTAATAAATTAGTTCGCTCCGGATGCACTCACTCAGGACTCAAAAATAGGCTTTGGCAGAAGAGGATAGCAGTTGAAAGAAAACTCAACCCTATCTTAGAAAATAACCAAGGCCTGGATGATGTTCCTCTAAGATTATTTACTACACTGTATTTGAGTCCAAGTGGACCCCATCTCGGTGTAATATTTAATCTTAGATTCCCAACAAACAACAATTTTGGAAAATAATGAGTTTGAAAACCATTCCCTAAACAGGTACTAGACTCTCAATTAAAACACAGATCCTTTCAGTCTAGATGAGACCTAATCGCTGGCTCTGCTTCTAATTTCCCAAAATCAACCCTTGATAGAATATGAATTAGTCATAACTGAAAAATTTATCCCTTACTCAGATCCGAATTTTATAAAGGAATTTTTTTTGTCGGAAATTTAATATGCAATATCTGTTTTAAACTATGCTTCTATTGTCCAAGGGAAGGATCCCAAAATATTTTAGACCACAACAATACATAATAATAGCATGCATACGGATATATGGAAGTGTAAAATTAATTGACCCAAAATATAGAGGCGGGTCTAGACAGAAGGTGGAACACAGAGATGAAGTGGTCAGGAGACCAAAGTACTGGCAGAATAATCGGGTGGACTGTAAACATCTACCGTCCAATTTCCCAATTATTCGGATGGAGCGAATTTAGACAGCTTAGACCCTGTAATGGTAGTGTCAATGCCAGTTGGGCCTCCACTGTCTGTGAATTCGGATAAAAACCTACATGCTTCCTCTCTGCAGTACTTATCAGCTAATGTTGACAGACATTAGCAGAGTTTTATCACAGATTGGAATTTGGGTTTGGAAATTAAGATAAATAAAATAAAACTGTATCCGGATAAGAATTAACTGAGCAGCTATTATGGTCCCGGATGGACGAACCGCCATGGCTTCCACTGACTGCCATCCAAACCATGCAAAATAACACTTAGTAACTAATACCCAGAATACGAGCTAGTTATCCGTGAGGGAATACCCGCCAACATTAGTCTGATGTATTCTTTACTAGTTGTTACACACAATACGCAAAAGACAAAATAAAATGAAATAAAGAGAAGAGCTTGCATGAGAGACATTGGTTTCTCGTGCAAGGTAATGGAATCAATCCATAATTGATGGCTTAAATAATCCCTCCTACCATAATTAATTACAGTCCGGATTATCTGTTTAAGACATCATGATTTTGTTTATAGAAAATTGTTTTAATGGCAATTGAACAAAGATCCTTTAATCACAACAATTAGTGATTCAATTATTGCTAATTAGAATCATCAATCATTAATGACTAGAGGGTTCAATTAATTAACAGGTGGAAATGGAGAATCAAAATTTTGGCAGCATAACGCCTTATATTGCAATTCTAGGGTATTACATCTTAATCTGTGGGATTCAGATGTGAGTTTTTGCAATATAATGGAGAGTAGAAGATCAGAATTTTGGGATTAAATAGGGAAGAGGATTCTGTCGAGATACCATAAATGGTGTCATGGGCCTAGACCCTCGACATGGGTGCCTCGACAGATTTACAGAAATTTGGGCAGAGTTTCACCTTGTGTCACTAAGCAAAAGTTGTGTCGCGGACCGTGGGTCCGCGACAGGTGTTTAGCGACACAGGGTTGCTCTGGAAATTTCTAAGTATTTTGGTTCCCAGTCGCTAATCTGGAATTGTGTCGCGGAGCATGGCTCCGCGACAGGATGTCTAGCGACTGGGGTTTTCAAAATGAATATGCAAGGCATAATTTCCTGTCTCGGAATAAAAGTTGAGTCGCGAACCATGGGTCCACGACAAGGGTGTTCCGCGACTGGAGCCATGCAGAGAAAAATAACAAGAGTTTGGTTCCTGGTTGCTAAGCATGGTTGAGTCGAGGACCGTGGGTCCGCGACAAGGTGTTTAGCGACCAAGGGTTTTCAGATAATGAAGACAAGTGTCCCTAGACATCCATGTCGCGGAACACCCTCCTGTCGACAAACGTGGCTTAGCGACAGGAGTCGGTTAGCAACATGGGTGGTTCAGGACCCAAGTCAGAAAAAAGCAAAGTTGAACAGTAGCATGCAAACAGTGTGATCTCACCCCATTTCGGATTAAAAAGCTATTCTAAGCCAGAAGCAACCAAACAACATTTAAAATAACAAGAACATGCTTGAACAGAATTAAACCTACCTAGAACAATATTTAAAATAAAGCAACATCCTAATCTAGGGTTTGATCACACACATACATAGCATCATCCATAAAAATAACAGTAGGAAGCATAATGAGGAGAAATGGGGATCAAATGACCCCAAAAAGGAAAATGAAAGCATAAAATCCATGGGGTGTGAGACCCATTTCATGATTTGGGACACATTTGGTGAATATTTTCCCATATTATTAAATGGGGTTTGTTAATACCCATGATTTGGGTATTACAAAACCCTAAAAACAAAGTTAGAATGAAGAACATGGTATTAAACTGGCTAACTATCTACTGAAACAGTAAAACACAAAACAAAACTCTAAACTAAGCTAAACTATGGACATAATTAAATAATACAAAAAAGTGAAAATAAACCTAAACTAAGACTACCTAGAGAGGGATTCTCCAACTGTGTCTTCAAGAGAATGATTTTTCTAACTCTGTACTCATGGGGGTCTCCTCATATTTATAGGAGTGGAGCCCTAGGCCCATGGGCTTGATCTGAGGCCCACTGTGTCTCAAGACATCACACACATCACAACTTTGTCGCGGGACAGGGCTGCATGTGGCAAGGCTTCTCGACTGGGTCTTGTGTCTCTATCCGTGTCCGTGTCGCTAATGCATGGACCGCGACCGGGGTTCCTCGACTGGGATGTGGCTTGGCCTCCAAGGTGTTGGTGGCGCGGAGCTTTGGTCGTGTCGCGAAACCATGGTCCTCGACCAGGGTTCCTCGACCGGAGGTTCCCAGACTGGTCTTCTTCTTCATGTTGCATGCTGGGTCGCGAATCTCTCCTGTGTCGCGGAACCATGGTCCTCGACCAGGGTTCCTCGACCAGATGTTCCCAGACAGAGCTGAATGGGCCAGATGGGCCGAAGTTGTTCTTTTTGTGGGCTTTTCTATCTTTTCCCATCTTTTTGTATTTTTATGGGCTTGTTTATTCTTTTGCCCATCTTTTTGCATCCTTTTTCTTTTCTTTTCTCTTTCTCATGTTTTTGGATTTTTCTAACATAAATATGTAATAAAATTACATATTTATGCATTTTTCATACCAGCTCAATATTTTTACAATTATGCATAAATCAGTCCAATTCAACTGCTTTCTTATTTATTATAAGACCGGAACGCGATCAAATGCCCGTTTTAGACACGGAAATGGATCGAAAATAATGGTCATTTCTGGCCATTATCAGTTAGTGTCCTCGCATCTTTTCAAAATTTTTGCAAGATTTGTCAAACATTCATCAAAAGTATCTCCATACACAGAGAAGTCATCCATGAAAACTTCAATGCATTTTTCGTAAATTCTGAGAAAATAGAAATCATGCATTGCTGAAAAGTGGCAGGCGCATTGCAAAGTCCAAAAGGCATGCGCCTGTACGCAAAAGTTCCATATGGGCACGTGAAAGTGGTCTTATCGTGATCTTCACTAGCTATTACAATCTGATTGTAACCAGAGTACCCATCCAAAAAGCAGTAGTACTCCCTCCCGGCCAACCTCTCCAGCATCTGATCAATGAATGGCAAGGGAAAATGGTCCTTCCGCGTAGCGGTGTTAAGCTTCCGGTAGTCGATGCAGACTCTCCAACCGGTTACTGGACGTGTCACCACTTCTTCTCCTTGCTCATTAGTCGTTATGCACATCCCCCCATGCTTAGGTACTACCTGCACTGGGCTAACCCATTTGCTGTCAGATATAGGATAGATGATACCAGCATCTAAGAGCTTGATAACTTCTTTCCTTACCACTTCTTGCATATGGGGGTTCAGACGCCTTTGTGGTTGCCTTGAGGGCTTGTACTCCTCTTCCATTAAAATTCTGTGCATGCAAACAGAGGGGCTTATTCCTTTTATATCAGAAATGGTCCATCCAATTGCATGTACATATTTCTTTAGAATGTCTACCAGAGCTTTTTCTTGTTCTTGTGTCAGCTTGGCTGACACAATTACCGGTAATCTTTTATGTTCAGCGAGAAAGACGTACTTAAGATGATCCAGAAGTATTTTAAGTTCAAGCTCTGGCGGACATTCAACGGAAGGTGGTAATTTGCGAGAATTGGTTGGGGGTGAGAGATCAGATTTACCTTCAGGACCCTGTGTCAGTACAGGGTCCACTTCCTCTTCCGTGGTGCTCTCTTCCTCCTCCGGAGTGACTTCAACACCGTCAAACTCTTCAAGATCCCCTGTGATAGGGTCTTCGAAGTGAACAGCGTTGCAGCTTCTTTGTTGCTCAGCACCTCCAGGCGTCAGTACCTGTTTTGAAATTTTGTCCGTCATCACAGTCATAGAGTCTATGCTCTCGTCCTCACGCCTACTTTCTATTACATCAAACATGGAACAAGATCCCTCATTCGGGAATTTCTGCAGCTCTTCCATGTCAAAAGAGATTTCCCGATTGTCCACCCTCAATGTGACTCTTCCAGATGTGGCGTCAGTCAGTGCACCGCCAGTGGCCAAAAACGGGCGTCCCAGGATAAGTGGCATTTCAGAGTCCTCTTCAATGTCAAGGATGATGAAGTCAACCGGGAAAAGAACTTGACCGGTTTTGACTACTACATCCTTGAGGATTCCTACGGGCTTGGTGATTGATCTGTCTGCCAGTTGCAGTTTCATCTTGACCGGTTCAATCTCTCCGAGCCTTAGGCGAATTGCCATGGCTAGAGGCATCACGTTGATGCTGGATCCTAGATCACATAACCCCATGCTCACTTTGGCCTTTCCGATCTGTACTGGTAGCGTGCAACACCCAGGGTCCTCTTTCTTTTCGGGTAGCTTCCTTTGAACTATGGCACTGCATGTGCTGTTGAGGATGATCACCTCCTCCTGCTCTACCTGCCTTTTCCCTGAAATCAATTCTTTCAAAAACTTAGCATAGGTGGGCATTTCTGAAAGCATTTCCACGAGAGGAATGGTTATCTCTACAGACTTTAACCGTTCTAGAAATTTCTTGAATTTAAGGTCATGTTCCTTATTTTTAAGACGTGCAGGGTACGACACCCTTGGCATGTACTTATTATTATCTATTTTTGGTGGTAAAGCGAAGGAAGTTGTACCTTCACCCATACCCTCTTCAGCTTCATTTGCAGCTTCAGCCTGCGAGTTAGTTGTATCTGATTTATCCTTTACCAGCTCAACACTTTCATCTCCTTCAACCTTTTCCTTTTCCTTTTCCACCTCCAGTGAAACCTTTACTTTCATGGCTTTCTTCTTTGCAGATCCAACATTTCCCTTCAGAGTCTTGCCTCCCCGCAATGTGATTGCTTTACATTGCGGGTTGGCTTCAGTGCTGCTCGGCAGTGTTCATTTCCCTCTGTTTTGCAATTCCTTAGCCAACTGGGTGACCTGCGTCTCCACATTTTTGATTGATGACTGCAATTGTTGGTTTATCTCCCTTTGATTGGAAATAAACTCGGTCATCAAATACTCCAGGCGAGATGGTGGCTTTTGGTTGTATTGCTGATTCTGATCAGGTTGGGATTGGAAGTTTTGGAAATTCTGGCCTTGGTTTTGGTTGGGCCTCTGTTGGATATGGGGTTGAAAGTTCTGGTTCTGGTTCTGGAAGTTCTGAACTCTCTGCTGAACGAATCCTTGGTTCTGAGGTCTGAAGTTCTGCTGAAGGTTCTGGTTTGCAAACTGGTTAGGCTGGTTTGGCTGTGTCAACAAATGCGCATTGAGTGCATTGTTGTTGGAATAGGAGAGGTTGGGGTGGCAGTTCTGGTAGTTCCCTGCATAATGGCAGCTTTCGGTAGCTAGTTGTTGGCATGTGTCAGTTGGATGTGGTCCTTGACATAGCCCACAAATTGCTCCCGATTGCTGTGCTTGCACTTGGCCAGATGAGGCTCCTGCCTGAGAAGTACCTGCTCCCCTTCCTTTCTCCTGCCCTAGCTGTATCGCAGCTACCTGTTCCTGCAATTTTTCGAAATCTGTTTTTCCTTCACTTACAGCAAAGACTTTTCTAGGAGGGTCCGCCTTCTTGTCACCGCTGTTCAACACAGATCTGTTGACAGACATTGTCTCAATCTTTTCCCAGGCTTGATCCATGGGCAAATGGAGTAAATGTCTTCCGCCTGCAGCGTCCAACATCATTCTCCATGGATGGGTGAGTCCTCCATAGAATTTCCTCAGTTGCTCCCACGGTTGGTATCCGTGTTGGGGGCATCGCCTCAAAAGGCTGGCGAATCTTTCCTTTGCGTCATACAATGACTCGTCCGACTTCATCTTGAACTCTCCAATTTTCTCTCGTCCCTCGTCTATCTTAGATTCCGGAAAATACTTTAACAGAAAACTCCTTACCAAATCTGCCCAGGTACTCCTTTGATTTATGGGCAATGATTTATACCAATCCCTGGCACCACTAAACAAAGAAAAGGGAAACAACATTAGTCTTATAGCATCAGGTGAGACTCCATGATTTTTTATTGTGTCGCAGAGCTCCAGGAAGGTTTGGAGATGATCATGGGGATCCTCATGATTTGCACCGCAAAATTGGTTGTTCTGCACCAAGTTGATGAGTGCCGGTTTGAGCTCAAAATTGCGTGCAGGAAATTCTGCTCTCTCAGGCCTATCCAGATAGGGCTCCACGATGGGCTGCATAAAATCAGCTGCTGCTTGCTGCTGTTGATTTTCTTGCTCTGCTTGGTTTTGATACTGCTGGTGGTAGTTGGGATTCTGCTGAAAAATATTATCGGGATCATGAGGGTTGTTTTGGAATTGGTCCTGATTGAAGGCTTGATTCTGGTATTGCTGGTTTGGTATATTTTGGTTTTGTTGGTTATATTGGTTAGGGGGTGGTGGTTGTTGGTGGAACTGCTGATATTGTTGCTGATTTGGATTAGGTAGATCTTCCTCCTCGTTTGCACGATTCGGGTGTTCTACCATACCCCCATCAGCTCCATTACCAGGATTATTGGGTGGTTGGTCTAATGGTAAGATCGGGGGAATGTCTTGGTTCTCTGCCAAATCGGACATTTCACTGCTTGTGGTTTCGGGTGAAGTACGAGTCCGGGCTTCCTGCTCTTTCCTTCGTCTGGCTTGCGCCCTCAGTTGGCGAGCGGTCCTTTCTATTTCTAGATCGAACGGTAGCTCAGGCAATGTGGCCTTTCTCCTTTGCATAAGCAGTTTATATCAAGATTTGACAGCACCTGCACAACCCCCAGGTTAGTAATGATTCGAGAATATATACAAACACTATCTATGAGTAAATCAGGAGTGTAGTTCTCTTAATAAACGACGCTGCAACCTCCCCGGCAACGGCGCCATGAAAATTTTGACACATTTCATTGCGCTGCCGGGGGGGGGGGGGTGGTGAAGCGACCTCTAAATACAATCTCCAATTTCATGGCGCTCCCAAGTTATGATCCCCGGCAACGGCGCCATGAAACTTTTGACACTTTCCTACACGAGCTTTTCTAAAATGTCCCAAGTTAAATTTATTAAAAGAAACGAGTTATGATTTGTGGGAAAGGGGTTTAAAGATATATTTCGCTTTTTATTACTCATGTGGGATTCTCTGATTTCAAACGGCGCTGTGATCCTCCCCGGCATGAAACTTTTGATAACTTTCATGGTGCAGCCAGGATAGATAGTTCAATCTTGACCTCCAGTCTGTCACACTGAAGGTCCCCGGCCATTGGCATCATGAAACTTATCATAGTTTCATGTCATGAAGATCCTTGCTATGAAACTTTTAACACATTCCCACTATATGAGTATTTTCTGAAAAATCATAATCCTGATTTTCAATTTTATTCAGTGAAACCAATTTATGAAGATGGAGTTGGGATTAGGGATATATTATAGGTTGTCACGTTTTTATTACTCGTGTTAAGAAACTGTGCCCCCGAAAGCGCACGGTGTCAAAAATTGCAGTAATTTATAGTAAGACCGGATCGTTCACTGGAGGATGTGCGATAGAAGCAGGGCCCACGTCGTTTACTAAGATTTTCCACTCGGTTACTCGATTCAAGTTTTGCAATGGTTTCTAACAACTACTTGACAGTAATTTAAAATAGATTATGAAAGCAGTAAAATTATTCTACAAAACATGGTAAATTTAATCTAAAAAGCGATTAAATTTATTCTAAGAAAGTTATAATAATTATGCTAGGAAAGCGAATAAAATTATTCTACGAAAGCGAATTAAAATGTGACAGAAGGGACAGGGAGAAAATAATAAAGATTGGACAAGATTCAGATGAAACACAATTAAACTTCCATTTTAATACACAGATCTTTGTTTGGGATAATTCGTCAGTTAGCTAACTCTCATGCTTTTTGCACTATGTTCCCTTTAACAGACAGGTACTTACAGTGAGAATTTACATGCTCTTAAGACCTCAATTTCTAAGATACCACAGATTAATAACTCCCCTTGCAATGCCTTGCAAGAGCATGTTAGTCATATGTGGTGGACAAGCAACACCTAACTTATCATTAGTTGATATGCCAAGTACTCCTATCGTCCCCCTTGTCACACCCAAAGTCCAAATCTAACCCCGAACTAATCCATAACTCTTAAACCTTACAACCGGCAGCCACATCTCTCATTCTTCCGAGTGACCTCTATGAAAGCATTTTAAAGGAAGCGGTAAAGAAAGCAGTAAAGAAAGCATTTAAAAACCTATCACTCGGATGTCTTAAAAGATCAACACAATCCGTTAGTATAAAAGAGCCCCTGGTCTTTGTGACCAGATGCAGATTTAGAACTTCCCACATATCAGTAAGCCACAGGGCTTATAATATCTGGTTAGTTATGAGATACAAACATGAGTGGAACAGACCTATGAAGATCTATTCCGAATGTACCCACTCGAGACTCAATTTTAGGCTTTGGCGGGAAAAGATAGTAGTTGAAAGAATACTCAACTTTACCTTAGAAATTAACTAAGGCCTATATGTTGTTCCTCTAGTATTATTTATCACATCTTATCCGAGTCCAAGTGGACACTGATTCGATGTAACACTTAATAAAAGATTTCCAACACACAGCAACTTTGAGAAACAAATAGATATTTGAAAATCATTCCCTAAACAGGTACTAAACTCTCAATTTAAACACAGATCCTTTCAGTCTGGGTGAGACCTAATCGCTGACTCTCATTCTAAGTTCTCAAAATCAACCCCCAGCAGAAGATGAATTAGTAATGACTGTGAAATTATCCCTTACTCAGATCCGGATTTTATAAAGTGATTTTTGTGGAAATTTATTGCGCAGCATCTGATTGAAATCAAGACTTCTATGTCCAAGGAGAAGGATCTCCAAAATATTATAGACCACAATATCTACATAATAATATCATGCATACATGTATATGAGAAGTAAAATAAATTACCCCAAAATATATGGTGGGGTTAGACAGAATTTGATACACAAAGATGGATTAGCCAAAGATACGAAGAAAATGGCTACAGAGATTGCCAGAAATAATTGGGGTTATCCGGATTGCACACATCTGCTATCCGGTTCCCAAGTATTCCAGATGGAATGATGTTTAGACAGTGGAAAGCCTTAAATGACAGTTGCCGCAGTCATCTTAGACTTCACTATCTGTGAATCTGGATGAAAACCCACATGTTCTATTACTGCAGTAATTAATAGATGACATTGGCATATATCATCTATAATTAATACAACTCTAGATTCGGGTTTGAAATTAAGGTAAAGAAAAGAAAACTGTATCCGGATAGGAGTCAGCTGAGCAGCTATTATAATCCCGGATGGACGAACCGCCAAGGCTTCCACCGACCACCACCCGAACCATGCAAAATAACAACTAGTAATTAATACTCAGAATACGAGCTAGTTATCCGTGTGGGAATACCCACCAACATTAGTCTGATATATTTCTTGCTAGTTGTTCATACACACAATGAAAGAGAAAATAGACAAAATTAGAAAATGTTTTTGGTATTGTATGAGTGTTAATCACACAATAATTAGACACTGATGGATTGAGATGTGTAATGGATAAAATTAGATGTAATGGGCCTAGGCCCAATACACCCATGCAACTTACACAACTCTTGAAATAAAATATTTTTGGAGATTTAAAATAGGAGGAAGAAAGCAATTCGATCTATTGGGCAAAATTCAAAAGAGACCGAATTGAGGATGCATGAGGTATGAAGTAACACCATACCCAATTAATCCTTGTAAAGTCATGAAGCATCCTCTAATTCGAATTGTCAAGCAATTCGGTCTAAACCAAATTGGACAATTCGAATTGATGAAGTCATTTCTTCACTCAAATTTGGCCAAGGCATTTACCCCAAAAGAGGGTAATTCGAACTGCAAATTGAATTCGGTCTAGACCGAATTTGGACAATTCGAATTGGTAAGACAGAGAAAATAAACTAAGGCATGAATGGATGGAATGCATACAATGTGGTTTCCAAAGCCAATTCGGTCTATATGAGTAATTCGGTCTAAACCGAATTACCTAGACCGAATTGCTTAGAGAACCACATGAAGACAACACTTTTTGCTATGCAATTCGGTCTCATGGGCAATTCGGCATAGACCGAATTGCCTAGATCAAATTGCATATGAATTTTTAGATAAAGCATTCAACAAATATTTTTGCCATGCAATTCCATTCTCATGGGCAATTCGGTCTAGACCGAATTGCCTCAAATCGAATTGCATGTCTTTTCTCTCATAAGTGCAGGTTCGGGTTACATTGTGTGGTTCATGATGGATAAGATTTACCAAATCCTTCATTTCACATCAATGTCACCTCACAGCCACACTAATGAGTGTTTTTAAGGAAAATAGACCTAGGTTACGTGGCTAGCAGGTATTGGCATGAAACAAACCTTAAAACTTCAAACAAGCAATCAGAGATAAAAAACTTAAACATCTACTGAACAAATAAGAACACATGCTTAAAAAATAAGAACACCTACATTATCTAAGGCAATGATAAACTAACAAAAGAGACTAAAATAACAACTGAAAAGCATGAAAATAAATTCTAACAAGCCTAAGATTGTCTAAGACCTAAGAACACTCATTTGAATCTCTAAGGTGTAAGATCAAGCCAAAAACCCACTACCATACATTTATTGAGAATGTAAGTCAACTAGGACATAGTAAATGTAACCTAGTTGAAACAAACAAACATTCTAACATTTATTGCTAAGGGAAGCATTAAATAAATGCCAAACACTTGAAATGAAAACCCATTTCTGGATTCTTTCTTGTATTGACACTTAAAAGCAGTAAATAACACTAAAACCATTCATTGGCTTGAAGGTAGGGTTCATTCTAACTACAAAGCATTTAAAGTTTATGGAAATGGCTACACTAAGGGTGGTAACAAGCTTCTATGAAAAATAAACTAAGCTCAAAAGCAATAAAACTACATTACAAGCATGAAATTAAACTAACTAACTACACTACCTACCTAACCCTTAAGGGGTGAAGAACCTTCTGCTCCTTTTTGTCTCCCAGCAAACTGTCCAAGTGTGTAAGGATTCGGATTTTTTCTTGTGTTGAGGAAGGTCAGCTTTTATACTTCTCATCGAAACCCTAGGCCCATCATGCATTTCTCACGTGCTTCACAGCTGCAATTTTGAATGTGATTCGGTCTCCTCATGTAATTCGGTTTAGATCGAATTGATGCAATTCGAATTGCATGAGGTCCTCCTTCTTGATCTTGAGCTGGAATGTGGTATTCATCCATCAATTCGGTCTATATGTAGACCGAATTGGCCTCTTCGAATTGATGATGGCTCCTGCTTGGCTTCCTTGCTTTGAGGCTGTAACACCCCGGTTTTTGGTCACCCAGGTCGGGATGTCACCGCCACACCTCCCTAGCAAGACACGGTTTCTCCGAGCTCGCTAAAGAGATGCAAGGCTATGGTTTTCCAGAATTTAAAATAATCAAACAGCCCATTCATATATAATTTAAAAATAATACATCAAAGTTGCAGCGGAAAATAATATTTACATAAGTATAATGCAGCGGAATTTAATTATAGCCAACACGGCCAGAATACGGGTTAAACAGGCCCGTTCATGAAATTTCTAGTCTAACGTATCATTTACAAATAAAGCATTTTCCCAAAATTCCCATGAATGCATATGATGATGCATATTCTTCGGCTCTGAAAGAAACAGGAAAAAAAATACGGTTTTGGTCAGCACTACGTGCTGAGTAAGTTAACACATACAAGATTATGAGGTTTCAAAGCCTTTATTTAAATTTAATGAAAACATGTGCATAATAATTCATGTAATCGCATAATTTAGAAATAGGGATTCATAAGATCATCATATAGCTTGCAACGTAATTAAATAAGTGGCCATAAATTTAACAGCACAATTTAATACAGATTTAATATGGAATTCTCGCAACTCCTCGTTTCATATCTTTTACAGATCACCACCGCTAGGGCTCTTATGTCCGCCAGCCTTATGCCTGGGCTCTTATGTCCACAGGTATCATGGTCGATCTTTTAGTTAGAGTTAATCCGTCCGCTAGCCATACGATCAGTGTTTCGCTAGGGCTCTTACGTCAACCTAGACATACACTTGGGCTCTTATGTCCCAAGCCGCAGAGAACATTGACAGTATCTAGCTTAGTTATAACCCGCAATATTTTAATCTTCTCGTTTCGTGTATCGTATGTCAAAGTATTTCTATCCGTTTCAACCTCAAAGGCTAATTCCACCGTTCAACAAGATTTTAAGTTTTGACTCGGTCAACCACAGTTTACTCTAAAATTCGTCTAAAATCAGATTTAATTTCAAAAATTCCGAAATTTCACGTCCGACTCCGAAACGTCGAGATCTACAACTTTCGTGTTTTAACTTTTTCGATCCGAGATACGGAAACAGTTCAAAAACTCCAATTTTCGTCAGATCAGAAATCTGTCCGCGTTTTCACACAGCAGTTTAAAAGTTTCGAGATCTACCATAGCAAATGAGCTCTAAATATGATGAAATTTTACAGGGATCATCTTAAGACAATTATCTACAACTTTCATGTTCGGCTAAAGATCTAATTCGGCCTAGAACCCTAGTCAAAAACGTCGTCAAGTTCAAATCTATGTTCTGTCCAGTTTCAAGATCCGATTTTAACCCAGTTCGGTTTGGGGTGGATTTCATATATCAAATCATCACGAAAAATTCTGAAATTTTACGGAGGTAATCATAACGTATAGATCTACAACTCTTATGTTCAACGCCAAGCCTAGATCGGTCTAGATCTAAGGTAGAAATCACCAACAAGTTCGAATAAAGAATCTTTCATCGTTTCAAGATCTAAATCTAAAGCAGGCTCGTTTACGATCAGTTTAGGATACCAAAACACGATGAAAAATTATGAAATTTTGACAGGAGCTAGATCAGTGTCTTAGGGATGTTTTTCGTGTTTTAAGTTTTCTCGTTTGAACGCTTTAAGGGGTTCGAATAAATTCAACAAAAACACTGCGCCGGTGTAGACAGATTTTAGATAGGGTTCCATTCGATCTATATGTTCGAATCTTTTAACAACCCAAAACCAAAGTAAGCATTAACTTACAGATTGTTGAGCGTCCGGGATCTTCGATTCGGAGGCGTGGCTTCCCGTCCTCCGTTTATCCTCTCCGTTTGTCGGGTTCTTCGCTCTCGATTCGGATCGGGGGTTTGGAATAGAAAAAGATCGAATTTAGGATTCGTTTTCGAATCACATATGGAAAAGAATGGATCAAGGCTTACCACAGCGACGGGGGTCTCCAAATTTCGTCCAAGTCAGTTCCTCCTCTCGGTGTTGTGCCTCCGACGACTCCGGGATTAGGGTTTCGACGTATAGAAAGATTTCGTAGGGTTTCAAATGTATTCGGAGCTCTTAGGAGGTCTTATTTATAGATATTTAGGACCTAAGGCGTCTAAGATCTGACCCTCAGGGTCTTGAGTCGAGAGATGTTCAACCGAAAGTCGAAAAATCCGCGTTCGGGCGAGAGAATCGCGGAACAGCCGCAACTGCTATGCCGGCGCGCCCTTGGCACGGTCCTCCCCTTTGGAGCGCGCGGCGACCGCGCCGTCCTGGCCTGGACTTCGGTCTGGGCCGGGTCGTGCGATCCGTCGGGCGTTTCCTCCTCTCTTTCGGACTTCTATCCCCCTATGTTCCCGGATTCGGATTTCCGGGGTATCTTCGGGCTCCGATTTCCTATCTTAATTTTATTCGGATCTAAATTTATTTTTGGACTAGAGTTATTGAGTCTATCGGTGTCAGGTCCCCGTGTACCCATTTATTCGATTAAATTGTCTTCGGCTTCCCGGGTTTTCGGAATTTTGTTTTCTTTTTAATTTAAATTCCATTTCTCATTTCCTCTACATTTATTTCTTTATTTACTATATTTATTTTATTTATTGTATTTATTTTATGTTGCAAAATTCTCGGGTATTACAGTCTACCCTCCTTAAGAATCAACTTCGTCCTCGAAGTTGTGTTTCGGCTTTTCTCGTGCTAAGGTCTTTTTGTTATTTTATTATTTTGCGACTGAACTTAGAATTACAACTTCTAAGCTGCCTACGTACCCTGTGAAGGGATCAAGACATAACGTAGTTCAAAACAACTTGAATTTGTTTATTTATGATTTAGGATACATGATATCGAGTCGAACTCCAAAAATAAACTATTACGGGGTATCACAGAGGCAATTCGATCTATGCAATCAATTCGGCCTAGACCGAATTGCATAGATCGAACTCCTTCTTTTCTGTTTTGCTCAAAGTCTTCTTCTCTTCATGGTGCAATTCGGTCTAGGGGTCAATTCAGTTTAGACCGAATTGCCACAGACCGAATTGGTTGCTCTTCTCTTCTTCAACACTTATCTTTTTCTTCTTCTCTTCAGCAATTCAGTCTAATGAGCAATTCGGTTTAGGTTGAATTGCTTATAGACAGAATTGATCTTCAACACTTAACCAAAATTTCAGATTGTGGGATTTTCATTCTTTTTCCCATCTTTTTGATTTTTGTGGGCTATCTTATTCTTTTGCCCATCTTTTCATTCCTTTTTCTTTTCTTTTTCCTTTTTTCATGTTTTTGGATTTTTCTAACACAAATGCAATTAAAATTGCATATTTTTGTGTCTTTCATTACCAGCTCAATATTCTTACAAACTTGCATCAATCTGTCAAATTCAACTGCTTTCTTATTGAAATAAGATGGGATTTCGATCAAAATGTCCATCTCAGACACGGAAATGGATTGGAAATAATGGACAATTTTGGCCATTATCAATGACCCCTTTCAAGCCATACATCATGCCAAAATCTTATCTTTTCTACATTGCCAGCAATTATTCGCCAACTTTTTGTTTGATTACTCGTCTCCACCATCTCCTAAGAATTGGAGATCCTTCCCCACAATGTTTTATTCTTCTTAGGCTTCGGCATCAAGCAATCCTCACCTCCATAGTATTTTGCCCTGATCACCTCCTTCCATAGGGAATGCTCCCTCCCATATCTCCATTTCCATTTGAATAGTAATGCAGAATTAAATCTCTGAGTATCCCATAAGTGCAGCCCGCCCACCTCCTTATGTTGGCAGAGTTTTTCCCAGCAAATAGTGTGCATCTTCCTTGCTCCATTCCATTCGTTCCAAAAGAAATTGCGTTTCATCTTCCCCAGTTGTCTGCCACAGCTTTTGGAATCTTGAATAGGGATAAAAAAGTATACAGGGAGGCTGCTCATCGCCGATTTGATGAGGCATAACCTTCCAGCTTGGGAGAGAAGTCTGCCTTGCCATCTGATAATGGCCAAAATTGACCATTATTTTTAATCTATTTCCGTGTCTAAACATGGGCATTTGATCGCATTCCGGTCTTATTTAAATAAGATAGCAGTTGAATTTACAGATATTTGCAAGTTTGTATAAATAATAAGCTTTATTGAAAAACACAAAATATTGTTATTTTATTAAATTTGTGTTAAAAATTCCAAAAACATGATAAAAATATTAAAAATCCCACATTTGATAATTATGGTTTGGTGGTATTTGTTCGGTGGAACACGGGTCCATTAAACGAAACACAAACCAAATAATCAAGAGGACTAAATATCCATATTTATATTATTTTTTATTATGATTTATATATTTATAATTTTTATGTTTATTTTTATCTCTATTTTCTGCTTTAATTAAAATAATTGGTCCACTAATCAATTGTAATTAATTGCAGGTGATTTGGTAAATTGGTCCAAGAGATTTATTAATCCAATTTGAAGTAGGCCCAACATTTTCAGTCCAAAACTCTTCAAGCCCATTACACCAACTCCACAGGCTCAATACCACCCCAAGCCCAACCACACAAACCTAACCCTACCCTAATCCCCCCTGCCACAACCCCCTCCCGGCGCCGACTTCGCCGACGCCGCCGCCGGCCGGCCGGCGGCCCTCACCGCCACCACCATTTTTCTCCACCATCGTCATCTACCACCACCTCCGACCATCTCCTCCGTCCAAATCCGTTTCCGACCAAGCTTCCTCCGGCGAACTCGACGGCGTCATCCTCATCAAACCCGGGCAGCTTTGCTCACTTCCACCACTGCCCGCGCTTCCTCCTCTGATCAACAAGCTCCACCAGCACCGCCCTCGTCAGCCGACAGCTTCCACCACCACACCCGTTCTAACTCCGGCGACAAAACACTCAAATTATTCCTCCATTTCCGCATCCCACATCTCTCTCCCACCATACACCCACAACCACCATCATCAAAGCCTCCACCGCCGCCATCCTCGGCAGCCGCTGC
Organism: Hygrophila difformis; assembly: GCA_030278955.1. NCBI lineage: Eukaryota > Viridiplantae > Streptophyta > Magnoliopsida > Lamiales > Acanthaceae > Hygrophila > Hygrophila difformis. The sequence goes on along the minus strand of JAOANR010000006.1, from coordinate 27,133,422 downwards.
TGTTCCGGCCACCATTTCCATCTCCTTCGTCTCCCTCCAACGACCCCACCGTTAGCGCCTCCAACGTCATCCCTCCTCATCGGCGTTGTCCGCAGCCACCTCCTCCGGTCTCCCTCGTCCAGATCCGCAGTCCGCCGCTGCTTTCTCCACCACCACTTCCGGCGAGCTCCAGCCCAACACCACTGCTCCAACCTCCATCTCCATCCTCATCTTTGTCGTCTCTGTTTGGTCTCGCCGCCGCCGGCCACCATCCTCATCATTCCGGCCAAAGCTCCAACAGACCCCCAAATCTCCAATGAAGAAAGCAAGGAAATGGAAGAAAATAAAGAGAGGAAATGGGAAAGAGAAAAGAATGGAGGAAAGAGAACAAAGAAAAAATAGAGGAGAGAAATAAAAGAAGAAGAAGAAAGAAGAACAGAAATCAGTGCAATTCGGTTAAATGAGGTGCATTCGGTTTAAACCGAATTGTTGGAGGAGAAAAATAAATGGTGTAATTCGGTCTATTGGGGAAAGAAAAAGGGATTCGGTTTAAACCGAATTGAAACAAAAAGACCGAATTGAAAGAAAGAGGAGAAAAAAATTAAGTATTGGTACTCAATTCGGTCTAAATGGGACAATTCGGTATACACCTAGACCGAATTGATTTTGAACGAATTGATCTTAAATGGGAAAGGTGGAATGGGGCCCGCGCGTGAAGATTTGGGAAGTCCCAGGACCCGAGGTCCCGAAGAACAAATATTTTTGTCTTTTCCCTGTGGACTTCAAGTCCCGTTCCTTCCACCATCACCCCCTCCATTTCTCTCTCCCCACTTTTTGCATAAATACCCCTTCTAATTCACTTCAAAAAAAAGGAAGAGAGCACACAGTCCCAAATATTTTTCTTCCCTGTTCTTGGAGAAAACAGTGGGTTTTTGCTTAGTTTAGATTAGATTTTTTTTCTTTCTTGCAATGTAATTTAATATTTGTAATGTAGTTTGTAAATAGTTGTTTTTACCTTATTAGTGTAGCCATTTTCATAATTTTTACAGTTTTCTAGTGTAGAAATAAATTAGAGAACACCCAAATAATGGGTTGTTCTTGAACTTTTAATGCTTTTTTAGTTGATGAAATACAAGAAAATGCTTCATAAATTTGGTATGGTTTTTCTTAACCTTCTATTTATTTTGCTTTTCATACATTAAAATGTGTTTTTTTGTCTATTGTGTTATTTTACAAAATGTATGATGGCATGAGTTGGACTTGATACACCCAAAAATATTATTCTTGTCTCATGTGGTGTTTAGAATTGATATTTAGTGCATTGACATCATATTTTTGACTTGAATATTTTAATAAAATGCATGTTTAGTGGATTTGTAGTTTGTTTTATGCCTTAGAGCTTCAAATAAGTGTTCTTAGGTTTTAGATAATTTAGAGTTTGTTAGAAGTATTTTTAATGCTTTATTTTACCCTTTTTGTTCTAGATCTTTTATTTATTGTTGCCTTATATACTGTAGGTGTTCTTAGTTTATGCTTGTAGTTCTTAGATTTTACTTTATTTTTGGTAGATTAGTCTTTAAATTTAATGTTTGTAGTTTTAGGGTTTAATTCATGCTATTACCCATTGTACATGCATATATCTTGATAACTACAAAATATTCACAAGTGTGACTGCGAGATGACACTGATGTGAAATGAATGATGTGGTCAATCCCATCTATCATAAACCGCATCAGCTTAGAAACCGCATGAACACTTGTGAGCAAAAAATACACTTATGTGAAAATGGCATGCAATTCGGTCTAAGGCAATTCGGTCTATGACAAAAAAATGTTTGTATTTCCTTCATGAGAAAATTGCATGCAATTCGGACTAAGGAAATTCGGTCTATACCGAATTGCCCGAATTGCCCATGAAGACGGAATTGCATGATAAAAATAGTGTTGTTATTCTTCATGTGATTTCCATGCAATTCGGTCTATGCAATTCGGTTTAAACCGAATTGCACATATAGATCGAATTGGCTTTGGAAACCACATTGTATGCATTTCATCCCTTCATGCCTTAGTTTATTTTTCGTGTCAAACCAATTCGGTCTACCAATTCGGTTTATATCGAACTGCATTGGTAAATCGAATTAACCCCCTTTTTGAACCAAATGCCTTAGCCAAATTTGAGTGAGGGAGTAACCTCATCAATTCGGTTTGTCCAATTCGGTTTATACCGAATTGCTTTGACAAATCGAATTAGATGATGCTATCTCACATCCTTGCAATGATTAAGTGGGTATGGTCATACTTCATAACTCATGCATTTTCAATTCGGTTTACATTGCACCTAACCCAGTAAACCAAATTGACATCTTCTCTCTATTTTTAAAACTCCAAAAATATTTTACTTCCTGAGTTGTGTAAGTTGCATGGGTGTACTGGGCTTAGGCCCATTGCATCTAATTTTATCCATTACACATCTCAAACCATTAGTGTCTAAATTATTGTGTGATTAACACTCACACAATACCAAAAATATTCTTTTGATTTCATCTTTTCTCTTTAATTGTGTGTATGAATGAGTAATAAGGAATATCATAGATCAATGTTGGAAAAAAGGTCCCTTCACAGGGATAACGATTAGCTTGTCTTCTGTGTATTAATTATTGCTCGTTATTTTGCATGGTCTGACTAGTGATTGGTGGAAGCTCCGGCAAAAAGGTCCCTTCACAAGGATAACAATTAGACACTCAGCCAATTCCTAATTAGATACAGTTTTCTTTTTATTATCTTAATTTCAAAACCTGAATTCAAGTTGTAGTATTATTAAATGATGTCGACCAACATTATTTGAGAATTATTACAGCAAGAAGATATGTGGGTTTTTCTTCCATTCACAGACAAAAGGGAGCTGAATGACGGCGGTCACCGTCACTTGAAATTCTTTTCTGTCTAAAAATCACTCCATCTGGAATAATTGGGAACCGGATGGCTGATGTTTGCAGTCCGGATAACCCCAGTTATTTCTGGCACTCTTTTAGCCAAATTCTTCTTATCTCAAGGCTAATCCATCTTTGTGTATCAAATTCTGTCTAATCCCACTATATATTTTGGGGTCTTTTATTTTACTTCTCATATACATGTATGCATGCTATTATTATGTAGATATTGTGGTCTATAATATTTTGGGGATCCTTCTCCTTGGACATAGAAGTCTTGATTTAAATCAGATGCTGCATAATAAATTTCTACAAAAATCACTTTATAAAATCCGGATATAAGTAAGGGATAAATTCGACAATTATGACTAATTCATCTTCTACTGGGGGTTGATTTTGGGAAACTAGAAGCAGAGTCAGCGATTAGGTCTCATCTAGACTGAAAGGATCTGTGTTTTAATTGAGAGTCTAGTACCTGTGTAGGGAATGATTTTCAAATATCAATTGTTTTCTCAAAATCGATGTGTGTTGGAAATCTTATATTAGGTATTGCATTAAATCATTGTCCACTTGGATTCAGATAAGATGTGGTAAATAATACTAGAGGAACAACATATAGGCCTTGGTTAATTTCTAAGGTAGGGTTGAGTATTCTTTCAACTACTATCTTCTCCCGCCAAAGCCTAGAATTGAGTTTTGAGTGAGTACATTCGGAATAGATCTTCACAGGTCTGTTCCACTCAGTTTGTATCTCATAACTAACCGGATGTTATAAGTCCTGTGGCTTACTGATATTTGGGAAGTTTTAAATCTGCATCTGGTCACCAAGACCAGGGGCTCTTTTATACTAACAGAATGAGATAGCTTTTGAGACTTCCGAGTGATAGGTTTTTAAATGCTTTCTTTACTGCTTTCTTTACGCTTACTTTTAAATGCTTTTATAGAGGTCATTCAGAAGAATTAGAGGTTGGCCGCCGGTTTTAAGGTTTAAGAGTTGTGGATTAGTTCGGGATTTTATTTAGACTTTGGGTGTGACAAGGGGGATGATAGGGTACTTGGCATGTCAACTAATGATATGTTAGGTGTTGCTTGTCCACCATATATGACTAACATATTCTTGCAAGGCATTGCAAGGGGAGTTATGAATTTGTGGTATCTTAGATTTTGTTGTCTTAAGAGCATGTAAAATCTCACTGTAAGTACATGTCTATTAAAGGGAACATAGTGTAGAAAGCATGAGAGTTAGCTAACTGACGAACTATCCCAAGCAAAGATCTTTGTAATTAAAATGGAAGTTTAATTGTGTCTCATCTGAATCTTGTCCAATCTTTATTATTTTCTCCCTGTCCCTTCTGTCGCATTTTAAATCTGCTTTCGTAGAATAATTTTATCCGCTTTCTTAGCATAATTCTTATTGCTTTCTTAGAATAAATTTAATTGCTTTATAGACTAATTTTGTTGTGCTTTGTAGAATATCTTTAATTGCTTCCATAGTATAGTTTAAATTGTTGTCAAGTAGATTTAGAAACCAATGCAAAGCTTGAATCGAGTAACCGATTGGAAAATCAAAGTAAACGACGTGGGCCCTGCTTCTATCGCACATCCTCCAGTGAACGCTCCGGTCTTACTATAAATACTGCAATTTTTAACTCCGTGCGCTTTCGGGGGCACAGTTTCCTACACGAGTATATAAAACCGTGACAACCTATAAACATATCCCTAATCCCAACTCCATCTTCATAATTGGTTTCATTAAATAAAATTAAACCGGGATTATTATTTTTCAGAAAATACTCATATAGTGGGAAATTGTCAAAAGTTTCATGGCGCCGTTGCCGGGGATTTTCATGGCGCCATTTGAAATCAAAGTTTCCCACACGAGTAATAAGAAGTGACAACCTTAATATATCCTTAAACCCCTTCCATAAATCATAACTCTTTTCATTTAATAAATTCAAACTTGATATTTTAGAAAATACTCGTGTGTGGAAATTGTCAAAAGTTTCACCATCCTTTCAGCCTTTTTTCCACCCTTTCAATACATGGTTTCTAGATCTCTATCCCATTAACTCTTCCGCCAATGGGTATCCCGAGATACATCATCGGCCAATTACCCACCGCACACCCAAGTAACCCAGCCGCATTCTGGACCAACTCCGGAGTACAATTAATACCGAATATACTGCTTTTATCAAAGTTTATCCGCAGACCTGTTGCCGACCTCAAACACCACATCAATCTTTTAATGAGTATGATCTGGTCCAGACTCCCTTCGCAAAAGAGTACGGTATTATCTGCATATTGGAGATGAGTAATAATCAGGCCTCTTGCATGAGAAGCTAGTCCGACATAAATCCCCATCTCCACAACTTTGGAAATCATTCTGTTCAGAATTTCGACTACTAGAACAAACAGGTATGGTGACAATGGGTCACCCTGTCTTAGACCTTTGAACATCTTGAAAAATTTAGTCGGAGAACCATTCATCAGGACAGCTGCACTTGCCAACGTGACGCATCCCCTAATCCAGGATGTCCAAATCTCCCCAAAACCCATGGCCTTCAAGACACTGAATAAAGTCTCCCATAACATGTTGTCGTAAGCTTTTGCGAAATCAAGCTTCACCACGAAACCCCTGCGACCAGACGCCCCCGTAGAGTGAATGACCTCTGCTGCTATTAGTGCCCCGTCTAAAATCTGTCGGCCACCCACAAATGCCATTTGTGAATTTCCTACCAGCGCGTTTAATACTCCTTGTAATCTCCTAGACAACACTTTAGTTATAATTTTATGCAAGCTGCCTACTAAAGAGATGGGTCTGAAGTCACTCATCTCTATCGGACTCTCCACTTTCGGGATCAAGGCGATGAATGGACTACCAGTGTCTCTAGGCAGCCGACCCTCTTCCTCAAATCTTCGAAAACCCCCCATCAAATCTCCTTTCAAATTGTCCCAGAATTTCTTGAAGAAATTAAGGTTAAAACCGTCTAGCCCAGGGGCTCGATCTCCATCACAGCTCCAGATGGCCGACCGGACCTCTTCCTCTGTGAATCCCCTCTCAATCCAGCACCTTTCATTTTCTTCCAGTCTGGGAAAATCGATATTGTTAATCTGGAACAGTTCCTCTTTTTGTTTAGCAAAAATCTTCCTAAAATAGTTGAAGGCAATCTCCTTCACTGCCCGCGGATCGTCCGCCATTCTCCCATTCCACCTTATAGCCCCAATAAAATTTCTTCTCCTCTTGATACTAGTCACCACATGGAAATACTTTGTGTTTTGATCCCCCTCCTTTAGCCACCTCACCCTAGACTTTTGATGCCATCTTCTTTCCTCCGCCAAAAATAACCTTTTCAACTCTTCACGCTTGCCCTGCCACTTATTCCAGATGCCCTCATCCGCGGGTTCCCCGTGCATTCTGACTTCAATATCCCCTACTTCTACCAGCAGCCTCTGGATGCGATCTTCTACATTTTTGGCCCCATACCCATCCCACTCCCTGATCTTTTTTTTGATAGCCCTCAGTTTGCCAAACAAACTCTCATTCCTTTCTGTCCCACTAACCGATTCATCCCCCACACAGGCCTCCTTGATCATGTCACAGAATCCACGTTCTTCAAGCCAGTAATTGTAAAAGCGAAAAGGCTTAGGACCCCACGATTTCTCCTCGAATTCCAACCTCACCGGATAGTGATCGGAAAGTACAGAGTCACACCTTCGTTGAGTCACAGCTCCATCCAAGCAAAGCCATCCCGGTGATAGAAGAAATCAATCCAGTCGACTACACACCCTGCCACTCCTCCCGAACCATGTAAACAATCCTTCTCCATTGGTAAATCAACAAGGCCCAACCGATCCACAAAATCTCTAAAATCCCTCATGGAACCCGTGTCCTCCGTTGCTCCAATCCTTTCTCCATCCGATAGGATAACATTGAAAATCCCCAACTAAACTCCACAATTCACCATTTTCTATAATGCACTTACTAACAATAAGATCCCATAATTCGGCCCTTTCTCTGCGAATGTTAGGCGCGTGTATGCATAGGATATTTATGGTTGCTGACCACCCTGTAAATTTGCCTTTCATCCAAATGAAATGGTGACACGATTCCACTAAATCGAAAGAGCACCGGTCGGCGTCCCAGACAAACAGGAATCCCCCGGCATTCCCTATCGCTGGCTGACTGAAAAATTGACATCCTCTAGATCCCCATAGCCTGAACACCAACCTCTCGTTAATAGATTCCATCTTAGTCTCATGACAGCAGAGAACCCACGGCTTATGATTCTTGCACAACCTCAACACAGCCCTCCTCCGAACACCCCCGTTAAGCCCCCTTAAGTTGCACGAAGTAATCCTTATAGAGATGTTTCCACAACAACTAAATCCTTTCGGGAATTAAACTCCTTCCACAATCTCCCTCACCCATCTGACTGCCTCATCCCGACCTCTCGAACACCCCAGTCCCAGAAAAAGAGCAAGATCGCAAATTGCCTCAACCTCCGAAAAATCTACCAACCTGACTCCCTTGTTCGTTCGCATAGTGGTGAACTGCAATTTAGCGAAACTATCTTCAACCTTTCCCTTAATCTGCTTACCACTACCAACTCCCCTCTTCGCTTTAGAACCCGCATTACATCCTTTATTTCGTCCTTTCCGACCTTTCCGAGTTGCTTTGAATTTGCCCATAATAACATGCGCAACAGCTTCATTGATTTTTAACAATTCTGGAAAGACCTCCTCGCCCAATCCATCCTACGAACCACAAACTCTCTCCTTATCCAAGCAAAGCTCAGATCTCCTTTCTTCAATCTGAACCGCATTGATTTCTTCTCTTGTACCTTCGCCCGCACCTTCCGTCAATGAATTTAGGCCTTCCTTCCGCAATTGGTCGGGAAAGCACCCCCTCTCGATAATTGGGGATACAACAGCATCCTCATCAGACCCCCTGTGCACCACCGCCCCACTAAGTTGGGAATCCCCACTCCCCAGACCGTTCTGGACAACATTACAAGGCTGATGGGCTGCAACATATGCCTGGGTATCTACTTCATTTTCCAAAACAAGTAGCCCATCCCCAGACTCTGAATTCGGCCCAAACCAATCTGGCCCAATGTCCTGGCCCACAACATTATCCGAGCTGGCAGACCCTCCCACCCCTAAAGGATTCCTCCGAAGCCCTGTTGAATTCAATTCCCCTAATCCTTCATTACCCTCTCGCCCTAGCGCCACCCGCCCAGCTGTTTTTTGGGGAGTACAATCGCCAACTTGATTAATATTTTCACTTGAGTGTGCAGCCTTTTCCCCAGCAGTTTGAAGCCTTTTCCCCAGCAGTTTGAAGTCCCCCATGCTCGTTAGAAAATTTTCAACTCCCCATGCAGGAAAGTGCCGGACTCCCCATCGTTCGGCTTCTCCAGCACCACCACCGGCGTCTCCTCCACCGCCGAAACATCCTCCAACTTTTCCTCTCTATACCCACTGGAATCATCAGCCACCACCACCGGTACACAATAGTTAGCGAATAAGTGGATCCTTGAAATCTCCCTCCCCACCTGGATCAATCTCACCGATGGAACAGTATTATGTTCATGCAAGGCCACCAGCAGACGGGCACGATCAAGTCTCCGTTTATCTTTAGCATCTGTATCAATGTTTATCAGTGTAATACCCGGGAATCTTGCAACATAACATAAATAAATGAATAAACAATAAATAAATAAACAATAAATAAATATAATAAATAGATAAACATGATAAATAGATAAAGAAACATAAGAGATGAGAAATAGAATTTAAATTAAAAAGGAATCAAAATTTCGAGAAACCGGGAAGCCGAAGACAATTTAATCAAATAAATGGTTACACGGGAACCCAACACTGATGGACTCAATAACTTGAGTCCAAATGTAAACTTAGATCCGAATAAAATTAAGATAGGAAATCGGAGCCCGAAGATAGCCCGGAAATCGGAATCCGAGAACATAGAGGGATAGAAATCCGAAAGAGATGAGGAAAAGCACGACGGATCGCACGACCCGCCGGGACCGAAGGCGGTAGCCGCGCGCTGTTTGGCCTAAAGGCGCGCCAACCCCGCGCCACTCGACAGAAACGGCTGTTGCGAGATTCTCTCGCCCGAATCCGGATTTTTCGACTTCGGTTGCTTTCCTTTCGGTCCAAGACACTTAGGGGCAGCCTTTGGACGTCCCCTAGGTCTTGCACATCTATAAATAACCATCTTAATCAATCCCGAATATTTTTCAAACCCTATGAAATCTCTCTACACATCAAACCCTAATTCCGGAGTCGTCGGAGGCACGAAGGCAAGAGAGGAGACTGTCTTGGACGAAATTTGGGGTCTTCTATCATCTTGGTAAGATCCGATATATTCCTTTTTCCATTCTCGATTCGAAAATGAATCCTAACCTCATCCTTTTTCCATTCTACATCCCGATCCGGATCGAGAGCGAAGAACCCGACGGAATCAAGGAGATAAACGGTGAACTGAAAGCCACGCCTCCAAATCGACGAGCCAGAGCGTCCATAGATGTGTAAGTTAATACTTACATGGTTTAGGAGAATTAAAATTCACTTGATCTAAAGATTTGAATCAAGAACGTAAAATCTGTCACAACTAAAATCCTTACAGCGCAGCGTTTTTGCACGATTTTTCCGAACCCTCATATCTATTCAAACGAGAAAACTTAAAACACAAAAAACATTCCAAAGACATAGATCTATCTTCTGTAAAAATTTCATAATTTTTCATCGTGTTTTGTTATCCAAAAATGACCGCAAACAAACCTGCATTCGACTTAGATCTTGAAACGGCGATAGATTCTTAGTCCGAACTTGAGTTTGATGTTTACCCTATATCTAGACCGAGTTAGGATTGGAGTTAAACATAAGAGTTGTAGATCTATACGTTTGGAACACCTCCGTAAATTTTTGGAATTTTTCGTTGAGATTTTTTATCGGAATTCGACTCCAAACCGAACTATTCTAAATTTAGATCTTGAAATCTTGACAGATTCTTGGTCCGAACTTGTAGGCATTTTTGACAATAGATATAGGATGAATTAGATCTTTTGTTGAACATGAAACTTGTAGATATATGTCTGAAGTATCTCCCTCTAAAGTTTCATCAAATTTGGAGTTAGTTTGCTATGGTAGATCTTGAAATTTGAAAACTGCTGTGTTGAAACTCGGACAGATTATCATCCTGTTAGAAATCGACGTTTTTGACTTACTTCCGTATCTCAGATCGAAAAACTTAAAACATGAAACGTGTTCATCTCTGTGTTTTTGAGTCGCTGGTCAAATTTCAGAATTTTTGGACTTGAAACCGATTTTTAATTAATTTTGGAGTAAAATGTGGTTTTGACCAAGTCAAATCTTGAAAATCTTGTTGAAAAGGATTTTAAATGATATCCGAGCGAATAGCGTCCTGAAATAGTATATTTTGAGAGACTTACTAAATTTGGGAAATTGGACTTTCTAAACAAAGAGAAGATTAAAACATTGGGGTTTATGACTAAGCTGGATACTGTCAATTTTGTCTACGGCTTGGAACATAAGAGCCCAAGTGTATGTCTAGTGGACGTAAGAGCCCTAGCGGCATATTGATTGTATGGGCAGCGGACGTAATGAACCTATTAAAAGATCGACCATGATACTTGTGGACATAAGAGCCCAAGCGTAAGGCTGGCGGACATAAGAGCCCTAGCGATGGTGATCTGTGAAAGAAACGAAGCGAGACATTTATAAGAAATTTGGATTAAATTCTTAATAAATTGTGCTTTTAAATTTATGCCAATTTATTTAATTACTTTGCAAGCTATATTTTTGAACTTATGAAATTCATGTCTCTTAAATTAAGCGGTTAAATTGTTATTAGATGAATACATTAAATCATGTCTTGTATGCACATATTCTCTTTAAATTTAATTAATGGCTTTGAAACCCCATAATCATGTACATGTTAACTTACTCAGCAAGTTTTTGCTGACCAAACCATGTTTTTTTCCCTTTTTCTTTCAGAGCCGAAGAATATGCATCATCCTATGCATACATGGGGATTTTGGGAAACACATTATTTTTAAAATGTTGCGTTAGACTAGAAATTGCATGAACGGGCCTGTTTAACCCGTATTTTGGCCATGTTGGCCTTATATTTAAATTCCGCTGCATTATATATGTAAATATTATTTTCCGTTGCAACTGTAATGATATTATTTTCGAGCTATATTACAATGAGCTGTTTGAATGTTTTAAATTCTGAAAAACCATAGCCTTGCATCTCTTTAGCAAGCTCGGAGAAACCGTGTCTTGCTAGGGAGGTGTGGCGGTGACATCCCGACCTGGGTTACCAAAAATTGGGGTGTCACAGAGTGGTATCAGAGCCCAAATTATTTTTAAACTATTAGATTATTATTTTTAAACTATTATTTTTAAAACCATGATTATTTTTAAATTATTATTGTCATCATTATAGAAGCCCAAATTATTATTAAAGTTTCCTAGCCCAAATTATTTTTTTGAGCCCAAATAATTTTTGATCCAATATAGAGGTCCAAGAATTTTAACTATTATTTTAAAAAAAATTTTAAAGCATTAGTTCCATGGAATAAATTTTTATTTTAAACCCCATGGAAATTAGAAAAATATATATATAGTGCATGAATTATTTTGGGGGGGAAATCATCATCTGCAAGTGCATACCACATTTTTTCTACACCTTAGAGAACCTAGAAGCGATATGATCTAACTTAGACCTTTTGTTTGCACTAGATGACTTAGACGCTTGACATCAAATTAGGAACGCTAACTAGCGATTGATCTTGCGTTAGTTCTAAATTGCGTTCATCTAAGCGCACGCCTAAGCATAACAAATCTCGGCCTTAGCAATTCCTATCCTGGTACGAATTAGAAAATTTCTGTGTGGAATAATAAAAATCAAGTTTTTATTAAAACACTCTTTTTTCCAAAAATCTTGTTTGGATTTCAAAACAACAAATCCGAAAATTCGAAATTCGAAATTTGAAACTCACGATGCTCTAAACGTGGCCTTATGGGTGCGCGTTTAACACTTGATCTCATATACAATTTAGCAAATTTCTTGTTCAAGCGATCTATCTACTCTGATAAACTAATCTATATACGTTATAACAGAAAATGGCACCTAGGAGAAACCCAAGGAAGGTAAGTCCAAACGGCACTGACGCTAACCTCCCCAACATGGCCAATACCAATGAGACCCCTCAAAACCTAGGAGAACGAGTACCTCCTGCACCCAACAACATGGAAGAACGTCTAAGGACTGTGGAGGAAGTCCTTGTAGCATTAGGAAATGCCGAGGTGCATAGGGCGCAAACAGTACCTCCGCCAGTAGCCCGAGTCAACTACTTGGCATTAGTGAACCCCTACAACCCACCCCATTATGACGGCCAAGAGGATCCGGCCAAGTTGGAAGGTTGGATCCGTACCTTTTGATAAGCTCTTGAACGCTATCAAATGCCCTGATGAGGAGAAGATACACGTAGCGACCTACTACTTAGGAGGCGAAGCGGATGAATGGTTGCAAAACCTCCAGAGGAATTCAGAGGAAGATGAAGAAGCCTACACCTGGGAAGAACTTAAGGAAGCTTTGAGGGAAAGATTCTACCCACTGAGTACCAAGACTGCGAAGTACGAGGAATTCATCAACTTAAAGCAAGGTGCACAAACGGTGCAAGAATACTATAGCAAATTCAAGGAGCTAGTACGATTTGCTACGAGGCTAGTACCAACCGACTTTGACAAGGCTCAGAAATTCGAGATGGGTCTGAACCTTAGTATCCGGGAGATACTTGCAGTAGGACAATTCACGAACCTGCAGACGATATATGACCGTGCTGTAACAATTGCTCGAATCCAGCAATTGAAGCGTAAGGAACTTGGTGAGTCGAGCAAGGACTCGCAAGGACTTGAGAAGAAGGATCGGAAAGAAAACAATAACAACTCTAGGAAAGACAATGGATCTCGAAGGAGGGAAAATAAAGGTCTCAACAATGGAGGAGATGACAACCGTGGTGCGTTTATACCATGCTGCCCACGATGCAACCATACACATTTGGTGCGCCAATGCCCAAAGCCTGGAACCTGCAATAGGTGCGGCAAGCTTGGTCACAAGGCTAGGGGATGTCGAACGCCAGAGGAGGCGATCGAAAAGAGGATAGATTTGGTGAACCTTCAGCAAGGAGAGAGGGACGAGGAACAAGACCAAAACCCGAACCCTCTTGCGAATAACGTATGGGCAGTTATGGGGACATAACTGAAATCCTAAGGGGGAGAGGATGTGATACCCAGTAATAATTTATTTTTGGAGTTCGACTCGATACGATGTATCCTAAATCATAAATAAACAAATTCAAATTGTTTTGAACTACGTTATGGCTTGATCCCTTCACAGGGTACGTAGGCAGCTTAGAAGTTTTGATTCTAAGTTCAATCACAAAATAATAAAATAAACAAAAGGATTAGTTCCTAATACGAGAAAAGCCGAAACACAACTTCGAGGACGAAGTTGATTCTTAAGGAGGGTAGACTGTAATACTCGGGAATTTTGCAACATAAATAATAAATAAATAAATAAATAAATAAATAAACAATAAATAAATATAATAAATAGATAAACATGATAAATAGATAAAGAATCATACGAGATGAGAAATGGAATATAAATTAAAAAGGAATCAAAATTTTGAGAACCCGGGAAGCCGAAGACAATTTAATCAAATAAATGGTTACACGGGAACCCAACACCGATGGACTCAATAACTTGAGTCCAAATGTAAACTTAGATCCGAATAAAATTAAAATAGGAAATCGGAGCCCGAAGATAACCCGGAAATCGGAATCCGAGAACATAGAGGGATAGAAATCCGAAATAGAGGAGGAAAAGCACGACGGATCGCACGACCCGCCCGGACCGAAGTCCAGGCGGAGTCCACACGGTGGCCGCGCGCTGTTTGGCCTAAAGGCGCGCCAACCCCGCGCCACTCGACAGAAACGGCTGTTGCGAGATTCTCTCGCCCGAATCCTGATTTTCCGACTTCGGTTGCTTTCCTTTCGGTCCAAGACACTTAGAGGCAGCCTTTGGACATCCCCTAGGTCTTGCACATCTATAAATAACCATCTTAATCAATCCCAAATATTTTTCAAACCCTACGAAATCTCTCTACACATCAAACCCTAATTCCGGAGTCGTCGGAGGCATGAAGGCAAGAGAGGAGACTGTCTTGGACGAAATTTGGGGTCTTCTATCGTCGTGGTAAGATCTGATCTATTCCTTTTTCCATTCTCGATTCGAAAACGAATCCTAACCTCAGCCTTTTTCCATTCTACATCCCGATCCGGATTGAGAGCGAAGAACCTGACGGAATCAATGAGATAAACGGTGGAGTGGAAGCCACGCCTCCGAATTGACGAGCCGGAACGTCCATAGATCTGTAAGTTAATACTTACATGGTTTGGGAGAATTAAAATTCACTTGATCTAAAGATTTGAATCAAGAACGTAAAATCTGTCACAACTAAAATCCTTACAGCGCAGCATTTTTGCACGATTTTTCCGAACCCTCAAAACTGTTCAAACGAGAAAACTTAAAACACGAAAAAACATTCCTAAGACATAGATCTATCTTCTATAAAAAGTTCATAATTTTTCATCGTGTTTTGGTATCCGAAAACGACCGCAAACGAACCTGTGTTCGACTTAGATCTTGAAACGGCGATAGATTCTTAGTCCGAACTTAAGTTTGATTTTTACCTTAGATCTAGACCGATTTACGATTGGAGTTAAACATAAGAGTTGTAGATCTATACGTTTAGAACACCTCCATAAATGTTTGGAATTTTTTGTTGAGATTTGATATCGGAATTCGACTCCAAGCCGAACTGTTCTAAATTTAGATCTTGAAATCTTGACAGATTCTTGGTCCGAACTTGTAGGCGTTTTTGACAATAGATATAGGATGAATTAGATCTTTTGTTGAACATGAAACTTGTAGATATCTGTCTTACGTATCTCCCTGTAAAGTTTCATCAAATTTGGAGTTAGTTTGCTATGGTAGATCTTGAAATTTGGAAACTGCTGTGTTGAAACTCGGACAGATTATCATCCTGTTAGAAATCGACGTTTTTGACTTACTTCCGTATCTCGGATCGGAAAACTTAAAACATGAAACTTGTTCATCTCCGTGTTTTCAAGTCACTGGTCAAATTTCAGAATTTTTGGAATTGAAACCGATTTTTAATTAATTTTGGAGTAAACTGTGGTTTTGACCAAGTCAAATCTTGAAAATCTTGTTGAAAAGGATTTTAAATGATATCCGAGCGAATAGCGTCCTGAAATAGTATATTTTAAGAGACTTACTAAATTTGGGAAATTGGACTTTCTAAACAAAGAGAAGATTAAAACATTGGGGTTTATGACTAAGCTGGATACTGTCAATTTTGTCTACGGCTTGGGACATAAGAGCCCAAGTGTATGTCTAGTGGACGTAAGAGCCCTAGCGACATATTGATTGTATGGCCAGCGGACGTAATGAACCTATTAAAAGATCGACCATGACACTTGTGGACATAAGAGCCCAAGCGTAAGGCTGGCGTACATAAGAGCCCTAGGGATGGTGATCTGTGAAAGAAACGAAGCGAGACATTTATAAGAAATTTGGATTAAATTCTTAATAAATTGTGCTTTTAAATTTATGTCAATTTATTTAATTACTTTGCAAGCTATATTTATGAACTTATGAAATCCATGTCTCTTAAATTAAGCGGTTAAATTGTTATTAGATGAATACATTAAATCATGTCTTGTATGCACATATTCTCTTTAAATTTAATTAATGACTTTGAAACCCCATAATCATGTACGTGTTAACTTACTCAACAAGTTTTTGCTGACCAAACCATGTTTTTTTCCCTTTTTCTTTCAGAGCCGAAGAATATGCATCATCATATGCATACATGGGGATTTTGGGAAATACATTATTTTTAAATGTTGTGTTAGACTAGAAATTGCATGAACGGGCCTTTTTAACCCGTATTTTGGCCATGTTGGCCCTATATTTAAATTCAGCTGCATTATATATGTAAATATTATTTTCTGCTGTAACTCTAATGTTATTATTTTCGAGCTATATTACAATGAGCTGTTTGAATGTTTTAAATTCTGAAAAGCCATAGCTTTGCATCTCTTTAGCAAGCTCGGAGAAACCGTGTCTTGCTAGGGAGGTGTGGCGGTGACATCCCAACCTGGTTACCAAAAACCGGGGTGTTACAATCAGCGTCCCCTATCCCCTAACTACCCTGCGAAAGTTGTCTTCGCTCCAAGTATTGAACGGGAGACCGAAAACGTAGATCCAGACTAGCCGTTGTCTCACCAACTTCCCCGATGTCCACCGCCTTTTCCACTCGACAGATATGTGATCCCCCCAATCTTCTAGAAAACCATCCCTTCCCTCCTCACACTTAAAAACCACCACCATAAGATGGCCATCACCGTAAATGATCTCCTTGCAATCCCTGTGATTGCTGTATATCCACTCTTGGAGGTCCACCAAGTGTTCAAGCTTTTTTATCTTAATGATCGCCGATTTGCTAAGCCACGCTGAATCCTCCTGAACTTCGTCTAACTTAACCACCGCCTCCGCCCTATTCCAGGCCGCATTTGATACCCTCTCACCACTTCCCAGCACCACATCTACATAAGAGCTCTCGTCCCTCCATGCACCCAAGTCACTCCCTTTCCGATTCTCCAACATCCCATGACCAGTGGCAATCCTGTACCTCCCCGCCAGGTTTCTGATCCTGCTAGGGGCTCTACCCTTATCCAGGCTTCTTTTGCCATGCTCCAAGCTCATTCTGCTGGGCGTGGCCCAATTGACCCTCAGCTTTGAGCCCGACCAGTTGGCGTAGTCGCCAGAACCAATGGATTAATTATCCCAATAATCCCCGAAGGGCCAGTTTCCAAACAAAAGGCCAAGAAATTTTCTGATGCATTGTATAAATTTTTCTTGCAGGAAACAGATAATCTGGAACCCCAGGAATCCCAAAGACTGCAAATAATGATCCGGTAGATCAAGACCGGACCAGCTCGGAATCCATTAACATGGATTCCCAACATCGGAATTAAAATGGAAGAAGGCCTTAGGATGCACAAGGAAAGCCCAACAAGCATGAAGAGGCCCAAAAAGGAGCTCGTCGGAAAAGTGGCCGGAGAACAGCCGGAACCACCACGGGACGTCGGACAATAAATTTTGTAATAGTGTAGAGAATAAAAGGCATGCGAATTTTGGCTAAGGCATTGAAGCCAATTCGGTCTAAACCGAATTGGCCCCAATTCGGTCTAAAGCCGCATAGCCTCCATGCCTTAGAAAAATTTCCATAGCTTCCTCAATTTGGTATACCCAATTCGGTCTCCCATAAACCGAATTGATTTGACTGAATTGACCAAATCACATTAGTAATATTATTTCCTAAAAGTCCTCAATTCGGTTTGAGTGACCAATTCGGTCTAAACCGAATTGCTCCGTAGACCGAATTGCCCTCAGTTATTATTATTAATTTTATGTGTAGATGTTCAATTCGGAATTTATGTCCAATTCGGTCTAGACCGAATTGATCCCATAGACCGAATTGACTCATTTTTTCCTTTTGTAATAGATAGTCTTGTGAGACCAAAGCGATCTTTTAACTCAATTCGGTCTATACCGCACCAATTCGGTATAAACCGAATCAGCTTCCCTAAATCGCATCTGGCCCATTTTGGATGTATTTTTCATTTCTTTTAGTCCTAAGGGGTTTGGCCTATATATATGACCTCCCCCTTCATTTGTAAACAACTTTGCTTATTATTGAAATCTATTCTCATAATTTCAAAGTTCACAACCGAGAGCACTCTTTCAAAAGTGTTCTCCCCCATCCGTGTTTGTCTTGAACTTATGTTCATTTCCCTCACGCCATCAAGTTGGAAACTTGCTCGATGGATTGTCAATGAATGATGCACTTGAAGGAAACCATTTGTCTTGAGCTTGACTCACTTCCCTTGGCAAGTTCGGGTCCCCTTCTTTCATAAGTTTCTCTACCTTTATCTTATAAGTTAATTTTATCATCTTGTGTGTGTGTTCTTGTTCTTGTTCTTCATTAATCTTCATATCCCTACCTTTCGAATCATCATTTTACCTAACCCTAAAATTCAGTCAACACTAATCCGGATATTGTCACTAATCAAGTTTCGATCTGCGGCATATATAGAAATTTGGTATCAGAGCCAAACTTGTTAGTGCAATAGGATTATTCACCATATTTCCGTGTTCTAAATTGTATTTTCCTTTTTCTTGCTTAAATCTAGAAAAACCTAAAAAATATTTGAGCCTATATCTCTCGGCCATACCATTCTCTCCATAACATATTTGTGCTTTGTTTTGTTGTTAATGTTAGTCTTGTTATCCTAATCTCATGTATAAATGTGCTTGCATGATTATTTGAGTTTATTGGATTAAACGAGATTATTGTTAGCAAACAGTGAAAGGTTTTCGGGTTTGGGGAGTGAGGTTTGTGTTCTTGGTACTCATATTGTTCTTGACAAGATTCATCTTGTTCTTGGCAAGAATTGATGTAATAGTATATTTGATTTTGCATGGAAAAGGCTAGTGCATGTAGCCGTGATCATTAAAAGTCCAATCATATGCAAATTCGGCCCGTTGTTTAGTGTGAGGATATTGTAAAAATCTAGAACATTTAATTCTCCAAGGAGGTACGAGACATCCAGCCGAAAAAGGAGGAAGAAAAGTCAAAATTTGTGGACCAATCAATTCGAAAGCAGTTCGGTATACCTCGGTATAAACCGAATTGGCTAGCACAAACCGCATTGACTCTCCTACTGAAGGAAATTAATAAGGTTCAGCACTCCAATTCGGTTTAAGCCTCAATTCGGTATTCCACCTAAACCGAATTGCACCTAAACCGAATTGCCTGGAGGAATTGCGCATCAAGCACCAAGAATTTACAAGTGTTGTGGATAGTTCGGTCTCCATCAATTCGGTCTACTGGTACAACATACATACCGTATTGGACACTCTAAACCGCACCTGTTACCTCAGAATTTTCAAGTGTTGTGGTGCAATTCCATCAATAATATTTTTCTTTTATTTGAATGTTTTGAGTGAATTTACAATAAAGTGAATATCGGACTGGCACAATTTGAAACATAGCCCGAGAAGCCACTTGAGTACTTGTACAATAAAGTGGATATCGTGACTGGCATTTTGCGAAACCTAGCCCGAGAAGTCATTTCAGTAAATTGGGTCTTATTTTCTCGAGTGGATTTTCTTGTGAGCTTTTGTTTTCCACTTCTAAATTGGGACAAATATCACTGTTCTTTGCTTGCAATATCTGTTTAAAACTGTGAACTTTATCAGATTGCAGTGCATACATACATATCTGTGCATTCCTTGATTGAGTCGAACAGTTCAATTTGACTCTTGAACTGTGCGTACAAAATATGTGTGTGTACTTCTCTTGCATCTGATTGAACTATTTGAGCAGGTGACGAACTGAAGTGGTGTTGAGAACCAAGACTGAGTGCAATTAGGCGAGTTCACTCTACATATTTCAGCACTTATTTTTCTAACCTACATATATCAATATTATTTTTCTGAGTATCATGGCAGGAAACACAGAGCTAAATTTGACTGACATCATGGAGATGCTTCGAGCAATGAGCGAGATTACTGTTAAAAGGGCGGACTTCGAAACCCTTAAGCAAAGTCTTGATGCTAATGTTTCTAATATTTATGCTGTAAATGAGCGCATTGATAATCTGAGCAATGAATTTGCAGGGCGCATGAAACAGCAAGATGAGGCTTTGGCACAACGATTGATGCAACGGGTTGAACGAAGGTTGGAAGATGCATTCTATAATCCTTCCACGTCCGGACAAAATGGAGCATCTGGAAGCAATAATCATATTCAGGGAAATGACATGGCTGATGCGGAGGAGGCCCTAGCTGAAAGGGAAGACGAACATGTCGCCATCGAGACATTTGATCGACGACAAGGACCTCGTGCTCCGAGGCCACCTCCGATGGCACCAATCCACCCGCCTCCAGCCGACGAAGGACTACGCATCAATGACCCTTTGGCCATGCCTCCACCACCTATGCCAAACAGACCCCGAAATGCACCTGCAATAAATAGGGATGAGCCAGATGACGTGGACGACAATCTGCAATGCATTAAGTTCACCATTCCTACTTTCAGAGGAACCGGTGATCCTAATGAGTTTCATGATTGGAGGAACACCATGGAGATGATCTACAACTGCCACAATTATTCTGATTTCAAAAGGATTCAATTGGTGGTTCAGGAATTTAAGGACTATGCCCAACTCTGGTGGCAAAAGTTCATGATAAATCATCACAATGCTGGACAGCCACAAGTCACCGACTGGGAATACTTTCTGCAACTCCTGGAAAGAAGATTTGTGCCTCCTACCTACAAGCCGGACATGTACATGAAGGTGATCAGTCGGAAGCAGGAGGCCAGAACTGTTGAGGAATACTACCGCAAAATGGAAATGCTCATGATGCGAGCACAGTTCAATGAAGAAGACCCTTTGATCACCCTGACCAGATTTGCCAAAGGTTTGAGACCCGAAATTTTTGAAGAAATGGACATGAGAGGATATGTGAATATCACTGATTTGGTAAGAAAAGCTGCAAAGTTCGAGGCCCAACTCAAGAGAAGGACCCATAGGACTTCCACCGGTTACAACCCAAATAAACCTTGGTTGATCAGACCACCAGAACGGACAGAGAGGCCCGAAAACCCCCAGCCAACACCGTCGCCGGTTCGTGATGAGGGAGGTTACAAGCCTAAGAGGTTCGAATTGGGCAAGAATTTCAGGGAATACAACCGGGAAGACAGAAACAGAAACCAGGGCCAAGAACAACACCCACCAACCAAAGACAAAAGAGAAATCACTTGTTAGAAATGCGGCAAGAAAGGCCATTATGCCAATGAATGCAATAATCCGAGGCGAGTGGCAATACTCAATACTGGGGAAGAAGAGAGACCAGTGATCGAGGTTGAACCCGGAGTGTTCAAAGTTTTTGATTCTGAGGATGAGGATGACTGTGAGGAAGATCTAAGACGCTATCAAATTGATGAACCAGTCAATCCAGAAATCAATGAGGACAACGAGGAAGACGTGAATCTGCTGGTAGCCATGAGGGTGCTAAACGCTGACAAAGAGCCAGAAATCTCACCCAACGAACAAAGGGAAAATCTCTTCCATTTTCGTTGCACCATTCAGGGCAATAATGCCACTGTCATTGTTGATAACGGAAGCTGCACTAATATTGTCAGTTTATATACTATGCGCAGATTGCAGCTGCCAACAGAGGAGCATTCCAGTTCCTACTTACTAAACTGGATGAACAACAGTGGCAAGACCAAGGTCTCCCAACAAGCATGGGTCCCTATCACAAAAGGGACCTACTCGGAAAGAGTATTATGTGATGTCGTTCCCATGAACGCATGTGACGTTTTACTTGGAAGACCGTGGCTTTATGATAAGGATGCCACTTACCGTGGAAAATCCAATGTTTTATATTTTAAACAGGGGCAGAAGAAATATCTGTTTAAACCACTTTCTGTAAAGGCTGTCAGACTAGACCAGGAGAAGTTGAAAAATAAAGTAGCTCAAGCGGAAGCTGACCACAAGGCAAGGGAAAGAGGAAAACCCAAAATAGGTGAATATTCATCAAGCTTGGATCAATGTCTGATATTGACCAAGACAACATTTCAGCAAGCAGCACAAGAACCTGACTTCTCAGGTCACTGTTTTCTTGCATTAATTAAACCTGATGAATCTGTCAACAGAACTGTTCCTACTGCACCTGATTTACTTTTGGAATTTTCCAGGATGCTTGACAAGAATCAAGATATTTTCCCGGAAGAAGTGCCAGCTGGTTTACCACCACTCCGAGGCGTGGAACATCGTATTAACTTTGTGCCCGGAGCCTCGATTCCCAACAGGCCTGCGTACCGCATGAACCCCGAAGAAACAAAGGAAATTCAGCGGCAAGTACAAGCATTGCTCGAAAAAGGTTGGGTTCGAGAAAGTTTATCTCCGTGTGCCATCCCAGTCTTACTTGTCCCAAAGAAGAATGGCGAATGGCGTATGTGTGTTGACAATCGGGCAGTCAATGCTATTATTGTCAAATATCGTCATCCAATTCCACGACTGGACGACATGTTGGACGAACTTGGTGGCGCAAGCCTCTTCACCAAAATTGATTTAAAGAGCGGATATCATCAAATCAGGATGCAACCAGGGGATGAATGGAAGACCGCCTTCAAGACGAAGTTTGGTCTATATGAATGGCTCGATATGCCATTCGGTCTTACAAATGCCCCCTCTACATTTATGTGTTTGATGAATGAGACTCTTCGGCAATTCATAGGAAAATTTGTAGTAGTTTATTTTGATGACATTCTTATTTACAGCTGTACTCTAATCGATCATGTAAATCATATGCAACAGGTACTGGATCGATTAAGAGAAGTTCGCCTGTACGCCAACTTCGAGAAGTGTAGCTTCTGTGTGCCAGAGGTGACATTTCTTGGGTTTGTCGTAGGAAGAGATGGACTGAAAGTGGATGAGTCAAAGATCAAGGCTATATCTGACTGGAAGCCGCCAACTATTGTGCATGAAGTACGCAGTTTTCTGGGTTTGAGTGGTTTCTTCAGAAGATTCGTCCCACAGTTTAGCGTCATTGCGGCCCCGATTACTGCACTACTTAGGAAGGACATTCCATTTAAGTGGGGACCAGCACAGCAAAAGGCATTCGATGACCTCAAGGACAGGCTCACTCATGCCCCTGTCCTAGCATTACCAAACTTTGATCTGCCATTTGAAATTGAAAGTGATGCGTCGGGAACGGGCATGGGAGCAGTGCTGCTTCAAGAAGGAAGACCGATAGCATATTACAGTGAGAAGTTCAGTGGAGCACAACTGAACTATTCCACATACGACAAGGAATTGTATGCTGTTGTTCAATCATTGAGGACATGGTAACACTATCTGAGAGGAAGAGAATTCGTGATCAACACTGATCATGAGACACTTAAGCACATAAGGATTCAGGGACAATTGAGCAAAAGACATGCTCGGTGGAGCACATTTATTGAATCCTTTCCTTACGTGATTAAGTATAAGAAAGGGAAAGACAATGTGGTTGTAGATGCACTCTCCAGAAGAACAGCATTGGCCACATTTGCAAATACTCACCTATTATGATTTGAGCATATCAGGAGTCAGTACTCCTGATAATGGCCAAAATTGTCCATTATTTCCAATCCATTTCCGTGTCTGAGACGGACATTTTGATCATATTCCCATCTTATTTTAATAAGAAAGCAGTTGAATTCGACAAATTAATGCGAGTTTGTAAAAACAATAAGCTGGTAATGAAAAACACAAAAATATGCAATTTTAATTGCATTTGTATTAGAAAAAGCCAAAAACATGAAAAAAGGAAAAATAAAAGAAAAAGGAATGAAAAGATGGGCAAAAGAATAAAATAGCCCACAAAAATCAAAAGATGGGAAAAAAGAATGAAAAACCCACAAAAATGAAATTTTTGGCCAAGTTGGAAAGGCAATTCGGTCTAGGCAATTCGGTCTATGCAATTCGGTATAGACCGAATTGCCCATATAAACCGAACTGCTGAAGAATAAAGAAGAACAATAGACCAAGTGTTGAGGGAAAAGCAAGATACCCAATTCGGTCTATGCAATTCGGTCTAAACCGAATTAACCACATAGACCGAATTGATTCAAGACAAGGAAGCCAAGCAGGAGACCATGAGCAATTCGACAAAATCAATTCGGTCTACACTATACCGAATTGACACTGAAGACCACATCCCAACCAAAGATCAAGAAAGAAGAACTTCAAGCAATTTGATGTCCACCAATTCGGTCTATACCGAATTGCATGTGGAGACCGAATTGAGTTCAAAATACATCCAGATGAAGCTGAGGATCACATGGAAAAAGCATGTCATTGCTAATGGGCTCTGATTGGCGTAAGGTTTTGAAGAACAAGTATAAAAGCTAATGCTCACCAATACTGAAGACATCATATAGAACACAGAACACAGTTCCAACCCTAATTCTTGGAGAGGACAAGGGGTACCAAGTTCTTCACCCCTTAAGGGTTAGGTAGGTAGATTAGTTAGATTATTTTTATGCATTTTAGATTAGTTTTTGCTGCTTTGATGTTAGTTTAATTTGTAAAGCTGTTACCACCACTTAGAGTAGCCATTTTCCATATTTTTAATATGCTTTGTAGTTAGAATGAACCCAACCTTCAATCTAATGATGGTTTTGGGTTATTTACTTTGTTTTCAAGTGTTTAATGCAAAGAAAATTTCCAGAAATGGATTTTGGTTCATGTGTTTCACACTCTTTAAATGCTTCCTTAGCAATAAATATGGTAGAATGAATGTTTGTTCCAACTAGGTTACATTTAATATGTTTCTAGTTGGCTTTCATTCTTAATAAATGCATGTTAAGTGGATTTTTGGTATGTTTTTATGCCTTAGAGCTCAAATAAGTGTTCTTAGGTGTTTAGATAATTTAATGCTTCTTAGAAATAGGTTTACATGCTTTATTTTAATTTCCTTGCTTAGATTTCTAGTTTATGTACCTTAGATAATTTAAGTGTTCTTATTCTTTTATGCATGATGTTCTTAGAATTATAGTTGTTTTAGGTTATTTAATCTATGAATTATTTGTTTGCAGCTTGGGGTTTACTCCATGCTATTATCCACTGAACAAGGACAATCATAGAAAACCACAAAATATTTGCAAGTATGGCTGCGAGATGACATTGATGTGAAATGAGTGATGGGGTCACTCCCATCTATCATAAACCACATCAGCTTAGAAACCGCAGTGATATTTGTAAACATAAAAATTACACATGTGAAAATGCCATACAATTCGGTCTAAGGCAATTGCCCATGAAGACTGAAGTGTATGACACAAATGTTTGTTTTCTTCCTTCATGAGAAAATGTCATGTAATTCGATCTAAGGCAATTCGGTCTAGACCGAATTGCCCATGAAGACCGAATTGCATGATAAAAATGTTTGTTCACATCCTCATGAAGATCCCATGCAATTCGATCTATGCAATTCGGTTTATACCGAATTGCATACAATTCGGTTTATACCGAATTGCATACATAGACCGAATTGACTTGGAAACCTCATTGTATGCATTATCATCCCTTCATGCCTTAGTTTATTTTCCTTGTTAAACCAATTCGGTTTGCCAATTCGGTCTGCACCGAATTACCTTGGTAAATCGAATTAAACACTCCTTTTGAAGCAAATGCCTTAGCCAAATTTGAGTAAGGGGATAATCTCCATCAATTCGGTTTGTCCAATTCGGTCTATACCGAATTGCTTGACAAACCGAATTAGATGATGTTGTTTCCCAATCTTACTCTGATTAATTGGGTAAGACAACACTTCATTTCTCATGCATAGGCAATTCGGTTTATATTACATTAGACCGAATTGACCTCCCATCTCTATTTTTAAAACTCCAAAAATATTTTATCTTCCTGAAGTGTGTAAGTTGCATGGATGTATTGGGCTTAGGCCCATTGCATCTAATTTTACCCATTACACATCTCAACACATTAGTGTCTATATTATTGTGTAACTGATACTTACACAATATCCAAAAATATTCTTTTAATTTTATGAATAATTCAATTTCTACTGGGGATTGATTTTGGGAGACTAGAAACAGAGTCAGCGATTAGGTCTCATCTAGACTGAAAGGATCTGTGTTTTTAATTGAGAGTTTAGTACCTGTGTAGGGAATGATTTTCAAATATCAATTGTTGTCTCAAAATTACTGTGTGTTGGAAATCTTCTATTAAGTATTGCATCGAATCAGTGTCCACTTGGATTCGGATAAGATGTGATAAATAATACTAGAGGAACAACATGTAGGCCTTGGTTAATTTCTAAGGTAGGGTTGAGTATTCTCTCAACTACTATCTTCTTCCGCCGAAGTCTATAATTGAGTCTTGAGTGAGTACATTCGGAATAGATCTTCCGCCAAAGTCTATAATTGAGTCTTGAGTGAGTACATTCGGGATAATTTAAGTGTTCTTATTCTTTTATGCATGATGTTCTTAGAATTATAGTTGTTTTAGGTTATTTAATCTATGAATTATATGTTTGCAGCTTGGGGTTTACTCCAAGCTATTATCCACTGAGCAAGCACAATCATAGAAAACCACAAAATATTTGCAAGTATGGCTGCGAGATGACATTGATGTGAAATGAGTGATGGGGTCACTCCCATCTATCATAAACCACATCAACTTAGAAACCGCAGTGATATTTGTAAACATAAAAATTACACATGTGAAAATGCCATACAATTCGGTCTAAGGCAATTCGGTATAGGTCTATACTGAATTGCCCATGAAGACTGAAGTGTATGACACAAAATGTTTGTTTTCTTCCTTCATGAGAAAATGTCATGTAATTCGATCTAAGGCAATTCGGTCTATGCAATTCGGTCTATGAAGACTTAGAAACCCTAAACCGAATTGCCCATGAAGACCGAATTGCATGATAAAAATGTTTGTTCACATCCTCATGAAGATCCCATGCAATTCTATCTATGCAATTCGGTTTATACCGAATTGCACACATAGACCGAATTGACTTGGAAACCTCATTGTATGCATTATCATCCCTTCATGCCTTAGTTTATTTTCCTTGTTAAACCAATTCGGTTTGCCAATTCGGTCTACACCGAATTACCTTGGTAAATCGAATTAAACACTCCTTTTGAAGCAAATGCCTTAGCCAAATTTGAGTAAGGGGGATAATCTCCATCAATTCGGTTTGTCCAATTCGGTCTATACCGAATTGCTTGACAAACCGAATTAGATGATGTTATTTCCCAATCTTACTATGATTAATTGGGTAAGACAACACTTCATTTCTCATGCATAGGCAATTCGGTTTATATTACATTAGACCGAATTGACCTCCCATCTCTATTTTTAAAACTCTAAAAATATTTTATCTTCCTGAAGTGTGTAAGTTGCGTGGAAGTATTGCGCTTAGGCCCATTGCATCTAATTTTACCCATTACACATCTCAACCCATTAGTGTCTATATTATTGTGTAATTGATACACAATACCCAAAAACATTCTTTTAATTTCATCTTTTCTCATTAATTGTGTGTATGAACGGGTAATAAGAGATATCACAGATCAATGTTGGCAAAAAGGTCCCTTCACGGGGATAACGATTAGCTCGTCTTCTGTGTATTAATTATTACTTGTTATTTTGCATGGTCTGGTTAGTGATTGGTGGAAGCTACGGCAAAAAGGTCCCTTCACGAGGATAACGATTAGCCACTCAGCCAATTCCTAACTAGATACAGTTTTCTTCTCTTTATCTTAATTTCAACCTGAATTTCGAGCAATAAGTAATGTTAAACAGTGTTGATCAACACTGTTATAATCGTACTGTGGTAAGAAAACATGTGGGTTTTTACTCTCTCATGGATAGTAGGACTCTTAACGATAGCGATCACTGTCATTAAGGGTTCCTTACTGTCTAAAAACCATTCCATCTGGAATAATTGGGAACTGGATGGCAGATGTTTGCAGTCCAGATAACCCCAGTTATTTCTGGCACTCTTTTAGCCAATTCTTCTTATCTCAAGGCTAAACCATCTTTGTGTATCAAATTCTGTCTAATCCCACCATATATTTTGGGTATTTTATTTTACTTCTCATATACATGTATGCATGATATTATTATGTAGATATTGTGGTCTATAATATTTTGGGGATCCTTTTCCTTGGACATAGAAGTCTTGATCTAAATCAGATGCTACATAATAAATTTCCACAAAAATCACTTTCTAAAATCCGGATCTAAGTAAGGGATAATTCCACAGTTATGAATAATTCAATTTCTACTGGGGATTGATTTTGGGAGACTAGAAACAGAATCAGCGATTAGGTCTCATCTAGACTGAAAGGATCTGTGTTTTTAATTGAGAGTTTAGTACCTGTGTAGGGAATGATTTTCAAATATCAATTGTTGTCTCAAAATTACTGTGTGTTGGAAATCTTCTATTAAGTATTGCATCGAATCAGTGTCCACTTGGATTCGGATAAGATGTGATAAATAATACTAGAGGAACAACATGTAGGCCTTGGTTAATTTCTAAGGTAGGGTTGAGTATTCTCTCAACTACTATCTTCTTCCGCCAAAGTCTATAATTGAGTCTTGAGTGAGTACATTCGGAATAGATCTTCCCAGGTCTGTTCCACTCAGTTTTTAAATGCTTTCTTTACTGCTTTCTTTACCACTTTCTTTAAAATGCTTTCATAGAGGTCACTCGGAAGAATTAGAGGTTGACCGCCGGTTGTAAGGTTTAAGAGTCGTGGATTAGTTCGGGATTTTTTCTAGACTGTTGGGTGTGACAAGGGGGATGATGGGAGTACTTGGCATGTCAACTAATGATGTGTTGGGTGTTGCTTATCCACCATGGAGAAATAACATACCTCGGCAGGGGGAGTTATTAATCTGTGGTATCTCAGAAATTGAGGTCTTAAGAGCATGTAAATTCTGACTGTAAGTACTTGTCTGTTAAAGGGAACATAGTCTAGAAAGCATAAGAGTTAGCTAACTGATGAACTATCCCAAGCAAAGATCTGTGTAATTAAAATGGAAGTTTAATTGTGTCTCATCTGAATCTTGTCCAATCTTCATTATTTTCTCCATGTCCCTTCTGTCACATTTTAAATCTGCTTTCGTAGAATAATTTTATCTGCTTTCTTAGTATGATTTTTAGTGCTTTCTTAGAATAGATTTAATTGCTTTCTAGAATAATTTTAATATGCTTTGTAGAATAATTTTACTGCTTTCTTAACCTAGTTTAAATTATGTCAAGTAGTGGTTAGAAACCAATGCAAAACCTGAAATGAGTAACCGAGTGGAAAATCTTAGTAAACGACGTGGGCCCTGCTTCTATCGCACATCCTCCAGTGAACGATCCGGTCTTACTATAAATTACTGCAATTTTTGACACCGTGCGCTTTCGGGCCACAGTTTCTTAACACGAGTAATAAAAACGTGACAACCTTAATATATCCTTAAACCCCCTTCCATAAATCATAACCCTTTTTTTATTTAATAAATTCAAAACTTGATATTTTAGAAAATACTCATATAGTGGGAGATTGTCAAAAGTTTCATGGACGTTGCCGGGGAAGATGCAGACGCCATTTGAAATCAAAGTTTCCCACATGAGTAATAAAAAGTGTCAACCTATAAACATACCCCTAATCCCAACTCCATCTTCATAATTGATTTCATTGAATAAAAATTAAACCGGGGTTATTATCTTTCAAAAATACTCGTGCGGAAATTTGTGTTAAAAGTTTCAAATCCACTGACGAAGACTTTAGAGTTTTGTACGAGAGGACAAGGCAGAATGGTTTCAAGGAGTTTTCCCAACTAAACGGGTTTCTGTACTACGGAAACAGATTATACATCCCAAAGGGATCTGTCAGGGAGTTACTAATTCAAGAGGCTCACGGAGGTGGTCTCATGGGACACTTTGGGAAAGATGCAACTCTGGGGATTTTAATTGAAAAGTTCTACTGGCCAAAGATGCAGGCCCAGGTTGTTCGTTTCATTGCTAAGTGCTTGGTCTGTCTGAAGGCCAAGTCAACCGTTAAGCCCCACGCTTTATATCAAGCATTACATGTGCCAGAAGGACCCTGGCTGGACATATCAATGGACTTCGTGCTTGGACTACCACAGACTGCAAGAGGCAAAGATTCAATCTTTGTGGTAGTTGATCGATTCTCCAAGATGACACATTTCATACCATGTGCAAAGACCAATGATGCCAGGCATATCTCGAATTTATTCTTCAGGGAAGTGGTACATCTTCATGGAGTACCAAAGTCAATTGTGTCAGACCGAGATGCCAAGTTCGTAAGCTATTTCTGGAAGGGATTTTGGCGTGAAATGGGTACACAACTTTTATTCTCAACGTCTTACCATCCTCAGACGGACGGGCAGACAGAAGCGGTAAATCACGTATTGGGTAACCTTCTACGCATAATTACTTCTTCGAGCTCTAAAAGTTGGGATGAATGTTTGCCTTACATTGAATTTGCTTATAACCGCCACATTCATCGTGCCACACACATGTCACCCTTGGAGGTTGTTTATGGATTTAACCCGATGACCCCTCTCAATTTTCTGCCACTACCTAGTAGTGAGCGTCTTAACTTCAATGGCAGGGACAGGGCTAAAGCAATCAAGGATCTACAGAGAAGGTTCGGAACAGTTTGCTGAAGGCATCGGAGACATATGCCAAATTTGCCAACAGGGGTAGAAAAATGCTGTTGCTGAAACCAGGAGATTGGGTCTGGGTGCACATGAGAAAAGAACGTTTTCCTGCACAGACGCATGGCAAACTCGCATCCCGCGGAACAGGACCTTACAAAGTCCTTGAGAAAATCAACGACAATGCCTATCGGATTGAGCTTCCTGATGATTTTAATATTAATCCGACTTTCAATGTTGCTGATTTATCTCTGTTCGAAAGAGATGATGAGTTGGATTCTGGTCGGTTGATGTCTCAACCTTCCCAAGGGGGTGGGGATGGCGTAATCGCCAGAACCAATGGATTAATTCTCCCAATAATCCCCGAAGGGCCAGTTTCCAAACAAAAGGCCAAGAAATTTTCTGATGCATTGTATAAATTTTTCTTGCAGGAAACAGATAATCTGGAACCCCAGGAATCCCAAAGACTACAAATAATGATCCGGATAGATCAAGACCGGACCAGCTCGGAATCCATTAACATGGATTCCCAACATCGGAATTAAAATGGAAGAAGGCCTTAGGATGCACAAGGAAAGCCCAACAAGCATGAAGAGGCCCAAAAAGGAGCTCGTCGGAAAAGTGGCCGGAGAACAGCCGGAACCACCACCGGACGTCGGACAATAAATTTTGTAATAGTGTAGAAAATAAAAGGCATGCGAATTTTAGCTAAGGCATTGAAGCCAATTCGGTCTAAACCGAATTGGCCCCAATTCGGTCTAATGCCGCATAGCCTCCATGCCTTAGAAAAATTTTCAGAGCTTCCTCAATTCGGTATACCCAATTCGGTCTCCCATAAACCGAATTGATTTGACCGGATTGACCAAATCACATTAGTAATAATATTTCCTAAAAGTCCTCAGTTCAGTTTGAGTGACCAATTCGGTCTAAACCGAATTGCTCCGTAGACCGAATTGCCCTCAGTTATTATTATTAATTTTATGTGTAGATGTTCAATTCGGAATTTATGTCAAATTCGGTCTAGACCGAATTGATCCCATAGACCGAATTGACGCATTTTTCCTTTTGTAATAGATAGGCTTGTGAGACCAATGCGATCTTTTAACTCAATTCGGTCTATACCGCACCAATTCGGTATAAACCGAATCAGCTTCCCTAAATCGCATCTGGCCCATTTTGGATGTATTTTTCATTTCTTTTAGTCCTAAGGGGTTTGGCCTATATATATGACATCCCCCTTCATTTGTAAACAACTTTGCTTATTATTGAAATCTATTCTCATAATTTCAAAGTTCACAACCGAGAGCACTATTTCAAAATTGTTCTCCCCCATCCGTGTTTGTCTTGAACTTATGTTCATTTCCCTCACGCCATCATGTTGGAAACTTGCTCGATGGATTGTCAATGAATGATGCACTTGAAGGAAGCCATTTGTCTTGAGCTTGACTCACTTCCCTTGACAAGTTCGGGTCCCCTTCATTCATAAGTTTCTCTACCTTTATCTTATAAGTTAATTTTATCATCTTGTGTGTGTGTTCTTGTTCTTCATTAATCTTCATATCCCTACCTTTCTAATCATCATTTATACGTAACCCTAAAATTCAATCAACACTAATCCGGATATTGTCACTAATCAAGTTTCGATCTACGGCACCAGTCATACCCATTAAGGAGACGAATGACTCTTTCTGCCTCCGATCTTCTGTAGAATCTGAAGAATCCGAACTTGGACCCTTTCTCAAGCCAATTTCTGGAAGGGAAGAACCAGTCCCTTACCTTCTCCACCCTGTCCACAATTCTGAATATTTCTCCACCCGCCACCTTTGTTGCTATATTCCCTACGTAAACTCCAAACAAGTCTGTGCCCGTCCTACGACCCCCGTCACCTTGTTTGTAATCCGCAGGACTGCTAATGATCTGCCCTCGGTTCCTGAAATCTTCCCGGCCAGCGACTCCCTCCCTGCTCTCCATATCAACTATTTACTGCTTCATCTGTACTATATTAATCATGCGCCTGTGACTTACTTGGTTCAATTACACAAATATATATGTATAATAAATTAGAATCAATATAATTCAGTACACATATGAGAGGACGACTATGTTAGATGGTCAATGGTGCATTCGCTCTTCTTAGGCCATTCAAAGTGTCCAATCGCACATGGCCCGTGACTATTAAGGACCGCCATATATGAGGACTAGTGCATTTTTAAGTCATTTATTAAAATCTTTTTAATGTTTTGGATTATTTTTTAAAATGTAATTTGATGATGAGTTTTTGTTAAGAATTATTTTTTTTTAATTTAGTTTTTTTTACTCATTTAAATTATGAATATGAGAAGGGAATTGATTGTCCTTGTGGTTAAATTCCCAATTCCAACATAATAGTTGGGAGTTCAGTTCAAACTCCCAAAAAGTTATGAATAAAGGGCCTAATTTTCAAAGACAATTGAAAATAGGGGTAAATGTTAAAAAGGGCCATAACAAGGAGGCTATTCCACTTTTAGGTCATAACAAGTTGGAATTGTAAAAACAGGCCATAACAAACACAGTTTGGCAAAATTTAGGCCATATGACCTATTTGAAATTAATAAATGACCCAACAACTTTTCCTTCTTTCATTTCAACCCCAAGAAAGTTTGACTTTATTTACTTTAATCCTTTCTGAATATACTTAATTTTTCATTATATAAATGACACCCAACGCGCATGAAAATTGGTATCAGAGCCTAGGTTTTATTGAAGAACATATTAATTATATCATTTATAATATTTTATTTCTTAATGGAGAAGATTTAATTATTTAATGGATTCAATTAATTTGAAACCAACATGTTATTTCCAAATTTTGGAAATAAAAAATAGAAATTTCCCAAGGAAATTCTTGAACTTGTCTATAAGACAAGATTTTATTAAAAGAAATATCTTTCATGAAAATGAGAGGAACTGACTGGAAAGAAATTGATCCGGATAGCTCTAAGTTCTCACAAGACTTAAGAGAAATCCAAAAGACGATTCAAGATTATGGTAACCGGGTATTAATTATACCTGGAAAAATAGATAACTTGAATCAGTCAACAAAGGATATCTTGAAATTATTTCAAGATCTAAAGAAAGAGATTTTGAATCTGAAATTTGACATTTCGGATATCAAGAAAAGGCAGAAGGATATTCCTGGATCTTCCAAGAATAACCAAGCCAATATTAGAGATGCATTTGGACCAGTACAAGCTTTACACCAAAAAGGTTTCCGGAAATTTGACTTTGGAGCATTAGCATCTGTTCATACTACATCACCAGGGTTTCCGGAAATCGAAAAACTTCCGGAATGGATAAGTAGTGCGGTGCACGAATCATGGCAGAACAACCCGCACCTGGAAAGAGGAGATATTCTGGAACTTAAGTTCATCTCAGCGGCACCAGAAATAGTCGGGAAAGGTTCTTATCCGGTCTTTCAATTTATTAAATTACAAAGACCTGATATGATTGCCTTCAACAAAGTTAAATCTATGGATGAGAAGGCACCATTAATATCTTCAATCAGCGAAGATGAAATCTCCACCCGACGAGCATGGGGATTCTGGGTCTGTCTCACCGAGATGGAAAAGGTTAAATATCCGTTTAAAATATTCTCAAACAATTTAAATGGATCGTTCCTGGTTAATTCTTTAACAGGGAAAAGCACAGAGTTTGCGGAAACCTCTTACGAAAAGAAGAGGTTACTCATCTGGGAAAACAAGTTGCCAGCAACCGAGTCTACCAGAAAGAAGGCATGCAACATGATGCATGTTGGCCAATGGGATAACCATATATGCCCATATTGTGCAGAACAGGAAAAACCCCAATTCAGTACAAAGATCCGGGTAACCCAGAAGAAATCCGGATCCGAACAAGACAAAGGGAAGAAACGTCCAAAAAACTTTCACAAGCCAAAGTAAGAGCAGCTGGATGTAAGAGAAAAAGAGGTTTCGGCAATACTATATAATTGGAAGCCGACAAAGAAAGTTTAGAGTCGTTGGCAGTAAATGGCCGACAAAAGAAGGTGGAAAGTTGACAAACAAAGATGCCACCCGAGGACAATAATACAGCATGATAATATGTAACCAGCTGGAATCCAAAGCAAGTGACGAACGCAGTGACGTCACAATAAATTAAAGAGTGTTTGGGATCCGTGATTGAAGTCCGCGGACGCCTATAAATGAAGAAGTTTGAAGCAGATGGAAGGCATCGAAAAATCCTCCCAACTCTTCAAAATATTTGTAATATTTCTCTTTCTGCATATTTCCTTTCGAGTCTGTAAAAGTATGGGGTATTCCCCCAAGAGTCTTGTATCCTCCATGAGTAGGGATGAAAACGGTACGGATACGGTCGGATAATGTCGGATACGGATATTATCCATATTTTTTTTGTCGAATTCGGTATCGAATACGGATGGGCCGGATACGAATACGGTTTCGGATATTTCGGATTACGGATACGGTACGGATACAGGACGGATATATGGCGGATACGGATTCAATCGGATACAGATTATCGGATAATTTTTTATAATCTTTTTTGAAAATTTGATATTTTTTTATAATTATTAATCATTTTTAATTATTAAATAATAATATATTAATATATTCGGATATCCATATTTAAAATCGGGATAATATCCTATCAATTTTCGGATACGGTCGGATATTCTCGGATACGGTTATATATTTTCGGATACGGATACGAATGCGAATATTAAAATACGGATTCGGATTCGGATACGAATATTGAAATATCCGTTCGGATAGTCAAAAACGGATTCGGATTCGAATATAATCGGATACGGCATCGGATCGGTCGGATATTTACCGTACCGCTTTCACCCCTATCCATGAGGAACTAAGTGTATGTCTTCTCCGTTAGGGGAAATTATGTTTGAATAATATTTTTAATATTTCTTCAGTAAAATCCAGGCTTCCAAATATCCCAAAAATCCCGATAATATAGTTAAAACCCTTTATTCATATCTTGATACGTCCTAAGGTAGGAAACGAAATAGGACTGTGTTGTCTGTTGCTGAAGGAGCCAAGAATCGGCGAACCATCGGCCGTGGCTGCGTGGTTGGAGGAAGTCCGTAAAATCCCGGAGCTTAGGAAACCCGGCAACAAGGCGGTCAAAGCCAAGGTATGAAATTTAGTGCTTAATTTAATTATCAGAAGCATGATGGGCTTTAATTGGACTATATTTGATGAAAAATATAAGATAGGGGTCAAAGTGTAATAGGGTAAAAGTTGAAGTCAACTGATGGGGTCAAAAGTATAATTAAGCAAAAGTTGGTAGGGTCAAGTATAATTTTAAAAAGTCTTGATGGCCTAAAATTGAACTAAAGTAGTTTGTTATGGCCTAAAATTCATAATCCAAGTTGTCATGGCCTAAAACCTGAAAGGCCTCCTTGTGATGGCCTATTTTGATAATTACCTCTTGAAAATATAAATACAACCCAAAATGTTTGCTCTGCCCCCATGATTACACTACAAGAAAATTTCAGTCTAATTACCGCAAATTGCGACCGGATGGATAAGGTCGCAAGTATATACCTGCCTTTTGCCCTATTCTTGTCCTAGCGACCGCTTGCAGCGACTTCATTAAAGGTTGCAGTATAGAGACCGGCGACCTCTGCAACGACCCACCGTGCGGTCGGAAGCCCAATTTAGGGCCTTTTCCCCCAAATCGCTGTAAGTCTCGCCATTTACAACATTTCATCTTCCTCCCATTCATCATCGGCGCCCCCATTGTAAAATAACCCTTCCAACGATTCTGTCCATCGCGACCTCTACTCCGATCCGGTCCGGTCCAGCGCAGACCGGCTCGGTCCCAAACTCGAGCGCATCCATGCGAGGCAGACATTCGTCACCCCAGCGTTGAATGCGAGCCACTAATCCCTGCTCGAATAACGAACCTTGCGGACGCTGGAAAGGAAGCCTTGAACCCACAAACACACAGCCTCGCGCGAGGCGAGGTGGTCAGCCACTGGAGTACGCCGGTGTTTGCTGGCAGGAAGGAGGCGGTCGTGTGGTTCTTTAAATATATTAAACTAATATGCACAATTGACTGTGAAGCAGAGGTGAGGCTTCTATTAGTGAGGACACTACTCATGGTACACCTGGCTCCACAGTACCCGAGTCACCTTTGGGAGACCAGCCAAATCACACTAAGCAACATACTTCACATTGGTATGAACTTGATTTTTCCAAGTTTTTAAACACACTTCGTACTATATTTTTCATATATGACATGTTATGTTAATCTTTATTTGTAGTCCGAGGGGCTGAATATACCGGTCCATCTGGCTGAGCTACATCAACACACCCACACGAGGAAGCATCAAAAGGATCAGTCGATTGCACCGAAGGCACAAAAGATTCAGGTACCAAAACATAATTAATGGGGACAACTAATATACATGAAATTTCGATTGTGGATCATTATGAATTATGCTTTTTTGTCTTAATATTCTATACATTTAGATTGTGACAGCTAATCCTGACAAAAAATTTGATCCTGATGATATGTTCTATCAGGTTGTGAGTGGGCATGACCGGAGAAAGGCTGTTTACGGTCTTGGTTCGGTTTCCAGGATGATCCGACCTCGGGGGAGCGAAACTGAGACTACTCCACCGGCAAACAAAGATGAGTCTCAAGAGAGGAATTTGATGGATTAAGGTCAACAATGTCACAAGAATTCCTTATGATCCGGGAGGAGCTTCAGAGGTTGCAGGGCGACTACCGGCCACGACCCCCTGCCCAGATGATGATGATTTTGGAGGAGGTTTCGGCTTTGGGGCTGATATCACAATTACATGATGTGGACAAAGTTCGCATAGTATCGTTTGTTTAAACGTTAGTTTTGAACTTATTTTGCATGTTTAAGTGTTTAACTTTGTTTGATATTGAGCCTTGTGCACAACTTAAAAATATGTGTTTATAAATGTTAAACTTTGGTTGGATATTCGGTAGTTGCAATGGAATGGTGTTGATTTTGGTATTGTATAATTTAGAAATGGTGTTTTGAGCATGGATTGAATTTATATGGTTTTGAGCTTGCTGCAGGTGGCGTGGTGCAAAAATAGATTCTGCTGCTACCATGAACAGACCTTGCGACCACAGGTGCGGTCGCTAACTACCAAAATAAAAAAATGGCGCGGTCTATGGCAACCGCATCTATGTGTAGCTGGGCCGGTCGTAAGTGGTCGCGACAACGGTAGTAACTGGTTGTGACCGCATTTTTGTGTCGCTTGACTTCACGGTTGCCGGCCGATTTATAACTGGTTGTATAAGTGCAACCACTCTGAGGTCGCAAGTGCGGTCGCAGACTCCAATTCCTACCTCATTCAGGCTGTTCGCGACTGGTCGCTATGTGATAACTTACTTGTAGTGTTAACTGGAAAAGGGTACTGTGCAGTTAGGTGCCGATGCAACCATGGGAGGAGATGATTTTTTCTTTTTCTTTGTTTTTTTTTTTTTTGGTGATATTCACCAAGGCATGTGAGCCTGTGAGGCCCGCGAGCATTTTTGTGATGGTCGGTTTTTTTGAACATTTTTCGATGTTTGTGGCTTTATATGGTAGTTGCAATCAATCTATTATAATAAAAAAGTTGTTGCCCTTATGAATATTGTTTTGAGTCTATATTACCTTCTTATGAACAGTAAATTCCTTATGAATAGTATTTCAGATTAGCCCAATTAAAAAAAAATAAAAAAGAATTGTTGAATTACCTGCTGGCAGTTATTTCAATACAAATTTTAGGCTCCAACTTTCAAGTATTTTCAAAAATTCAAAATTCAAATTTTGGCACAAATAGAAGAGAAGCTATTGTTCTCCAGTATAAATAAATCAGTCTTAGCATAGAGAAGCTAATACCCTCCACTATAAATAAATCAGTCTTCTCTCCTCATATTACTCACCTCTGTTCCCACTCATTCCATACAATCTTCAATCTTCAGCCAGGACCAATAGTATGGTAACAAATGCATAATTGTTGCATTTATTTTGTTTACATTTCCATTACACATTTCGTAAATTTTGCCTTTTTGTTTACATTTCCATTACACATTACATGCATGAATTCAAGAAAGAATAAAAAAACATTACAGATTCTTCATTAGCAATGGTGACCGGAGGAACTTCAAGGATCTATGTTACACAGGGTATAGGGTCGGTATAAAGTTATTGCAATGAATATTGATGCAATAATACATTATACAATGGAATACAATTATAAAATAATTTCTTTTGAGAATGTGTGTTGTAGAAAAACATTGTCAAAATGATATCTTCAATTTCAAACACGGGACACTGGATTTCTGTTCTCAACCCCCAAATTCTTTATAAGCAAATTTGAAATTTTTTTTTAAAAAAAAAAAGAAAGAAAAATACATATTCTGTGTTAGGTTTTGTTGTTTTGAACTATATAGAATTTTTCATCTTGAATTTAAAAGTTAATCAGGAAAAGAATAATTTAATCATACTGGTGAAAATTAAAATGAAATAGGATGCAACAGATTTACATATTTGCCGGACTGGTGAAAATTAAAATGAAATTGAACTTGAAATAATTCTCTAATTAGTACTACCTCTATCTCATTATAATCGTTACGCACCCTTCCGACACGCATGCCGATGCACATTTTTAACTGTTAATAACTTAAATTTTGTACAACGAAAAGTAATAAAAAGTTGATTGTCTAAAACTACAAGATTAGACGAATCTAACAAGATCTCATTTGACTATATTTTTTCTTACATAACTATGATAAAAATTTGAATCAAAGTTACACAGTGAATAGTATCAAAAAGTCAAACGTAACAATATTTGTGAGACGGAGGAAGTATGTAGGATAGGTTATTATTATGTAATGCAAAAATCACTTAAATACATCAATTGGAGGTAAGAACATAACCACCACCTACCTATGTTGAGATAATGCAAGTACATTAGTAAATACTGTATATAAATTAAAAAACATAACAATTAAGGTTAACATTGTTGTTTTTTAAAAAACAAAAAAAAAATTCCAGATGATTGGCTACCATGGCAAACAAATAAAAGAAAAGTGAACAAATTTTAAAATTACCTTGAGTGTTGTGCTATGCACACAGCCCACACTGGCCACAGAGAGGAGTCTGTGGTTAAACAATTTTGTCTCAAGTGCCCGCATTCGGAATAAAGTCTTCGAAGCCAAAAGAGAAATAAGAGTG
The DNA here is from genome assembly GCA_030278955.1 of Hygrophila difformis. Lineage (NCBI taxonomy): Eukaryota > Viridiplantae > Streptophyta > Magnoliopsida > Lamiales > Acanthaceae > Hygrophila > Hygrophila difformis. Next base: position 27,093,805 of record JAOANR010000006.1, on the reverse strand, counting down.
ATTTCTCATGAGTTGCCTTAACAAGATGTATTTTTATTTGTAAACCTTTGCTTTTATTAACACTCCCAGAAACACCATGAAACAAGGGACACGAGTATCGAATGTTTCAGATCTGTAAAAATTGTAAAAGAAATGAACTAAAAACCAAATACACAAATGAGGTCCTACAACACGAGGTTCAGAAAAGACGAACATAAAATTGATTGTTTTGAAAAGATGGCCACGAACGAGATCTCGAAATTTCAAATCTAGGAGGTATTCATTTTTCACTTCCGATGTACATTATTCAACGGTAAACTCCGGCCTGGAATTTAAATACTCGGGAAGAAAAACAAATCGTGAACCTAAAATCCGGGAAAAAAAAAAACAACGAAAAAAACCAAAAATAAATAAATAAATAAATAAAACTATCGTTCTGAAACAAGTGGTGGATATAATATTAGATCAAAACGTCTATCCCTGTTGCACTTATGATTCACACCATTTTGGTGAAATCGACCAGTGTGGGAAGATTATGGAAGAAGTTCACAATCAACACCGGATAAAGTGCTAAATTACATAGTGGAATAAAAATTAAACTTGATGGGAAAATGTACAATGAACCATAATCTACAGATAAAGCAGAATTGTAAAATTCATCCAGAAGAAGACTGGGATAGAAGTTGAAAAAGTTTTGTGAGATTTTAGAATTTGAGAGCAGATATTATACAGAAATGGGTAATCTTTAGGATGTGTAGTCAGTAAAGCCTGTGAAATAACATTGGAATGGGTAAACTGATAGACTACCTGTTAGGTCTGCTCATTAATGAGCTAGACCAAGAGTAAGGCCTTAGTGGCCTAGTAGCAGTAGAAAAACAAAAAAAAAAAAAAAAAAGGAAAGGGGACCGCATTCATTTATTATGGGTTGATAGCAATAATAGTGTGTGAAGTGAGTGTTTCAAAACAGATCTGGAACTCACAAGCCAGAAACGAAAAACAGAGAGAAGCAAAACAGAGAAAGCCAAAGAAGAAGAAGAAGAACGCAGAAGAAGAAGGAAGGTAGCAGCCATATCTTCCAAACCTTCGGTCTTCGGTGAAATCCTCTCTTATATCTTATTCTTGTTATCCTAGAATTTCGTTCTAGAGTTTGGGAATCCACTGCCGACTGTCTATATTGTTGTTGATTAGCCAAGATTAGTGAAAATCTTGATGATTGTTGGTGAACCTCTAGGCATATGCTAGAGAGAAACATTGGTGTACCCATTATTTGATATAGTGGAGATTTTGAGATGGTGGCGACTGGCCCGTAGTTTTTACCTTCTTTTTGAAGGGTTTTCCACGTATAAATCTCGGTGTTGATTTACTGCTTTATAGTTGCTTTGGTTGATTTGGTGTTGTTGGCTTGATTGCATCTGTTGGAAATTCATTTGGCACACAGGGGATATACTGTTTTGGATATTTGTACTGTATTGGTATTTTTGGTGATCCCACAGGTTCCGCATTATTCCGCCTTTTTTTTCCCAACAAACTGGTATCAGAGCGAAAGTTGGGCTGTGGAAGGTTTGATAGTATATCTGTTTGTGGAAATGGATGAGCAAAATTCCTTTGGAATGATTAAATTAAATTCAGGGAATTATGCTATTTGGAAAAGAAAGATGCTCGATTTGCTTTATTGCAAGGATTTATTTAAGCCGGTGTTAGGCAAAGAAAAGCCAAATGATGTGAGTGATGATGCTTGGGGAGTATTGCATATGAAAGCTTCTGCCACAATCAGACAATGGGTAGATCCCAATATATTCCATCACATTGCAGAGGAAACCAAAGCAGATTTATTGTGGAAAAAGCTAGAGGCACTTTATGAGAAAAATACTTTCAGAAACAAGGCATTACTCATTAGAAGACTTGTGAATTTGAAATTCAGGGATGGAAAAAGTATGACAGAGCATACCAGTGATTTCGTGGGATTGGTAAATCAATTGGCTGGGATGAAATTAAATCTTGAGGATAAGTTACAGGCACTGTTACTTCTGGGGTCTCTACCGGATAGTTGGGAAACACTAGTGGTCTCGTTGAGTACTTCAGCACCAGGTGGAACACTAACCATGGAGATGGTTAAAGACAGTTTACTCAATGAAGATGCAAGAAGAAAAGAAAAAGGTGAATCTTCTTCAGATGTTCTAGTTTCTCAGAAGCCAGTGAGACAGGGAAGAAGTAAGAGCAGAAATCCACAAGGACGTGATAAACATTATACACCAAGAGGAAGGTCTAAGAACAGAAAAGAGATCAGATGTTATCACTGCGACAAGCCGGGTCACATGAAGAAAGAGTGCAGGATCTTGAAAAGGGAAATTGCAGAAGGCAAGAAAGAAGAAAAAGAGACTAATGCAGTTAACCACAACAGTGATGCAGTTACTGTCTTAGATGACAGTTGTGTTAGTCTAGTGTGTCAGGACACTGATTGGGTGATTGATTCTGGCGCATCGTTCCATGTTACATCTCATGGTGACTTCTTCAATTCGTACTCTTCTGGTGATTTTGGTAATGTCAAGATGGGAAACAATGGTGTTTCAAAGATTGTGGGCATTGGAGAGATTTGTTTGGAGACAAATCTTGGTACCAAATTAATACTCAAGGATGTGAGACATGTTCCAGATATTCGTCTCAATTTGATCTCAGCTGGAAAGTTAGATGATGATGGTTTCTGCAACTACTTAGGTGAAAGTAAATGGAAGCTCACCAAAGGGTCTTTGATAGTTGCAAAAGGAAATAAAGTGAGCACACTCTATGTTATGCAAGCAAAGATATGCAAAGGGGAGACAAATGTTGTTCAGAAAGGTGTCAGCATTGACCTTTGGCACAAGAGACTTGGCCATGTGAGTGAGAAGAGCTTGCAGACTCTCTCAAGGAAGCAATTTCTACCGAATTTTCAAGGTACATCTCTGAAAACTTGTCTTGATTGTATTGCTGGTAAAGCACATAGAGTTTCATTCCATACTTATCCTCCACATAGAAAGTCTGGTGTACTTGATTTGATTCATACTGATGTTTGTTTTATGCGAGATAAATCTCTTGGAGGTGCTGTCTACTTTGTTACATTTATTGATGACCACTCAAGGAAAGTTTGGGCCACTGCTTTGGAAACCAAGGATCAGGTTTTGATGTCTTCAAGGAGTTTCATGTCAGGGTTGAAAGGGAAACAGGAAAGAAGCTGAAGGCAGTGAGAGCAGATAATGGTGGTGAATACAGAGGGCCGTTTGAGAGTTATTGTAGAACTTATGGTATCAGGCTTGAGAAGACTCCAGCGAAGACACCACAACTGAATGGTGTTGCTGAAAGGATGAACATGACAATTGAGGAAAGGATTAGGTGTATGCTTTCGAATGCAAAGCTTCCCAAAAGCTTTTGGGGGGAAGCTATGCGGACTGCAGTTGATTTGATTAATCTTTCTCCAAGCACTGCTCTTGATGGTGATGTTCCCAACAGAGTTTGGAGTGGGAAAGATGTTTCCTATGACTACTTGAGAGTGTTTGGCTGCAGAGCTTTTGTTCATGTTCCGAAAGATGAGAGGTCGAAGCTTGATGATAAGGCCAAAGAATGCATCTTCTTGGGTTATGGTCATGAAGAACTTGGTTACAGGTTATGGGATCCAGTGAACAAGAAAATTGTGAGAAGCAGAGATGTTGTATTTCTTGAAGATCAGTTTGGGGATGATGTCAGCAAAGATAAGAGTCCCAGTTCCTTTGCAGAAATTCCAGTCAGATTGGATCCAATTCCTTCTCCCTTAATAGGTCATGATCACGGGGGAGACGTACAACCAGAGGTTGGTGATGATGTTGATGAAGAACCTACAGCTGATGATGTTGATCCAGTTGGAGAAGTACCACAACCACCACAACCAGTTGAGCTAGTTTTGAGGAGATCCACCAGGGAGCGCCAACCATCAAAGAGATATAACACCAATGAGTATGTGATGCTTACAGATGGAAATGAACCTGAAAGCTATGAAGAAGCCATTGGTCATGAAGCCAAGAATGAGTGGTTGAAAGCCATGCAAGATGAGATGAAATCTTTAAAAGATAATCAGACTTATGAATTGGTAAAACTACCAGAGGGTAAGAAAGCACTCAAGAACAGATGGGTTTACAGGTTGAAGACTTCAGAAAATAGCTCACAACCAAGGTACAAAGCAAGGTTGGTTGTGAAAGGTTTTGGTCAGAAGAAAGGTGTTGACTTTGAAGAAATATTTTCTCCAGTTGTGAAGATGAGCTCCATCAGAGTTGTTCTCGGTCTGGCCGCCCGTTTGAATTTGGAGATTGAGCAACTTGATGTGAAAACTGCATTCCTTCATGGTGATTTAGAGGAGGAAATCTACATGGAACAACCTCAAGGCTTTGAAGTCAAAGGCAAAAAGAACATGGTTTGTAAGCTTAAGAAGAGCTTGTATGGATTGAAACAAGCTCCGAGGCAATGGTACAAGAAGTTCGATTCATTCATGATGGGTCAAGGGTATACCAGAACACTATCTGATCATTGTGTGTTTGTGAAGAGGTATTCTGATGATGACTACATTATCCTACTGTTATATGTAGATGACATGTTGATTGTTGGTCATGATGCTAGCAAGATTGAGAAGTTGAAGAGAGAATTGGATAAGTCTTTTGCAATGAAAGACTTAGGCCCTGCTAAACAGATACTTGGCATGAAGATAACCCGAGACAGGAAGAAGGGTAAACTTTGGCTATCTCAGGAACGCTATGTTGAGACTGTGCTTGAGAGGTTCAACATGAGCAATGCAAAGGCAGTGTCTTCTCCACTTGCAAGTCACTTCAAACTTTCAGTTAAACAGTGCCCTACAAGTGAGAAAGAAAAGGAAGAGATGAGCAAAGTTCCTTATGCATCAGCAGTTGGCAGCTTGATGTATGCTATGGTCTGCACAAGACCAGATATAGCTCATGCAGTTGGAGTAGTGAGCCGGTTTCTCTCTAATCCAGGAAAAGAACATTGGACTGCAGTGAAATGGATTCTCAGATACTTGAGAGGTACTTCCAGTGTATGTTTATGCTTTGGTACTAATGAGCCTACTCTGGTTGGATATACAGATTCAGATATGGCAGGTGATGTCGATTCCAGGAAGTCCACGTCGGGGTTCTTGATGACTTTTGCAGGGGGAGCCGTCTCTTGGCAATCAAGATTGCAAAAGTGTGTTGCTTTGTCTAGTACTGAAGCTGAATATATTGCCATCACAGAAGCTTGCAAAGAAGCTTTGTGGATGAAGAAATTGTTGGAAGAGCTCGGCATTGAACAAGAGAAGTGGATTGTTTACAGTGACAGTCAGAGTGCAATCCATCTATCTAAAAATTCGAGTTTCCATTCAAGATCCAAGCATATTGATTACAGGTATCATTGGATTCGTGACGTGCTTGAGGACAAACAGTTGAGTTTGGAGAAGATCCACACAAGTGAGAATTCAGCAGATATGTTCACAAAGTCTTTACCGAAAGAGAAGTTCGAAGCATGTAGGCGAGCAGCGGGCTTGGTAGAGCCCAGAAAATGAGCAGACGGGGGAGAATTGTTAGGTCTGCTCATTAATGAGCTAGACCAAGAGTAAGGCCTTAGTGGCCTAGTAGCAGTAGAAAAACAAAAAAAAAAAGGAAAGGGGACCGCATTCATTTATTACGGGTTGATAGCAATAATAGTGTGTGCAGTGAGTGTTTCAAAACAGATCTGGAAATCACAAGCCAGAAACGAAAAACAGAGAGAAGCAAAACAGAGAAAGCCAAAGAAGAAGAAGAAGAACGCAGAAGAAGAAGGAAGGTAGCAGCCATATCTTCCAAACCTTCGGTCTTCGGTGAAATCCTCTCTTATATCTTATTCTTGTTATCCTAGAATTTCGTTCTAGAGTTTGGGAATCCACTGCCGACTGTCTATATTGTTGTTGATTAGCCAAGATTAGTGAAAATCTTGATGATTGTTGGTGAACCTCTAGGCATATGCTAGAGAGAAACATTGGTGTACCCATTATTTGATATAGTGGAGATTTTGAGATGGTGGCGACTGGCCCGTGGTTTTTACCTTCTTTTTGAAGGGTTTTCCACGTATAAATCTCGGTGTTGATTTACTGCTTTATAGTTGCTTTGGTTGATTTGGTGTTGTTGGCTTGATTGCATCTGTTGGAAATTCATTTGGCACACAGGGGATATACTGTTTTGGATATTTGTACTGTATTGGTATTTTTGGTGATCCCACAGGTTCCGCATTATTCCGCCTTTTTTTTCCCAACACTACCCAGTGGAATGGATGGATATAGAACGAGAAAATACGTCGCCGTTTGGAGCCTCGGGACCAGTGGAAATAACGCTGTCGTATGATAGAAGTCACTGGGTGGCAGCATTTGATTTGTTCTCATGCCACATATTGTGGTTTTGTTCAAATTGATTTTATGACGGGTTGCTTTTTCAGCATGTCAATTCAGACAAATTGTCTCTTCATGGGTGTGTTTGATTGGGTGTTTAAACACATGAATTATGGTTTTTTGGCTACAAAATCTTGTGGTTACGAATTGTGCCATATTCATGGTCGAAAAAATATGCAGCCTAAATTGTGAATTATGAATATAGATAAAGTACTCCATCCGTCCCACCACACTTGTCATGTTTGACTTTTTTACACTGTTCATTATTCAGCTTTGACTCAATTTTATTGCAAGTATAAATTTAGAGAAAAATAGTCGAGTTGGGTCTTGTTAGAATCATATGATCATGTAGTTTTATAATATATATTTTGCATAATTGTTTATTGCACATATTTTGAGATATTAGCAGTTGAAAAAATGCATTAGATTGTGTGCAAAAGTGAAACAAGACAAGTTAAATGGGACGGAGGGAGTATTATACTAAGTATCATTGTAGTTACTACGTAGTATAAACTAAGGCAGTAAGAGATAAATATAATTAAGTAAAGAAAATATATTTTTAATGGAATATATATTGTTATAAATAAATTAAATTTGAAGTTTTAATATTTTTTTAATGTATGTTTTTAGAAGTTTGAAAATTTGTTGTACATTGTTTAACATTTACCAGTTATCTATTTAAAAAATACTTTATACTCCATATTTATGTTTGGCAAAACAACTAAATCGAATCAACTAATTTGTGAGATAATAATTTTTTTTAAAGTGACAAAATAACTTTCAAACATTGTTCAATTAGCAGTAATAACTTAAAACATTATTCAATAATAATATTGTTGTCGTTATATCCCCGCCCGAATGGGCGGGGATAATACTAGTATATTACACAACACCACTGCACATGCCAAAGGGACAGTCTGCACCCTAACTCTATTGCTATCAACTCGTGAAAGTGTGGAACAAAGGTTATACACACATATTCAAACAACGTTTAATGCCTAAAGTAATCTACCTACCCTCACCAACAATGCAATGATTTATCGATTATTGAAGCATCGGCTTGGCAGGATCTGTAGGGGACCACCCCGCATCTATTTCCATGATTTCGTTCATCGTTGTATTGAAGTTACTAGTCTCTGCATTGAATGTCGGGCTCTCGATGTCCGATGCCATGAAGCTGGTCATGTCGTTGAACTGCCAACCAGTGAGGTACGCAGGGCGTGTGGGGACAGAAGAAACCTCAATGTCTCCAAAGAGCATGGCCACAACACGGGACATTCGAGGGCGTAAGGCTGGGGCCGCTTGGATGCAGAGAAATGCTATGTTGATGATTCTCATTACTTCCTCCCGATCGTAATCATGTAGAGATGGATCAACCAGCTCAATTACCTTGTTTTTTTCATGAAGGTTCCAAGCCTGAAATGAAATGCATGTTTAGTAGTATATGAAAAAGGGTAGTAGTGAAATGGTTTTGAGTTAGAAGAGCATACGTACCCATTCAAGAAGATATATCATATCATCCTGCAAACTTGTGTCAGCATTTTGCCTTCCACTGATTATCTCAAGAACTACGACGCCAAAGCTGAATATGTCGGCCTTCTCAGTGAGAAGCCCGCGCATAGCATACTCCGGTGCAAGATATCCACTGCAAAATTGACCGAATTAGGAAATAATTAGAGTTTGGGCACAAGAAAGAGGAAAATGGAAATTGGAATACTTGAAACTTGCATTGTGCCAGCCACTCGAGTGCTTATATGCGTCTTCTTATCATCAAACAATTTGGCCAAGCCAAAATCTGATATTTTAGGGGTGAGGTCAGAATCTAGCAGAATGTTACTGGATTTCACATCTCTATGAACAATTCGAAGACGAGATTCCTCATGGAGATAAGCAAGACCTCTGGCTATTCCCGTGCATATATGGAAACGCATTGGCCAATCAAGAACCAAAGTTCTACCACCTATTTCATAAGAAAACCAATCAATTAAGTTGAAGCTCAATGTCTCGTGTGGTATGGAGTAGGTAAGATATGAAGTATAAAGTTGTTCTTCACCAGTGCCAAACAATATTTTGTCAAGACTCTTGTTCTCAAGATACTCATAAACTAGCAACCGTTTATCTCCCTCAATGCAGCAACCGTAGAGTTTCACAAGGTTACGATGTTGCACAGCAGAAATGGTAGCAATCTCCGCAATAAACTGGCTCTTTCCTTGCTGTGATGCTACAGACAACTGTTTGACAGCAACTTCTCTTCCATCTCCAAGGGTTCCCTGTTTGTTGGTAATTAAGATTTCCAACAATGTACAGAAGAAAAAAAAAGATCTACATAAATTTTACTTCAAATGTCAATTGTTTTTGTTTATGTTGGCTCGTTGAGATACCTTTACAAGAGATTATTTTTCTTATCATAAAGTTCAAAGTAATCTTTACCTTGAAAACAGGTCCAAATCCACCCTCTCCAAGTTTATTGGAGAGATCAAAATCGTTTGTGGCTGATCTGATGCTCAGCATAACTAAACGTGTAGGGTCGAGAATCAATACCCAATAACTCTGCAAATTTCATACAATGCGAGATAATTCAAGTTTCTGTTATTTTTATTTTATTATTTTTGAATCCAACTCAGAGATTTCATGCATCATCTGAGGCGTGAACCATAAACAACTGAAAATGCTGGCAAATAACTTGAAAGTAAATAGAGGAATTTTGTAATGTAGTGTCTTTGGAGGAATTTATGTTACCTTCATCCCCAAAATCTCTATGTTTCGTTTTTCTCTGGAGCACAAAGATTACTGCAAAGACACATAGCAACATTCCAACTGTAATTCCAACAACAATCCCTACAATCAGACCAATCCGATTCTTGCTCCTCCCGAAGTCTGTATAATGTACATGAGATCAGTCAGAACTGGAATTAAAAAAACAAGTACAATTTTTTTCACGGAACATCCTGCTTCAGAAATTGCACATACTTCGTGTAGCACTAATTGCTGAAATCAAGGGACCATATGTTCCTGGATAGGGTACACAACACGTCCCTTTTCCTGCCCAGAACAGATGGATGTCAATATGGTTCTCAGACACCTCAACCGTGTACTGCCTTTCAACAGCTACTAAAGAGGCACCGCCTGCTGCTTTTCTAATGTCAAAATCTTTCTCTACCAAATTTCCCTGAAGAAAGAAAAGTTGGTCATCTGATACTAAAAGAGAAACATGGAGAAAGCAGATGTCTTAACTGCACTTCAAACAATACAATGGTATCAAAAATAACTGAATTTCTCTTCAAAACATCATTGTAATCAACATTGATGTAGAATTTCAACTTTCAGCACTAGCTTATTCTAATTTAACACATCAACCGAATTTCAGAATTTGTACGTAGTTAGAGGATGCATTTTATTCAACTTCTAAAATGGAACATATTTATTTCCAAGCTTGACATGAAATGGATAGTTTAGTTACTCAAAGGTTTTCTTCATGCTGTATCTTCCAACAACACACTATATTTTGAATAAGATAAGAATAAGCACAAAAACCACATTGTGAAAGTTCTAATTTAACACTTACCTGGACATAAATGTCAAACATACGTCTCCCAAGGCTCCTCCAAACCTGTGTTCCTACAATCACCGACTCTGCAAATTGCAGTCTCAAAGTGTAGTTACCATTTTCCATGTCTAAGCCATAATATCTTAATGATCCAGCTGAAGTTCGAGCAGTTTGGAACAGTTCTGGATCCAAAGTATGTGTAATTTGTGAGAGGGTGGAGTTTATATATGACGGATACATGGTATCAGTTGTTATACCAACATTGCTAACAGCCCATCTTCTTGTGTCGGTCGTGTAATATATTGCCGGACCAATAGTCGAATCATCCTTTTCATATACAATACTACTTGAGGCCCTAATCTGTTTCCCACCACAATTAATTGCAAAGCTAGAATCTGCAGCAGGTCATCATCCAGGAACAACCAGTCAAATTTCAACTGACCAACTTTGCAAGAATGAATTCAATTTAGGTTATGTTTGGATTGAGGAATTTGGATGGGGATTTAAAGTCAAATCCTTCCACTTGTTTTTGTTAATGGAAGGGATTTCAAATTCCTCATGGGAGATTTCAAATTCTTTCCTCAAATCCAAATATATCCATCCAAATGCAACTAATATAACTATTGATTTGCATGCAACGGACCGATATATACTCACAGTAACATCTCAGAGAAAAATACATTCCACAGGAAGGATCTTGGTAGGAACCAAATTTTGCTTATCAAGAAAAGTTTGCAGGAAATTGGGAAAAATATCCCTAGTAGTCCTTTTTCTTTCCAAATAAGCTGAAATGATCCCTTTTCTATTTTTCGCCCCGAATGGTCCTCTACCTTTACTAATAAAATCCAGTTTGGTCCTTTTTCTTACTAATCCTATATTTTGTAGATAATCAGACAATTAAATTTTTTAATTACATCCATCATATTTAAAATGGGTTTGACCCAACCCAATACCAAACCGTAAACCCGACCCAACCCCTAAATTTGTTCATTATCATCATTCTTTCACATGAAGAACGCTGAACACTCTTAAGCAATCAATAAAAGAAAGACAAGTTCAACAATTATATACTATTCCCCATCACAATAACACTATGTTTCAGACTAGACAAAAATTCCTAGAACCACTTAACCACTAATAATAAAGAAAAAGGATACAGTCTAGCATAAACAAAATTTCACTTATATCACTTTTAAATCTGTGCGTCTACCACCCGCCGCCGTCAAATTGAGGTCGGAATCGGATCTCTCGTACCTGCGAAAATCTCTTCAATCCCAAGGAAATTACTCTGATGTCATAAAGAAAAAAAAAAGAGAGTTTTTCTCGTATCTCTTTGGCGGTGTTCTGGTCTCTCATCTTCACGGAAAGGACATTGAAATTGTGAAAGAGCGGACAAACCGGGTTCAGGTGGAAGTGGAAGACGAGTTCAGGTTTATGATTTGGTATTGGACCGGGTCAAACCCGTTTTAAATATGGTATGTGTAATTAAAGAATTTAATTGCCAGATTATCTACAAAATATAAGATTAGGGAGAAAAAGGACCAAACTGGACTTTATTAGTAAAGGTAGAGGACCATTTGGGGCGAAAAATAGAAAAGGGACCATTTCAGCTTATTTGGAAAGAAAAAGGACTACTAGGGATATTTTTCCCTGGAAATTGATGCTTGACGGTTGGAAATTAAGGAATAAGAGATATATATGTTATGAAATACTCTTATTATTCAATTTGATGTGATTTGTTATCTGTTATCAGAGATATATATGTTAGGATCTGATTTGTTAAGATTCCGTATGATCTTTTCTTTATTTTATTCTGATTTGTTGCAATGCATTCACAAGGGGTGCTCGTTCTCCTATCAATGGCATCCTCAATTGTCCTTTGAAGACAAGCAAGGTGAGATGCATTGTGTATGCAACACATAGGTATGTACAAGAGAAACACAAAACAATTATGTATTCTTTGCGAATACAAACTCAGGTTAGGGAGTTTAATAAGTCGTGGAAACATAGGATTTGAACCAATGTATATTGGTGACATATTCCTCATAACCTAACATTATCCCGTTGGTAGTACAATTCAAGTTCTGGTGGAACGACTGCTGCGACAATATCAAAATTTGTTTGTATAAGTGTTATTTATTGCTATTAATTGGATATGTTTTAATTAATTACTCATTATTGATTGACTACGTGTAATCGGAAAAAATATCAAAATGGTGTCGTAGTTTCGTCAATTTTCCAATTTTGGTGCCATAAGTTTGAAGTGTTCTAGTTTGGTGCCATAACTTTGATAATGGTCTCCAAACTTATCCCACCAAGCCTTAATCACCCATATTTGTTGACGTGCCACGAGACTAGTGTAAATAATTAATTTAATTGTGCCATGCAGGTGTACATTGACTAAATTTAATCGGACATATGTGGATATTTTCTAACCTATTTATTGCGTACTTGCAGAGTGGGAATGATACGATTTGTTTCTCATCATGGTTCTATTGCTTTTCTTTGTCATTTCTTAGTGATTTTTGACAAAATGAATTTGAAATGTTCAGTGGGAAAATCTGTTGGTAAGGAAACCAATTTCCATCAGATATATGTGGGGCCTTGAATATCTATGGCACGAAGGCTATTACTTCATCACATCTATATCTATATTATCTGTATAAAAGTAATATAGTCTAATTTCCCCCACTTCCCCACCCCCTTTTTTCAACATCTCATCCGACTTTTTTCTTTAATTTCAACAATCATATATACTCTCTAAATCTATAATATATATATAATCTAATATTTAATTTCAACAAACTTAATCATATCATATATATTCCCTAAATCTATAATCTATAATACTCTTACAATTTTAAATTATTTTCAACAACCTCACTCACATAATTAAAATAAAAAATCTAGATAAAAAATCTAATATTTATATTTGAATTACGTATAATATCATTAATTAATATATACAATTACCGATTTTCCCATATTTCTCATTGAGATCACATATAATTATTATCAATATTTATATCTAAAATAGTGGAATTTGGATTTAAATCTAATATTCAATTTCTTATTGTTAAATATTAGAATTTGGATTTATCATATTTATTGAATATATCATAATTCCTAATAATATCATTTTGTACGTAGGATACATTAATATAAAAATCAAATAGTATTAATGTAGAGAATTTTAAAAATAAAAGTATTATATATTAATATTTGAATAAGTTAAAGATATGTTTGATTAGGTTTGATTTAAGTTTGTTGAGATTTATTTGATTAAGTTCGTAGTTAGATTTATTTTGTATACCTATAAAATATGACATTTTCTATCTAATTAGTAAAAGACTATATTTTATCCTACAATCCTACCAGTTTCATGTTCATACATATTCCAAATTCAATCCCCGCCTGTCAAAATTGAATTTTTCTTTTTAAGCAGAGCAAGGGACTTGAATTGAGTGGATTAATGGATGAAATTGGGAGGATAATTGTATTTGTTGTTCCGATTCTTTAAATGTTTGTTTGTTTTTGTTTTTTTGTTTTTTTTTGTTTTTAATGCTTGTCTAATATGAATGGAATTTTTTATATATTCAATTAAATGTTGTTTCTTGACAAATGGAAACCTGGTGAAAATACATGAAATGTTAGTGGATTCATAATATATATATGGAGTTTTAGCTGAAAAAAAATTGTGGTTGCAGTTTTCGTTTTGATCTTTTATCGCTGAATATCTTTCATAGTATTTAGCACAAGGTGAAACCTTTCTAGGTATGGTGCAAAACACAATCTACTCCAATCTAACTATTCTTCATTTTTTATTATTGAGTATTCATATATGTATCTGAAAAAGGGGTCATTGATCTCTTTGGTGGTGAAGCAATTCTAAAGTGCATGTTAAAAGTCGATCGGAGTAACAAAATAGAAAATAAGAACCCTTGTGCTATGGACGTTTTTTTGTAGGGAGATTACTTTTACACATTCATCGGACGGTCAATATTTTATCATTGTTTTTTGTCACATTTTCCCTCAATATTATATGTTCGGGAAATGGGCATGACCCAATTAAGTTTATGTAATATATTTGAACTTTTAAAGTATTATGTTATATTTATAAAACAAAAATTATAAAATGTACTTCCCGCGCATTGCGCGGGTGGGTGTGCTAGTTTATAATGATTATTCTCGTTTCGGTTATCCTTGTTTGGATTTTCCCAAATGGGAAGCAATAAGTTGGTTCCAAAGTTATACAAACTTAATGGAGAATCGAATAAACAAAATAGGAAGATTAAGGCTCTTTGAACCGATCGTGGAAGTGAATACTTTCCGCCCAAATGAAGAGAATATGTTATAAAAAAGGAAGAGTTTATCAATTGACTATTCCTTACACTCCACAACAAAATGGTGTTTCGGAAATACATATTAGGACACTTTTGACATAAAGAGATGTCAACGGAGAACTATCGAGATATAAATGGAACAACATGAGTGTTAACACTCATGCTATGATCCCTTATGTGGATTGATACAATATTCAAGGCAATGGTACGAATATTAATTGCCACACTGTAGTATTGTATTAATCTCAAATGTTCTTACCATGATAGATGAAAGTCAGTGTCTATACCAAAAGAAATCCACAAAAGATATGTTGGCAGACCTACTAACCAAGCCTGTGGCTAGAGATGTATTTGTTAAGCATACTAGGTCTCTTCGGTTGAGGATGCTTTATTTTCTTTTTTTTTTATTATTATAGTATAAAGTATTTTTTCAAATAAAGAAATGATGTTTATCCACATATACCTGTTATGTTGGAATTAAATGTATTCCTATTTATATAGGTACACAAGTGGTTGGCCATCTCACGCAAGAAACAGACTCTATTGTTTCAGTGATAGTGGAAATAAGGATGGATTTCTAAGGCAAATTGTGAGACTCTACTGTTGAGTCATGTGTTTTTGTTGGAAGTTCAAAACCGGTTATTGAACCCAGTCGATAAAACCTCTTCTGTTGTGTTCTACCTCTGTCCTTGTTGTGAAGAGAAGAATGAAGAGTCCGTGCTCGCAAAGACTCCAAGGGCTCTTTCCTCATATGGGAGGATGTAGACTAACATTTTCATGCAGAGACTTCCTCTTATATCTGGAATAGAGCTGTTACACTCAACAAAGAAAAATCCAACGGCTCTTTCCCTATTTGGCAACGATTAAAATCTCTCTGTTGGGATTTTGGTTTAAGAGTGGTTTTCAGAAGAGTTGAACTTAGAGATTCAATTATCAACTATCCAACGTTCTGTAAAACTCTGTCAAGCTCCAAGTGTTCATTGTGAGCGGCATTATCTCCGAGTTGCAGCCTCTTGTTCAAAGATCGAATCTTGTTGCTGTAAGATCGGAGTGCCTTGGACACATATGTGCGAAGCTGTGTTCATAATCGCTTGAGTGACTTGTTAAAACACTTGAAGGAACTAATCCAAGGCGTGACCAGAAGTTCTCACCTCAAATATCATTACATCTCATCTCGAGGGAAATGCTTCACAGGTTTCTACAAGGGGAGCTCAAAGCGGGAAGCTTTGAAAGGTTATCATAGGTGGAGATAGGGGTGGACAAAAAATCCGAACTGAACCGTTGAACCGCTGATCCGAATTGAATTCGAATCGAATTTTCAGTTAATCGGAGTGTTCGGCTGTAATACCCGAGAAATTCACCACATAAAATAAATAAATAAATAAATAAATAAACAATAAATAAATATAATAAATAAATAAACATGATAAATAGATAAAGAATCATAAGAGATGAGAAATGGAATTTAAATTAAAAAGGAATCAAAATTCGGAGAACCCGGGAAGCCGAAGACAATTTAATCAAATAAATGGTTACACGGGAACCCAACACCGATGGACTCAATAACTCGAGTCCAAATGTAAATTTAGACCCGAGTAAAAATTAAGATAGGAAATAGGAGCCCGAAAATATGCCGGAAATCCGGATCCGAGAACATAGAGGGATAGAAGTCCGAAAGAGAGGAGAAAAGACCCGACGGATCGCACGACCCGGCCCAGACCGAAGTCCAGGCCAGGATGGCGCGGTCTCCGCGCGGGGTTCCCCTAAAGGCCGCGCCTACCCCCGCGCCACTTGCGGCAGTTGCGACGTTCCGCGATTCACTCGCTCGAATCCGGATTTTTCGACTTCGGTTGCCCACCTTGCGGCTCAAGACATCCTAGGGCTGCCTTTGGACGTCCTTTAGGTCCTTTACATCTATAAATAACCATCCTAATCAGCCCCAAACACTTTTCAAAACCTAAGAAAAATCTCTACACGTCAAACTCTAATCCCGGAGTCGTCGGAGGCACGAAACCAAGAGAAGGAACTGCCTTGGATGAAAAACGGAAGTCTTCTATCGTCGTGGTAAGATCCAATCTAATCTTTTTCCATTCTTGATTCGAAAACGAATCCTAACTCGATCTCTTTCTTTTCTACACCCCGATTCGGATCTAGAACGAAAAACCCGACGAACCGAGGAGATAAACGGTGGACTGGAAGCCATGCCTCCGAATCGACAAACCCAGATGACCAAAGATCTGTAAGTTAATGCTTACATGGTTTGGGAGAATTAAAATTCACTTGATCTAAAGATCTGAATCAAGAACGTAAAATCTGTCAAAACTAAAATCCTTACGGCGCAGCATTTTTGCACGATTTTTCCGAACCCTTAAAACTGTTCAAACGAGAAAACTTAAAACATGAAAAATATTCCTAAGACATAGATCTATCTTTTGTAAAAATTTCATAATTTTTCATCGTGTTTTGATATCAGAAAACGACCGCACACGAACCTGCCTTCGACTTAGATCTTGAAACGGTGATAGATTCTTGGTCCGAACTTGAGGTTGATTTTTACCTTAGATCTTGACCGATTTAGGATTGGTGTTGAACATAAGAATTGAAGATCTATAAGTTTAGAACACCTCTGTAAATGTTTGAAATTTTTCGTTGAGGTTTGATATCGGAAATCGACTCCAAACCGAACTATTCTAAATTTAGATCTTGAAATCTTGACAGATTCTTGGTCCGAACTTGTAGGCGTTTTTGAAAATAGATATAGGATGAATTAGATCTTATGTTGAACATAAAACCTGTAGATATATATCTTAAGCATCTCCTTGTAAAATTTCATCAAGTTTGGAGTTGGTTTGCTATGGTAGATCGTGAAATCTTGAAACTGCTGTTGGAAATTTCGGACAAATTTGTAACCTGAGAGAAATCTACGTTTTTGGCTTATTTCCTTAACCCGGATCGAAAAAGTTAAAACACAAAACTTGTTCGCCTTTGTCTTTTAGAGTCACTGGTCAAATTTCAGAATGTTCCGACTTAAAACTGATTTTTAATTAATTTTGGAGTAAACAGTAGTTTATCAAAGTCAAATCTTGAAAATCTTGTTGAAAAGGATTTTAAATGATGTCGGAGCGAATATCGTCATGAAAATATACATTTTGAGAAACTTACTAAATTTGTGAAATTGGTCTTTCTAAACAAAGAGAAGATTAAAACATTGTGGTTTATGACTAAGCTGGATACCATCAATGTTGTCTACGACTTGTGGACATAAGAGCCCGAGCGTAAGGCTGGCGGACATAAGAGCCCTAGCGATGGTGATCTGTGAAAGAATCGAAGCGAGACATTTATAAGAAATTTAAACTAAATCCCGGTTAAATTGTGCTTTTAAATTTATGTCAATTTATTTAATTACTTTGCAAGATATATTTATGATCTTATGGAATCCCTGTCTTTTAAATTATGCAATTAAATTATTATTAGATGAATAAAATTAAATCATGTCTGGTATGCACATGTTTTCCTTAAATTTAATTAATGGCTTTAAAACCCCATAATCATGTATGTGTTAACTTACTCAGCAAGTTTTTGCTGACCAAACCACGTTTTCCCTTTTTCTACAGAGTATGAAGAATATGCATCATCATATGCATGCGTGAGATATTTGGGAAAACATTATTTTCTTTTATTATTCCATTCCTAGTTATGAATAGCATGAACGAGCCTGTTTAACCCGTATTTTGGCCGTGTTGGCCCAATTTTAAATTCCGCTGCATTATACATATGTAATTAATACTTTCGGCTGCAACTTTGATATATTATCTTTAAACTATATATGAATGGGTTGTTTGAATGTTTTAAATTCTGAAAAACCATAGCCTTGCATCTCTTTAGCAAGCTCGGAGAAACCGTGTCTTGCTATGGAGGTGTGGCGGTGACATTCCGACCTGGGTGACCAAAAACCGGTGTGCTACAAAGTGGTATCAGAGCTCGGCTTATTTTCAAATTAGTATTATTATTTTTAAACTACTAGATTATCATTTTTAAACTATTATTTTTAAACCATGATTATTTCTAAATTATTATTTTAAAATCTCCTAGCCCAAATTAATTTTGAGCCCAAATTATAACTATTTTTGACCTAATATAGAGGTCCAAGGATTTTAAATACTATTTTAAATTTTTAAAGCATTAATTCCATGGATTAAATTTTTATTTTTAAAACACATAGAAATTAGAAAAATATATATATAGTGCATGAATTATTTTGGGGGGAAAATCATCATCTGCATGTGCATACCACATTTTTTTTCTATACCTTAGAGAACCTAGAAGCGATATGTTCTAACTTATACCTTTTGCTTGCACTAGATGACTTAGACGCTTGACATCAAATTAGGAACGCTAACTAGAGACTGATCCTGCCTTAGTTCTAGATCGCGTTCATCTAAGCGCACACCTAAGCATAACAATCCTCGGCCTTAGCCATTCCTACCCGTGTACGAATTAGAAAATTTCCTTATGTAAAATAATAAAAATCAAGTTTTTATTAAAACATTCTTTATTCCAAAAATCTTGTTTGGATTTCCAAACAACAAATCCGAAAATTCGAAATTCGAAATTTGAAACTCACGATGCTCTAAACGTGGCCTTATGGGCGCGCCTTTAACACTGGATCTCATATACGATTTAGCAAATTTCTTGTTCAAACGATCTATGTAAACTCTGATAAACTAATGTATATACGTTATAACAGAAAATGGCACCTAGGAGAAACCCAAGGAAGGTAAGTCCAAACGGCACTGACGCTAACCTCCCCAACGTGGCGAATAACAATGAGACCCCTCAAAACCTAGGAGAACGAGTACCTCCTGCACCCAACAACATGGAAGAACGTCTAAGGACTGTAGAGGAAGTCCTTTTAGCATTAGGAAATGCCGAGGTGCATAGGGCACAAACCACAGTACCTCCGCCAGTAGCCCGAGTCAACTACTTGGCATTAGTGAACCCCTACAATCCACCCCATTATGACGGCCAAGAGGATCCGACGAAGTTGGAAGGTTGGATCCGTACCTTTGACAAGCTCTTGAACGCTATCAAATGCCCTGATGAGGAGAAGATACACGTAGCGACCTACTACTTAGGAGGCGAAGCCGATGGATGGTGGCAAAACCTTCAAACGAACTCAGAGGAAGACGAAGAAGCCTACACCTGGGAAGAACTTAAGGAACCTTTGAGGCAAAGATTCTACCCACTGAGCACCGAGACTGCGAAGTACGAGGAATTCATCAACTTAAGGCAAGGAGCACAAACGATGCAAGAATACTACAGCAAATTCAAGGAGCTAGTACGATTTGCTACGAGGCTAGTACCAACCGACTCTGACAAGGCTCAGAAATTCGAGATGGGTTTGAACCTTAGTATCCGGGAGATACTTGCAGTAGGACAATTCACGAACCTGCAGACGATATATGACCGTGCTGTAGCAATTGCTCGAATCCAGCAATTGAAGCGTAAGGAACATGGTGAGTCGAGCAAGGACTCGCAAGGACTTGAGAAGAAGGATCGGAAAGACAACAATAACAACTCTAGAAAAGACAATGGATCTCGAAGGAGGGAAAATAAAGGTCTCAACAATGGAGGAGATGACAACCGTGGTGCGTTTATACCACGCTGCACACGATGCAACCATACACATCTGGTACGCCAATGCCCGAAGCCTGGAACCTGCAATAGGTGCGGCAAGCTTGGTCACAAGGCTAGGGGATGTCAAACGCCAGAGGAGGCGATCGAAAAGAGGATAGATTTGGTGAACCTTCAGCAAGGAGAGAGGGACGAGGAACAAGACCGAAACCCGAGCCCTTTTGAGAATAACGTATAGGAAGTTATGGGGACATAACTGAAGTCCTAAGGGGGAGAGGATGTGATACCCCGTAATAATTTATTTTTGGAGTTCGACTCGATAAGATGTATTCTAAATCATAAATAAACAAATTCAAATTTGTTTTGAACTACGTTATGGCTTGATCCCTTCACAGGGTACGTAGGCAGCTTAGAAGTTTTAATTCTAAGTTCAGTCACAAAATAATAAAATAAACAAAAGGATTAGTTCCTAATACGAGAAAAGTCGAAACACAACTTCGAGGACGAAGTTGATTCTTAAGGAGGGTAGACTGTAATACCCGATAATTTTGCCACATAAAATAAATAAATAAATAAACAATAAATAAATATAATAAATAAATAAACATGATAAATAGATAAAGAATCATAAGACATAAGAAATGGAATTTAAATTAAAAAGGAATCAAAATTCCGAGAACCCGGGAAGCCGAAGACAATTTAATCAAATAAATGGTTACACGGGAACCCAACACCGATGGACTCAATAACTCGAGTCCAAATGTAAATTTAGACCCGAGTAAAAATTAAGATAGGAAATAGGAGCCCGAAAATATCCCGAAAATCCGGATCCGAGAACATAGAGGGATAGAAGTCTGAAAGAGAGGAGAAAAGACCCGACGGATCGCACGACCCGGCCCAGACCGAAGTCCAGGCCAGGATG
This sequence comes from Hygrophila difformis, assembly GCA_030278955.1. Taxonomy (NCBI): domain Eukaryota; kingdom Viridiplantae; phylum Streptophyta; class Magnoliopsida; order Lamiales; family Acanthaceae; genus Hygrophila; species Hygrophila difformis. Next base: position 27,072,968 of record JAOANR010000006.1, on the reverse strand, counting down.
GCGCGGTCTCCGCGTGGGGTTACCCTAAAGGCCGCGCCAATCCCGCGCCACTTGCGGCAGTTGCGACGTTCCGCGATTCACTCGCCCGAATCCGAATTTTTCGACTTCGGTTGCCCACCTTGCGGCTCAAGACATCCTAGGGCTGCCCTTGGACGTCCTTTAAGTCCTTTACATATATAAATAACCATCCTAATCAGCCCCAAACACTTTTCAAAACCCTACGAAAAATTTCTACACATCAAACCCTAATCCCGGAGTCGTCGGAGGCACGAAACCAAGAGAAGGGACTGCCTTGGATGAAAATCGGAAGTCTTCTATCGTCGTGGTAAGATCCGATCTAATCCTTTTCCATTCTTGATTCAAAAACGAATCCTAACTCGATCTCTTTCTTTTCTACACCCCGATTCGGATCTAGAACGAAGAACCCGACGAACCGATGAGATAAATGGTGGACTGGAAGCCACGCCTCCGAATCGATGAACCTGGACAACCAAAGATCTGTAAGTTAATGCTTACATGGTTTGGGAGAATTAAAATTTACTTGATCTAAAGATCTGAATCAAGAACGTAAAATCTGTCACAACTAAAATCCTTACGGCGCAGCGTTTTTGCCCGAGAAACGTTCCTAAAACATTGATCTATTTTTTGTAAAAATTTCATAATTTTTCATCGTGCTTTGATATCCGAAAACGACCGCACACGAACCTGCCTTCGACTTAGATCTTGAAACGGTGATAGATTCTTGGTCCGAACTTGAGGTTGATTTTTACCTTAGATATAGACCGATTTAGGATTGGTGTTGAACATAAGAATTGTAGATCTATAAGTTTAGAACACCTCCCTAAATTTTTGGAATTTTTCGTTGAGGTTTGATATCAGAAATCGACTCCAAACCGAACTGTTCTAAATTTAGACCTTGAAATCTTGACAGATTCTTGGTCCGAACTTGTAGGTGTTTTTGACAATAGATATAGGATGAATTAGATCTTTTGTTGAACATAAAACCTGTGATATATGTCTTAAGCATCTCCCTATAAAATTTCATCAAGTTTGGAGTTGGTTTGCTATGGTAGATCGTGAAATCATGAAACTGCTGTTGGAAATTTCGGAAAGATTTGTAACCTGAGAGAAATCTACATTTTTGGCTTATTTCCTTAACCCTGATCGAAAACGTTAAAACACAAAACTTGTTCGTCTCTGTGTTTTAGAGTCACTGGTCAAATTTCAGAATGTTCTGACTTAAAACTGATTTTTAATTAATTTTTGATTAAACAGTAGTTTATCGAAGTCAAATCTTGAAAATCTTGTTGAAAAGGATTTTAAATGATGTCGGAGCGAATAACATCCTGAAATAGTATATTTTGAGAAACTTACTAAATTTGTGAAATTGGTCTTTCTAAACAATGAGAAGATTAAAACATTGTGGTTTTTGACTAAGCTGGATACCATCAATGTTGTCTACGGCTTGTGGACATAAGAGCCCGAGCGTAAGGCTGGGGGACATAAGAGCCCTAGCGATGGTGATCTGTGAAAGAAACGAAGCGAGACATTTATAAGAAATTTATACTAAATCCCGGTTAATTGTGCTTTTAAATTTATGTCAATTTATTTAATTACTTTGCAAGCTATATTTATGATCTTATGGAATCCCTGTCTTTTAAATTATGCAATTAAATTATTATTAGATGAATCAAATTAAATCATGTCTGGTATGCACATGTTCTCCTTAAATTTAATTAATGGCTTTGAAACCACATAATCATGTATGTGTTAACTTACTCAGCAAGTTTTTGCTGACCAAACCACGTTTTCCCTTTTTCTACAGAGTATGAAGAATATGCATCATCATATGCATGCGTAGGATATTTGGAAAAACATTATTTTCTTTTATTATTCCATTCCTAGTTATGAATAGCATGAACGGGCTTGTTTAACCCGTATTTTGGCCGTGTTGGCCCAATTTTAAATTCTGATGCATTATACATATGTAATTAATACTTTCCGCTGCAACTTTGATATATTATCTTTAAACTATATATGAATGGGTTGTTTGAATGTTTTAAATTCTGAAAAACCATAGCCTTGCATCTCTTTAGCAAGCTCGGAGAAACCGTGTCTTGCTAGGGAGGTGTGTCGGTGACATCCCGACCTGGGTGACCAAAACCCGGGGTGTCCGTTACAAATACCTCAACACACTTATTTGTTCGGTTCGGTTCGGTTTCGGTTTTCATGATTTTTTTTACCTTGTTAACCGAACCGAACCGTATATTATAATTAAATTTTAATACATATAATATTTTAAATTAAAACCCTAGAACGTACTAGAATCCCTCATTCCACAAAGACCCAAATCGTATTTCACCATTCTATCCATTCCTATACTGTGCCCAAAATTGAAATTATGGCCTCTCCCAGATCTGTCAAATCGTGAATGTCGCTTCGGCGATGTACTCCACCGCTCCTTGCCTTGAGTGACGCCGGCACTGACGTCGTTGCTCTATCCTCACCTTCACATTCGCCCCTCCCTCCGCTGCGGTGCTGCACCAAGCTCTGACTGAGGCGGCGATGCCCTCGCGTCTGCTGCTCCAGACTCTCCGGCCATCTTTCGTGTCTCCTCTGTTGTTTGGTGTCTATTGCTCGTATCTTTTACTTTCCCTTTTGTTGTTGCATGTGTGCTTATTGTATTTGGATTAGAGGTTTGGTTTTGACATTGGAGTGGTTGTATTTGGTACTGCAATTTCCATTTTAAATTTTGTTTGTTTTGAACATGTTCTACAAGTTTGTTGGAGACTAGGGTTTTTCTTTTTCTTTTGAACTGATTACCCTTAAATTGGTTCCGTTCGGTCTAATTTTTGTTATTTGATGAGCAAAGTTGATTTATGATAGTCCGATTCGGTTCGGTTCGAATAATTTGCAAATAGTAAGATTTTTTTCTGTTAACCGAAATTTCGGTTAACCGAATGCTTCAATTCAGTTTCGGTTATTACATTTTAGTATTTGCTCGGTTCGGTTTGTTTTGCAAATACCTGAAAAAATCAGCTTAACCGAATCGTGCCCACCCCTAGGTGGAGATACCTATTCAGAAACTGGAGAAAGTTCCTGGCCAAACAACCATCCACTTGGAGATCGGAGTGAAGGCATCTTACATATTTTACTCATGTGGGTGGTAGGGTACCATGGTTGAAACACATAGTAAAATATCCTCCTGGATTGGTATCCCCCATATATAGGCCGTAGGCCGAACTGGGTCAACAACTCCCTGTGTCTCATTTATTATTTATGCTTATTGATTATTTGTTCTTTATTTCGTTGTGCATGATTACTGGTTTACACTGGTTTTTTTAATCTGTGTGTTCAGTGTGTTAGACTGAACTCTTTACACTGAACCACTGCATAAAGAATATTTCTTGCTACTCGACGTGGACCTAACAAGTGGTATAAGAGCCACACTCTATTGAGAGAGATCTGTTTAGCCATATGAGTCAAAGGTGGAACTACACTCAGCCTCCTCTGTTTTTGATGGGACAAACTTTGCATTCTGGAAGATTAAGACACGATCCTTTCTAATGTCCATTGATGATTTGGCCTGGAATGATGTGCTTGTCAATTATGAAGCTCCCAGTGTCACTGTTGAGGGTGCATCCAACCCCAAAGACATCAAAGATTGGAGTCAAGGGGAGAAAACACTCTCGAACATGAACTCCAAAGCCCTGCATGCGCTCTTCAGTGTTGTGACAGATGATCAATACTTTCTCATCTCAAACTGTACACAGCCTTTGAAGCTTGGGAAATTCTTGTAAATTCTCATGAGGGATCAGCATCTGTAAGAACATCCAAACTTATTTCTCGTGGTGCACAATTTCATAAACTGTGCATGGATGAACATGAGTCTATTAATAGCTTTTTTGGTAGAATTTGCACTCTAACAAACCAGGCCCAACAACTTGGTAAGATTTACTCCTCTCAGGAGATAAGTCAGGAAAATTGTAGATACACTCCCTGAGAGATTTAATGCCAAAATTGTTGTCCTCGAACTACAAGACAACTATGCTACCATAGCTGTTGATGAACAGATGGGAATCTTACAGTCGCGGGAGATGGATCATTGCAAAATTCACAGGGAAGTCTGTAGCTTTCAAGCTAGAGTCCAAACCTCATATTGAACCATCTGGTGAAGAGTCCAGTTCAATTGATGATGAGATGAAGATCTGGTCTTGCTGTCTAAACAAATAGCTCGTATCCTCAGAGATAAAAAAGTATAAACAGTTTGGAAACAAGAAAAGAGAAAGCTCATCCAGCAAAAGAACTGAAAGGATGAAGTCTGACAAGTTTGTCAAGAAGGTCCCCAAGGAAACCTCATAATCAAAAGGCCCTCAGTGTTTTGAATGTAAAAGATTTGGGCATGTAAGAGCTGACTGTGGCAATCTCAAGAACAAATCTTCAGATGTCAAAAAGACTTATTGTGCCACCTTCAGTGATGATGAGGATTCCAACTCGAGTGAAAGTGAAGATGAAGTGGGAGTTGCTTACGTAGGCTCATGGGACTCAGAATCTTAGTCGGAACCTGATGATGGTAATGATCCTACCTATGTCACTCCTTTTATTACTAATGAATTTCCATCTTCTTCTTCTAATAGGAATGAGATCAAAGTATTGAGGCTCTGAGTAAGCTCTATGATGAAACATATAAATAGCTAGATCAAGCGGAAGAAGAGCTGAGAGGTGCCATTATTTAACTAGTGGAGCTGAGAAAAGAGCATTATGATCTAAGAGAGGAGCATGAAGAACTCAGATGCAATTACTATGTTTGATGGGAGGAACTTCGTAATGTTGAACATGAACGAGACAGATTGGAATATCTGGTTGCTCTTCTCAAGCCTCACAATGTTGATATGTCCAACAATGCGGATGAACTATCTGTTCAAGTGACTGATCTCACCACAGCAAATAGAATCCTCACAGATCAAGTCTCTGACCTTACCAATTAAAGAGATAATTTTCAACATGAAGTGATTGGTTTATCTGAGCTAGTCACTGAGCTTAAAACAGTAAATGATGCTCTCATTGATCAAGTCACTGTCCTTACCGATCAAAGAGATGATCTCCAACAGCAAGTGGCTAGCCTATTTGCTCAAGTTCAGGACCTCACAGCCCAAGTGTCTCACTCCGAAGAATTGGCCAAGAGGATGAATAAAGGAAAGGATGTTCTTGAAGAAATCCTCTCATCTACTAAACAACATGGTGACAAAAGAGGAATTGGATATGTCAAGAGTTGCACTACCTCCTCTCAAAGAGTTTTTGTCAAGGAATGAAGTACCCAAATCAATATTCCAGAGGAAAGAACTAAGGAAATCACTGCTCCAGTCAAAGGTTTCAAGGATAAGAAGATCACAATACGATTTTCAGTAGTTGTTCCATTGGGGTGTGTCTACTGCAGAACCTATGGTCATAAAGCTGAAACTTGCCGGATACTTGCTCGAGATGCTTCATCTAGAAGACCAATGATCTGGCCAAATGAAGATGTAAAGAAAATCATATCCAGAAGAGAGTGGCAGATCAAAGGAAACTTGGTGTGCAATATGGCATTTCACTCCAACTCCAAGTCTGGAAAGAAGACATGTTGGTACTTTGACAGCGGCTGCTCCAGACATATGAGGGGAAGCAAAGAGCTCTTGACAATTTATCAAGAAGTAAATGGCGGATATGTCATTTTTGGTGATGGCAAGAAAGGAAAAGTAATTGGTCAAGGTTCGATTGCTGATGAAGGAGTTCCTGCTCTCAACAACGTATATCATGTTGAAACTTTGTGCAAATCTCATCAGTATCAGTCAGCTGTGTGACAACGGACTAAAAGTATCCTTTGATAGTGACTATTGTGAAGTACTAGATTCCAAATTTTATTGTGTTATGAGAGGACTCAGGTCCCGGAACAATTGCTATATGGTTGCACAATCTTGTCTCCTTGTTGAAAATGCAGGAACGTTTCAGACACACTTGTGGCATGAGACATTGGGTCAGCTGAACTTCAAAAACCTGATCAAGCTCAGTCGAACAGGAGCCATCAGAGGGCTACCCCCTTTAAAGAAATCTGATGCTGAATTGTGTGATGACTGTGCAAAGAACAAACAACACAGATCCTCTCACAAATCTGTTGAGCAGGGTGGTTCAACCCAGTGCCTTGAACTAATCCACATAGACCTATTTGGACCAACTGATATAAAAAGTCTGGGAGGTAAATATTATGTTTTGGTTTGTGTTAATGACTTTTCTCAATATACTTGGGTTGCATTCCTCGAGGAGAAAAGTGAAGCACTCAAGGCCTTCATTAAATTTTGCAATCAACTGTCAAATGAGAAGGAGTGCAAGATAAAGAGGATCAGAAGTCATCATGGCGGAGAATTTGAGAGTCATGCCTTCGAGGAATTCTGCAGTGAAGCCGGTATTTGACATGAATTCTCTGCCCCACGGACCCCTCAACAAAATGGAGTTGTTGAAAGAAATAACAGAACCGTTCAAAGAGATGGCAAATGTCATGTTGAACTCCAAGGGTGTACCTCAGTTTCTTTGGGCAGAAGCAGTCCATACAGCCTGCTATGTGATCATCGGGTTCACATGAGCTCAAATACTCTAAAGACTTGTTATGAAATCTAAAAAAATGACCATATCATATTTTCACATATTTGGTAGCAAATGTTTTGTTTTGAATGACAGGGAATATCTTGGAAAGTTTTAAGAGAAAAGTGATAAAGGGATATTCATGGGATACTCCTCCCCAAGTAAGGCTTATCGAGTTTACCTGCCTTCTTCCAGAAAAGTTATTGAGACAGCTAATGTGATCTTCGAAGATAAGCACTGCAAGTTCCCTGAATCTGATCCTACTGAAGTCATTGAGAAGGAACATACAAGTGTTGATGCAGAAACACCAGATCAATCTACTGCTGAGAAAGGAGATCAGACTCCAGTTCAATCTGGTAGATCGAACTCCCCTCAGATCTGTCCTCAGTCTATCAGAAAGGTTCATAGGAATCATGATGCAGAAGATTTGATAGAAGACGTCAATGAAGGAAGAAGAACAAGAGCTGAGAAGAAGATTGACTACAAGGAACTGGCCGGTATGCATTGCTTTACTTCAAGAATAGAGCCCTGTAAAGTGGAAGAAGCCCTCTCTGATGAACAGTGGGTTGCTGCTATGCAAGAAGAGCTTCTACAATTCACCAGAAATGAAGTTTAGGATCTGGTAGAGATGCCAGCAAATGTCAATGTCATTGATACTAAATGGATCTTCAAGAATAAATCAGATGAGAATGGCAACAGTACTAGAAACAAAGCTAGACTGGTTGCTCAAGGGTACACTCATGTAGAAGAAGTTGATTTTTCTGAGACTTTTGCTTTTGTAGCCAGTTTGGCGGCTGTCTCTATTTCGAATTCAAACTCTACCAGATGGATATAAAGAACGCCTTCTTTAATGGATGGCTAAAAGAGGAAGCTTATGTTGAGCAACCAAAAGGGTTTGAGGACCCACATCATCCTGACTATGTCTATAAGCTAAACAAAGCTCTGTATGATCTTAAACAAGCCCCATGGCATGGCATGAAAGGTTGTGTAACTATCTTCTAAACCATGGATATGATCGTGGAAGCACAAACCAGATGATGTTTATCAAGAATGTATCAAAAGGTTTCGTAATTGCTCAAATTTATGTGGATGACATCGTGTTTGAATCCACCTCTCATATGCTCAAGGATGAATTCATCAGAATTATGAGCAAAGGTTTGAAATGAGTCCGGTTGGGTAATTGTCATATTTTCTAGGTCTTCAAGTCTCACAAAAGAAAGAAGGGATCTTTTTGAGTCAAGCTAAGTATGCCAAGAACATTGTGAAGAAGTTTGGTTATGAGTCCAGCAAGGCTGCCAGAACTTCCATTGGGACTAATGACAAGATTAGTCAGGATCCTTTTGGTGAATTTGTTGACCCCAAACTATAATGCAGCATTATTCGAAGTCTTATTTACCTTGCAGCCAACAGCCAACATAAGTTATGTTGTAGGTGTGTGTGCCAGATATCAAGCCAATCTTAAAGAATCACATCTGCATGCAGCCAAAAAAATCATCAAATATGTATATGGTACTGCAAACATGGGCATCTGGTATTCAAAAGACTCAAGTCTTGAACTCACAGGCTAAAGTGATGCTGATTGGGCCGGATATACTGATGATCACAAGAGTACTACATGTGGATGCTTCAATGTGGGTACAACTCTGGTGAGCTGGTATAGCAAGAAGCAGAGTTCAATTTCGTTGTCCACTTCAGAGGCTGAATACCTAGCTGCTGGAAGATGTTGTGCTCAACTCCTCTGGATGAAACAAATGCTGAAAGATTATGGTGTTGAGCAGAAGGAGTTGATCTTGCTGTGTGACAATATGAGCGCCAACAATATTGCCAAGAATCCAGTACAGCATAGCCGAACTAAACACATCGACATTAGACATCACTACATCCAGGAGTTAGTTGAAGACAAAGTGGCGTCCATTCAACATGTTGGAACTGATCTTCAACATGCGGATATCTTCACAATGCTCTGAACAGTGACTGTTTCGAATCACTCAGAAGGGATCTTGGTCTTTGCAACATTGTTTGAATAGTGTCACTATGATCTCCCCAATGTGTATACGGTCCAATTTCTAACTTAAACCTTGGTCAATTATTTTTATATAATGTTTGTCTTGGGTTGGAGAAATTGTTGTTTTTAGGGGGAGATCAGAATCAGGGCAAGGACCGGCCCATATGCCCAATTCCTGAAGAACTGTTTTATCTCGGTCCAATAACCTTGATCAGTGTAATCATGTGCCTAGAAGTCTATGGCGGGAAGGAGTTGACAGATTGAGGGAGTTTTATTTCTTTTTCCACTCTATTCGATTTCTTTCAATTACTATTGTGTAGTGGAATCATCTCCTTTGCCAATAATCTCTCTGTGTTCACTTGAGAAACCCCATTGTGTTCGTGTACTCTTGAGTCTTTCTTGTGCAGAACAATGGTGCAAACAAGAGGATCAAAGGATTCGACTTCGGTGAAGAGTACACCTTCTGCGACTCAGAACCCTAAATCGAAGCGAGGTACGACTGCTGCTCAGAAGAAGTCGAATGCTGCCAAATAGACTCGGTCAGTTGATCAATCTCGAAATACATCAGACCCCTTGAACATTCGGAATGAACTCCAAGCTGCGGGTGTAGCCGTTGAGCGGAGAAAACTGCTCCTTCTATTGTGGTCACTCAAACCACGACACAGGCAGTTATCTCCTCAGCGGTTTCTGGAGCCAAAATTACTAAAATGAGTGTGGGATCACAAACCCAGACCAAAACTGCCATGGAATCTCCTAGAAATCTGAAAACCCTCGCTGCTGTTGCAACCTCCTCTGCTGCGACCAAGAAATCGACAAAGGGAGGTACAAAAGATGTTAAGAATTCTGCTGTTTCTTCTAACGTCACTGTTTCAGGAACGACTACTCCGCAAGTTGATACTTTGGTGGATGATCAAGATGATGATAATGCCCCTCTGTCGATCTTGGCCCCTGTCACCATGGCCCTTATTAAAAAGGCGGATTCTGACAAGAATAGGGTAGGGGACTCACCTAAACCAGCATTCCCTGTTTCAGAAGCCTCTAAGACAAAGACCTCAATGTCCATATCGAAGAAGGTTGTCAAGCAAAACCCGGCTGCAAAGTAATCATCGTCTAAAACTAAGGGTGTTGCTGCTGTTCCACTGAATGCTGTCGAACCCGTCCCTGAGCCAGTCGAACAGTCAAAAGCTACATCTGCTACTGCCATTGTGGCATTTGAAAAGGTGACTAAGTCAAAAGCTACTTCCTCCAAGGCACAGAAGGTATCTGGTGTTTCTAAGGAAGCTGAGGTGCCAGTGGTTCAATCCAAACCTAGCACTCCGCCTCCTTCATAGTCTAAAGGAAGTGAAGATGTTGTTCAATCTGAAAGTCATGAAAAGGATGGTGAACCTGAAGTGACCTTGTCCACTAGTGGTCAAGCTGACCAGATTGGTGAACCTCAGGCAGACACAGTGAATGATGAGGAAAATCTTGATGAAGATGGCTCTGAGGATGAAGAAGGAGATTGTGAGGAAGATTCTAGTTCCGAGAATACTGAGAAATTTGTTGTGGTTGGTTCCAAGGTCGCCGCGGTCCCTATTCCCAAGGTGCAAAGGTCAAAGGAATCTAATAGTGAGTTCAACATTGAGGATGAACCGATTGTTGAACAAGATAGACTGAAGAAGAAAAGACAGCTGTTATAGCTTCTTCCAAAGCCCCTGAACCTGTTATGTTGGAATTAAATGTATTCCTATTTGTATATGTAGACAAGTGGTTGGCCATCTCACGCAAGAAACAGACTCTCTTGTTTCAGTGATAGTGGAAACAAGGATGGATTTCTAAGGCAAATTGTGAGACCCAACTGTTCATTCATGTGTTTTTGTTGGGAGTTCAAAACCGATTATTGAACCCAGTTTATATAACCTGTTTTTTTGTGTTCTACCTCGGTCCTTCTTGTGAAGAGAAGAATGAAGAGTTCATGCTCGTAAAGACTCCAACGGCTCTTTCCTGATATGGGATGATGTAGACTAACATTTTCATGCAGAGACTTCCTCTTATATCTGGAATAGAGTTGTTACACTCAACAAAGAAAATTCCAACGACTCTTTCCCTATTTGGCAACGATTTCAAAATCTATCTGTTGGGATTTTCGTTTAAGAGTGGTTTTCGGAAGAGGGGAACTTGGAGATTCAATTATCAACTATCCAACGTACTGAAAAACTCTCTCAAGCTCCAAGTGTTCATTGTGAGCTACATTATCTCCGAGTTGCAGCCTCTTGTTCAAAGATCTAATCTTGTTGCTGTAAGATCGGAGTGCCTTGGACACATCTGTGCGAAGCTGCGTTCATAGTCCCTTGAATGATTTGTTAAAACACTTGAAGGAACTAATCTAAGGCGTGACCAGAAGTTCTCGCATCAAATATCATTACATCTCATCTCGAGGGAAGTGCTTCACAGGTTTCTACAAGGGGAGCTCAAAGTGGGAAGCTTTGAGAGGTTGTCATAGGCGGAGATACCTATTCAGAAAGAAACAGGAGAAAGTTCCTGGCCAAACAAACATCCACTTGGAGATCGGAGTAAAGGCATTTTACATATTTTACTCATGTGTGTAATAGGGTACTATGGTTGAACACATAGTAAAATATCCTCCTGGATTGGTATCCCTCAGATGTCGGCCGTAGGCCGAACTGGGTCAACAACTCCCCGCATCTCATTTATTCTTTATGCTTGTTAATTATTTGTTCTTTATTCTGCTGTGCATGATTACTGGTTTACACTGGTTTTGTTTATCTATGTGTTCGCTGTGTTAGACTGAACTCTTTACACTGAACGCCTGCATAAAGAATATTTCTTGCTACTCGACGTGGACCTAACACCTACCATACCCTTGTTACCCTAAATCGAGGAGATGAGAAACATTCAATGTTTGCTATCTTAGCTTATTCCTAAAGGACCATGAAAGATTCTGCCTGGGAGGACATTGCCAGAAAGCGAGTTGAATTGTTGTCAAAAAGGTCATCATAAAAGGGGAAGATCGTCTACGATGATCAACATACTTATTAACCGGTATACCAATGATGAATTAGGTGTCATAATTGTGAATATTATATAGCATTAGATCCAGTGGCGGAACTAGGAATTTCATTCAGGGTGTGCAAAAATTTACTTTATAATACCTCGATAACTTTTTCTCTTGGTAGTTATCCCATAAGAACTCTGAAGTTAAGCTTACTTACAATATTCTTCGATATACCGACATTTTTTTAAAGTAACCCATAATTTTATCCGCATTTACTCTTACAATAATTCATTTCCAAAAATGACAATAACTAATCATTCAATGTGTCATTATTCATACAAAGCGCAATTGAAATTTGACAATCTTCAACACAGAAAATACCATTTCTACTTTTGCAATTGCTAAAGGTAAAATTACGAATAATTTGATCAATAAATTAGTAGATAAGTTTTGTTGTTATTCTTTTCACCAATCACTGAGGAGGTCCACTAGTATCAACCACATTGGAGAAGTCAGAATCGTTTCTGACATCTCTAATATAGTTTTCAAATTGATTTTCAAACACTTTAATCTCGACATGGGTAAAATATAGCCAACTTCATCAAAGCCTTCTTGTCAAATGCAACAAATGATCTACTTGAAACGGAAAAATTATATAAATAAATAAAGAAAAGAAAAGAATCCATCTAAGCAACTCAATATTGATATTGTCAAAACGATCCTTCAAGTCTGAAAGTTGAAGATCTATACATCACCAAAAAAAATACTCAATTTTATAATGATAAAAGTTGCTCACTTATGCATCTCTCTTTATCCTTCCATGTTTTCTATAAATCACTATAAAATTAAGAAATAAGAAAAAGATTTGAAATTGGACTCTTTAATAAAAAGCGAAAGAAAAAAACTATTTTTTTTTTCTCTAAAATTCCAGGGGGTCAGCTGCCCCCTAGCGCCAAGCTAGTTCCGCCATTGATTAGATCACTGGCCTTGATCTAAGTTGATGAAGACATTGTAGGGTATAGTATACGAATAATCTACATGTTCTCCACATAATGAGAAGGTATATATACCTAACAGTCGTAGAGCAACATTCTCTCTATGTATGCTGGTCGCTTGCAGAAATTTCCTATGGGACTACTTGGGACGTTCAAATGAGAAATAAGTTTTCTCATGACTGTGTACCACCACTCCTATTATGTGTCAGTGGGAAATGTTCGAAATAAAGGAATCAAATAAAATACTAGCTTTGATCTTATTTAATTTGTTATCAAATATTATTCGATTTGATCTGTTTTTTTAGTGTTAGGGTTCGATTTGTTATTCGGATTCAATATACTCTTATTTTATTTTATTCCGATTTGTTGCATAGTGTTGATTATGCTATGAGTAGAACCCTCACTTGTTCTTTGAAGACAAGCAAGGTAGGATGCTATGTGTATGCATAAAGAGTGTACATAGTTATACACAAGAGAAACACATAAAAATTATGCATTTTTTGTGAGTACAAACTCGTTTCATAAGCCATGGAAACATAGGATTGGAGCCCAATGTATATTAAGTGATAAGTTCTTCCCAACCTAATGTTATTCCATTGGTGATTCAATTCAAATATCAGTCATACGACTTCGGTTACGATAATGTCAGAATTTATTTATGTAAGTTCTGTTTATTGTTATTAATTGGATATGTTTTAATTAATTACTCGTTATTGATTCAATATGTCTTAATCCATAACTTATACTATGATATAGAACTAGTATAACCCGACCGAATGGACGGGATGTGATAACAAAAAACGAAATATTGATTATAATATTACCCACTCAAAGATCATAATAGCCAATGTGATAAGAAATGGAAAAAAATTAAAATTTAATCCTGATGGATGGAAAAATATAAAATAGTGAATTGTGTGGTTTGTATAGATAATTGTCATATGAAAATATTGCTATATGCACAATTATTATTGTCAAAGAAGATTAATATGTTTATAAACATTGAAAAACTTCATTGTACATGACATTGCTTGTAGACGTAGAATTGACATGGCCATCATAAATCAGAACTTTTTATTGGATTGTGAGTTTGTTTTTTGTTTTATGTAATCTATTGGATTGTGAATTTGTATTAATTATATTTTCGGATAAATGGACATGTTATACTAAATATATAATGTACTTTGAAAAATATGAAGTATACATGTTGTCTTTCGAAATAAGAATATTTTTATTTAATGTTCGTGGTCGTTTCGGCTGAAATGCGAGAGGAAGAGATCATATTTCTTCTTCAAGTTGTGTGCTGCATTTATGAGTGCATAATATTTTGGGTGCATAAACCCTAAATCATTATTGGGTTTGACAATGAGGTTTTTTTTAGAGAGAACATTACATTAAGTAGATTACATATTTTTTTCAGACTCTTTTTTTTTTGGGTAAACAGTGACGCATAAGCGTCGGCAAAGAAGAAAACTAAAAAACTCTACAGAAGGGAGGTAAGGAACGGAAAAATACAAAAAATAAAGGAATCAAAGCCGCGGGAACCAGGTTCCCTCATAGTCCGCTGTCAGCAACGCCTTGGTGTCATCCGGAGGAAAAGCCCACGTAGTAAAAAGTTCCTCCGATCGCGCTCCTCTCTTAGCCAAGGAATCTGCCACCGAATTACCCTCCCGAAGAATGTGGTGCCACACATAGCCGGGATGCTCACTTTGTAACTCCGCAATGTGATGTAGAATCGGGAATAACAAATGATCTCTCGCCACACCATTTCTCATCAGTCGAAGACTTTCCATAGAATCAGAGAAACAGTGGGCCTGCACAACCTGCAAGTCGTGAAGACGCCTCATACCATTCCAAATTCCATGAAGTTCAGCAACAATGTTGGAAGTGAACCCAACAAATCCAGAACACCCCTCTACCCATCGACCATCGCCATGTCGAATAACACATCCAAATCCTGCTAAACCAGGATTCCCAAGAGAGCTCCCATCCACATGCAACAACAAACCACCATGAGCATCCGGGTTCCAGTGAACCAAACGTTCATCTCCCCCATGCACACGGCGTGAATATACTCGATCAAACGCTTGCCCCAGGCGATAGGCATGTCGAATGGTGCTCTCAACATTCACTGGCACGCCTCGCATACACCAATCATTCCGCCCCCGCCATATACACCACAAGGTAGCCCAGTGGAGCCCATCCCAGGAGTGACACAATTGCCGCAAGGCCAGTGGGAACTCCAGCCGTCGAAGCCGCTCATGAAAACCATGCACAATCCCCATCCTTCCCCAAACTTCTGTAGCCCAAGAGCAAGTGAAGAAAAGATGCCAAATGTCCTCCTCGCCAGTACCACAGATCGAGCATCCAGCAGAAGCAGCTAAGCCGCGCTGATGCCTCAAGGCGTTTGTAGGGAGCGAATTATGCACTCCCAACCATAATAGGGTTTTGACCTTCTCCGGACAACGGATACGCCAAATCCAAGCTCTTCGTGAATCTCCTCGATGTCCTCGCAGATTTAAGAACCAAGCATAGCCCGAAGAGACTGAATATACCCCCGATGATGATCCCAACCAACACCAATCATCCTCGATGTCTGCATGTAGGAGAAGAGGGCCATGCTCCATGACCTCCCGCTTGATCTCATCCGACAAGGGAGTAGACAGAACATTCCAATCCCAGATATTATTCACATAAACATCCTTGATACACAATTCAACATCATTGACGTGCACATGAGGGATGCGAGAAATCAGCGGACCCCCTCGAAGCCAAAAAGCGTTCCAAATATTACTCCGGCCATTGCCAATCCTTAGCCGACATCCACCCATAAGGAATGGCGATGCCTTACAAATAGCGCGGAAGACTGGCGAGGCACCCGGCCGCTGCCCGATATTCCTAACATCATACCCATATTTGCCAATCAACAATTGCACCCACGGTTTGGCAGAATGCCGAATACAATCCACCACCAATTTGCCGAGCATTGCGACATTCATATCTCTGCTTTGGCGAAGACCGACACCCCCCAGTTTTCTTGGCAAGGCAACCTTATCCCAGGCTATCAAGTTGAGCCCCCGTCCATTGGAGTCCTTCCAGACAAAGTCTCGGATGATCCGGTCGAGTCTGGCACATGTAGAGGATGGCAACCACAAAATCTGCATGACATAGGTAGCAAGGGAGGAGAGGACGGACCTAGCCAGTGTAATCCTTCCCGCCTTATTAAGCAACCTCCGTTTCCACGCTCCAAGTTTAGAATGAATTTTATCCACAAGGAAATCAAATTGGGTACTTCGCACAGCGCCATGAAACAACGGAAAACCCAAGTATTTCCCTAAATCATCACAGAAGTCAATATTGAGAATAGATGCCACATCTTGCTTGACATTCATGGGAACCGCCGCTGAAGCATAAGCCCGAGACTTACTAGAATTCATTCCGAGCCCTGCCTGGCGTGCAAAGGTGGTAAGAACCTCATCCATACACCTGACACTATCCAAGGAAGCTTGAGAAAATAATAAGAGGTCGTCCGCAAACATCAAGTGAGTGAGAGGCACCGCATTCCGACTCAATCTCACGCCCTGCCATTCACCCGCATCAACTTTTGCAATGATGGCCCTGGACAATTTTTCCATAACAATTAAAAACAGATAAGGCGAGAGGGGATCGCCCTGACGAATGCCTTTGGCCGAGGAGAAAGGCGACAAGGCCTCGCCATTCCACAGTATAGAATATGTGGGTGACCGAACACAGAACATGATTATACGAATTAATGAAGCTGGGATCGCCATCTCGATCAGGCATCCCTCTAAAAACCCCCAGTCGACATTATCATACGCCTTCTCAAGATCCACCTTCAATAGAAATTCGCAAGCACGACGATTTCTATTTCTAAACGATGATATCACCTCCTGCAAAATAATAGCATTCCCGGATGTGCCTCTTCCCGGAAGAAAAGCAGATTGATAAGGACCAATGTATGTTTGAAGGAAAGGCCTCAACCGATTCACTATGACCTTAGTTAAAATCTTGTAAGCAACATTACAAAGGCTAATTGGTCTATAATGTTTAATCTCCCGTGGCACCTCCACCTTTGGAATGAGACAAATGAGAGTGGCGGCAAGGGTAGAATGAAACTCACCTGTGGCCACAGCCTGTTGGACAAATCGCCAAACGTCCAAACCAATAGAATCCCAATAGAGTTTATAGAATATGGCCGGGAACCCATCGGGGCCAGGCGCTGCAAATCCCTTCATTTCTTTAACCGCATCAGACACCTCCTGAAACTGAACATCCATAGCAAGCGGTCCAGGGCTATCCAGGGGCGACAAAGCAGGTAAGGATGGCAAAGCCGAGCCAAGCACCAATCGTGAGTGACCAAGAAGACTTTGAAAATGAGACGCCGCATGTTGCCGCAATCTGGTATCATCTGTCACCCATTGTCCGTTAATATCTAACCCAATAATTTTGCTCCGTTGCCTGCGGATAAGAGTTTGCGAGTGAAAGTATCGTGTATTCCTACCCCTTGCTCCACCCATTTGTCACGCGATTTTTGAAACCATAGTGTCTCTTCTTGCTGGAGAAGATCCTCCAAATCTTGCATAAGTTTGCGTTCCAAGCGAATCATGCAAGCAGAATCAACCCGAGTCAGACATCGACGTATCCCATCAAGCCGCTTTAACAGTCGACGCTTTCTCTTATAGATATTCCCAAACGTGTGTTCATTAAAGTAGATAGAGGAGGCCCGAACTTGATCAAGTCGTTGATGAAGAGGTGCATCGCCTCCATGCCACGCGGCATCAACAACATGGGGATAGAGAGAGTGAGACGACCACATGTGTTCCCATCGAAAAGGCCGAGGGCCTGCTATTCCCGGCTGCTGCCAACATCGAAGGAGGAGAGCATTGTGGTCGGAAGCCCGACGTGTCAGCACCTCCACGGATCCTTGAGGAAACAATGTAGCCCACTGGAGGTTAGCGACTCCCCGATCCAAACGTTTGCGTGCCAAAGGACCCCCCGTTGTATTACGTTGCCATGTAAAGGCATCACCTATAGTATGTAAAGAGCGAAGGCCGCAATCATTGAGCATGTCCCGGAAAGCCTCACACTGTCGAGGATGAGGCGACATGCCCATAGCTTCCGACGTATATGCTATATCATTCCAATCACCCAACGACATCCAAGGCCCCGGAATAATAGCGCTTACTGTCCTCATATGCTCCCAATTCACCAAACGATGACTTGCACATGGGTTGGCGTAGATGCAAGACATATGCCAGGAGACCGTGCCACAAGATACCAAGATGGTAGCCACCCTGGGCTTAATATCAAATACCGAAAAAGAGAAAGGAGTCCCAAGACGATATAAAATCCACATACCTCCAGCACGACCGATGCACTCTTGAATATGAACCACATCATAGCCGAGGCGATATAAGAACACCCGAAGGCGATCAAACTCCCCTCTCGGCTCCATTAAGAAGAGAACCGATGGTTTATAAAGCCGAACAAAATCCGCAAGATGGCGTTGGGTGCTCTTGTGCATGGCACCGCGGACGTTCCATGCAAGCACCGTAAAATCTTGGAATTCCATCATTGCGGCACCACGGCCAAATTGGAATCAGTAACAGCCGCCAACCCGGGCACATGCAACACCTGCCCGATCTGTTCCCTCTCCGGAATCAAAGCCCCCTCTCCCCCATGAGTTAGAAAGCGCTCCAATTTACTCCCGAGCCCCGATGTAACGGCAATATCCTCTCCCAATCCACCATTTAGGAGGTGGCGGAATTTCTCAGGGAAGAGCTTGTCCGCATTTAACTTGCCAGTAGTCGGACCATCCTCCCCCCGACTCGTCTTCTTAGCGAGGCCACCTCTCTTCACCCCATGCAGCATGTGTTGCACCCTAGAAGAATTCTTACACGTAGTGGAAGCCGATCTCTGAACTGGCTCACTAGAAGGCGCCTCCAGAGTCCTCTCAACACGATCACCCTGAGGCTCAATATCTCCTGTTCCAGCAGCCCTCAAACCCTCCTTTGCCACCTCCCGCCGATCAGCAACCCTCTCAGCCACAACGGCATCCTTTCCCTTCCCCGCTCGCGGAGGCAACGTAGCATACTTGGATTTGAGATGGCGTGGTTTCCTTCGCTGAACGACCATCCAATCACCCACGCCTAGTTCTTCCGGCCCAGGTCCCTCTGGAGCATTCTGGGGCGTATCCGATTCCTCCATCGCAGAAGCCTTCTGAGCACTGTCCCTGTTCGCCTGAGACACTGAAGGGGCAGCAGAACTTGGCAAATCCGCAGCCTGCTGTGGAGTACATGACCGATTACCGTTATCTTGTGGCCTCTCCCGCACAAACGGACACCGATCTTGCTTGTGGCCATATCGGGCACATTGCATACAAACCAAATGTAGCCCTTCATAGGAGACCTGAACAACATCCCCTTCAACATCTAGTTTCCCCAGTAATGGTGTCTCCAAGTCAATCTCAACACACACTCTGGCATATCGACCCCGAGATATGGCCGTAGTAGTTTTGTCCACCTTAATTAACGTTCCCAGTGGCGCCGTGATGACTCTCAAGGCATTCTCATTGTAAAACATTTGGTTGAGTTCCGTTAGCCGAAGCCAAGTATGAATGGTAGTAACCTTAGCCTTCGCCGGATGGAAATCCGCAGACCATCTTTTAACCGCAAGATAATGATCAAACACCATCCACGGTCCTCCCGTTAAAACGTGCTCTCGATCCTCCAGATTCTTAAACTTAGCAAAAAAACATCCATGGCCAACGTCCATAAGATCAAACGTCTCTGTCAGCTTCCATGCACGTGTAAGCCTATCCTTCATCGCCATATACCCCACCTTGATGCCTAGCACCTTCAGGATGAGAACATCTTTCCATGGTGCACAAAGTTCGTCGAGCACAGATTGCTGAAATCGAATTTTGGGGCACCTAGCGTTAACACCATCCCCATCAACAGTTGCAAGATTCTCCTTAATCCAATCATGGGCAACAAACGTCGGATGCACAGGCTGCGCAACCGGTAACATGTTGTTGACAACAGCATCACGGAAGGACGCATCTTGAGACTCCCTTGCGTCCGCCAACGCAACGTCCGAGACCGCCGCATCAGGGAGGAGAGGAAAAGACGGAAGCTTGCCGCCTGGATCATGGATAGCCGGAGAAGAAGTCGTGGACACAGATTTTGCCGCCCGAGAAACCCTAGAGGGACGGCCCATGTTTTTTTCTTCGTGTAGACTCTTTTAAAGTTATTGTTCTCATCAAGGCTCAATAGTATTTATAAAAGGAAATTACGATGGTACTATTCTTAAGATAAATAGCTTTAATATAATATAGATTTTTGCGTTATCTAATCATTCATTGTTTATAACTGTTAATTGAATTTATTTCAATTAATTATTTTCCTCGCTGACCTTCAAGAATTAAACAACCAATATAGCTGAGAAACTCAAAGTTAGAGAAGAGTGGTTTGAATTTAAAAGGATTAAAGGTTCTGTGATCCTTTTTTTTGTTTTTTTTTTCTAATTTAATGATTTCTCCAGACATAAGGTTATATAGACTATTTATGTAAGAAAATATTAATGTAGTGTAAAAAAAATTGTAAATGATACTCCCCCCGTCCCACTTCTGTCTTGTTTCACTTTTGCACACAATCCAATGCACTTTTTCAACCGCTAATATTTCAAAATGTGTACAACAAAAAATTATGTAAAATATATACTTCATATTCTAAAACTACATGATTATACGATTCTAACATGACCCAACTCGACTATTTTTTCTAAATATATATATGTAATAAAATCGAGTCAAAGTAGAAAAATGAACATTGTCAAAAGTCAAACAAGACACGTTAGCTGGGACGGAGGGAGTACAATTCTGCTGATGGTGCTGGGAAATACTTTATTTGAATTTCGCCAATAAGAGAACATGTCAGCATTAACACAAATATAGCTTAGCTATTAATTATGGTTGAATAGATTGTAGGAGTAATAGATTTGAATCACTCACATCTAGGAGATCCTCGATAGCAAGAAAAATTCCTCTGAAGACAATTCAATCCAGAAGTGAAAGCACTGAACAGAAAATATTTGGTTTGGTGGTCATGATAATGAATAAGTGAAAATATATATATATATATAATATAAATTTACAACCAAAAGAAAACATTTGACTAGAAACCAAAAAGGCGCAATTTCTTTTGAATTTGGTATTGTATGCATAGGCGGATCTACTAACGAGTCTATGGTGGCACGGGATATAAGCTAAAAAAAGTTTTAGATTTAGCTTGACTTAGTTTTGTACAACCATAGAATTTTTGTGGTGACACCACTCTAATCAATTACTCCATAACTTAGCCTTTTTCAATAGTTTTTGTATTTTTACCATATCCTTAATTTTAACAAAGTTTCCATCCCTTTAGTACTAACACTGAAAAAAGTTCTCTGATTGTATGGTTACTCATAAGTTACCTGCCACTAGAATCGTCAATGATGAGGTTATTTGAAACCACATTACTGCATCCAGTAAAGACATATTTGATATTAGTTCAAGTTTGGTTAAATAAATATATCAAGTAGTAGCTAGAAAGCAAAACAGAATGTAATGGATGTAGAAAGAAATGAAGAATGTAAAGAATGGAATTTATTTGATCATACATTTTTAATTGGTAATTAGCCAATTCACGGATAAACCAGTTGGGAAGGCTTCCTGATAACTCATTGTATGACAAATCTCTACAGAACATAATGGAATGTCAGTGCACATTTACAATGGCTTGCTAATGAATACTACTGTGCCTTTGCTTCATCACATTAGAGGAAGTTTAGATGTTATTCATCATCTAACCTTAAATCACTTCCAAATATTTTCTTTTGTTTATATATACTTTCTTACCTATAAATTTTCACCTAAAAATTCTAACACTATTAAGTACCCAATTACACTCACATAGTTTGAAGAATTGAACTCTTCTCAGTTGGCAGGTTCCCAGTTAAGTTGTTATTACCAAGGTACCTGAAAATTGAACGACATATAAAACAATGCTGTCATTCAATTGCCTCTTATTGTCTGGCCAAGTCACCAGCAGGAGATATGTGTTAACAGCCAGTCATGATCATCAGTAATACTTCATGGTAACTTACAAGTCTGTGAGAGAAGGGAGATTGAAAAGTGCATCTGGAATCGTACCAGTCAAATTGTTGAAGCTCAAATCCCTGGAACAAAAATGTATCATGTTTGTGGTGTTATGCAATGTATAAAGAATATAAATAAACTAAAAAGAGATGCAAAAGGTTCAGGTATAACTCGGTTGAGTTTGGTTTTTGTGTTCTCAATGCCAAAATATGTTGTGCTACAACCAAGACACGAATACTTACAGCAGTATCATACTCCGGAAAGCAACAAAAAATGAAGGTATGGGACCAGAAATGTTATTATTTCGTAAAACTCTGTCCACAAAGGAAAAAAGAAAAGTCATGGATAGACCTTGCCAAAATGTAAAAAAGTAGTACTCCACTATTTATGCAGAAGCTGTGTAAATATCCTTACAAGGTAGATATACTATTATTTAGATTTCTCAGGAAGCCAAGTACTGAAGAGCTCCCATTAGATAGATCACTTATTCTCCTGGACATATTTGAATGAAAATATTAGCTTCTGCAACAACAAAGCAAATATTGTTATACATGAATATGCATACCACATTTTAGATAGAATGATGACACTTACAAGTCATTCAAAGAGGTCAACTTGGAAAAAGATTGTGGTATAGGACCCTGAAAGGAATTTCCTTGAAATCTCCTGTAAACATATGGTCGAGAAAATCAATCATGGGAAAATAACAAGGAACCTAGAAAATGATGCACTTCACATTCTACATTGCCACAATATTCTTTCAGAAGCACTTGGAGGAAGATAAAACATTATCATGCACCATTAACAACTATGTAGAAATATCTTTTTCTCACAGGTGAGTGAGGCTTGACCAATTTCCTATAAAATCGGGTATCGAACCCGTGAGTGCATTGTCTGATGCATACCTGAAAGCCAAAAATCAAGTGATTATGTCATTTAAGTTTAATGAAAGTAAAGGTCTAGTTCCTTTTTTCATGTTCGATTTTTCTCAAGTGCTCTTACACTTTCTTCAAGCTCAGGAGACTAGAAAATGTTTGAGGTATTGAACCACTGACACCAGCACTATCAAACATTCTGTCAAAATAAAAAATAAAAATGTGAACTACAATTTTACACTGCCAAAATGAAATGTGCTCCTTTTGAAAGAGGCTAAATCAAGATAACAAGGGAGTACAAAGGTTTTTAGTTTTATTTTTTCATTTTTTTGTCCTTTCAACTATTTTTTGTAGTATAAGTATTTTTTAAGATATTATATTATAATATATAAATATTGGTAACACCATATGTTAGTAGATTTCTATGCAATGTAGTCTAAATTTACTCATGTAATGCTTAAAATAGTTTAAGGGGGTTGGGGAATATAATCGACATAATAAAATTGAACAATTTTATTTGTTAAATTGAATAATTTTATTCATATTGTCCATAATTTCTTGCCCATTGGGCGGGTGAAATACTAGTAGTATGTAAAAACAATATCCCTTATGAACAGTAACCTACCTATTTCCTCAACATTCACTTTCTGCACGCAATCTAATACTTCATATTTCTAAATATCAATAACTCATCAATAACTCAAAATGTATACAAGAAAAAATTTGAAAAGTTTAATATTTTAAAACTACATGATGATACGAATCTAATGAGATCTCACTTGACTATGTTTTTTTCTTATATAGATGTTGTATAAGCATTAGTCAAAGTTGAATAATAAACAATAACAAAAGTTAATTTCTTTTCACTATAAAATGAAGGAATTATAAAATAACAAAAAACAACATAGTGCACTTTCAAAATATAGGAAAACCAAATTTGAGCGAAATTCACGTTAATATAATTTAATTTCATTAATTATTATAAATAAAGAATACTACTAACTAAAAGATGTAACAAAAACTTCATGGGTTGATAGTTGAATAATAAACAGTAGCAAAAGTCAATTCATTTTCACTATAAAAATGAAGGAAATACAACCCCAAAAAAAAAGCAAAAAACAAAAAAGCAAAATGCACTTTCAAAATATAGGAGAACCAAATTCAAGCGAAATTCACATTAGATAATTTGATTTCATCAATATTATAAATAAATAATACTAACAAATAAAGGAAGTAACAAAACTTTAGGGGTTGATATTATATTTATTCTTTAAATATAATTTTAATATTTGTTATTATTCTTAACCAAATATTGTAAATTATTAATAAGTACCTTATAGATATATATTATATTCATTAATTAATGAATAACAAATATTTGTATTAGATAAATTAACTAAATTAGATAAATTGCAATACAACAATAAGTTGATGAAACTATAGTCATTTTAATTTGTCAATGGATTCATTTACAAGAATATTTCTTATATTTTTCTAATTTAATTTGAAAATATCTACATCTTTCTGAAAATTTTAATATCTCAACACTTTAGGCTGAATCAATATCAGTAATCAATTATCGAGTACAATATGATTTCATGTATTTTCTATATCAATGCATGACATTAGAGTCGTGAGTAGAAATATTTTTATCTTTGCTTTTTTATTTTTTTGTTCTTTCAATTATTTTTTGTAGTAAGTATTTTTTTTAAGATACTAAATTGTAATATATAAATTAGTAATGACATTTATTGATCGATTTCTATGCAATATATAGATGTACTCATTAAAATGCTTAAAATAGTTTAAGAATGTTGGAGAATGTAATTCACATAATAAAATTGAACATTGTTAAATTGGATAATTTTCTTCATATTGCTCATAATTTTCGCCCATTGGGCGGGGGAAATACTGGTAATAATAATAATAATAATAATAATAATAATAATAATAATAATAATAATAATAATAATAATAATAATAATAATAATAACTCCTTCCTGCTGTCATATAATTATACATCTATAGAAGGATATAAAACCAATAACGCACTTTCAAAATATAGGAAAACCAAATTTGAGTGGAATTTCACATTAGATAATCTAATCTCATTAGTTTTTGATAAAAAAATACTACTAAATAGTATAATAAGATAATAACTAAAATAGGTCACGAGAATGGGGTATTTTTAATTTTGTGCCACGATATTTGATTTAAGAAAATGGACCATTAGAAGGATTTCGGGCCCGAAATTAGAAAATTGGGTAAATTTATTATTTATATATAATTTAAATATTTGTTATTATTCTAACAAATACTTTATGAATTTAAATTATATTTAATATGTTATCAAATTTTAATAAATACTTTGTAGATTGATATTATTCATCAATGGAAAACACATATTTGTATTAGATAGATTAACTAAAACAGCTAAATCGTAATACAAAAATAAATTAATAAAACAATTGGTCATACATCCCACAAAATTATAGTATTATAAAATTTGTGATGATGGTACATTAAATAGTGTTTTTGCAAATCATTTCTAAATATTAATTTATCAATTGATTCGTTAACAAGAGTAGTTTATTATATTTTTTGTAATTTAATTTGGAAATATCTATATGTTTGTGAAATTTTTAATTTTGCAACAACTTAGGGTGAATCAATTTGAGTAATCAATTACGAGGTGCAACTGTGATTTCATTTACTTCATTTGCCTATATAGTATAATTAGAGTCGTGTCTTTTATTTTTATTTTTATTTTTTTCTCATTTTAAAACTGTTGTTTGCACTATAATACTCCCTCCGTTTGAAAATAATTCTAATATTTGCATAGTTGTTACTATTCACTGAGTAACTTTGATTTAAATTTTTAACACAATTGTACAAGATAAAACATAGTCAATTGAGATCTTGTTAGATTCGTCTAATCGCGTAGTTTTAGAATATCAAATTTTTATATTTTTTACTTTTACACAATTTGAGATATTAAGCGTTAAAATTTGCATTGGATAATGTGAAACGTAGGAATGTTAAAATTTTTGAAAAACGAAGGGAGTATATTTTTAAACCAGTACGATGTATACATGTATTATCATTTAATACCTAAAATAGTTTAAGGAGACTGGAGAATTTAATCGACCTAAAAAAATTGAACAATTTTATTTATTAAATTTGATACAATTTTTTATTCGTATTTTTCACACACACACACACATATATATATATATTCCCGCCCATAGGCGGTGGTAATACTAGTATAAAAAAAAGTAAAATTTTGAATTTTCAACCATGTGTTTTAATTTAAATTCTAAACTAATATTAGCCCGCACAATGGGGATGTGAAATTGTGAATAAAAAAATTGAATATAATAAATAAAATTGTTCAATTTTATTAGGTCGATTACATTCTCCAAGCTTCTTAAACTATTTTAAATAATAAATATAATATAATATCAACCCATATCTAATGTGAAATTCCACTCAAATTTGAAGTGTAGAAAGGTGGAAACCTGATGATGTGGCTCGGATTCAATGTGCTTATGTCTCGTTTACGCCTATGACTCAAGTGCTTATGTATAAGGCTCGGTTCCAATGGAGTGTAGAAAAAAGTGTCTTTCGTTGGTTTTCTGCTAAGGTCTTGTAGTTTCATGTTTGCAAAGGCTGCTGCCTTTTGTGTGGACTCTGCTAAGGGAAGTTGCCTATTTGTTTGGTCTTGAGGAGGAGTCCGTATCGGACATTGTACTGGTCCTTTTGTTTTATTGAATAAAAGATCCCCTTCCCGCAAAAAAAAAAAAAAAAAAAAATGTGAAATTCCACTCAAATTTGGTTCTCCTATATTTTGAAAGTGCATTATATTTTTATATTCTTCCTACATTTTTGGATAGTGAAAAATAATTGATATTTGATGCTATTTATTTTCCAACTTTGACTTATGATTATACAACATATATATAAGAAAAACATAGACAAGTGGGATCTTGTTGGATTCGTCTCATCTTGTAGTTTTAAAATATCAAACTTTTAGAATTTTTAATTGCGCACATTTTGAGTTAAGCGTTAAAAATTTGTACTGGATTGCATGCAGAAAGTGAATATTGAGGAAATAGTTTTTTTTTAGAAAAAAACGGCATTTTATTCCATCCAAGACCAAATGGTTGAATCACAAATACAATGTATGGAAAACCGAAGTCCAAAAAGGAAGACAGGAAGTTAACTAATAGATACATCTCAACAGAAGAGACAAAATCGAACTTCTCAAACCAATTAATCATCAATAGACTTTAATCCTTCATTACCAATTAATCACCAATTAATCATCAATATTGAGGAAATAGTTAGGTTACTGTTCATAAGGGAATTTTGTGAGAGTTACTGTTCATAAGAGTAGGTTACTGTTCATAAGGGATATTGTTTTTAATATTACTAGTACTACCCTAACCCAATGGGCGGAAATATGTGGAAAAATATGAATAAAAAATATCGAATTTAATAAATAAAATTGTTCAATATTTTTATGTCTGTTAGGGAATTTCTATATTGTGAAGATGTTCGCTGACAATGGCGTTGTTACAACCGTTCAACAACATGCATATTACATCACTGAAAAAGTACAGAAAGGATAGTGACGTGGCAACTTCCCTTAGTAGGCTTTTAGGGGTTTTGGATGGGCCTTAGGCAACTATAAATACCTATTTTCGTCCTTTTGGTTTTAGCCGCATTTCAAGGAGAAAAACAAAGCATTCCTCAAGGTCCTTCCCTGCAATGGAGATATGAGGGAAGCTTAAGCCACAATCCCCCAATCCGTTGTTAGCAGAGAGGCAGGAACAACCGTTCTTCAGCTGGGTATTTTCTTTGTTATCTGTCTGCTCTATTTCTATGGGGATTTGGGTTTCTGTTTAGATTCTTTTGATTCATTTCTTGTAAACACAAACATAGGTTTATTGTGGGTGTTGTATCATCACTGTGCTTAATTAGATCTAAGTAACTAGATATCACAAACATTATCTTAAAACCTCTAGTGAATTAGGTTATGCAGTTGAGTAGATAATTGAAGCTCTCAATTACTATTCTTTAGTCTATTGGAGAGATAAGGACGTTCGCTGGAACGTAAGGGTGTGTGAGATGGCTTGATGAACCATTCAACATGTTGTGTGATGATCTAATGAAATCATGGCTTGGAGCCCGCAGATGTAGATCCGTGGATCGAACTGGGTGACCAACTTGTGGTGTTCTTTGTTTTTATTCCGCACTCTGTTTTTGTGTCTGCCTTGGTTGTTGATTACAGGTTGTTGTGACTTCGCTCAAACAACGTACTCAGGGTTTCATAAGGCAAGAGTTCTATGTGTGTTATCATTATTTTTGCAAAACTTCAATTTGTAGCTTCATATGGCTTCCTTGTCGGGTAGAAATTCGGCTAATTCTTTCCCCTCGAAAACCTATCCGAAGCTCGCTATCAATTCATTGCTTTGTTAGAGTAATCAATGTCCCACTATGCGTGTTTGTGTAAAAATCTATGGTTGGAGTAGTAAAATGCGTATCAGTATATGTCTATGCTTATAAAATATTTAATTGTGGCCATATCATTTAATTTATATCTTTAATCTATATAATAAATTCTGAATATTTTTTGGTATGTGCATTGCCCTTATTAAATATACTTGATTCTTTCTTAAATTTAAGGGTTATACAGTAATTATGCCTTAGGTCTCCACATTAATGCTGATTAATCATCCAGAAACGTACAGTCATCCAAAATAATTACACGCCAGTGCTGAATCATCCTACATGCCACGTGATCAATCTTTTAAATATTCTATATGTAACATCCCACATCGGTTGGAGAGGGAAACGAAGCATGCCTTATAAGGGTGTGGACACCTCTCCCTTGTAGACGCGTTTTAAAGCCGTGAGGGCGGGTTGGGCCAAAGCGGACAATATCTACAAGTGGGTGTGACTGGGACGTTACAGATGGTATCAGAGCCAGTACCCAGGCTGGTGTGCCAGCGGGGACGCTGGGCCCCTAGGGGGGTGGATTGTAACATCCCACATCGGTTGGAGAGGGAAACGAAGCATGCCTTATAAGGGTGTGGACACCTCTCCCTTGTAGACGCGTTTTAAAGCCGTGAGGGCGGGTTGGGCCAAAGCGGACAATATCTACAAGTGGGTGTGACTGGGACGTTACGGATGGTATCAGAGCCAGTACCCAGGCTGGTGTGCCAGCGGGGACGCTGGGCCCCTAGGGGGGTGGATTGTAACATCCCACATCGGTTGGAGAGGGAAACGAAGCATGCCTTATAAGGGTGTGGACACCTCTCCCTTGTAGACGCGTTTTAAAGCCGTGAGGGCGGGTTGGGCCAAAGCGGACAATATCTACAAGTGGGTCCCAGTCACACCCACTTGTAGATATTGTCCGCTTTGGCCCAACCCGCCCTCACGGCTTTAAAACGCGTCTACAAGGGAGAGGTGTCCACACTTACAATCCACCCCCCTAGGGGGCCAGCGTCCCCGCTGGCACACCAGCCTGGGTACTGGCTCTGATACCATCCGTAACGTCCCAGTCACACCCACTTGTAGATATTGTCCGCTTTGGCCCAACCCGCCCTCACGGCTTTAAAACGCGTCTACAAGGGAGAGGTGTCCACACCCTTATAAGGCATGCTTCATTTCCCTCTCCAACCGATGTGGGATGTTACACTATATTTAGAGAATAAATCTATTTGTTAGGATAAGAAAATCTTTAGAAAATCTTTCCATGTATTTTAAAAATATATATATAAATTAAAAAATAAATTATAATATATTTGATATTTATGACAAATTTAGTTAAACCAATATATTATAAATTCTTTAATTGAATAAGTAATTTTTTTTTCAAATATATATTATATTATTTATATTAGAATTCAAGTCTAAAATATTAACCTAATTAATATAATAAAATCAAAAATGTGTAGTTTGGGTTTGAACACACCTTTGACGACATACATAGGTGTCAATATTTACCAAAAAATAATAAAATAAAAAAATTAATTATAATAATCTGTTAAGTAATTTATCCAAATATATATAGTTAATAAGAAATTATAATCCGTTATAAAAATTTAATCAAAATTCAATCATGATTTTTTGTATCATAAAAATATATTTTAATAAAAAAATATATAAAGAAAAAATAATTATTGAAAAAATATTTTTTTCTTATGAACATAATCCAGAATTTTGCATTTTTTTTAGTTTCTCAAAAAGGTCAAAAATTTTATTAGTCGATTTTGCGATGTTATTTGCTGATATATTGCCAAGAAAAATACGAAAACCTGAAGTGTTAATTATATAACTATAGAACAGAGCCCTTATGTGTATCGAAGCGTGCATAACATTAAAAACATGCATAATACTTTTAATGATGTGCCAAAAATGTATTCGCTTATATATTAATACTAAAGAAAATAGGAAGACAATCATTCTATGATAGTTGAAAATTGCTAATTTTGTTGAAATTATAAGTATAAAAAGTGGATACTTTTTTTTATTGTAGTAACTTATTGTTCTCCACTAATTTTATATTTAATTATCAATCACACATTTTTGGATTCATTCTCCACTGTTAAATCATCTTCATATTAAGATTAATGATGAATATAATGAAGTATGATAGTTTGAATTCATTAAATAACAACAAATATGATTGGAGAATCATTGTGAAAGTGATTCATATACGGGACAGTTACAATATATAAGTAAATAAATAAATCAAATGTCATACATATACTCATTGAATGTCAATATGACTATATACTAATTTCATACATAATCACCTCCACATAAATAGTTTTTATACTACAATATTTATATAATTATAGTATGGAATTAATTCTCTCCTATCATTTTTGTTCCTATTTGAATTTGATTGCTCATACCCATTCAGTGTGATTGTACCAATTTCAGGTGATTGTTATTTTCTTATGATGCCCAAGAAATTTTCCTTTAGTAACATAATAATATTTTTCTTCATATTTTATTGTATACTTTGTCTATTCATGTTGTGTGGGCTATGAGTTATGCAGTTTAGTTTTACAATTAGTTGGTCTTGGTTGTCTTTGAATACAAGTTAGTTGTTTACTTTTTTCTTCCCTTTCTTTTGATCATATTTATTGGGAATTTATTAGGTTAGTGGCTGTATACGCAAATGTGAGAATTTGAAAACAAAATTTTTTTGCTAGCCTGAGAAAGTGTTCTCATAGAAAATTTAATGTTATGAAACTGATTGCATAGAATAATGAACAATTATATGATGGGAAAACCTGATGATTACCACCAGTATATATACGTTGTAGTTATAGCTAGAAGGATTGAGATTTTTCGATTTCTTACCAACTAAGAATTTATTTTCTAATATTTTCTAGGTCTTCTAAATAATGGTTTGTATAATTAATTGAATCCATCCCTCCTACTATCTTATTGAAATTGCGGAGATTCGTACTCATGGTTTAGAATAGTCTGGTTTATTGAAATTGGTGGATCAAGATATACATATAGAAATTGAGGTTGATTATCTCGAGGTAATGAACTTATTATTTATTTTGTCGCATATTTTATGATCAAATTGATACAGATTCTTATGGTTTTCTACGCCTATATTATGAATTTAAAATAAGCAAACTTTATGCACAAACAATATTAAGACCAGTCATGGGGTGGTTCAGATCGTTCATTATGGGGAAACATTACTCAGTCATGGGTGGTCCGGGTTTGGAAGAGGTAGGCAATCGGTTCAAAATTTTGGTGGGCAATGGCGTAAGGACTCGGTTTTGGTTGGATAAATGTTTAGAGGGTGGTGGGTGCTTGAGAGAGAGGTTCCCAAGGCTCTATGCTCTAGCAATAAACAAGGTAGTAACTATTGCAGATCTTGGGAAGTGGAATGGCTTCGGGTGGGAATGGGATATTAAACTGCGGCGTGATTTGTTTGATTGGGAAGTGGGGGTTTGGAATACCATGACCTCGGTAATTAACGGATATCCAACAAGTAGGTTTCTGGATGATCGCGTGTGTTGGACTGGGGAAGGGAGTGGACGATTCACTACTAGATCTTGCTGGAACCATACACTGGAAGGAGAGCATAACCTGGTCTGGCGGCAATTGTGGAGTATTAAATGTCCCATGAAAGCAAAACTTCTGGTGTGGAAAGTTCTTCAGGGTGTTATCCCAGTTCGAGAATTTCTATTGTTAAGGAATTGTATCCAGGATTCTAATGCGCATTGTCCATTGTGTGAAAAAGTTTTAGAGTCGCAGGACCATGTTTTCTGTCAATGCGAATATGTTAGGCCTATTGGGTATGACGTAGTCGCATGGTTTGATATTGCTTGGGCTATGCCTGGTAAAATTGGCCAGCTTGTTTCCTGGTGGATTTTATTTGACCCTAAAAGAGGCCTGCGGAGGGTGTGGGGTCTCACAGGCATGGCGGTCATATGCTCTATTCGAAAATGGAGGAACGACGTTGTGTTCAAAGGGAAGTCGTTTAATTGGAGAGCAGTTGCAGAAGAGGTTAAATAGCGTGCAGGGTCTTGGTGGATAGCAGAGGCAGGGGGCACAGCATGCAACATGGTCTGTTTGGATAACTCTTTTCCCTTGGGATTTTGCGGCGCATCAGGTAGTAGGTTGAAAGATCCACGGATTGGTTTGGTTTGGGAACGTCCGAATAAAGGGTGGTGGAAAATTAACATGGATGGTTCCTTGTTGGGTAATCCCGGGCCGGCTGGGATTGGAGGCGTGATTAGGGATGATCGGGGGGACGTGATTTTCATCTTGTCCGATCATATTGGCTTCAAAGATTCGACTAAGGCTGAGCTTTGTGCAATTAATAGAGTATGTGGTGCCTTGGTGCGGGATCAAGGTTTTCCGTTACAGCGGATGGTGTTTGAATGTGACTCATGTAATGTGGTCAAATGGGTCCAGAATCCTTCATCGGTTCCATGGAGGCTATATCCTTTAATGGCCACAATTTCGTTGGTGTTGGACGGTTAGGATACAACACATTCTCCGCAAAAGAAACTCATTGGCTGATCATTGGGCGAAATTAGGTGCTGCAGATTTAAATAGATTGGAAGTGTGGCTTTGAAATTGAGGGATATGGACATGACAGAGGCAAATCTGAAAAGGATACTGGCGCTATATGTTGATTCATAATGAATGATTGGTGAATGGTTCAGGATTGCTGTTCCGGGCTAGGACTATTCGTGCCAACTGTCATACTTCCAGGTAGCCACTATTGGGATTAATCTGGAAACATTCAAGTGTGTTGGGAGGTCGAGATGCAACTCATTTTGTGAGAACGGAATGACCTGCAATTGTAATGAGTGCGTGATATAAAATAAAAAAAAATTATATAAAAATAAAAAGGAAGAAATATTTATATATATATATATATATATATTATTCTTCTGCAGGTTCTCAAGTTGATGGGAGGAGAATGATGAAACTGGGTTTGAAGCATCGGGACTTCTGCTTACACCTGTTGAGGCCACTGTTGCGACGTCTTGGGCGTTTCAAAAAGGGTGATATGGACTGCTTGGATGGTGCAACCCTGTATGTGCAAAGTTGAGTACAGGAATTCCTGGTGAGATCTTGAGATATATATCATTAAAGCATGATTGGGTGGTGCATAGTGTGATATCCTTGAACTTGCAATTATACATATCGAGCCTGCGTCTACTCCTATTCCATTGAAACGCATAAGAGTACTAGGATTATGCCGTTTTGACAATTGTTTAACCCATATCATCCGATTCATCCACTGTGATCCATGTGCTTCTGCCTACATGAGCCATTCCATGTTCCTCTCCATTTCATACCATGTCCCTTAATCTCTGCCTTCCCTAGATTCAGCCTTACATTTCTCTTGGCCCTGTGGGATGTTTTTGGAATTGCTCATGAATATGCATCTGAATTTCACTGAGGTGTTGCAAATATGTGTCTGGTATGCCTTTGGGATTGGCTTTCCATTGCAAGTATGTGGTAGTGTTCCTTTGAACATAAGATTTGGGCGGCTATCCTGATCGGAGCGTTAAGAAGTTGTGAAACATAGTTTATGTTTGAATTTTTGCTTAGAGTACCCTGCTTTTGGAACCAGTTGGTGGGTTGCCTTTGAAATGGAGAAGAAAAAAAAAAGAAAAGAAAGGAAACTTAGACAAGAAAAAAAAAAGAAAAAAAAAGAAAAAAAAAGAAATAAGAAAAAATATATTAAATGCAAAAGTTATTTGTGAGGATACAGTCATTAAAAAAAAAAAAAAAAAAGAGAGAGATAAAGAAGTAAGTGGTTTGGTGTTAGCTGGGGCAGGTTTCTTTTAGAGGGGTTTGTCCAGAATTTTAGAAGAAGAAAGTTGAGATGAGAGGCATAGCAGATTTGATTAGTTATGTTGATGGCTTTGGTCTTATTGCTGCTAAGAAGGTTGACAGTCGAGAGTGTTGGCAACACACTTTGAAATTCTCATGCGTCCATTCATTGTCGGTTCCTCATCCCCCTTATGCTTGTCGTTTTTCCATTCCTTCAATATTTCCTACCTTTCTTCCACACTTTTGCCTAGCCTCGTTTTTATTCTCTCATCTCGTTCCTTTGTTTTCTAGCACATCAGGTCCCTTTGTTTTCAATGCATTGTTATGAGTACTCTGTAGGGGAAATGTGTGTAAGTAAGTTTTTTGGGATTGCACTGCTGATCCACCCTTTCATCGCCGTAAATGATGCTGGATTGAGTCAATGGCTGGCTACTGTTGAGGTGGAAGCTCCATGCCCATGTCAGGTGATGTTGCTGTTATTGCTGTGGATGGAGGATTTTGATGATTTCGATCTCTGATATCCCTCCAATCATGCACCATCAGGTAACCCTCACCACATTCTCTCGCACGCCCGTCCGTTCTATTCGTTTCCTTTTTGGTTCTGTTGGCTAATGCTAGTTTGTCAGTTTTGTACCGAGAAGGTGTTCCGTCGTCCTTTCAAGTGCGTGGATATATTCGTTGTATCCTAAACTTTCGGTTATAATATGGTGTAATACTACTTTCCCTCAAAAAAAAAAATAATATTAAGACCACAAATACTTGATTTTATTTGGAAAAAAAAAAGAAAAAACACGCCCGCGCGCGAAGCGCGGGTCAAAATTCTAGTCCATTGTATAAATATTAAGTCTTGTGCATAATTCAATTACCAGTATAGAGACATATATATATAGACATATATATATAGACATATATATGCGTGTATAGGTGACGACAGTCGAGGTTTAATTTGTTCTTCCAATTGAATTTATATATTGGCTATTCAACTTTAATGGTTAGTGGAGTATCTTATTTCTTGGTCATGATCACCATTCTGGTGTGATGAATTTGAAGGATTAAGATTATTATTATCCCTACTTTACAATTTAATTATTGTGTGTTGTGAAATAAATGGCACTATACTGTTCGTATACTCTGTAGAATATGATGATTTACTTATTCTGTCATTTTATCTAATTATAACTAAATATATTGGCATGTCCCTCGTGGTCGTGGTGAGATTATGATGCGTGATTATTAATGATCGGGCAGCCTTCATAGATGTTGTTGAGTCCCGGTGACCCTTTGGGGTGGATTATTGGCTGTGATGCATGTTAGACCTTCGGGGTGGATTATTGGTTATGATGCATGTTGGCCCTTCGGGGTAGATTATTTACTGTGAAGCCTGTGGTCTCTGCGGGGATGGTGTATATTACCCTGTAACGGGTTTAAGTTGATGATATTCTCACCCGTGAGTTCATACCGCCCGGATTTTTAGGTGCCGGCTAGGAATATTCATTTTCATTTGCATTTAAGGTAGATAGGTAAATGTTAGGTCATGCATCACTTGCATAAAATGTATGTTGTGGTTGAAGCACTGGTATGAGACGGTCTGATGTTTTATTTTCTTTAGTTATATTATGTTCTATTATTATACTATTATTTACTATTATTAACTGTCTTCCCTTTACTCCCCTTTACGTATAGCCCTTTCTCAGTGGTTGTACTGACTCCCTTTACTTTTGTCTGTTTTATAGATCCTGCTGAAGGCGGTGGGGCATGATTGGGTTGGGTTGAGAGATCAAATAGATAGGATCTATCAGCTTATTTTATTATATTTATGTGATACTTTGTTGCTTTATTATTAATTGGTACTTGGTTTTGATTAGTTTAGGCATGTGAGCCTAGGATTTACATTCTGTCGGCCTGTAGCCTTATGGGATTTAGTGCTTTGGGCTGGTAGCCTTGTTTGAGATATTGGCATGCTGTCTAATGCTGTTTTGTGAGGCTTTTAGCCTGGATGAGTTATTTGGTACTGTTATTTGATTATTATTGTGAGATCTTTTTCACGTGCCTATATGTTTTGATTTATTCGTAGCTTCTATATTAAACTGGATTAATCAGATGATCACTTTAGGTTTACTCAGCCTTGTACTAGCTGTTTTAAATTAGCTGGCCACTAGTTTAGGATAGTTAGTACAGAGGTAATGCTTCCGAAAATCAGGATCCTTGTGATTTCACAGTCATTGAGGACTGTGAATACATTTATTTATTTATTTAATTTATTATATTCATTAATCTACTCTTAGTATTCGTGATATTATGTATGTTGGTGTTTTCTTTAACATTGTTTGTTGATGTTGCAAGCTAAGTTGGCTGAATAGTTTGGAAAGGCCTCATGGAAGCCTGGGCTATTCGAATGGCGATCCAAGCGGGATCAATGTGTTGAATGGTGTTCAGATGGATTTGATGTACCATCGAGAGTGAGATAGGGTACTGAGAAAGTCTCCCTCGTGCGATAACCAACTGGGCGATCTAGACAATTGCAGTCCATCTGCATGCGAAGGATGATGGAAACCCATTTCTAGGCTATGCCAGCGATGGTATGGTTGGGCTACAGAGAATAGTGATGTAGTGGGGCATAGAATTGGCGTGGGTCAGTCAAAAGGACATGAGATCTATTCGTCGAGGGTTAGATGCCTTTCGCGTGAGCTAAGGCAAGGCGACTGTTCTGCATGTCGAGATCGGCAACGTGAGGAAACCGACTTCGCTTGTGATGAGCGGCCGACTTAGGAAAGCTTGTCAAGCGTGTCATCTTTATATCATGGAAACATTATGTTGATTGATAACGATTTGGCGCGGGTGTAATTCTTGTATCGTAGTGGCTCTTCTCGTCTCTCTGGTTGAGAGACAAACTCGTTTCCCTGTTATGGGCATTATTCATGTTATTTTTGTGTTGCGGTTACTGTGTTTGACTTTGGAGTCTCATGTTCATTCGAGACTCTGAATTCCATTCGTAAGCATGGAGTAGGTACTACGACTATTTTGAATCATTCTGCCTTAGTACCGAGCGATTCGGAAGCCTCATATTCTTTCGTGGCTTTGCGATTTGTGCATGAGCACGAGTTGGACCGTTGATGCCCTACCAGATGTCAGTTTCTTTACATTCGGGTGATATTATTTTGGAGTGATCATTTATGGGAAGATGCTATGTTGAGCATAGAGAGTCCTGAATTCAGGGCAGACCTGGTGGTCTTTAACCTGGTTGAGTTTGACATATTATTGGGCATGGATTGGCTGTCTTGCCATCGTGTTGTGATTGATTGTGGTGTTCCACGAAAATCTTTTCGGGATCCTTTGGGGGTAAGTACGTTTCTTACCGATCTTCTTTGATTCCACCAGCTATAGGTGTGGTTTCTGTTGCTTTTGTTGTGTGATTTGATGCGCATGGGTTGTTCTCTTTCCCTGTGGCAAATGAGAGATTTTTTAGCAGAGGTTCTTGCTGCTTCGAGTTTCTCTGTCGTATCTGAATTCGAGGATGTATTTCCTGATGAAGTTCCTGGTCTCCCACCTGCTTGGGAGATTGATTTTACTGTTGAGTTGATGTCTGATGCAACTCCTATTTCTTAGGCTCCTTACCGTATGGCTCCTGCTGAACTGAAGGAGTGAAGGATCAGTTAAATGAGCTTACCAGTAAGGGGTATATTCAGTCGAGTAGTTCGCTGCGGGAAGCTCCTGTGTTGTTTGTTAAGAAGAAATAGGGATCGATGAGGATGTGCATCGAATACAGAGGTTTGAACTAAATCACGGTGAAGAACAAATTTGATTTACCTCGGATTGAGGATCTGTTTGATCAGTTGTGAGGGGGCAGTTTGTTTAGTAAGATTGACTTGAGATCGGGCTACCATCAGATAAGGGTGACGGAGGCTGATAGGCCTGAAACAGCGTTCACAACTCGTTATGGACACTTTGAATTCAAGGTCATGCCTTTTGGTTTGAATAACGCACCAGCGATCTTCATGGATCTGATACATAGGGTATTACTTCCCTTGCTGGATATGTGTGTGGTTATGTTCATAGACGATCTTCGTATATTCGCCGACTTGTGAGGCACACGCAGGCTTGAGGACAGTTTTGAGGACATTGCGAGAGCATAAGCTGTATGCTAAACTCTCTAAATGTGAGTTCCGGTTGGAGAAGGTTTCTTTTCTAGGACACATAGTCTCTGGTGAGGGTATGGCAGTTGACCCTGCTAAGGTAGAAGCAGTATTGAAATGGCAAGCCCCGAAGAATGTAGGGTTGATTCGAAGTTTCTTGGGTCTTGTTGGTTACTACCGCAGATTTATTGAGGGGTTTTCTAGTATTGCCAAACCTCTGACAAGATTGTTGAGGAAAGATGTCAGATTTCAGTGGGATGATGATGGAGCAGGCATTCGAACTTCTGAAGAAGAAAGTGATAGGGGCACCTGTTTTGGTACTACTACCTGATGATTCAGGTGAGTATGAGGTTTACACGGATGCTTCACTTAAAGGTTTAGGTTGTGTGTTGATGCAGAAGGGAAAGGTGATTGCTTATGCATCTCGACAGCTGAAGCCACATGAGCAGATCTACCGGACTCACGATTTGGAGATGGCGGTGGTAGTACATGCTCTGAAAATCTGGAGACACTATCTTTATGGAGCTAAGTGTAACATTTATTCAGATCATTAGAATCTGAAGTGTTTATACACCTCAAACTATTTGAGTGGCAAACAAAGGAGGTGGATGGAACTGTTACAATATTACGACACTGATATTCGGTACATTGAGGGAAGGCGAACCGGGCGGCTGACGCTTTGAGTAGAAAGGAAGATCATATAGTGGCATGTTTGGGGGTGATGCCTGAATGGCGCAGGGAACTACTCAGACTTGATATTCAGGTAGTTTCTGTTGACTCTGTTAAGCACACTTTAAACATGTTAGTCACCACATCTTTGATTGATGAGATATTAGCTAGTCAGCATGATAGCGGAGAGATGGCAGTGTTGAGACAGAAGATTCAGGAAGGTAAGGCCACGAGATTCAGAATTGATGATAAGGGAATGGAAAGACATGGCAACCGGTGGTGTATTCCTGAGTATTGTGATGACTTGAAGAAGAAAGTCATGGATGAGGCACACAACTCTTTATTCTGTCCACCCAGGGATCACAAAGATGTATAAAGACATCCGACAGACTTACTAGGGGAACAACATGAAGAGGGAGATAATTGATTATGTGGCTAAGTGCGCTACATGCCAACGAGTGAAGGCTGAACATATGAGGCCGGTGGGTTTGCTACAGCCATTAACGATCCCTGAATGGAAGTGGAAATCCATTTCCATGGATTTTGTGACAGGGTTGCCACAGACTGTGAGGAAGATGGATACTATCTGGGTGGTGGTTGACCGTTTGACCAAAGTGCAGTGTTTATACCTATGAGACTGACACGGAGTATGAGCCAGCTCACTCCGGCTTATATTCAACATGTTGTCAAGAGGTTTGGGATTCCCAAAGAGATCGTGTCTGATCGGGATTCTAGGTTTCTGTCCAAGTTTTGGAAGGACGTGCAGGCAGCTTTTGGCATGCACATTAGCTTGAGTACTTCATAGCATCCTCAGTCAAATGGTCAGACAGAGCGGACAATCGGGACACTAGAGGATATGTTGCGAGCTTGTGCACTTGACTTCCAGGGAAGTTGGGAGAATATCTTAGTTTGGTGGAATTCAGTTACAATAACAGTTAGCATGCGAGTTTTGGTATGACTACCTTTGAGGCATTGTATGGGAGGAAGTGCATGAGTCCCTTATGTTGGAATTATCCAGCAGATAAGGTGGATGTGGGTCCTGAAATGATTGAGTAGACTATTGAATTAGTGAGGATCATTAGTTTAATACCCTAAAAAAATAACGGTCATGATCCGGAAATGCAACGGTAACTATATTTTGGAGGCAAATTATTTCAACAAGTTGAAATAATTTAACAGGTGAGAACTAGAATTTAACAATTTTGGGAAGAGCTATTTTCAACAAGTATATAGATGCCTTAGCAGGCTGTTAAGGGCTCATTTTGGGGCTGTTTTGGGCTGTGTTTTGAGCTTAATTTGGGCTGTCAATAAAGGCTGAAATATGGAGTAATCAACCCACCTATGGAGTCTTTAAGTATAGAGTTTATGCCTCCTACCCTAAGCAAGGATAAGATCTACAAAACCTATCCAAACCATCTATTTTTGGAAGGTTTGAATGAGGTTTAAAGGGCTGTCATGGCTGGCAGCAATCAAGGCCATTTTTGCATTTACTCCCATTCCAAAAATTCACTCCTAACCCACCTATAAATACCCCCATCCCATTCACTCATTTCCTCACACCAAAAACCATTCTTCTTTTCTCCTTTCTAGTTTTTCTCTTAGATTCTTCTTTAGTGTTAGTAAGTTGAGTGTGCTCGGAGGTTGGAGCAAGAGTTCGAAGGTTGATAGTAGATCTTTGAAGGTTCTCTTAAAGCTTGTTCTTCTTGAAGAGTAAGCTAGTCTTACCCGTACATCTTAAGTTTCATGCAAGTTCTTGAATTTTATGCATGAATTGCTTTTAAGTGCTTTAATCTTATGTTCATGCATTAGTGTTAAAAGTTTTTTTTTGGATTTTAATCCTATGTTATGTCAAGATGCTTTTGAAACCTTTAATCATGTGTTTTCGGGCTAGGCCCATGATGTCGAACTTAAATTGGACCGTTGGGTCATTTTGTGGATATTATTTAAATGATTTGAGGGCATGAGTACCGCGGTGGTACCTGAGTTGTGGATGACCGAACTCCCCTCTGGCTAAGTGGTAGGACGGTTTCCTCCCTTAGACCCACATGTTTTGAGCCTATGTTTCGCTAGACGTAAGTCGCGGTTCGCGGTCTAGTTTACCCGGGTATTAAATTCATAGTTGTATCATCATGTGCATGTTGGGCCGCGGCTAGTTACTGCAGCCAAAGAAATATTGTGAATATGTGTTGTGTATTTTAATGGATATGTGTGTCCTCGGAATGAGGCTAGCTTGCTCAGCATTGTTGCTGATTATTTGTTGTCCTTTTCCTTTTTCAGGGTAATTTTCATTCGAGAAGTCATGCACGCACTTGGGCTCGGGAAGATTTTCTTAAATAAGATTCATTTAAATTATTGCATCGAACTACTTTTAGAACAAATGTTTTGGCCGTAGGCCCAACGGAATTTCTTATGTTATGAATAAAGTTTATAAATAAAGTATTGTCTTATTTCTAAAGCACTAGAAATTTTATTATGCCTTAGTACTAATTGTATTTAAACCGAGGAATACAAATTAGAATTGTGTACTATCGAGTTGCTAGGGGGCTTCTGTCTAAGGAGGCTTGGTGATAACAAGGCCCGTCAGCCGGTGGCCCACCTCCCTTTCCTGGGAACCCCCCGACACAACTTTATAGAACTCGAGTACTTAACAGTAATTCCTAAGTTAAGACACTCAAGTTAATCAAATTCCTTCAATTAGCCTTAGCATTCCTTGGTCAAGTTAGCCGTAGCGAGCTTGACTAAGGGATGTGGCGGTAACACTCCCGCCAAACTATATTTTAAAAACGGGGGTGTTACAGAGTGGTATCAGAGCGGATAACGGTCTTTTCTTTTGAAACCCTTTGATACAAAAGATATGCATCACTTTTGAAAACTTTTGAAAGTTTATGCACAAGTATATTTTGGGGGGACACATGCACATCATATAGGCACAATTAGAATTTTCTTTGTGCATATTAAAGTTTTTGATGTTTGACCAGAAATGTGTGAATGATACCAATGGTTATCCATCACGATAAATATGGACACCGCAACGTGGGTTCCCTATTAGACGAGGAAAGTCGGATTTTCAACTCAAGGAATTGGAAGCCAAGGTAGCAATACCAAGGAAAGTGCGATAAAGGGAACAAACCAAGATAGTGGTTGATACACGATGAAGATATGACCAGGAGTTGAAAGAGTTATAAGTTGAGGCTGGGTGCTTAA
Source organism: Hygrophila difformis (assembly GCA_030278955.1). Classification (NCBI taxonomy): domain Eukaryota; kingdom Viridiplantae; phylum Streptophyta; class Magnoliopsida; order Lamiales; family Acanthaceae; genus Hygrophila; species Hygrophila difformis. The sequence continues at coordinate 27,030,983 of JAOANR010000006.1, read as the reverse complement.
GATTTGAATACGAGTCATTGACCAAGGTTTTAAGTATTAGATCATGGCTAAGAGCCACGGTTATTTGTGGAGGGCGAGTATCCATGGGATACCTGTAATTATGGATGACCGAATTACTCCCTCAAGGCAAGTCGTTGGCACTATGACCTCCAATGAGCGAAAGTTGCTATTGGTGAAAAGGCATAGGGCAAAGCATGAACAAGGATCGCGATACTAAGAAAAAAGCCAAGCGCCGGAATATCGAAGTCAACAAATACTCGGATCAACGGCCAAGAGCCGGAGTACTGAGAACCTGGTCAATGAAAAATATTCAAGTCCGAGCATACGTGAAGGTGTTGAGCCTATTCTTGCCTGAATAATTGTTGTCAATATAGCCATAAACGACACATGGCTAAGGAATGTCAAACTTACTAGAACAAGATACTTTGAGAATAAAACACAAGTTGGACAATCAATAAGGATCTTTGATACCAAGGAAAGTACGCGACAAGAAGAAAAGTTAAGTTGGTCAAGAAACAGTAGTCAAACCACATAAAAGAAGTGATATGGAAGTTGGAATCTGATGTCATTGCTAAGTATCCCAAATTTTCCAACAAGACTGCGTGCAGTTACGAGGATATAACTGCGAAACCAAGAAGGGGAGAACGTGATGATACATAATGAGGAAGAGCAGTTATGAGGACATAACTGTGAGAAAAGGTGAGGAGAATTTAATACCCCAAAAAAATAACGGTCATGATCCGGAAATGCAACGGTAACTATATTTTGGAGGCAAATTATTTCAACAAGTTGAAATAATTTAACAGGTGAGAACTAGAATTTAACAATTTTGGGAAGAGCTATTTTCAACAAGTATATAGATGCCTTAGCAGGCTGTTAAGGGCTCATTTTGGGGCTGTTTTGGGCTGTGTTTTGAGCTTAATTTGGGCTGTCAATAAAGGCTGAAATATGGAGTAATCAACCCACCTATGGAGTCTTTAAGGATAGAGTTTATGCCTCCTACCCTAAGCAAGGATAAGATCTACAAAACCTATCCAAACCATCTATTTTTGGAAGGTTTGAATGAGGTTTAAAGGGCTGTCATGGCTGGCAGCAATCAAGGCCATTTTTGCATTTACTCCCATTCCAAAAATTCACTCCTAACCCACCTATAAATACCCCCATCCCATTCACTCATTTCCTCACACCAAAAACCATTCTTCTTTTCTCCTTTCTAGTTTTTCTCTTAGATTCTTCTTTAGTGTTAGTAACTTGAGTGTGCTCGGAGGTTGGAGCAAGAGTTCGAAGGTTGACAGTAGATCTTTGGAGGTTCTCTTAAAGCTTGTTCTTCTTGAAGAGTAAGCTAGTCTTACCCGTACATCTTAAGTTTCATGCAAGTTCTTGAATTTTATGCATGAATTGCTTTTAAGTGCTTTAATCTTATGTTCATGCATTAGTGTTAAAAGTTTTTTTTTGGATTTTAATCCTATGTTATGTCAAGATGCTTTTGAAACCTTTAATCATGTGTTTTCGGGCTAGGCCCATGATGTCGAACTTAAATTGGACCGTTGGGTCATTTTGTGGATATTATTTAAATGATTTGAGGGCATGAGTACCGCGGTGGTACCTGAGTTGTGGATGACCGAACTCCCCTCTGGCTAAGTGGTAGGACGGTTTCCTCCCTTAGACCCACATGTTTTGAGCCTATGTTTCGCTAGACGTAAGTCGCGGTTCGCGGTCTAGTTTACCCGGGTATTAAATTCATAGTTGTATCATCATGTGCATGTTGGGCCGCGGCTATTTACTGCAGCCAAAGAAATATTGTGAATATGTGTTGTGTATTTTAATGGATATGTGTGTCCTCGGAATGAGGCTAGCTTGCTCAGCATTGTTGCTGATTATTTGTTGTCCTTTTCCTTTTTCAGGGTAATTTTCATTCGAGAAGTCATGCACGCACTTGGGCTCGGGAAGATTTTCTTAAATAAGATTCATTTAAATTATTGCATCGAACTACTTTTAGAACAAATGTTTTGGCCGTAGGCCCAACGGAATTTCTTATGTTATGAATAAAGTTTATAAATAAAGTATTGTCTTATTTCTAAAGCACTAGAAATTTTATTATGCCTTAGTACTAATTGTATTTAAACCGAGGAATACAAATTAGAATTGTGTACTATCGAGTTGCTAGGGGGCTTCTGTCTAAGGAGGCTTGGTGATAACAAGGCCCGTCAGCCGGTGGCCCACCTCCCTTTCCTGGGAACCCCCCGACACAACTTTATAGAACTCGAGTACTTAACAGTAATTCCTAAGTTAAGACACTCAAGTTAATCAAATTCCTTCAATTAGCCTTAGCATTCCTTGGTCAAGTTAGCCGTAGCGAGCTTGACTAAGGGATGTGGCGGTAACACTCCCGCCAAACTATATTTTAAAAACGGGGGTGTTACAGAGTGGTATCAGAGCGGATAACGGTCTTTTCTTTTGAAACCCTTTGATACAAAAGATATGCATCACTTTTGAAAACTTTTGAAAGTTTATGCACAAGTATATTTTGGGGGGACACATGCACATCATATAGGCACAATTAGAATTTTCTTTGTGCATATTAAAGTTTTTGATGTTTGACCAGAAATGTGTGAATGATACCAATGGTTATCCATCACGATAAATATGGACACCGCAACGTGGGTTCCCTATTAGACGAGGAAAGTCGGATTTTCAACTCAAGGAATTGGAAGCCAAGGTAGAAATACCAAGGAAAGTGCGATAAAGGGAACAAACCAAGATAGTGGTTGATACACGATGAAGATATGACCAGGAGTTGAAAGAGTTATAAGTTGAGGCTGGGTGCTTAAGATTTGAATACGAGTCATTGACCAAGGTTTTAAGTATTAGATCATGGCTAAGAGCCACGGTTATTTGTGGAGGGCGAGTATCCATGGGATACCTGTAATTATGGATGACCGAATTACTCCCTCAAGGCAAGTCGTTGGCACTATGACCTCCAATGAGCGAAAGTTGCTATTGGTGAAAAGGCATAGGGCAAAGCATGAACAAGGATCGCGATACTAAGAAAAAAGCCAAGCGCCGGAATATCGAAGTCAACAAATACTCGGATCAACGGCCAAGAGCCGGAGTACTGAGAACCTGGTCAATGAAAAATATTCAAGTCCGAGCATACGTGAAGGTGTTGAGCCTATTCTTGCCTGAATAATTGTTGTCAATATAGCCATAAACGACACATGGCTAAGGAATGTCAAACTTACTAGAACAAGATACTTTGAGAATAAAACACAAGTTGGACAATCAATAAGGATCTTTGATACCAAGGAAAGTACGCGACAAGAAGAAAAGTTAAGTTGGTCAAGAAACAGTAGTCAAACCACATAAAAGAAGTGATATGGAAGTTGGAATCTGATGTCATTGCTAAGTATCCCAAATTTTCCAACAAGACTGCGTGCAGTTACGAGGATATAACTGCGAAACCAAGAAGGGGAGAACGTGATGATACATAATGAGGAAGAGCAGTTATGAGGACATAACTGTGAGAAAAGGTGAGGAGAATTTAATACCCCAAAAAAATAACGGTCATGATCCGGAAATGCAACGGTAACTATATTTTGGAGGCAAATTATTTCAACAAGTTGAAATAATTTAACAGGTGAGAACTAGAATTTAACAATTTTGGGAAGAGCTATTTTCAACAAGTATATAGATGCCTTAGCAGGCTGTTAAGGGCTCATTTTGGGGCTGTTTTGGGCTGTGTTTTGAGCTTAATTTGGGCTGTCAATAAAGGCTGAAATATGGAGTAATCAACCCACCTATGGAGTCTTTAAGGATAGAGTTTATGCCTCCTACCCTAAGCAAGGATAAGATCTACAAAACCTATCCAAACCATCTATTTTTGGAAGGTTTGAATGAGGTTTAAAGGGCTGTCATGGCTGGCAGCAATCAAGGCCATTTTTGCATTTACTCCCATTCCAAAAATTCACTCCTAACCCACCTATAAATACCCCCATCCCATTCACTCATTTCCTCACACCAAAAACCATTCTTCTTTTCTCCTTTCTAGTTTTTCTCTTAGATTCTTCTTTAGTGTTAGTAACTTGAGTGTGCTCGGAGGTTGGAGCAAGAGTTCGAAGGTTGACAGTAGATCTTTGGAGGTTCTCTTAAAGCTTGTTCTTCTTGAAGAGTAAGCTAGTCTTACCCGTACATCTTAAGTTTCATGCAAGTTCTTGAATTTTATGCATGAATTGCTTTTAAGTGCTTTAATCTTATGTTCATGCATTAGTGTTAAAAGTTTTTTTTTGGATTTTAATCCTATGTTATGTCAAGATGCTTTTGAAACCTTTAATCATGTGTTTTCGGGCTAGGCCCATGATGTCGAACTTAAATTGGACCGTTGGGTCATTTTGTGGATATTATTTAAATGATTTGAGGGCATGAGTACCGCGGTGGTACCTGAGTTGTGGATGACCGAACTCCCCTCTGGCTAAGTGGTAGGACGGTTTCCTCCCTTAGACCCACATGTTTTGAGCCTATGTTTCGCTAGACGTAAGTCGCGGTTCGCGGTCTAGTTTACCCGGGTATTAAATTCATAGTTGTATCATCATGTGCATGTTGGGCCGCGGCTAGTTACTGCAGCCAAAGAAATATTGTGAATATGTGTTGTGTATTTTAATGGATATGTGTGTCCTCGGAATGAGGCTAGCTTGCTCAGCATTGTTGCTGATTATTTGTTGTCCTTTTCCTTTTTCAGGGTAATTTTCATTCGAGAAGTCATGCACGCACTTGGGCTCGGGAAGATTTTCTTAAATAAGATTCATTTAAATTATTGCATCGAACTACTTTTAGAACAAATGTTTTGGCCGTAGGCCCAACGGAATTTCTTATGTTATGAATAAAGTTTATAAATAAAGTATTGTCTTATTTCTAAAGCACTAGAAATTTTATTATGCCTTAGTACTAATTGTATTTAAACCGAGGAATACAAATTAGAATTGTGTACTATCGAGTTGCTAGGGGGCTTCTGTCTAAGGAGGCTTGGTGATAACAAGGCCCGTCAGCCGGTGGCCCACCTCCCTTTCCTGGGAACCCCCCGACACAACTTTATAGAACTCGAGTACTTAACAGTAATTCCTAAGTTAAGACACTCAAGTTAATCAAATTCCTTCAATTAGCCTTAGCATTCCTTGGTCAAGTTAGCCGTAGCGAGCTTGACTAAGGGATGTGGCGGTAACACTCCCGCCAAACTATATTTTAAAAACGGGGGTGTTACAATTAGGGACTGCATGAAAGAGGCTCAAGACAGACAAAAGAGTTATGCTGATGTAGCTCGTCGACACGTAGAGTTTGAAGTTGGTGATAGGGTACTGCTACGAGTATCGTCTATGAAAGGGGTACGCCGGTTTGGTAAGAAGGGCAAGTTGAGCCTGAGATATATTGGACCCTATGAGATTGTGGAGAGAGTTGGTAAAGTGGCGTATAGGCTGGCATTGCCAGCTGAAGTGGGTCGAGCCCATGATGTTTTACATGTTTCTTAACTCCGGAAGTTTGTGTCTGGTCTCTCTGCAGGAGATCGAAAGAAACATGATGATGATGATTTGGTTCCAACTACTCCGGAATTGGCACTCCTGAACCTATGCTTGAAGCTGCACCTACTAATTCTATTGAGGTTTCTGATCAATGAAGAGGCATATCCGGTTGTTGCTACTAATGAAGAACAACCACCTGCTTTAGATTCGCCTAAGAGAAGAGGTCCTAAACGTGGTCCACGGGCTGCTAAATATCACTCTAAGGATGATGTTATTGGTGACCCAGCTACTCCTCGACAAACTCGAGGTCATCAACTTAACATTTCTGAATTAGCTAACATGTGTTTTCATATTATAAGTTGCTTTGTCTCTAATGTTGAGCCTAAAAATGCTAACGAAGCTTTACTAGATGAATTCTGGATAGCAGCAATGCAGGATGAACTCCTACAGTTCAAGTGTAATAATGTTTGGGAGTTGGTTGAACAACCGCCTGGGGTCAATATTATTGGTACAAAATGGGTCTTTCGAAATAAGACTGATGAACATGGAACAATCATTCGGAACAAGGCTCATCTCGTTGCCCAGGGGTTTACTCAAATTGAAGGTTTGGATTATGATGAAACGTGTGCTCTGGTTGCTCGCATTGAGGCTGTCAGGTTACTCTTAGCTATTTCTTGCTCACTTGGTTTCAAATTGTATCAAATGGATATTAAGACTGCCTTTTTGAATGGATACACTAAAGAAGACATCTATGTCTCTCAACCTATTGGAGTTGAATGTCCTGATTATCCTGATCATGTTTATAAGGTCAAACGCGCTCTATGTGGTCTAAAACAGGCACCTCGAGCCTGGTACGAACGCTTGTCTACATATCTTTTAGAAAGAGGTTATGTAAGGGGCACAGTTGACAAAACATTGTTTGTACAATGTATCAACAACCATTTACTTGTGGCACAAACATATGTTGATGATATTGTTTTTGGTTCTACTTCTGATAGTCTTCGAGATTCCTTTGTTCATTCTATGCAGACTGAATTTGAGATGAGCATGATAGGAGAGCTCACATACTTCTTAGGATTACAAATCAAACAATTCACTGATGGTCTTTTTCTAAATCAAGAAAAGTATGTTAGGAACATGATGAAGAAATTCAAGATGGAGCATTCCAAGGTTGATCGATCAGCTCTAGGTCAACATGAGAAACTTACCAAATATGAGGCTTGTGTATTTGTCAATCAGAAACTCTACAGAAGTATTATTGGTAGCCTTTTATACTTAACTGCTAGCCAACCTGATATCTCATTTAGTGTTGGTGTTTGTGCAAAGTATCAATATGCTCCTAAAGAATCCCATCTCAAAGCTGTTAAGAGGATTCTCAGATATGTGAAAGGCACACCTGGTCTTGGAATCTGGTATTCTAAGATATCTTCTGTGGAATTGATTGGGTATACAGACTCTGACTGGGCTGATTGTTCTGATGACCGAAAATCAACCACTCGCGGATGTTTCTATCTTGGACAAAATCTGGTGAGCTAGTACTCTCGAAAGGAAAATGTTATTGCACTCTCCACAGCTGAAGCCGGGTATATTACTGCAGCTCATTGTTGTACACAGTTGATCTGGATGAGACAAATGCTACTTGATTATGCTATTTCTTTAGATGAATTTCTCATTCATTGTGATAATACAAGTGCCATCAACATTTCCAGGAATCCGGTGCAACATAACAGTAGCAAACATATAGACATTCTATTTCATTTTATTCAAAATTTGGTTGAGGATGGTTTATGTAAAAGGCATTTGGCGTCGTTGGAACAACTTGCAGACATTCTAACTAAGAATTTGGGCGTGGTTTGATTTGAATTACTGAGACGCAACTTGGGCCTCTGCTTCTCTCACTAAATGGGCTTGCACTCTACTGGGCCGCGGGAATTTTTTGTGGATTTCTTGTTTCCAGCCCAAGCCCACGGGGAAATGATTTTTCACCTGTTCGGGCAGTTCCCCCTCTCTTACATCATCATTTGTCTGTCACGTCTCTGAAACCGTCTTCTCTTTCTCCTCGTTCGTCTCTGCAGTTTTTGTTTTCTCTCTGCAATTCAAAATTCCTTCAACAATGGCAGATGAAGGCAGCTCCTCTAGTCCGATAAAGGTTTCTTTCAATGCTATTCCCTTACAATATGACGATTCTGAATATCGTCCTCATCTTCGTCTCACTAGATCGCCCATGTAACATGTCTTTGACGACGCTCATAAGGACGTGAATGACATTATCGACGTCTATTTTGTCGATAATCCGGACATTCCCACCAAGGAGGGTGATAACCCTCAAACCACCAAGGAGAATGTTGAGAATCCATCGGTTGGAGCAGATCCAACAGCGGGTGTTCCGATAACAGAAAACCCTAATCCAGGTTCTGAAATTCCGAGACCTCCTTCAGTACCTGCTTCCGGTGCTTCTCCTCCGTTCCAGTGCCTCATGTCCCAGTTCCCCTCTCTCGGCTTCCGCCGTTGCCACTGGCGAAGGCCTTTTAATGCTAGACCCTATGTTTTCTCTTCCTGTGCATTCCGGACTGCTCAATAGGTCCCATTTGGTGGTTCCCCAAATCCAGATGTTCAAACCACTCATGAACAACAGAATCCTATCGATGATGATGACATCCCTCTTGATGTCCTGTGAAAAGCGCTCGCGCAAAGGGCAAGAGCAAGGGTGCTCCTAATCCTCTCAAAGCTCCTACTTCGAAGAAGCTGAAACCCTCCAAGAAGAGGATTTCCATTCCTGAGCCTCAAGTGACGGGCGCCCATTCTGGTAGGTATTTCTCTATCGACGGTGAAAGGTATGCCGAGGAAACCCTTAACACTCGTGGTTTCATTTTTTGGAAGAATGATATGCCCATCCCTGCTATGATCAGATTGGTTTTTCTGCTTATCTTGAGAAAAAGCATCTTCGTGTGTGGTGTACTACTCTTAAGAAATATTCCCCTACTATTGTTCGCGAATTTTACGCTAACCTGCATCCTGATACTCTTGATCCTAAATCCCTTTGGTATTGCAAAATTTATCTTAGAGGTGAATTGCTTGATATTACCCCATCAGTTTTCCATGAGTTGTTGGAACTTCTTACCAACAATGATATGACCAATCCTTTTGATTTATTGGATGTTGATATGTCTGCCATTGGTGCTGCTATCTCTTCCACTAAGAAAAATTCCTTTGGTCGAAACTCTATGAGTCCCTCTGATTTATCTATGAAGTTTAACTGCCTTTTTAGGATTGGTGCTTCCAACTTTCTGCCTACTAGCAATGCTAGTCAGCTCAGTTCCACCATGGGCAAACTATTGTATTCTATTGATCATTGCCCTGAAATTCTTAATTTTGGTTATTTGATCCTTAAGCACATGATGAGATTTCCTAGAGCCAAAATTGAGAAGAATACTCAATTGTCGTATCCTGCTCTTATTACCTTGTTTTCTGCTTCATGTCATTTGCTACCTTCTACTGAAATCTTTTTTGAAGATCAAGCAGCAGTTGCCCTCAGACAAGCTGAAAGAGCTGCATAATGACATCAAACATGGTCCTCAGAAGCGTGGTTCTGAACTGGTAGATTATGTAAGGGCGGAACTGCAGCAGGTTGAGAAGGAGTTGGCTCAGCTGAGAGACAGACAGATGGGGTTGAAACATAAGGTTCGAAAGCTGGTTGCACTTCTGCCACCTTCTTTTGAAGCTCCACCCGAGGGGGAGGTCAATTCTGAAGCCAATCTTTGATTTGTCAAAGTAAGGGGGTGTACCAGTGGAAGGGGATCGTTGTTTTGACAACTGATTTGCTGATTCTGATTATACTCTGTTATTTCTGGTTTTCTGGTCTGTATTTACTGATATTTGGATGTTTGGATCTCTGGGTGTTGTGATGTTTTTTGACTGATGTTATGCCTACTTTCTCTCGTGATCCATCTCTTATGGCCGATAGCATACATATTCTAATATGTTTTTTATGCACATTGCATTTTGGTAAATTGGTGGTATCATGTTCTTACTACGGCCTTGATCACTCTTATGATACTTTTAGTCATGTCCTGTACTTTCCACTGCTTTGACTACTTGGCCCGATCATCTCCACAAATGGGGAGATTATTAGGAAATTTCTATATCGTGAAGATGTTCGTTGACAATGACGTTGTTGTTATAACCCTTCAACAACGTGCATATTACATCACTGATAAAGTACAGAAAGGACAGTGACGTGGCCACTTCCCTTAGCAGGATTTTAGGGGTTTTGGATGGGCCTTAGGCAACTACAAATACATGTTTTCGTCCTTGTGGTTTTAGCCGCATTTCAACGAGAAAAACAAAGCATTCCTCAAGGTCCTTCCCTGCAATGGAGATCTGAGAGAAGCTGAAGCCAAAATCCTCCAATCCATTGTTAGCAGAGAGGCATGAACAAACGTTCTTCAGCTGGGTATTTTCTTTGTTATATGTCTTCTGTATTTCTATGTGGATTTGGGTTTGTATTTAGGATTCTTTTGATTCATTTCTTGTAAACACAAACATAGGTTTATTGTGTGTGTTGTATCACCAAAGTGCTTAATTAGATCTAAATAACTAGATATCGTAAACAATATCTTGACACCTCTAGTGAATTAGATTGTGCAGTTGAGTAGATAATTGAGGCTCTCAATTGTTTCCTTAGTCTATTGGAGAGATAAGGAAGTTCACTAGAATGTAAGGGTGTGTGAGATGGATTGATGAACCATTCAATATGTTATTTGATGATCTAGTGAAATCCTGGCTTGGAGCCCAAGATGTAGATCAATAGATTGAACTGGGTGACCAACTTGTGGTGTTCATTGTTTTTGTTCCGCATCTGTTTTTGTATATGCCTTGGTTGATGATTACAGGTTGTTGTGACTTCGCTCAAACAACGTACTCAGGGTTTTATATACTAGATTGGGCCTGTCAATATCGATTACATTCCCCAAGCTCCTTAAAATATTTTAGGCATTCTATGATAATACATGTATACATTGTACAACAACCAAGCAATAGACAATATACTACCAATAATAATTTCTATATTACACTTTATTGGTTTAAAAAATTATAGTGCAAACAACAATTTTCAAAGGGGAAAAAATCAAAATAAAAAAATAAAAGACTTTCTACTCACGCCTCGAATGCGATACATTGGCAAATGAAGTATATGAAATCCCAGTTACACATTGTAATTGATTACTCATATTAAAATATGTTATCATATAAAATATAATTTAAATTCATAAAGTATTTGTTAGAATAATAACGAATATTAAATTATATTTAAATAATAAATATACCCATAAGTTATATTTGGTAGTATTTTTTATCAATACTAACTAATGAAATTAAATTATCTAATATGAAATTCTACTCAAATTTGATTTTGCTATATTTTGAAAGTGCATTATACTTTTATATTCTTCCCCCATTTTTGGATAGAGATAAATGATGGACTTTTGTTACTTTTTATTATCCAACTTTGACTCATGTTTATACAACATTTATAGAAAAAAAACGTAGTCCAGTGAGATCGCGTTGGATTCGTCTCATCTTGTAGTTTTAAATTATCAAAACTTTAGAATTTTTCAGTATACACATTTTGAGTTATTAAGCGTTAAAAATGTGAATTAGATTGTGTGCAGAAAGTGAATATTGAGGAAATATGTAAGTTACTGTTCATAAGGGGATTTTTGTGAGAGAGAATTGATAAGTTATTGTTCATAAGGATATGTTACAGTTCATAAGGGATATTGTTTTTATATATTATATAGATATAGATATCAACACAGAAATAATCATAATCATATAATTAATCGTTTTACACAATTCTATCAATTTAAAACATAAAAAATATACTTTTAAAATAAATTTTCAACAGCAATAAAAACATCTAATTACTAAAATATTAAAAATCACAAATTATAAATTATAACCTTATAAAATTATTACAGTAAAAGAAATTACAAAACACATTGCTTAACTTGTAGTTGGGGATGACCGGATGATGGCTCCAAAGAACCAATTAAGTTACTCTACAGAATTCTAAAAGTGCACATATGTTAATATAGGGATGTTTTGTGATGTTTGAGTATCACACGCAAATTAGTATATGTAACCAACTTGTTTGACCAACAGAAAATATAGCGGGGGCAGCACAAAACATAAGGGCAACAACACAAAATATCAAGAGGGCAACAAAAAATATATATAGCTGGGCAAAAGAAAATGACTTGTTTCCACTCCTCACCCGGCGCAAAATATAACGAGAGCAGAACAAAACATAGCAGAGACATCACACAATGAAACGAGTTGGAGAGTAATTTAGGGTTAGCAATGGTATTTTACATTGTGGCTAACCCTAATCACACATCACAAACGCTCTGCCATTATGTATTTTGCCATCACACACAATCCCTCCCTCAACACATTCTGCACCATACATAATTTGCACCATAGCATACATAATTTGCACCAAAGTATCCCCAAAGACCCTTTCTAATTCCATAGCCCGCGGGCGTAGGTCTGCACGCAGCTTTTAATAGCTTTTGGTAATTTCTGATTTTATTTAAAATTGTAGCTCTGTTCTATACACTAGATTTTGAGGGTTGTAGCTAAACTCTATATTGGAATATATGTTATGTATATGATATATCTTCCGTTAGAATATCTCTTATATTTTATTCAGTACCTATTTGGTATGTATATAATTGTATTTATGATAATTACCTTAGATTGAGAAGTGTGATGGATACGTTCCATGTGTATATATATGCTTTAGTGTAATCTTTTTGGAGATATGAAAGCAGAATCATTCCCACATCTTAATTCCTCTTTATCAAATTTTATCATGGTATCAGAGCGGATTAAGATCTTGGATTTTTAAAGCTTCCGCAAACACTTCTCGTTTTGTTTCTCAAACTCATCAATGGCGAATGACGGTAGCAGTGGTAAAACTGCAGCCACCATTGATGTCATGTCTCCGTATTATATTGGTTCATCTGATAATCCGAGTCAGGTGTTTGTTACTGATCTTCTTAACGATGGAAACTATGGAGATTGGTCCGAAGAGATGAGCAATTGTCTTTTTGCAAAAAATACATATGGATTCATCGATGGATCCTTACCCATTCCTGCGGAGGGTTCACCAGAGCTTCACTTGTGGAAACGTTGCAACGCTATGGTCAAGGCATGGCTGGTGGTGGCAATGGACAAAGAAATCCGGAATAGTGTGAAGCATACAAAAACAGCGCGCGAGATATGGGAAGATCTCAAGGAGAGATTTGGAAAAGGAAGTGCCCCAAAGGCATATGAACTCAAGAGGAATCTCACCCTTACACGCCAAGACAAGATTTCGGTCTCGGCATATTATACAAAATTAAAAGGAATTTGGGATGACATTGATTCAGTTTCTCCTGTCCCTAAGTGCACATGTGGCAAATGCACTTGCAATGTATCCAAACTAATCATTAAAAAGGTGGAGAATGAACGGATATATGAGTTCCTCATGGGGTTGGATGATACTTTCAACACTATCAAGACACAAATCCTGAGCACAAAGCCAATTCCAAGTCTCGGAATGGCATATCATCTAGTTGCAGAGGATGAGCAGTCGCGGTTGATATCGGCATCACATAGACCGAATATTGATGGAGCTGCATTCCAAGTACAACGATCAGGAACTCAGGAACGTCGAGATGTGAGTCGTGGAAATAACAAAAGCCCTCCTCAATGTGGACATTGCGGAAAACTCTGGCACACCATTGAGAATTGTTATGAAATTATTGGGTATCCAGAATCAAAGAAAGGCAATAAATCTGGAAAGTCAAAAGAGAAGCAGCCGACACACAAGGTGGCACATGTGGATACAAAAAGTGAAGCCAGCCCCTTTTCCAGTTTCACTACAGAGCAGTTGGCACAATTGAGAGACATTCTCAACAATAGCATTGGCGCTTCAAATGTTTCAACAGCCCCATCGAAAAACATGACTGGTAAGATCGATTTTAATACATCATGGATTATCGATTCTGGAGCAACGGAACATATTACCCATGAAGAAAGGATCCTTAAGTCCTTTACAAATGCCAACATTACAATGCCTGTTCAGATTCCTAATGGCGATAAAGTACCAGTTCAATGTGTTGGCAATGTAGATTTACCTATTGGTTTGAATATCGAACGTGTTTTGCATGTGCCAGATTTCAAATGTAACTTGCTCTCAGTCAGCCGACTCACTAAAGATCTCAATTGTACTCTAACCTTCCTCCCCAATCTTTGTGTCATGCAGGACTTAGCCTCGAGGAATCTGATTGGAGTGGGTAGGCAGCGTGATGGTCTATACTACCTGGAACCCATTGGCAATGATAGAAAGGCATTTTCAGTTTTGTGAATCCAGAGGTTTGGCATAGACGATTGGGACATGCTTCTAGAATAAAACTCCAGAATATTCATTCTTCTAATAAAGCACCACATGTCTTTTGTGAGTCATGCATAAGGGCAAAACAAACTAGAATTCCTTTTCCTTCAAGTTCAATTCAGTCTACTGCTTGTTTTGATTTGATACACTGTGATATTTGGGGTGGATATAGAACACCCTCATTGACGGGGGCATATTACTTTCTCACTATTGTTGATGATTATAGTAGGGGAGTTTGGGTTTACTTGATGAAGTTTAAATCCGAAGCATGCAAATATCTCCAGCTATTTTGCAATATGGTGAAAACTCAATTTAACAAAGTGGTGAAACGGATTCGAACCGATAATGGGTGGGAGTTCCAGTCAAATGAGATGATGGATTATTATATGCAATCTGGCATTGTTCTTGAAACTTCTTGTGTTCATACGCCACAACAAAATGGGGTCGTAGAACGTCGACACATATATATTTTAGAAGTTGCTAGGGCTTTACGTTTTCAAGCAGAGTTACCTGTGCTTTTCTTGGGAGAGTGTGTCTTAACAGCCGTCTATATTATAAACAGACTTCCTTCTAAAGTCCTCCAAAATCGTACCCCATATGAGATTTTGCTGAACAAGAAACCAAATTATGAGCACTTGAGAGTTTTTGGTTGTCTTGCTTATGCCAAGGATACACAAAAGGGAGGAGATAAGTTTGGCGAGAGGGGGAGGTCTTGTATTTTTGTCGGATACCCACATGGTCAGAAGGGCTATAAAATGTATGATATTAAAAGCCGAAGGATATATACTTCACGTGATGTGAAGTTTTTTGAGAATAGTTTTCCTTATGCATCTTCTGTTGATGAGAATCAAGACAGAGAGAACAAAGAATGGGACAATCTAATTGAGTGTGATAAAGAAATTCTGGGTGGTGAACTTTCTGTTGCAACAAATGATAATACTTCTATTACTGAAGTTGCTAGCCATGGTGAAGAAAACCTGTCCAGTGAACTTCCTGTTGCAACAAATGAGAGGGCTCCTATTGCTGAGATTGATAGGCATGTTGAAAATACAAGAAGTCAGGAATTGCCTACACGACGAAGCGTTAGAGAGCGACGTCAACCATCTCATCTGCTAGAGTATGAGGTTCAATTGCCAAAATCTATAGACTATACGCAACCCATGTCCAACTCAGGATCCTCAACGGTACATTCTCTTGCTAATTATGTATGCTATGATAAATTCTCTCCTGCTCACAAATGTTTTTTGACGGCCATCAGTCAGCAAGATGAGCCAAAATTTTTCTCTCAAGCAGTTAAGATGCCGCAATGGCGAGATGCTATGAAAAGGGAGATTGAAGCACTGGAGGCGAATGGAACTTGGTCTTTGGAACATTTACCACCTGGTAAACGTGCAATTGATTCGAAATGGGTCTATAAGGTAAAATATAAACCCACTGGAGAAGTTGAACGCTATAAAGCACGTCTTGTTGCCAAGGGTCATACACAAATTGAGGGCATCGATTTTCATGAGACCTTCGCTCCAGTAGCAAAGCTAGTTACTGTTCGAAGTTTGTTGGCAGTTGCAGTCAAACGAAATTGGCTTATACATCAATTGGATGTAAACAATGCGTTCCTACATGGCGATTTAAATGAAGATGTCTATATGAAACTTCCACAAGGATTTGCTAAGAGTGGAGATACTCGAGTTTGCAAGTTGCGAAAGTTCCTTTATGGCTTACGACAAGCATCAAGAAATTGGTATCACAAGTTTACCCGGGTCATTCTAGATATTGGCTTTCGTCAATCTCATGCTGATCACTCACTTTTCATTTTCAAGCAAGGCCCAGTATATGTGACCGCATTAATCTATGTAGATGATGTCATACTTGCAGGAAATGATGGCATGAAAATTCAAGAGATCAAGTATTACCTTGATCAAAAGTTTAGCATCAAAGACTTAGGTCCTTTAAAATATTTCTTGGGTATTGAAGTTGCTCGCTCAGCTAAAGGCATGGTATTGAGTCAACGCAAATATGCCCTTGACATCTTAAAGGATTCTGGCATTGAGGGATGTCGTCCTAGCTTATTCCCCATGGAACAGAACGCTCGCTATAACTTAGATGAGAATGGTTCCACTGTGGATGTGTTGCAATATCGTCGTTTGATTGGTCGACTGTTGTATCTCACAGTGACTAGGCCAGATATACAGTATGCTACTAATGTCTTGAATCAATTTATTTCCTCCCCACGACAGTCGCACATGAATGCCGCGCTACGAGTCCTGCGATATCTTAAAGGAAGTCCTGGACAAGGTATCTTCTTACCATCCGATGGAAATTTGTCACTTGAGGCATATAGTGATTCGGATTGGGGTGGTTGTCCGATGACACGGCGTTCCCGCACAGGTTATTTTATCTCTCTCGACGGGGCGCCTATCTCCTGGCGAACTAAGAAACAAATTGTTGTTTCCCGCTCCTCTGCTGAAGCCGAATACCGAGCTATGGCTTCCACGGTTAGTGAAGTTTTGTGGCTTCGTTGGTTATTAATTGATTTGGAGGCACACCAACTGCAGCCGACACCAATTTATTGTGACAATCAAGCTGCCTGGCATATTGCCAACAATCCCGTTTTTCATGAGCGAACAAAACATGTTGAAATGGATTGCTATTTTGTCCGTGAGCGTGTCGAGTCCGGTGAAATTGAGCCCCGGAAAATCACCACTTCGGAACAGTTAGCCGATGTTTTTACCAAAGCATTGGGAACAGATCATTTTAAACGACTTATTGCCAAGTTGGGGATTCATCATCTTCATCTCCCAACTTGAGGGGGAGTATTGGAATATATGTTATGTATATAATATATCTTCCGTTAGAATATCTCTTATATTTTATTCAGTACCTATTTGGTATGTATACAATTGTATTTATGATAATTACGTTAGATTGAGAAGTGTGATGGATACGTTCCATGTGTATATATATGCTTTGGTGTAATCTTTTTGGAGATATGAAAGCAGAATCATTCCCACATCTTAATTCCTCTTTATCAAATTTTATCACTCTACAAATAGAATCTACCTAAGGTAGCATTCAAGAAAAGCTAGCGAGCTTATTTATATCCAATTATAGTTTTAACTCAATAACCAACACACTACCCGATAATGCCTACATCAAGAATATTTCTCCTTTTATGTCATTTTATAAATTTTATGACAGCTACAGCTAGTTATATCAAACACTTAAATAAAACTGATAATTACAGCTTCCTATAGCTCTAGCTCGCTACAGCTCCACCCCGCCGCACCTACAGCTACAGCTCTGTGTGCAAAACAGACCCACATACACATAAACAAAATTTTAAAAAAATAAAATAAAATTGAGACAAAAATTTTATGATTACATTTATTTAGAAAATATCTTCCGGGCGTTAGGCCATTGAATTTGTAAGAAGGGCCAATATATTAAAACAACATATTTGTTACGGTCAAGAATGTGCAAAATCTTGACATATAGAATTTCATATGAGTCATTGATGAGATGAACAAATCAATGGTTGAGATTAATGCAAATGGTAGTCTTATATTTTCAATAAGAAGAAAATGACTTTTACTATCTTTATCACTCCACACTCGGGTCATTCTTGCATCCATTACAACCTGTTATTTCTTTGTTTGGATTTTCATAAATTTGATAGGATATTTAGATTCATTGTATCAAGTAGGTAGGTTTTCATATAAAGAGCATCCAAATTCGAGTCCATTTGAGAAAGTTAAAGCCATTTGAAATTTATTGCGTAGAATTTGTTTTATAGGCCATGTCGTTGAATCGTACAGGCTCTGTCACTGAATTGCATAGGCTAAGTCGCTGAATTGTGTAGCCTCCGTCGCTGAGATGTAATTTCTGTTGCTTAAAATCTCAATGAACTTCAAATGGCTATAACTTTCTCAAATGAATTCAGATTTGAATGTTCTTTATATGAAAACTTATCTACTTGATGCAAAAAAACCAATATCCTATTATATTTCAATATTTTGAATTAGAAAAATATCAGATTTTCATATAATGACGCCGCCTATGTTATTCAGTAATATGGCCTATACAATTCTCGCATCCATTACAACCTAATATTTATTTGTTTGGATTTTTAGAAATTGGATAGAATATTTACATTAATTGCATTGAGTAGGTAGATTTTCTTATAAAGAACATCCAAATTTGAGTTCATTTGAGAAAAATAAAGTCATTTGAAGTTTATTGTGTATGCTTTATTGTATATGCCATGTCGCTGAATTATATAGGTCATGTCACTTAATTGCATAGCCAAAGTAGCTTAATTATATAGGCTCCGTCGCTAAGATGTAAATGCTATATTTCTGAAAATTTCAATTAACTTCAAATGGTTGTAACTTTCTCAAATAAACTCGGATTTTGACGTTCTTTATATGAAAATATATCTGCTCGATGCAAGGAATGTAAATATCCTATCAAAATTCAGAAATTCCAAATATAAAAATAACATATTCTCATAACAGCGAGCATCGGATATTTTTAAGGGCTTCAGCAACAAAGATATAACATTTCAGCGACATACCATACATACTTCAGTGACAAAGCCTATACAATTCAGCGACATAACCTATACAATTCATCACGTAGCCTATACATTTTCAGCGACAAAAATTGTATTTATTTCAGCGACATGGTTCTATGGATTTCAGCGACGCCATTATATGAAAATATGCTACTTTTTTATTTGGAATTTTTGAAAACTTATAGAATATGTAGATTCCTCGCATTTATTAGATAGATTTTCTTATAAAGAACATTCAAATCTGAGTTCGTTTGCGAAAGTTAGAGCCATTTAAAGTTATAGCCTACAGAATTCAGCGACACGGACTCTGCAATTCAGCTACGTGGTCTATGTGACTCGGCGACATGATCCATACAACAAAACCTACACAATAAATTTCAAATGTCTCTAACTTTCTCAAATGAACTCGAATTTGGACGCTATTTATGCAAAAATTTATCTGTTCAATGCAATGAACCTAAATATTCAATCAAATTTAAGAAATTCCAAAGGGAAAAATAGTAGATTATGATGGATGTGAGAAGGTCGAGCGAGAGAGATGAATAAAAATTATTTCCATCTTATTATGACAATAATTGTGTCAAAAGAATTTTTTTTAATATATATATTTAAGGATACAAATTACTAAAATTTAAAAATTGATTCTGTATATGATTTTGTTACTAAAATAGGATATATATATATATATTTAAAACAAAATAAGATTATTCTACCCGTTTTATTTTATAGCCATTGGATAACTTTGGATTGTTAAAATTATTTGTCTTGACATACTTTCATTCACATTCGAAGCACCACAACCATCCCCTTAAAACAAAATGAAGATCAATCATTAAAGACTGAATTATAAACTTAAAATGACTATAAAAAAGTTATATATTAAGACTTTGAAACTATTTTTAGTTTTATTTTTATAAACATATTTTAAAATTAGATTTGATTATCAATCAATATTTAAATTCATTTTCTTCTATCTTTCAAACAATATTAGTTAATTGAGTATTTGAGTCATTGCATTATAATTATCAAACAAATTTAATGAATAAATAATTATTAAAGTTAAGTTTTTTATTTAGGTGAATACGTGGGTCTCCCCAGGTCCAATTTGTGACATAAGACTAATCACTCGAAGATTGAATGAGCATTGAAGGTTGTCTCTCGCAAATCAGAATTCTGCATACACAAAGGCTCGAACCGAGACCTTTGCTTAAGCTGTCAGAGCCACATACCACTCAAGCCAAGTACGTTTGGTTAAAGTAGGGGTGTCAATTTCAGGTTTCGGGTCGTGTTCGTGTCGGGTTGATCAGGTTGTATAATATTTCAGGTCGTGTTTCGGGTCGACCTGATTTGAGAAAAAACCCAAAATGACTAAACCCAAACCTGAAATTTTTCGTGTCGTTCGGGTTCGTTTTTTCGGGTTATAGGCAAAATTGAAAAAATTAAGGTTTCCGGTCGTGTTCGTGTCAGGTTGAGCAGGTGGAATAATATTTCAGGTCGGGTTTCGGGTCGACCTGATTTGAAAAAAAACCCAAAATGACTAAACCCAAACCTGAAATTTTTCGTGTCGGTCGTGTTCGTTTTTTCGGGTTCGTGTCCAAATTGACACCCCTAGGTTAAAGTTAAGTTATACCTCCTCCGTTTTTTTATTCTTGCTCCGGACCTACAGTGCGCGTACTTCAATGCACATTTTAAACCATTAATAACTCAAGTTCGGTACAAGTAAAAATTTTAAAAGTTTAATATTTAAAAATTACAAAATAAGACGAATCTAACAAGATCTCACTTGGCTATATTTTAAATTTTATAACTATAATTAAACTTTAAGTCAAAATGTGTGAAAAGTAGCAAAATTGGATATGGAGAAAAAAAAATGGAGGAAGTATATGATGTAAATACTTACATTTCTGTTAATTTTGATAGACTTCCTAACTCTGATGGTAAAGGCCCAGAGAAATTGTTTGTGCTAAAATCCCTGTAGCAATTAATTAATACATAAATAAGATTAAAATACAACTATTTTACTATTAATACATGAAGAAAATTCTATTTTCCATGATCATGTGTTTTAGGAGTACATTATTATGCACTTGCGACAAGTTTGAGGACGATTTTGTTGGATACAACTCATTTATCAAACACTCACAATGATATTAACTCTGTCAGCATTCCAATCTCCCTAGGAACTGGCCCTGATAATGCATTTATGCCAACGCTCCTAACCACAGAAAATCAGCCATCAATTTTTTTCCCCAAACAAAGAGGATGGATTGAGAAACAATTTATATTACAAGTACTAAAACCGGGAAAGCAAGAAAGGAAAAGAAAACATACAAGTACTGCAGGCGAGTAAGGTTGCCGATGGAAGGAGAAAGTGGACCTGTCAAATAATTTTCAGCCAGATTTCTGAAACAGATAACAGAAAATATTAATGCTTTGGTGTTTTGCAAATTACAGGGAACCACATACAAGCAATCAATACATTTTTAAAAGTCAAAGATGCTAAATACTATACCACTGGTAATAACAAACATAGAACCTACGAAGAAAGCATACGTACAGATCGCCTAGCATAGTCAAACTCCATAGTTCATCAGGAATTGGACCAACAACATCCATTCTCCAAACTCTCCTGTAAAATTTTAAAAAGGATCAGAATTGCTAATTAGACCGCCCGGACAACATTAAAGTAGGCTAAAACCCGCATTAGAACGTAAGTTAAAAATGTCTGCGAATATTTCCCGCATGTTCACTTACAGAGCAGTAATGCGGCACGTTGTGCTAATTTTGAAGCTGCAATTGCATTTAATGCCCGGATTTATTTCTGAAATTAAAGTTGAGTCAATGGCAACACCAGTGCACAATTCCCCGCTGATGTTCCATTGTTTCGTGGCTGAAATTCCCCACCGTGCAAACATGGAGTTCAAAGCTCTTGCTGTTCATTGAATGAAAAACAACATGAGATAGATAATTGCAAGAAAATCACCGCATAAAGAATATAGTAGTTGGTTATATATATGATTCTATCTAAATAAGGAATATTCCATCCCAATAAAACTATCCACAACTCCTAGTAGTTATATCGATCGAATTAATCATCTGCAATAGTAGAAGTATGTATAAACGGAACACAAGAACTGTTTAGTACAGCGGCAGAGCAGCTGCCATTTTCCTCAAAATAATGCACAGAAAATAAAGCTATCAGATGGTAAATTAAAAAAATTAAAAATTTTTAAAAAAAAATCCATAAAATCTTACTAACAATACCCATAAATCATAATCTTATTCTAATGAATGAAAAAATTCGTCAAAAAACATAATTCAACTCCAATCAATCAAAAAGATAAAAATTAATTAACTAATAAATAAAGAAAAGAGATGAGATAAATTGCCCATCTGTATTATTCACGTAAGTCCAAACAATATTTCTTGCTACCCAAAAAATAACAAATTCACGAGAGTAATAGGTAGCAGACCAGCAGTCAGTTATTTGAATTTTCATCCCCAATCCCCAGCAGCATATTCCAGATATAACACATCCGCACCCAAACGAGGCCAAAACTTTCCAAGTTCCTAAAATTTTAGACTCAGATAATGGATTGATTAAAAAAAGCAGAAGAAAGGAAGAAAGAAAGATGCCGTCCAGAGCAAGCTGATCGATATTCTCCCCAAAAACCATGCACGCAATAAAAACAGAAAATCTGTCCAAATCGGGAAAGAAAAAAATAAATAAATAATTGCCGCACCATCATCAGGATCGGTGGTACCATTAGCATTAGGTGTATTCTGCGCACGGACCGTCTCCAAAGCAAATACAAGTGCTAGAAAAAACCAGAAAAGCAGCAATCGCCGCGGAGGCGCCGCCATATGAACCAGAAATGAAGAGTTTTGTGGTAGAAAAGGAGGAAGAGGGCGAGGGGTATGGCGGAAGGTGGGAAGTGGGAAGTGGTAAAATATAGAGATTCGAGTGGCGCTCATTTTGTGTGATGAAAGGTGTGAGGTCAGGTCAGACTCCAACGAACACACAGAGAAATTTCTGAATGGAAAAATATATTTTTCCATTTTTTTATATTCTTACCATTTGTATATAGTTTCTACTTTATACTATTCATTAGGAGCCTCTTTATTTTGGTTTATTTTTTGCTTTTGACTTTTGTTTTACCTAAAAGTCCTTTTAAATTTTCTTAATTGTTTGTTTAATTTTTTTAAAAAAAAAAAAAGAAGAAAAAGTTAAAATTTAATTCTTTTTCAAAATAGTTAGGGTTACTTTTTTTAAAAGAAGAAATCATTTAGGAATAAAAATACAAAAATATCCCATTTAAAAAGAAAATAAAATATACTGTAAATATCCTTACAATATTTATATTCGTTTTAATAATTCTAATATACCAAAAGTCCTTCTACGTACTATTCATTCAAACATATTTATGTTGAAAAGCAAATTTAATAATATCAATGCAAACAATTATTTGAACTGCTTTTTCTTTTGAATTATTCTTCTCTCTCCTTCTCCTTTTACTTTTTTCTTCTTTGTTCGTCCTTATCATGAGCACAAACTATTTTACACGCATTCAAATGTATTTATTTAAGATTTAATATCTTAAAATATAGAGAGAAAAAATTATAAAAAATATATTCTAAAATTATACCGAAAGACGAATCCAACAAGATCACACCTGATTATATTTTTTTTTCTATATAACTACAATAAAAATTTAGGTCAAACATGTATAATGAATAGTGTAAAGAAATCTTAATGAAACATCTATGAGACAAAGGCAATATATTATTTAACATTTACTAATTCTTATTATCTAAATTTTTGTGCCAAAGTTGAGTAATTATTAAATATCTAATCTATAGTAACTACTACCTCCGTCTCGGTGTTTTTGTTACGGATGGTTTTTTGGCACTATTCACTATTTAACTTTGATTTAAATTTTTATCATAGCTATGTAAGAAAAAATATAGTCAAGTGAGATCTTGTTAGATTCGTCTAATCTTGTAGTTTTAGGCAATTAACTTTTTATAACTTTTCATTGTACATAATTTAAGTTATTAACCGTTAAAAATGTATATCGGCATACGTGCTGGGTGGGTCCGTAACAAAAATAGTGAGACGAGAAGTAAAATAGCATGGCCATTTTAAAGTTACCCATCCATATGGCACAGGGAAGTACAGGTACTACATATCACATGCCCACCGCTCTCGTTTTTTGAGGAGCAAGATTAGCTTTATAACCAGCAAGAATGGTACATGGTTGATACTATAAGGCTACATCCCCCATCTACCACATCCACACAGCAAACCGAACACTCTTCATCCCACCCCTCTCTGGCACAATCAAACAAATACACTATACAGTAAACTGGAGTAAGCAGCAATACAACCAGCATAAGTAACTCAAACTATTCCTTCTATCACAGATTTGCACTATTAATACCACTCCTCGATTGAATCTCCCCCTACAGCCCCATTTCTAGCCCATTCGTCGGCTAGCGTATTACATTCCCTAAAAATGTGTTTAAATCTTACCTCTCCTCCGCAATTCTTCACAGCTAAGATTGGAGAAAGCAGGTTGGTGAATCTCCATGGTATTTTGCCCGGATCCTCCATCCACCGAATGACATTAATCGAATCACATTCGAACACTAGTTTAGGCAAAGGGAAGCCTTGATCCCGAATAATTGCTGCACAGGTTCTACTCAAAGTTGTAACTTCGGCTTCATTTGAGTCCTTCCACCCGATGGCCTCCAAAAGAACGAAAATAACCTTACCCTCATTATTTCTAATCACCCCGCCTATTCCAGCTGGGCCAGGATTACCAAATGATGATCCATCTGTGTTCACCTTCCACCAACCCAAGTCCGGCCGTTCCCAAACGAGCCCCATCCTCAATGTTCGAGGTTTGCTGCCAGTATTCATCCCCAAGCCCCCACGCAGATACAATTCAGGGTGGCCGAGAAAAGTTACAATATCTCCTGTTGATGCTTTCCACCAAACTCCCAATCTCCACCTGACTTCAGACTCAACCAGGTTGATGTCGAATTCTCTACCCTGGAATACGACTCCGTTTCTATGTTTCCAAATTGACCACACAATGGCTGCACCTGTCATCTTCCATGCTTCCTCCCCTCCCTTTTTTGGATAGCATTCAAGCCACCATGTTATTATTTGCTTCACCGTGCCTGGCATAGCCCATTTTAATCCGAACCACCTCACAGCGGAATACCATAATGCCACCACAACTGGACACCTGCAAGATATATGGTCTACAGTCTCAACTTCCAACTCGCATAATGGGCATTGGGCGCTCGCCAAGTCCAAGCATCCCCTGGCATTTAGAATCGCGCGAACTGGTAAATTATTCTTTACCACTTTCCACAACAAGAGTTTGACTTTGCACGGGCATTTGATTTTCCAAAAGATCTGCCATTCACCATCCGCTCCTGTTGTTCCCCTTTTCCAGCATGATCTTAATGTAAAGCACCCATTTCCTTCATTCCATGTTTATCACACGCCAAAGCAAACAGCCTCGGAAATGTCTCTTTAAGTATTCCACAGCCCTCCAACCAACTATCATGCCAAAATAGCATACATTCCCCATTCCCAACTTGGATCAAAAAATTACTCTCATCACCGTCTACTCCCATATTTTCCCATGCTGCACAGATAGAGCCCCAAACAGATTTTGATCTTATCACCTTCGGCACAAGAGGGCTCTCTTTATCTTAATATTTAGCGTCTATGACATTCTTCCAAAGAGCTTCCTCGACACCAAAACGCCACCTCCATTTGAGTAATAGAGCATTGTTGAACTTTTGAACTTGTCGAACTCCCAGTCCCCCTTCCGACACAGGGGCTCATATTGATTCCCAACAGCTAGTATGCAGTCTCCTCTGCCCATCCCACTCATTCCAATAAAAGCACCTTTTAATCCGTTCTAACCGATCCGCCACACATCTCGGGACCTTAAATATCGAAAGGAAATGTAATGGTAAATTGTCCAACACTGTCTTTATCAAGCACAGGCGCCCAGCCTGTGACAATAAACGCGCTTTCCACCCTGCCAATTTCCTTTCTACCCTTTCAATTACTGGTTTCCATATCTCAACTCCGTTAATGCGACCCCCAATCGGTATACCTAGGTAGTTCATTGGCCAGGCACCAAGCTTACACCCCATGACCGCAGCAGCATCCCCCACAAGCGCCTCATAACAGTTGATTCCATACAACGAGCTCTTCCCATAATTGATTCTTAATCCTGCGGCTAATGAAAAACATCAAAGTATTCTTTTTATGACTGCATCCTGTCGCACTTCTCCTTCACAAAACAGTATCGTGTCATCTGTATACTGTAAATGAAATATAACTAGTCCACCGCCCTTTGCATCCAACCCTCCAAATAGTCCCAACTCCCGTGCCTTAAGTCCCATTCTGTCAAGGATTTCAGCTATCAGCACGAACAGATAGGAAGACAGCGAGTCCCCCAGTCGAATGCCCTTTTGAAGTTTGAAAAATTTTGTAGGCGATCCATTAATTAGTATAGCTGCTGCTGCTGAAGAAATGCAGGTTCTAATCCACTCTATCCATTTCTCGCCAAAATTCATAACCTCCATCATCCTAAGAAGTGCGTCCCAAGAAACATTATCGTATGCTTTCGCGAAGTCTAGCTTGATCATAAATCCCCTCTTTCCAGCCTTTTTAGTAGAATTAATCACTTCTGCCGCAATCATCACTCCATCTGATATCTTCTCCCCTTCACAAACGCCATTTGTTCCACCCCCACCACATCCCCGAGCACCCCTTTCAACCTATTAGCTAACACTTTAGCCACAATCTTGTAGATTCACCGGCCTGCTTTCTCCAATCTTAGCTGCTTTCTCCACCTTTGGGATCAAAGCAATAAAAGATTCACCGGCCTTCATGGGCAGCTTACACTCATTCTCTAGCATCCTGAATACAACCATTACATCTTCTTTGAGCACCTCCCAATACTTCTTATATAAAGCTAGATTGTATCCATTCGGCCCTGGAGCTTTGTTGCCATTGCATTCCCAAATCACCGACCTAACCTCCTCTACATCGAACCTCCTTGTTAACCATTCCCTGTCCTGTTTCCCAATTCTAGTCAAGCCCAGTTCATCCACCTTAAATACCACTGGCGTATCATCATTGAATTGTGCCTTGAAAAATTTCAACGCCTTTTCTTTAATGATTCTCGGTTCATCAAACCAGACACCCTCCACCTTTATACCCCCAATTTGATTCCACCTCCTCTTAGCCCCTGTAACCACGTGGAAGAACTTGGTGTTTTGATCCCCCTCCCTTACCCACTGGATCCTAGACTTCTGAAACCACCTTCGTTCCTCGTCTAATAGCAAACTCCTCAGCTCCTTCTTCTTGGCAATCCACCCCTCCTTCACATTCTCATCAGGAATACTACCCTGAAATGAGCCGTCAATCTCGCTAATTTCCTCTTGCGCCTTTTTAATCCGATCCTCCAGTTCCTTAGATCCGTAACCATCCAATCCTTTAATCCTCTCCTTCAACCCGCGAAGCCGACCACTGAGCCTACACTCACTGCGGTCTATCCTCCTCCCACGCCTTCTTAACCAACTCATTAAAACCTTTATTATCCATCCAATAATTGAACAATCCAAAAGGCTTGTATCCCCACTCTTTTCCACCCATCTCTAAACAAATTGGCCTGTGGTCCGATAACACCGATTCACATAATTTTTGAACCAACCCCCCATCCAAGCACAACCAATCAGGCGAAACTAAAAACCTATCCAATCTACTGCGGGCACTATCGCCCCTTCCGACCCAAGTAAACCTCCCACCTCCAACGGTAAATCCACAAGCCCCACCCGATCAATAAAATTCCTAAATTCTCTAGATGAACCTCCTGACTCACTATTCCCAATTCTTTCCCCCTCTCCAACCACCGCGTTGCAATCTCCTGTCAAGCACCAAGATTCACCATTTTCTATGTTGCATTTCAGTGTCAGCGTCTCCCAGAATTCATTACGCACCCGCCGGTCATTAGGGGCATGAATCCATAGCAAATTAAACTCATCGCTTACTCCGCCAACCTTACCTCTTAACCAAATGTACTGGTGCTCTTTTTCCACTACATTGAATGAAACACTACTCTCATCCGAGGCCACCAATAATCCCCCTGCACTGCCAATTGAAGGTTGAAAACTGAACTTGCCTCCATTCGACCCCCATAATCTGTAAACAAGTCTCTCCTTGATCTCAGCCATCTTGGTCTCCTGGAAGCATACAAACGTCGGTCTATGTACCCTGCATAACCTCATAATCCTCTCTAAGACCACCTCCTTCTCCCTTAAAAACCCGTACCCCAACCTTTCCTCCAGCCCCAGTGTCTCAGTAATCTCCGAACAATCCAACAACCGGACCCCCGACATATTCCTAATCATAGTGAATTGAAGAGGGGCAAACACTTCCTCCGACGAATTGTGTACCGAATTGACTGCTACCCTAACCCCCGTCCATCGGACACCACTGTTTTCCCTATACGACTACCCTTACGAGTCGCCCCTTTCCTCCCATCGATAACTTTGGCCATTGCCTCCTTCACCGCTATCAGCTCTACAAACCTTTCCATCTCAACACTCTTCCAATCCCTCTGGGCACTTAATTTCTCCGGCCCTGTTTCAGGTACCACTTCGATAGACCCACATTCCCCCACCCCTGTATGATTAACATCTTCCGACCTAGTCTCTGAAACCCCTTCGATAAATACCGGCTCTTCCCAATCTACGCCCCCTCCACCCAGGCTCCTCTCCACAATTTCCTCCTCTCGAGTTTCCATGACATTTCGTCTTCTACGGTCTCTCGATTCTTCCCTCAATTCAATCGACACCTCACCTCCATCTAACTCAGAGTTTTGATAACTGGCCACTATGGGCCTTCATCCTATTATCCCTGACCCTTCTCCTATAATTGGGCCACCCGAACAGTCTCCCGACCCATCACCCCACATAGCCCCACTACCTTTATAATTCTTATCACTAACCCTGCCCCCTCCTGGCCCACCTTCTCCTTACAGCCCAATAAACCCCTATTATCTCCTCCGTCTCTACCCATACAACCGTTAGGGACTCCAATCGATGGGGCATAATAATTATCAGCCGCCAACTTTAGGTATTCCCCTCCCCATGCACACTACCTTTTGTCCTTTGCACTTCCCCATGCAAGCTAGGCCGGGATCTCACGACATGCATCGTCTCCGGAGAACTCTCCCCGTCCTCCCTTGTCGCCACCACCGCCGGGCTTTCCTTCTCGTAAGTTGCATCGGATCCAACGGCCTCCACCACATTATCGCAGAAGTTTGGTACTGTTCTCACTATGTACCTTCTGTCTTTGACCGTGATCACCATGCTGGATGGAACAGTGGCATTTTCTTTCAAGGCCACCAAAAATCGTGCTCGATCCATCCTCCTTTTGCCCCTTGTTTCGCAATCCACAATCACTACCCTACCCCAGGGACGAACAATCCTTTGAAAATTATCTTCACCCCATACCATGAATGGAAGACCGAATACGTATATCCACACCATTTGATGTCACACTATTGTTTCTTGCGTCCACTTTCTCTTCCACTCAACAAAAGTGCAATCCTCTTGATCTGCCAGGTATCTAGCCCTTTCCTTTTCACTGTCGAAAACCACCACCATGACGAAGCCACATCCGTATACCAACTCCTCGCATTCTTTGAATTCCCTATATAACCAGTCTTGGAAATCCATAAGTACCTCCAAACTTCGGAGATTAACCACGACAGATATTTCTAACCTGATTAGCCTCGACCACCTCCAGTCTTACCGCCTGAGCTGACCTATTTGTATGTCCCACAAAACTCCCGCTACTGTCTCCTCTCGCCACTTCCGCATATGTCGATCATCCCTCCAAGCTTCCGAATATACTCCTCGCCCACCGCTCTCGTTGGTGGTGGTTTAAAATTTCTATTTCAATTTTCAACACAATAAAAAATAAATTTATCCACAGACCTCATATTTACCCAAAAAAAAAAAAAACAAGCTATCATAAAAGATAAATTTGATAATAGCATATACTTCCTTTGTTCCTTGAAAATGTAATTACTATTTATTAAGTAAATTTAATTAATTATTTTAAATTACTATTTATTAAGTAAATTTAACTAATTCTTTTAACATTGTTATATGAGATAAAATATAGTCAATTAAAATTTTGTTGGATTCGTATAATAATTTAGTTTCAAATATCAATTTTTATAAATTTTAATTATATATAATTTGAGTTATTAAAAATTAAAAATATATTTTAGATGACATAAAATGGTACTGTAAGTGTAATGAGTTCTCAATAACGTCATACTTGGGATGAGGACCTAGTCCAAGTAGTTAAGTCCATTGACTTCCAACGGAATATTGGAGGTTCGATTCCCACCGGCCCCCTATCCCTCCCTTTAATTCCCCTTTGTAATTGTGTGGCATGGGCTCCCACTATCCATTTCCAGGCCTTCAATGGCTCCCTCCAAAAAAATAACGTCATACTTACCTCATCTTTAACATGACACGTACGTATGAGCGGGACATCCTAAATAAATAATAAGTGTAGAATAATTCAAAGGATACAACATTGAAATATGGGCAAAGTCAAGTCATAATACTGCCATATCGCCCATGGTTATTCTTCATAGTGCATGATGGCATTAGACATTTTCTTCACTTCACAAAAGTCAATGAAGATATAACTCACATCTTTTTCGATGTTGGTAATTACATACTTCTATTAATTATTTATAATACTTCCTTTATATTATTATTATTATTATTATTATTATTATTATTATTATTATTATTATTATTATTATTATTATTATTATTATTATTATGTGGTGGGCAGGGGAATCTATCTATATACAACCTAAAAATAATATTTGTGATTATTCATTCCTAAATTGTATTTATGTTGATTGTGACTAGGGGTGAAAATGATACCGTAACAATATCCGATCGATCTAATGTTGTATCCGATTATATACGAATCCAAATCCGAAATTGGTTATCTAGCGGGATATTTAAATATTTGTATCCGAATCCGGATCCGTATTTTAATATCTGCATTCGTATTCGTATCCGAAAATATCTGACCATATCCAGATCCGGAGGATATTATCCAGATATTGATAGTATATTATCCTGGTTCTAAATCCAAATATCCGAATATATTAATATATTATTATTTATTAATTAAAAATTATCAATAATTATAAAAAAAATATCAAATTATCCAATTATCCGAGGTAAAAAAATATGGAATAATATCCGTATCTGATATTATCCGACCACATCCATATCGTTTTCATCCCTAATTGTGACTATGTAATACCGAGTAATTAATTAATAAATTAATTTAAATGGATTACAATTTTTTTTTTCTTTTTAATTGCCTAACCTTATCTTGGATTAAATGATTATGATAAAATCCCAGTAAGAGCCCAAATGCAAGGATGGATGGTGGGGGAAATTTGGGCGAACTCATTTTAGTATAAGTAGGGGCTTCTTACACATAGGGATTCCACAAACATAAATAAGGGTCAAATACCCTTTCCCAAACATGTTACAAATATGGACCCCATTTATGTTTGTGTATTAGTTAAAATTAACCCAAATTAATTTAACTAATTAATTAATGTGGAAAAATATTTAAATACCCTTACTTTGAGGAAAATATAAATACACCCCTCAAAACTCAAAATGCCCTACCCCAACGACTGTGGAAATTGTTACACCATTTATGCGGTAAGATGAACATATTATTGTGGTAAAGCTGGAGTTCTACAGGTGGTAATTCTACAACATTTATGTGGTAAGCTGAACATATTATTGTGTTAAACCTGGAATCCTACATGTGGTAATTGTGGTAAGCTGAACGTTATTATGGTAAATCTGGAATCCTACATGTAGTAATTGTTACACTATTAAGGTTTAGGGTTTTTAAGATTGTCGGATTGTGGTCTTTTAAGGGTTTAGGTGTAGGGTTTTTATGTGGTAAGAGGGACGTGTTATTGTGGTAAACCTGACTTCGTACATGTGGCAAGGTTTTATCCCATTGTGGTAACCTTTTCAAGACGAACGTGGTAAATCATATACACTAACCCGTTGTAGGGTTAGGATTTTTAACCTTGTATGGCTTAGGATTTCGAAGATTGTAGTTTTTTAGGGTTTTTAAGATTATATCGTTTAGGGTTTTAAGATTGTAAGTTTTAGGGTTATAAACAACTGTGTGGTAAGAAATACAACAAGATTGTGGTAACCTTTTATCCAATATTTATGGTATGCCATGTAGTATAGATGTGGTAAACCATATAAGCAAGCGTGGTAAGTTTATCCGTTCGAGGGTTTAGGGTTCAAAATCGAAGTCATTATTATGTCTAAATGAATTATGTATTGTCATATTATCCCAATTCATTAAAATTATGACCAAAAGTACGAAGACCAAGAATCCAAATGAATGTATATACTTGAAAGAAGCATATAGGTTCACATCTCACATTACCTTCATTAAGAAAATCATCTAAGTACTCATAACAAAGTTCCAAATGTGTTGCATCCAATCGTATCTTACAATCGTAATAGTGACTACTACCATTATAAGTACTACCTTTGGACTTATAGTGAACGTCAATTCGAACTCGTTCTTATTTTCAAATACTATTTCACTAAATTATTCGGTTGAGATTCAACGTTCATAGCTTTTATAATTTTTTTCCAAGCTTTATTCCCTCGTGATAAGCTCTGGTTTGAGTTTTTGCGAGTGGTTTTATTGATACCGCTATACCGTAATGCAAAAGTATATATGTTGAAACATGGTAACCAAACTTCAACAATGTGGTAACTGTGCATAAGTAATGATGGTAAAGATTTCCCCGATTGTGGTAACGCATAAAAGATGGGTTTGGTAAACATTTAATGGAAAGGTTGTGGAGGTGAATGACGGTCATTTGGACGGTTCCCTGGTAGCGTCCACTATCCGTCCTGAATTACACTTCGATGTGGTATATTTTATATGGTAAATAATGATAGTCTGACGTGGTAAATGGGTAGTCATATACGTGGTAAAGAATTATATCTCAATGTGTAGTCGCATATGCTAAAGAATTATGCTCCAATATGGTAAATGTGTAGTCATAATTATGGTAAACAATTAATTTTCAATATGGTAAATGTGTAGTAATTTACATGGTAAACAATTATATTTGAACGTGGTAAATGAGTAGTAATTTAGATGGTAACTTACCCTCTGTTGAAGGCAGTGCCCATTGGACGGTCCACTTGGAACGTTCTCTGACGGTCCCGTCCTTTTTTGCACATTTGATATTATTTACCACATTTCATCAACTGTTGTTACCGCATTATACAATAACACTTTACCACAAATTACACTAACAATTTACGACATTTCATGAACCATTCTTACCAAACCTACATGACAAATTCCATCAAGTTTATGGTTGTAATATTTTAGGGTATGTTGAGCATAAATTCGAAGTTCATTCTTACTTACAAGTGTAATTACCATGAATCCAACTGTATGTATATACCATGACTCTCAACTAATCTATTTACACATAAAAAATTTGAAATGTGTATTTATATGTCAATATCTTTATCCAATCGTATCTTACTATCATAATGGTGATTACAGATCGTAAATTATAAGTTCTACCTTAGTTACAAGGTCAATGTCATTTCGAACTCGTTTGTATTTCCGAATACTGTTGTATGTTTCACTAAATTCCAGACGAGATTCAACGTTCGTAGCTTTTAAGGTTTTTTTTTTTTCGAACTTTGATCCCTCATGGTTAGCTCTTGTTTAAGTTGTTTCTTATGGTTTCATTGATTCCACAATAACGTAATGCAATTGTGAATGTTCTGGAACGTGGTAATGAAAACTTCATCAATGTGGTAACAATGTACAAGTAATGACGGTAAGGATTTCTTGCCAAACATGGTAAAGCATAAAGGATGTATTTGGTAAACATTTAATTGAAGTTGTGTGGGAGTACTGGACGGCCCTTTAGAAGCGTCACTAGCCGTCCTGTTCTCATAAAAGTAGTCTATTTTTTTTTCCTTGCTCATTGGAGTAGTAAGCAATTACCGTATACATTGGTAAATCACTACTGAATAGGTGGTATATTTTTTAGTGTACTGTGGTAAATGTATAGTTATATATATGTGGTAAAGAATTATACTCCAATATGGTAATTGTGTAGCCGTAAAGATGAGAAAGCATTATAACTCAATATGATAAATGTAAATGTGTAGTCATATATATATATATGTATATAGATATATATATGTATATGGTAAAAAATTATATATATATATGTAAATTATATATATATATATATGTAAATATGGTAAAAAATTATATATTATAACTCAATATGATAAATGTAAATGTGTAGTCATATATATATATATGTATATATATATGTATATATATATATATATATGGTAAAAAATTATACGATATGATAAATAATTATACTGCAATGTGTAATATATATTGTAAGGTAATAAATATGATTTATTGGTAAATATTTAGTGTATATATGGTAAAGAATCATATTACTATTGGTAAATGTTTGTGAGAATCATACTCTTCAACCGAACCTTTTAAGCTCTAAGTGAGAATCATACCAATATGATTTACCACAGTTTTGGCATGTGCTTTACTAGAGACACCATATGGCTTTTACCAAGTTCTTGGTATTTGGTTTACCACGGTCATATTTACCACATAATGTTAGGTTTTACCATGATCGATACCTATACAGTTTACCACCTCGCCCATAAACTTTACCATGCACGTATTATACGGTTTACCACATTCATCTCTTTTGAATTACCACATACCTAACCAAGGCTTTACCAACGCCATTCATTATGTATTATAAGGGATTTACCACAATCTTCTCGCTATGTTTACCCATCTACGAGTTAGTAGGGGACGATTGAGAGACGGTCGTCCGAGTTGCTACCAGGACCGTTTCATGAGTTTACCAAGTTCTTGGTATGTGCTTTACCACGAATGGTCTTTACGAGACATATGTTTTACCATGGTATTGCATGTGCTTTACCAAGAATACCTAATGGTCTTTACTACAAACAAGGTAAGTGTTTTACCACAGTATTACTATGTTCTTTACCACACTGTCTTTATGTGTTTTACCACATGTACCAAATGGTGTTTACCACACTATTGGTACGTGCTTTACCATATGTCCCATATGGTCTTTACCATGATATTTGCAAGTACTTTACCACAAATTCCATATGGTGTGCACGGTTACTACGGCGGTCGTTGTCTACCGTCCCTCATCTGTCCTAAACTTTCTGGAGGATACAGGTCACTGAAGACGGTCCACGGACGGTTTACTGACTATCCAACTCACCGTGGGTTCTAGTTTTACATGGATGGTCCTGGTGCCATATTGACGATTTTTTGTGAACCTTCCTATTACCGTGCGCCCCTGTCTGTTGATGCGCAAGCACTTGGGATGGTCACGACGCGAGTAGTTTACCTACCTTGTATTTCTATGGCATTGATACTGTTCTAATCGATTCTGGACGGTTTACCGTAGCCGTCCACGGACCGTCCTCTGCTAAATTACCACCTTCCACCAAAACTTCTTACCAATTTATTCTATTACACTTTACCATGACTAACATTACACTTTACTAGCTTTCTTAAACACTTCTTACCATTAAATCAAAATTATCAGCAAACCAAACCAACATAAAC
Source organism: Hygrophila difformis (assembly GCA_030278955.1). Classification (NCBI taxonomy): domain Eukaryota; kingdom Viridiplantae; phylum Streptophyta; class Magnoliopsida; order Lamiales; family Acanthaceae; genus Hygrophila; species Hygrophila difformis. The sequence continues at coordinate 26,995,632 of JAOANR010000006.1, read as the reverse complement.
AACCAAATACCCATAGAAATCAACATTCAAATCCACCACATCAAAATTTAAATTTCTTAATTCCATACCATACCTTAATTCCTCAAATCCACAAATACCAAATCATCCACATATCGTAATCAAAATAAAATTCGTCCAAATACACAGACAATTCAAGGCATTCGCCTCTCTTTGTTGTACCGACCACCGGACCTCTAACTTTACCACAACATCTCGTAGATATTTCGCAAAGTAGCGAGGAGCTTTCAAGTTTTTGTCATTTGAACCACCTATTCAAAAATACATGAAACCATCATTCAACAATGATTCTACACCACATACTAACCTAAACCACACATATTTTTCTAACTTTTCAAAACACCCATTTTTCAAACACTACTTCTCACCACTCAAACTATAGCATTCCAGAACCAAAATATGCAAAACACTTATATTGATGAATTAACGCAACAAAGTCTTCCAAAATATGCAAAACACTGATATTGATGAATTAACACAACAGTGACTTCCAAATTTGAGGCTTCTAAACCAATATTATCATTCTATCATTCCATCGAACACATTATATGCGAATTACATTCACAAACCTAATTACAACATTGAAAATCACTTTTCCCAAATTCTACAAATCAACAAAAATCACACAATTGCCAGTAACTTCAGTTGAATTGCAATCTTAAAAATCACACAAACACCTTACATATAACCTAAGCTAACTCAATATTCAACCAAAGTTCACAAACAAACCAAATAAAAAATAGATTAAATACTGTATCCGCACCTCCACCTTGCTCGGTCTCTTCGATTTGAGCTCTCCTCCTCTTCGGTGCCATTTCGGGTTTTCAATCGGCCAAAATCGCTAGGTCTTCTCCATTACTTGCTCGGCCTCTTCCCTTTCTCCCTCTCTCGCTGTTCCTCTCCTTCAAAATGATGTTGGGTCTCTTGTTCTTCTTCGGTTTGACACACGATTGTGTCTTCTCATTTTTCTCCAATTTGACACACATTGCTCCCTTCATATGCTTGGTCTCTTTCTCCACTTCTTCCTCCTTTCCTGGGTTTCTCTCGGACAAGGCCGCGCTCCACTCTTCTCTCGGTCTCTTAGATATTGAATTAATCTATTTCTTCTCTGCGTGTTTAATATTTAATATGTTTAGAGAATGAAGGGGGGGCGTGAAAGATGAGTCAAAGTTAGAAATGAGTCCCTAAGTGTAATAAAATGGAAATGGGTCATCTATAAATTCAAACAAAAATAAATGGGTACTTGACCTTAATTTTTCCTAAAATATATGAGAAGGGGCCTTGGCTCTAAAAACTCCCGTTAGGTATATAGAATAGACAATTCAATAGAGAAGCCCAGCCCAATGGAGTGACCCGGCCCATGAAACAGTTGTCCGACCACAACAAAAGTACAAGGCCGGTCGAGTAGGATAACTTCATTTCTTTTTTTCCAAAAATCACCCATCAATTAATATCAAGGACAAATGTATAGGGGAGGGATATGGGTTTGGTTGATAATCGAATTAAACCCAATTATAAAGTTGGAAGCCAGTTGTAATAAGTCCTCATCCCCACTTATCGAGTTAAATTTTAATATCAAGCTAGGAAAAAAAAGGCAAGAAATGAAAAGAGAGTGAAAGTGAAAGTATTTTCTGGATTACATGAGATTCAAAGTCTTTTGCTTAAATAGTGGTTATAATGCATGTAATAAAAAAATTAAAAGGAAAAAAGGAGATAATAAGATGAATGAAGGAAATTCAAACCCGGGTGGACATAATATAAAATAAATTATTTTTATTGTTAAAAAATTAAGTTTATATAGTTTTCTTTCATAACTAAAATGCTGAGATCAAATGAAAAATAAATACCCATTAACTATTAAAAATTAGAAAAAATTACACCATTCGTCCCTAATTCTGTCTCACTTTCCTTTTTGGTCCGTCCCACTACAATTGTCACATATTCCTTTTTAGAAAAAACTTAGTACATAAACATCAACTAAAACATCGCATTAAGCAATAACCCATTATCACAAGAAAAAGTCATATTTCCCTCAAAGAAAAAAAAACATCGCAATACCTAAAATATATATCGTGCCCAAAAGTTTTGGGACGATATTACCGGAACTGATGGAATATATTTTGCATTATTATGATTCTAAAAAATATTAATTTACTCCCAAGCTAATATGTTATACATTTTGACTATTATCCTCAAAATTTTTAAAAAATATTATTTATAATTTGTTATATTTTCATCATTTCCCTGTTCATCACGAGTTTTTTTTTTTTTAGGCAAAAGAACTTTCTTTTATTCAACTCCCACATATACATGGTCCAGGAAGTTCAATTACATCAACACAACACACTTCCACACACAAGAACATAAAGCCCATAGTCCAGCTACAATGACAATACCGACATCAGACAACATTAAGTACGTTCCCAAAAAATTGAGTTTTATCCCATACAAGAAGAGCAGCCCACGAGATCAGAGGCGTCCTCAACTATGCGTATTACTCAAGCTCCAAACTATACTGTCAAGGCTCATTGGCTTTCCAAAGCCATACTTCATAATGATGTCTCCCCTACTAACATTTTTCAAAGTCCAATGCATCGAAACTAGGGATGGCAATGGGTCGGAGATGGATCGGAGGTGCCTAAATCCACCTCCACCCATCAATGTTATATTGATCATTCAACCCATCCATCATCCATCTAACACTCAATCCAAATCCAATCCACCCATCAACCACGGGTGAAACGGGTGGATCGGGTGGTTAGTGGATTTCAAACATACATAAATCGATGCAATAATTTATATTCAAAATAAATCATGTTTGAACATTAAACTATTACAAATCCCCACTAAAATTCAACAACCAAAATAACAATTATTCTATGAAGGAAAGTGTAAAGAGCCAAAAGGATATAAGTAAGAAATAAGCGTTAATATCGCTCCGGGCAAGCAGCGGTGCAAGACATCGGCGAAGCAACAGTCACAATTTGCTGATTTGGGAGAGAAGAACGATTTCAATTCTCAATTTTCAAAGCGGGATTGAGAGATTTTGAATTTCTAATGCAATATAAGGTTTTAACTTTTTATTAGTTTTTAATACTATTTATTTTATTTTATATATAATATATAGATTATTTAATGTGAAATATTTATATTTTAAAAATATATATTTATATATTTAATAAGAAGCGGGTGAGGGTGGATTGAATGATGGGTTGGATGATGGATCGGGTGGTGGGTTGGATGAGCCTAAATCCATCTCTGACCCGATCCGTCACCCGATCCACCCATTACCCTATAAGAATCCACGTTTTTTCGGGTTTCCGTCCATTTTAACGGATCGGGTGGCTCGGATTATGGGCGGATGCGGGTGGAATTGCCATCCCTAATCGAAACTAAGGATCAAGGTGAGTATAAAGTAAGAAAAGGCGAAGGGGAGAAAAATAAAAAAGGAAAAGTCAGGAAAGGCAGATGGAAGGAGAACAGGAAAATCATGATAAGGGCAAGGGGGACCTGCCAATAATCAAGCATACAAATAGGGATTCGAATCTCTCCAACGGCAGTTAGAAAGGCCGAACTCTCTACTCACTCACCAAAGTACCAAATCAAACAACTTCTACATGAAACACCCCAAATCAATACAGTGAGTCAAAACCCTTGATCTCAAAACTGATATGAACATGTAATAATCCCACAAATCTTTCTTCAATATATATATATACTATGTCCTCTTTTTCCTTTTTTTTTTTTTTTTAAATATATCTTCTTTCTCATATATATATATATTTTTTTTTTTACAACAACATCATCTAAGGCATAAAGCACCCTCTGAAAAATCACCCAGGAAAAGTCGAAAGACACCCCCTCCCCTTGATCAAGACAATTAAGCCAAGACTCTAATATTTTCAAAGACAAGCATGTAGCTGGACAAGGAAAGGCAGTAAGCAGGCGGCTATTTCTAAGACATAAATGCTCATAAATGGCTCTCAAACAAAGATTTGGATGGAATTGGCAAAGATATAGACTGATAGGCCAAACCCCTAGTATATGATGCACTGGAGTGAACGAGAAAGCAGGCTAGACATGATTATAAAAGCAGGTTCAAGAAAGCCATAATACCCCCATCAAAATGCATAACAAGATAGATTTAGAGCTTAGTTCTTGTAAAAATTGTGGCACATACCACCTTGTTACATACCTATCAGTGGTATCAGAGCAGATATGTAACAGTGGTATCAGAGCCTTTGGTTGAAACCGGACTTGAAGACATCGGATTTGTTATGCATAAAGTGAAGAAGCCCAATCCAAGTTGGTGAAGATCCATCCAAGCAGAAAACCAATTCAGGAGTTCAAGAACAAAAATTGGAGAACATTACTCAGAGCCTTCGTGGAGAAATCGATCCAAACAGAAGACCAATTCAAGGATTGTAGAACGAAAATTGGAGAACAACAGGGTACAAAAGAAGGAACCATTTTTCAGATCTGAAGCCGGTTCCAGATCTGCCCCTCTCTACAGAACTACACAAGCCCAGTCTCTTCTCCTTTGTGAATCCAACGTCCATCGCCTCCGCCACGCTCGCCGCCGTCCCTTCTGTGCGAATCGACGGCGCCCCTCCGCTGCTGTGTGCAGCAAATCTGCTGCCAATTCCGGAGTAGCTTTCCCAACACTGCTTTGTGCAGACACTCCGCCGTCGCGCCGTCCGCTGCCGTGCCCACCCGCGGACGGGCACCGCCCCTTCACCTCCAGTTCGTCGCGACCACCGCTGCCCGCGCCTCAGCCGCCGTCTCTACCTTGCCTCCGCCGTTCACTCTTGCTCTCCGTGAAGCTGCCAAACGACCACCGCCCAGCGCCGCCATCGCCCCTGCGTGAACCATCGAGCGTCACCGCCAGAGCTCCGTTCGCCGATTTCCCTCCACCGTGTTGCTGCTCCACAGAGGCTGTGTGCTTGAATTCTCTGTGGATTCTTTGTGGGAATTCCTTTCAGCTAATTTGAAGCTTTGTGCTTGAAGAGTGGGTTATTATTGGAATGTGTGGAGCAGAAAGAAGACAACAATAATTTGTGAAAGGAATCTGAGAGGAAATCATTTATTATTGCTGTGTGGAGCCCAGAGAAAAGCAAGTGGAATTTTCAAAGTGGAAAGCTGTGTAATTGTGCGAATTGGGCACTGCTTTCCTTCACGAATTGGGCAGTGTGAGGAAATTAATTCTTTTGGGCAAAGGACCACCAATTCCAGAAATAAATGTTGCTTAGTGCTTGAAGCAGTGCATGTGCTCGTGGAAAATAAAACTAGGTGGTTAGGATTATATGTGAAGAAGAGGAAAACTGAGTACTAAGCTGTGTGTTCGTGGGAAAATTGCTTCGAAACCAAACATCCCAAATGGAGCTGTGTGATAATTGTTTGAAGTTGGCAAGTCGGGAATAGATTCGAGGCATTCCCGCTCAGGTATTGAAGCTTATTAAAGCTTGTTCAATTATTAAAATTCTTTGTGAATTTATGGTATAATCTTTGTGATTTCTTGTGTTAATCTGTGTGATTACATTTTTTTTTTTAAAAAAAAATATATCCGTGTGATAATCTGTGTGATTTATTCTCTGTGATTTGCTTAAGTGCTATTTATGGTATTGCAATTTTCAATGATAAAAATGATTGGAAAATTAAAATGAGATGTGTTCTTGTTTTAAAAATAACCAAGGCTATTGTTTTCTATGAGTTTCTACCTTAAAAATTGAAAAATCCTTTCATGAATATGTTTCTGATGTGGTTAAGTTTAAGGTGGAACATGTGATGATAATCTATGTGATTATGTGCCTGGTTATTCTCTGCATTTGTTGCATGAAAATGAATTTGTTGGTAACCTGTTTAAGGTGGAGAAAAACATGAGTTGTGAAAATTTATTTTACCCTGTGTGAAGAATTTTTTGAAATGAGTTATGTGGTACTTTGTGTGTTAATTCTTCATTTGTTGAAAATTAGAAAGATAACATTAAACCCATTTTTATTTGTTAAAAATGTGCTTTGCGTCTTACTATGTCTCATGTTTTTTCCAATATGCTTTGTGCAAATATTTTGAAAATTGCTAAAATCTTTGTGATGATAAAATTTGAGTAATAAAATCTTTGTGATTATGAAAAATTTGATAATTGGGATAATATCATTCTAGGTGGAGCTATGTGCTATATGTGACTTTGTGTTTAGCTTTGTGCTAGTATCTTTGTGATTAGCTATGTGTTATATATATCTTTATGTTTAGCTTAGTGCTAGTATATTTGTATTTAGCTTTGTGTTAGAATCTCTGTGATTAGCTTTGTGCTGGGTACCCATTATGTTTATTTCTTTGTGTTAATTGGCCTTGTGTAGTATACTTTGTGTTATTTGGCTTTGTATCACATACTGTGTGCTATGTTATGTGTTTTTAGCTTTGTGCATGCTTGGTGCTATTATACTGTGTGTCTATTGTTTACTATGTGAACTTTTACTTTGTGGATTTTGTTTACTCACTTTGTGTGTAGTAATGTAATACTATGTGGTGAGATCTCTTATATTTTTTAAACTTTGTGTTGATGCATTTATTAGTTAAATGCATGTTTGCTAGGTGCAAATTTTCTTTGTGACTGACTTTATGTTTGCTTTCTTTTGCTTTGTGCAGGGAGGAAGCTGTAGGGCGATGATGAACCTATGTGTTTTTAATTGACCCCCCATCTAAGTGATGGTATATGTGCCAAGGTGGAGTATGTAAAAATTGTGGCACATACCACCTTGTGCATAAGCACAAGCACACTAGAGAGCCCTTGTGAAACCCACTCATCTGGGGGTAATCATCGGTCTCAAACACTCTCCTTACCTTAGCCATTAGCCTACTAAGCTTGACTTCGTCTATCTCCCGTGTCTACGCTCAATCAATGCGCATGACTGTCGCCACCCCTACTCCCGCATGCCTACCGCCACCCTACCTGCTTTCGGCGCCCATGTTCGATCTCTGACTTTTGTGCCAGACACCCGCTCCCCTTGTGACTTTCTTGTAGCCATGCCTCTGTGAGCCCTCCTATAAATTAGTCACCCCGTTAGAGTAACCAGTGTGGAATCCGGCAATCCCACCAGTGTGGCCAAACCACCAATCCGACAATCCTATCAATGTAGCAAAACCACCACAATAGCCTCTCAGTGAGTGAGTGTGTGAGTTATCCGAGTGAGTGAGCAAACTACACATGAGTGTGTGAGGAAGACCTCCAGTGAGCCAGTGAGAAATCTGAGTGACCTTACCTTTGTGACGTGTTTGAGACCGTTGGCTCTCTCTATGTGTTGGAGGATCTTGGTGATCGATGCGTGTTGCTTGGTGCAATTAATTGGGGATTGGTCCTGAGCCCTGAAGATTGATCGACATCATCTGAGATTCATATCTCTTATTTGTTTGTGGTCTTCTCCATTCGTCTTATACTTTGTGTATTATTGTTATCCGCATGTATTTTCGTTCTGTCCTGTTTTTCTTTGTGTTGTAGTTTCTGCAGAGTTGCATAACGGTGAATACCCAACAGTGGTATGAGTGTGCAAATTCATAATAGTGGTATCAAAGCAAATACCTAACAGTTCTCACCGGTTGATTTGTCCAATATCTCGAAGTATTTATAGCAAGAGCTCATCATCCAAAATCTTTCATCCATCAGCTACTTAGTTATTCGCGCAGGTTGACATAGAGCAATCCTATGAAAAATCCAGCTTCCAACATCTTTCTTCAAAATCCAAAGGGACCAGACACACAACGATAGAGACGCGACATGACAATACATATATAAACAAAACAACACACAAAGACACAACATGACGCAACGAATCCACAAAGACCCGACATAATACCAGCAGCTACAAAATATCCAAGGAGACATAGCACACCAGAACCTAGACGCGACTCAACGCTACAGACATGACCAAAGACAGCACAAAAGACACCATTCTACGCTAACTAATCCAAAGAGACACGACACAATACGAATGGTACAATGTATCCCACATGACACAAAACATCTACCAAGTACCCCCTTTTTATTTTTTTTTAAGATACGAAGATCAACATAACACTATCAAAAAAGACCAAACAAGCACCAATCCTCCAAAAACCAATCAATAACCGGCCTCGACCTACCTACAAACCACCAAAAAACAATGGACCCATCCTCTATCTACCTCCACAAGACCAAGCCCCCACCACCACAAACAATTTGATCATCACGTGAATAGAGCTCAACGAAACTGCACTCCTTCACCAAATAACGCCAGCACTAAAACATTTAATCCAGATTGTACCAGACAGCAAACATCCAACATTGAGAACACAAAAGTCAGTCATATTAACATCATCCAAAACTTTAGGCATTTCCTTAAATCCACGACTCCACCTTGCTCATGTTTGTCGTACCCAACCTCGCCCAATGATCCGCAATGTCGTTTCGTTCACGTAAGATATGTTGCACTCTGATCTCACCACCACCTTTTAACACCTCTACAATCAACCACAACAAATGAGAGAACTTCCAAGGGAAAGTACCTGTATTGGTTATCCAACGGACAACATTGCTTGAATCACACTCGAATATGATCCTCGGAAGAGGGAAACCTTGATCCCGTTTCAACGCCAAACAAATCCTAGATATAGCAGTAATTTCAGCTTCCATGGAGTCTGCAATGCCAATATAATCCGATAAGATGAAGATAACTTCACCATCATGGTTACGTATAACCCCTCCAATTCCTGCCGGGCCTGGATTCCCCAAAGATGATCCGTCCGTATTTATTTTCCACCACCCTGGCATAGGGCGTTCCCATACCAAACCACGCCTATAAGATTGTCGATGTCCCTGCCAAGGCTGTAAAATAGCATTCGGGAAGCAGAGATCCGCGCCCCCCACCAATCCGTATGACAAATTATACCCCACTGTCCACCACGTCTTTACCTTCCATTTAAGATTCATCTCAGCCTCCTTCCAATCAAACGCCTTACCTGTAAACACCTTCATGTTTCTACTATCCCATATAATCCATACAATTGCTAAACCCACCACTTGCCAGAGCTCCTTTCTATCATACTTGATGTTGGAGCATAGCCATCCTTCCAGCAAAACATTCACATTTCCAGGGCATACCCAATACACTCCCAACCAATTGCCTCCAAGGTACCACAACCTTTTACTACCTTCACATCTACAAAATAAATGATCCGCGGTCTCCACATCATCCTCACACATCGGGCATCCAACGTCATTTGTTGGAAGACAGCCTATGTGCCTTAACAGCTCCCGAATAGGTATAGCATAATTAGCGAGCTTCCAAGCCAATACCCTTACCTTCATAGGAACTTTTACTTTCCAAAGTGTTTTCCAGAATCGTTCTTTATTATTTCTCCCTCCCCCTGCAGTCCCCCGCAAAAATGATTTTGTGGAGTACAATCCCCTACTCCCATTTTGCCAAACCACCCGATCCTGCATAAATCTACATAGCTTCGTGCCACCCGGCACTCCCATCAGTTGGTTCCACACATCCAACTCCCATTCAAACAAACTCCTCCTAAGGTCAATACTCCATTCCCACTCCATACCTGCCCATTTTCCATAATCCGCCACCCTTCCTCCCTTATTGATTGCAAGAGTATACATTCTAGGGAAGAGTTCCCTTAATGTACTCCCACATGCAACCCATACATCATCCCAAAACCGAGTCCTTTCCCCATTACCAACAATAATTTTAAAGTTTCCCCTGGTACCCGAATCAGACTTATCCCAAGAGCTGCAAATATAACCCCACATAGACCGGCATACCTTAGGCTCCGGGATCAAGCAATCCTCGCCCCTGTAGTATTTAGAAGTAATCACATCCCTCCATAACGCCTGATAATGGCCAAAATTGTCCATTATTTCCAATCCATTTCCGTGTCTGAGACGGACATTTTGATCTTGATTCCATCTTATTTCAATAAGAAAGCAGTTGAATTTGACAGATTAATGCGAGTTTGTAAAAACATCGAGCCGGTGACAAAAAGACACAAAATATGCAATTTTAAATTGTATTTGTGTTAGAAAAATCCAAAAACATGAAAAAAGGAAAAAGAAAAGAAAAAGGAATGAAAAGATGGGCAAAAGAATAAAAGAGCCCACAAAAATCCAAAAAGATGGGAAAAAGATTGAAAATCCCACAACTGAAAATTTGGTTAAGTGTTGAAGCACAATTCGAATTGTAGGCAATTCGAATTAATTCGAATTGCACAACAATTCGAATTGCTAAAGAGAGCAAGAAATGGTTAAGTGTTGGAAGGGATGCAGAAGGCTAGTTCGAATTATTCAAGTTCGAATTAATTCGAATTAGGGAATGAAGAGAGAAGAAACCCAAAGGCAAGAAGAAGATGCAATTCGAATTGTCCAAGTTCGAATTAATTCGAATTGGCACAAATAACTCGAATTGCCAACAAGTGCAAGGAAGCCAAGCAGAAACCCTTACCCAGTTCGAGAAAAGATGCAATTCGAATTGTCCAATTCGAATTAATTCGAATTGGCACAAACAATTCGAATTGACTACTGAAGGCTACAACTCCAGCTTAAGGAAGAGATCTCACAATTCGAATTAATTCGAATTGGTTGAGATAATTCGAACTTCACTCAACAATTCATTCAAATGAAGCTGTGGAGCATGGATACAACACTGGTGGGCCTAGGGTTTTGAAGATTGTCTATAAAAGCAGACCTTCCGCAACAGAATAAAGAGATCAAGAATTTTAACCAAAAGGCAGCTTGGGACAAAAAGAACAGCAGGAAGTTCCGCACCCCTTAAGGGTTAGGTAGGTAGTTTAGATTAGTTTAGTTTATTTTTCTTGCAAGTATTTTAATCTTTACATGCTTTGATCTTAGTTTAGTGTAGAAGCAGTTTGTGTAACCTTTAGAGTAGCCATTTTCCATATGTTTACATGCTTTCTAGTTAGAATAAACCCTACCTTCAAGCTAATGATGGTTTTGGGTTCTTATTTTGCTTTCAAGTGTCAATACAAGGAAAATTTCCAGAAATGGTTTTATCCATTTGTTTTGGCACTCTTTAATGCTTTCTCTAGAAATTAATGCTTAGTGTGTTTGTTTGTTTCAACTAGGTTACATTTATTATGTCCTAGTTGACATTCAAACTTAATAAATGCATGCTTGTTGGGTTTTTGGCTTGATTTAGTGCCTTAGAGCTTCAAATAAGTGTTCTTAGGTTTTAGATGTTTTTAATGTCTGTGTTAATTTGTGTTTTAATTGTATTTTTCCTGCCTTAATCTCATTTCGTGCTTCCTTAGATAACTTGTGTGTTCTTAGTTTACTCATGTAGTTCTTAGATAACTAGATGTTTTAGGCTCTCTGATCTCTGATTTCTTGTTTGAAGAAATAGGGTTGAATCTGGCCAATACCCACTAGACATGTATTTGTTTATTTCTTGAAAATCTCACTAGGGTGGCTGTGAAATGACACTGATGTGAGATGAGGGATTTAGTAAATCTAAACCCATCATTACAGTACAGTGTTCACCTAACCCATACTTGTGAGAACAAAAATTGTGTTTGAAAATATGTGATTCGAATTTAGGCAATTCGAATTAATTCGAATTGCTAAGGGGAATTCGAATTGCATATCCAAACTATTCTCTTCATGTGGTTTTCAACCAATTCGAATTATGTCATTCGAGTTAATTCGAACTGCTACAATTCGAATTGGGTTAAAAACCACATTGTATCCATTGCCACCCATTCATGCCTTAGTTTATTTTCCATCCTCTACCAATTCGAATTGTTGCAATTCGAATTAATTCGAATTGCTGCACAATTCGAACTCACCCTCCCTTTGAGGTAGATGCCTTAGTCAATTTGAGCAAGAAAGGGACTTCGCCAATTCGAATTGTCCAATTCGAATTAATTCGAATTGACCAATAATTCGAATTGGATGATGCTCCAATTTCTAGCAATGATCAATTGAGTAAGTAATACTTCATCCTTCATGCATGCTCAATTCGAATTACCCCAATAATTCGAATTGAAACTATCCCTTCTATTTTGAAAACTCCAAAAATATTTTTCTTCCATGATTTGTGTAAGTTGCATGGATGTATTGGGCTTAGGCCCAATTCATCTGATTTCTATCCATTACACATCTCAACCCATTAGTGTCCAATTATGGTGTGTTTAACACCCACACAATACCAAAAAATATTTTCTTACTTTCTTGTTTTCTCTTTCATTGTGTGTATGAACGGATAATGAGAAACACCACAGATTAATGTTGGTGAAAGGTCCTCTCACAGGGATATCGACTAACCCGTCTTCTGTGTGTCAATCATTATCTGTTATTTTGCATGATCTGATTAGTGGTTGGTGGAAGCTTCGGCGAGCGTTCTCTTCACTAAGAGTTTCGATTAGTCACTCAGCCAACTCCTAATCAGATACAGTTTTAATTTTCTTTATCTTAATTTCTCAACCTGAATTCAAGTTGCAATAGTATCAACCGATGTCGACCAACATCAGTTGAGAATTATTACAGCAAGAAATATGTGGGTTTTTCTTCCAATCACAGACAAAAGAAAACTAAATGACGGCGGTCACCGTTGTTTGGGATTCTTTTTGTCTAAAAACAATCATCTGGGAAAATTGGGAACCGGACAGCAGATGTTTGCAGTACGGAAAACCTCAATTATCTCTGGCATTATTTTTAGCCGATTTCTTCTCATCTTTGGCTAATCCATCTTTGTGTATCGCATTCTGTCAAATCCCACCATATATTTTGGGGTATTTTATTTTCCTTTTCATATACTTGTATGCATGATACTATTATGTAGATGTTCTAGTCTTATTATTATTTTGGGGATCCTTCCCCTTGGACATAGAAGCCTTGATATAAATCTGATGTTGCATAATAAATTTCCAACAAAAATTCCTTTATAAAATCCGGATCTGAGTAAGGGATAAATTCGACAGTTATGACTAATTCACATTCTACTGGGGGTTAATTTTGAGAGCTTAGAAGCAGAGTCAGCGATTAGGTCTCACCTAGACTGAAAGGATCTGTGTTTTAATTGAGAGTCTAGTACCAGTCTAGGGAATGATTTTCAAATATTCATTTGCTTCTCAAAATTGCTGTGTGTTGGAAATCTGATATTAGATATCGCATTAAATCAATATCCACTTGGGTGTAGATGAGAAGTGATAAATAATATTGGAGGAACAACATATAGGCCTTGGTGAATTTATAAGGTAAGGTCGAGTATTCCTTCGACTACTATCTTCTTCTGCCAAAGCCTAGAATTGAGTCTTGAGTGAGTACATCCGGAATAGGTTCATTTGTGGATCTGTTTCATTTAGTTTGTACCTCATAACTACCTAGATGTTGTAAGCCCTGTGGCTTATTGATATCTCGGGGGTTCTTGATCTGCATCTGGTCACCAAGACCAGGGGCTCTTTTATACTAACGGAAAGAGACGTTTTTAACAATTCCGAGTGATAGATTTAAATGCTTTCTTTACAGCTTTCTTACTGCTTTCCTTTTAAATGCTTTCATAGAGGTCACTCGGAAGAATTAGGGGATGTCCATCTGTTAAAAGGTTTGAGAGTTATGGAATGGTTTGGGGCTTGATTTGAAACTTTGGGTGTGACATGGGGGAATGATAGCAGTACTTGGCAAGTCAACTAATGATTTGACAGGTGTTGCTCGTCCACCGTAAATGATTAACATACTTTTGCAAGGCATTGCAAAGGGAGTTAAGAGTTTATGGTATCTTAGAAATCGCTATCTTAAGAGCATGTAAACTCTTACTGTAAGTACCTGTCTGTTAAAGGGAACATGGTATAGAGAGCATGAGAGTTAGCTAACTGGAGGATTATCCCAAACAAAGATCTGTGTATTAAAAATGGAAGTTTAATTGTGTTCCATCTAAATCTTGTCCAATCTTTATTATTTCCTCCCTGTCCCTTCTGTCATATTTAACCTGCTTTCTAGATAGTGTAGCATAATTTTATATTGCTTTCATAGTATAAATTTAATTGCTTTCTTCGATCTAGTTTACCATGCTTTTTAGGATAATTTTTACTGCTTTCATGATCTGATTTAAATTATGTTGAGTAGTTGTTAGAAACCCTTGCAAAACTTGAAACGAGTAACCGAATGGAAAATCTTAGTAAACGACGTGGGTCCTGCTTCCATCGCACATCCTCCAGTGAACGATCCGGTACTTACTATAAATTACTGCAATTTTTGACCCGTGCGCTTTCGGGAGCACAGTTTCGTGACACGAGTAAATAAAAATAACATTTTTGGAAAATACTCATACAGTGGGAAGATGTTCAAGAATTTCATGGCAGGTATCTTCTTGACATGAAATTAAGAGAAGCATCATGGTGCAGATACCTAGAACTTTCAGGGTGACAGACTGAAGGTCCATCCCGGTTGCACCGTGATACTTGTCAAAAGTTTCATGGCTGGAAGAACCACAGCGCCGTTTGAACCCCACAGGAGTAATAAAAGAGGAAAACTTAATATATTCTTAAACCCCTTCCATAAATCATAACTCTTTTCATTTAATAAATCTGAACTTGGAAATTGCATTTAGACGGTTCTTCACCCCCCAGCAGCAAAATGAAACTTGGCTTGAGTGCAAAAGTTTCATGGCCGTTACCGGGGACTCTTGGGGCACCATTTGAAATCACAGTTTCCTCCTTAAGCAATAAATCAGTAAAGGAATTTTCAGAAAATTACTCGTGTCGGCGGAGCTCGTCAAAAGTTTCATGGCGCCGTTGCCGGGGAGGATGCAGCGCCGTTTACTAGGAGAATTACATTCCTGATTTACTCATAGATAGTTCTTGTATATGTTCTTGAACTGTTACTAACCTGGGGGTTGTACAGGTACTGTCAAAAGTTTGATACCAACTGCTTATGCAACGGAGAAGGAGCACATTACCGGAGCTACCGTTCGATCTAGAAATAGAAAGGATCGCTCGCCAACTGAGGGAAGAAGCCAGAAGACGGAAGGAGCAGGAGCGTCGAAGCCGCACTTCACCTGAAACATCAAGCAGCGATCTATCAGATATGGCAGAAAACCAAAACATTCCCCCGATCTTACCCATAGACCAACCACCAAATAACCCTGGTAATGGAGCTGACGGAGGAGTGGTAGAGCATCCTAATCGTGCCAACGAAGAGGAGAATCTACCAAATCCTAATCAGCAACAATACCAGCAATTCCACCAACAACCACCACCGCCAGTAAATCAATTTCACCAAAACCAAAACATACCAAACCAACAATACCAAAACCAAGCTTTCAATCCAGATCAATTTCAAAACAACCCACAAGATCCACATAACTTCCAGCAATTTCCAAATTATCACCAACAGTACCAGAACCAAGCTGAACAAGGAAATCAACAGCAGCAGCAAGCAGCAGCAGACTTCATGCAACCAATTGTAGAGCCCTATCTGGATGGACCTGGGAGAGCACATTTTCCTGCACGCAATTTCGAGCTCAAACCGGCACTCATTAATTTGGTGCAAAACAATCAGTTCTGCGGCGCAAATCATGAGGACCCTCATGATCATCTCCAGACCTTCCTGGAGCTCTGCGACACGATCAAAAATCAGGGAGTCTCTCCTGATGCTATAAGGCTAATGTTGTTTCCATTTTCTTTGTATAGTGGTGCCAGGGACTGATATAAGTCATTGCCTATCAATCTGCGGAGCACTTGGGCAGACTTGGTGAGGAGCTTTTTGCTGAAGTATTTTCCAGAATCAAAGATTGAGGAAGGAAGAGCTAAGATTGGAGATTTTAAAATGAAGCCAGACGAGTCATTATATGATGCGAAGGAGAGATTCTTGGGCCTCATCAGGCGATGCCCCCAACATGGGTACGCACCATGGGAGCAATTGAGGAAATTCTACGGAGGACTCACCCATCCATGGAGAACAATGTTAGACGCCGCTGGCGGACGACATTTACTCCACTTGCCTATGGACCAAGCTTGGGAGAAGATTGAGACAATGTCTGTCAACAGATCCATCCTAAACACGGACGATAAGAAGGAGAATCCTCCTAGAAAAGTCTTTGCTATAAGTGAAGGGAAAACGGATTTTGAAAAACTGCAAGAACAGGTAGCTGCGATACAGCTGAGCCAGGAAAAAGGGAAGGGAACAGACGCTTCTCAGGCAGGAACCTCATCAGACCAAGTTCAAACACAGCAATCGGGAGTTGTCTGTGGACTGTGTCAGGGACCTCATCCAACTGACACATGTCAACAGATAGCTACCGAAAGCTGTAATTATGCCGGGAACTACCAAAATCGTCATCCCAACCTCTCTTATTCCAACAACAATGCACTTAACGCGCATTTGTTGCAGCCGAACCAGCCCAACCAGTTCCAAAACCCTCAGCAAAACTTCAGACCTCAGAACCAAGGATTCGTCCAGCAAAGAGTGCAGAACTTTCAAAATCCGAATCAGAATTTCCAACCTCAAATCCAACAAAGGCCTAATCAGAACCAAGGCCAGAATTTCCAGAATTTCCAGCCCCAACCTGATCAGAATCAGCAATATAACCAAAGGCCACCATCTCGTTTGGAGAACCTGATGACTGAATTTATAGCCAACCAGAAGGATATAAATCAGCAACTGCAGTCATCAATCAAGAATGTGGAGACGCAAGTCACCCAATTGGCCAAGGAACTACAGAACAGGGGAAAAGGAACACTTCCGAGCAGTACTGAAGCTAACCCGCAGTGTAAAGCAATCACATTGCGGGGAGGCAAGACTCTGAAAGGAATTGTTGGACATGGAAAAAAGATGGCCGAGGAGGAAAAGGATCTAGTGGAGGGTGAAAAAGGAAGTGAAAGGATCGAAGGAGGAGATGGTATTGAATTGGACAGGGACAAATCAGAAATAGCTATTTCGCAGGCTGAAGCTGCAAAGGGAGCTGAAAAGGGTAGGGTTGAAGGTACAACTTCCTTCTCTTTACCACCAAAAACTAATAATAATAAGTACATGCCAAGGGTGCCATACCCGGCATGTCTTAAAAATAAGGAGCAAGATGAAAAATTTAAAAAGTTTTTACAAAGACTGAAAGCTGTCGAGATCACTATTCCATTGGTCGAAATGATTTCAGAAATGCCCGTCTATGCTAAATTTCTTAAAGAAATGATTTCAGGGAGGAGAAAAGCTGAGCAGGAGGAAGTAGTGATTTTGAACAGTAGCTGCAGTGCCATTATTCAAAGAGTGCTACCGGAGAAGAAGGAAGATCCAGGATGCATTACATTGCCAATCCACATCGGGAAAACTAATGTTGGAAAAGGGTTGTGCGATCTAGGATCGAGCATCAACGTTATGCCACTTGCCATGGTGAAACGTCTTCACTTGGGGACAATTGAACCGGTTACAATGAAGTTACAGCTGGCAGACCGATCAATTACCCATCCAATCGGAATCCTGAAGGACATAATTGTCAAGACGGGAGGGACTCTCTTTCCCGTCGACTTCATTATTTTGGATATAGAGGAGGATTACGAGATGCCACTGATCTTAGGCCGCCCCTTTCTCTCAACCGGCGGTGCACTTATAGACGCTCGATCAAATCAAATCAAGCTCCGAGTCGGAGAAGAAGAATTGGATTTCAACATGGGAAAGCTGCAGAAGTTCCCGTCTGAGGGATCTTGTTCCATTTTTGATGTAATAGATAGTAGGAGTGAGGATGAGAGCATAGACTCTGTGACTGATGAGCCAAGCAAAGTTTCAAAACAGGTACTGAAGCCTGAAGGTGCAGAGCAACCAAGGAGCTGCAACGCTGTCCACTTCGAGGATCCTATCTCTGGGGACCTTGAAGAATTCGATGGAGTTGAGTTCATCCCGGAGGAAGAGGAGAGCACTGCTGAGGAAGAAATGGATCCTGTACTGACACAGGATCCTGAAGGTAAATCTGATCTCTCTCTCCCACCCATTTCTCGCAAATTGCTGCCTTCCGTTGAATGCCCACCAGAGCTTGAACTTAAAATACTTCCGGATCATCTTAAGTACGTTTTTCTCGCTGAACATAAAAGATTACCGGTGATTGTGTCAGCCAAGCTGACACAAGAACAAGAAAAAGCTCTGGTAGACATTCTAAAGAAATATGTACATGCAATCGGATGGACCATTTCTGATATAAAAGGAATAAGCCCCTCTGTTTGCATGCATAGAATTTTAATGGAAGAGGAGTATAAGCCCTCAAGGCAACCACAAAGGCGTCTGAACCCCCATATGCAGGAAGTGGTAAGGAAAGAAGTTATCAAGCTCTTAGATGCTGGTATCATCTATCCTATCTCTGATAGCAAATGGGTTAGCCCAGTGCAGGTCGTACCGAAACGTGGGGGGATCTGTGTAACGACTAATGAGCAAGGAGAAGAAGTGGCGACGCGTCCAGTGACCGGTTGGAGAGTTTGCATCGAATACCGGAAGCTCAATACAGCTACCAGGAAGGACCATTTCCCCTTGCCATTCATTGATCAGATGCTGGAGAGGTTGGCCGGAAGGGAGTACTACTGCTTTTTGGATGGGTACTCTGGCTATAATCAGATTGTAATAGCTAGCGAGGATCACGACAAGACCACGTTCACATGTCCATATGGAACTTTTGCATACAGGCGCATGCCTTTTGGACTTTGTAATGCGCCTGCCACATTTCAAAGATGCATGATGTCAATTTTCTCAGAATTTATCGAAAAATGCATTGAAGTTTTCATGGACGACTTCTCTGTGTATGGAGATACTTTTGATGAATGCTTGACTAATCTTGCACAGATTTTGAAAAGAGGTGAGGACACCAACCTAGTTCTGAACTGGGAGAAGTGCCATTTCATGGTCACCGAAGGAATAGTGTTGGGTCACCGCATCTCGCGCGCAGGTATCGAAGTCGACAGAGCTAAGGTTTCCGTCATCTCAAACCTCCCATTGCCTAATTCTATTAAAGCAGTTAGGAGTTTCTTAGGGCATGCCGGTTTCTACCGGAGATTCATAAAAGACTTTTCTAAAATTGCCAAGCCGCTCACTAACTTGCTTTGTAAAGAAAACCCTTTTGTAATAAATGAAGCGTGTGTTCAAGCCTTTGACACGCTCAAAGAAATGTTGATTTCCGCTCCAATAGTGCAACCACCCGATTGGTCAATGCCTTTCGAGGTAATGTGTGATGCAAGTGATCTCGCCGTGGGTGCAGTTCTTGGGCAACATAAGGAAGGGAAGCATTATGTAATTCATTACGCAAGTCATGCCCTGAATGAGGCCCAAATTAACTACACCACCACGGAGAAGGAGATGTATGCTGTGGTTTTTGCGTTTGACAAATTCAGACAATACCTCATTGGTACGAAAACCACAGTGTACACAGATCACTCTGCACTGAGATACTTGTTAGCAAACAAGACACCAAACCTCGATTAATCAGGTGGGTACTTTTGTTGCAAGAATTTAACATCATAATAAAAGATAGAAAAGGCAGAGACAATGGTGCTGCTGACCATTTATCTCGACTAGAAAATGATAAAAATGAGCTAGCCGTAAATGAGAATTTTCCGGACGAGCAACTATTTGCCTTGCATCTTCATGATCAAGCTTGTCCGTGGTTTTCCGATATTGCTAACTTTTTAGCATGCGGAATAACCCCACCATTTCAAAGCAGAGGCCACAAAGCGAGGTTCAACCGAGATGTAGTTAACTACTTCTGGGAAGACCCTTACCTCTTCAAGCATTGTGCAGATTCGATTATCAGACGATGTGTAACTGAGCACGAGGCTTACCAAATCGCTAAAAAATGCCATGAATCGGAATATGGAGGTCACCATGGCCCCACTCGAACAGCTCATAAGGTACTCGAGTGCGGTTTTTATTGGCCTACCATTTACGAGGACTGCAAAGCGTTTGTTAAAGCTTGCGACAGATGCCAAAGACTAGGGAATATCTCCAAGAAGGATGAGATGCCTCAACAAGGAATTCTCACTCTCGAGATTTTTGATGTATGGGGTATTGACTTCATGGGACCATTTCCGACATCTGATGGGAACCATTACATCTTGGTAGCTGTCGATTACGTTTCCAAGTGGGTTGAGGCTGTTGCACTGCCAACCAATGATGGCAACCAGGTCGTCAAATTTTTGAAAAATAACATTTTCAATAGATTTGGTGTACCCAGGGTGATCATATCAGATGGAGGAACCCATTTTGTTAATAAAGCATTTGCAAATCTTATGAGCAAAAATGGGATTCTCCACAAGATCGGCACGCCTTATCATCCCCAAACCAGTGGTCAGGTCGAGGTCTCTAACCGCGAAATCAAACATATACTCGAGGCCACTGTGGGGACAACTCGCAAAGATTGGTCACGTAAGCTCAATGATGCTTTATGGGCATACCGCACTGCATTCAAGACTCCCATTGGGATGTCTCCTTACAGACTCATCTTCGGAAAAGCCTGTCATTTGCCCGTAGAACTAGAGCATAAGGCTTACTGGGCCGTACGAATGCTCAATTTTGACTCCCGAGTTGCTCAGAGTAAGCGTAAGTTGGACCTCAATGAAATTGAGGAAATACGTGCGCAAGCTTATGAAAGCTCGAGGATTTATAAGGAGCGGACCCAGAAGTTACACGATCGTCGTATTAAATCTAAACACTTCTATGTTGGCCAGAATGTCTTGTTGTTTAATTCTAGGTTGAAGCTATTCCCTGGAGAGCTTAAATCCAGATGGGAAGGGCCATACGAAGTGATGCACGTGTTTGAAAGTGGAGCTGTCAGGATCCGAACTGACAAGGGAGAGCTGGTGGTGAATGTACACAGACTGAAGGAGTATCTTGGGCAGTTCTACCCCGAAAAAGAAGCTCAGATGACAACAGAACCGGCTTATGTTCAATAAATATTATATATATATTTACTTACTTTTTTTTATTACTTTCTTCATTTATTTTATTGGGACAAAGTATCCAAAAATCAAGTGAACATTTAGAGTACTAAGACTCTAAATGTGAGGATGTTGATATTTGGAGAAAACCTAATACCTTTTCATAATTGTTTTGCAGGAATTCGAGGAACCAACAAAAAGAAAGATAAAGCCTCCAAAAACCAGGTTCCCGGTTGGGGTAACATTATATTTAATGGAGGTTAATTTTGGAATTTAGAGAAATCTAAAATCCAGAATACATTCATAAAATAAAATTGTTAACCCAACCTAATTTATGCAAGCAATATGTTTTAGATTCTCATTCGGTGTAGATATGTTTGCTTTTGAATTCGTATAATTTTTGGAAAAACCTAAAAATTTTTCCTAAGTCTTGAATGTGGTATACTTCTCATTTCAAGAAAATTCGAATTAATTCGAATTGCTTGGAACATACCACATAAGACATTTTGCCTTGGAATTTTTCACTCTCGGATCTGTTAATTCGAGTTATTCTAGCAATTCGAATTAATTCGAATTGCCATGAAAATTCGAATTGGCAACCAAGGCAAACAAATTTTCGGAGTTATGTAGGCCAAGTAGTGCAATTCGAATTATAAGGCAATTCGAATTAATTCGAATTGCCTTATAATTCGAATTGGCAGGCACAAGGTATTTTCCTCAGCAAGTGAGCAATTCGAGTTATTCTCGCAATTCAAATTAATTCGAATTGCTTGAATAATTCGAATTAGCTCATTTCAGCCTTGTGCAAGTTTTGCCCACATTCTCAAGTTCGAATTGTGAGTCAATTCGAATTAATTCGAATTGATCTCAACAATTCGAACTTGCTTGGTTTCTCTGTTTTTCAAGCCAATTCGAATTAATTCGAATTGGCCTGAATAACTCGCATCTCTCACAAGAAGCATCAATTCGAATTAATTCGAATTGATGCAATAATTCGAACTCCCCTTCCAAATCCTTTATATATCAGTGTTTCCCCCCACTTCCATCATTTCCACTTTTCACATTTCCAAAACACCCGTGTTTTCTCTCTCGCGAACCCTTCCCCCTCGCGAAAACCAGTCGCTTATTTCAAGCTTTCCTCCGGCCAAATCACTCGGAAATGGCTTCTTCTTCGTCTAATCCAAGTGGGAGCAGGGGGTAAGTGCTTCTTTTCCATTTTAGCACTCGGTTTTCGCAGTTTTAGTTTGTCTCTTCGTATTCCTTGCGAAATCGAGGTTGGGGAGGGAATGTGTTTCGTTTTTCATGATGGGGATGGTCGGAATGTGCCCGGAATGTGTTAGGTTGTTCGGGAATAAGGATAAAACCACTAGGGCAGAACCTAAAATTTTTTAGGGTTTTTTGTGAAACTGCCATTGATGGAGTCGAGTGTTTTTGTGAAGAGAGATGTTCTTATTTTGAAAATGAGGGTCTCAAAACCCTTAAAGATTTGATTTTTGTTCATATTGCAGTATTGCTGTGCCATTTGTGTCTTTGTGTGTATTTGTGTTATCTGTGTTTGTGTTTTGCTAATCTGTGAATAGGGTTAACACGGTGGTCATGCTTGGTTCAGCCACTGTGTTATTTTTCAATAGATAGTTGGTGATGATGACTGAGAATGCATATTGATAATATCTACAAAATTTCATGTTTTTAAAGCATGAGTTTTGTTGGTGACATTAGTACATTACAGTAGTATAGATGGATCAACTGTTCTCGTTTCTGTTAGTGTTTGCATGTATAATAGTATTTGAATACTTTGGCAATAAATGCTTTTGTCGGGTACATGTTGCCCACATTCTGCAAACTCAACTCTAGAAGTTGATTTTTGCACATCCGGGACACATGGTACAGCCGAAACCATGCCAAAAATTTTCCAACACTTTTGGCATGGCATTTATGTGTGAAAAGACAAAATGATAGATTGTTCTTTTTGTTTAAAGTGTTTGATCTTTGTCAATTTAGAACAAGTGGGAAATACTTGTAAGGATGTTTTGTTTTATTCCTTAAAAACCCACTTTCCAAAACAAAATCCAAATGGGGGACCACTTACACCCCCCAATTTCATTAAATAAACAAGTCAACACCTTTTCATAAAAATCCAAAAATCGCCTTTTGTATGTATGCATGTCTAATTTTTATCTTTATTTCTTATCTTTGGTCATGGTCCATTATACTAGTAATTGTATGATTTATCGCTTGCATTCGATTTTCATCATTAATCTCTTATCTTCCCTACCTCACATGATTTAAATCACTGTCTAAGTGATAAAAATCAAATTCCTTCGTAGGCTCAATGACTTACGAAATTTTCTCTTTTTGGTCCCTTGACCACCCAAAAACATCTTAGACTATTTATAGTCCAAAAAAATCTCTAAGGATTCAGGATCCTTCTCTCTCTCTTGCCTTCCTTATTTTTGTTATAATAAGAGTAGATTTGATAATCTGACCACTTGGACTTTCATAGTGTGCCTCAAGTGAGACAGGTGCTAGAAAGTGAACTGTACTTTGAAGTGGCTGAAGGTATTAGGCTGAGGGTCTCAGACCTAATCATCTATCCATGTCTTTTCAGAGACATCATTCCCCTAGCCCAAAATGAAGATCACGAGGAAGAAACCCAACTACTGGATCTGCCAGTGGAGCTCCTAGGAGAAATCCTCTCCCGCATCAGAGAGGATTGCATTAAGAAAGTTTGGAGGGTCAGAGGAGTGTGCACCAAGCTAAGGGACGCAGCTGATCTTCCCATCGTCTACAAAAGGTGCGAACTGGAAACCACCATCGTCAAGATGTGGGAGCAGAGGTTGGAACCGCAAAAGGAGGCACTCATGGCCAAATGCGAAGAAGCTGGCAACTAAAACCTGAAACTCATTCCAGCCCTGCAGGCATTCGGAGCAGGAAACGAGACTCTGGCTTGTGAGCTGCTAAAGGAAGGGATTGAGGACAACCACAAGGCCTCAATCTTTGTCCGGGGATACATGCTGCTCAGCAGGTTGGACAATGAACAAGTCCAGCAGGGAGTGTCAATGATCGACAAGATCATAACCAGCAGGTTCGTCATGCAATACGTTGGGACCAACGTCTTTGCATGGTTGGCTGATAGCCTGGAGACACCCGACTTGTTTGGAGACCAAGGACCAAGGGTCTACTGCACCAGGGTAATGGAGGAAGATGAGGATGACATGGTAGATTTCTGCGTACCCTGCAGCTTGACGAATTATGTCCATTGGACCAGAATTTTCTTCCAAGGATAGAGAGGAGAGATGCTGAAGAAGGACTGAATCTGTAGAGATTCACTTTTGACTGGACTCACTGGAATCGTATTTTGGTAACTTTCTGACTGATCTTTGACGCTAACCCATTCAAGTGTACAGCTTTGTCTGTATTTATATCTGGTTGTAATTAAGGTCGTGTCTGTATAACGAACCTTAGAATTATCTGTTATGATGGGTGTACGACGTATTTTGGGCAGTCGTACGTTTATTGCTTTCCACAAGAGAATTTCGTCTTGAGTTCTCCATTATTTGAAAAAGATGTGTGACAGTCCAAGATGAATAAGTGACTGTCACGCCAAAAACAAGCTGTGACATGCTTGCATGCTCACAGTGTCCCTTTTTACTGCTTTCAATTAAACAAACCGGCATAAAACAAACATAAATCTGTCACCTAAATTCACATGTTGAAT
Organism: Hygrophila difformis; assembly: GCA_030278955.1. Taxonomy (NCBI): domain Eukaryota; kingdom Viridiplantae; phylum Streptophyta; class Magnoliopsida; order Lamiales; family Acanthaceae; genus Hygrophila; species Hygrophila difformis. The sequence continues at coordinate 26,970,998 of JAOANR010000006.1, read as the reverse complement.
TTAGGCTGATGACGAAATCTTCAGACTATTACATTGGGATAAAACAATTAAAAATATGCATGACATAAATTCTTGAAGTTTTGAGCTATAAAAATCCAATGATATGATCACTTGAAAGACTAACAAACTTTCATGTTGAGAATTTGATTGAATAAGTTGTAAGAATTTTTCAAAGGTTAAATTTGAGAATAAATGTATGACATGATCAAACCGTCCCTTGTGAGATCTGAGCCGAGTCATTTTTACTCAATACTTCTTTGATTGTGTGAATCAATTCGATTAAAGGGCACTAGAACTTGCAATTGGGACCGATTCAAGACCATGCCATATTCCCGAAATCGAGCATATGATCGAGGCACTTAGAAAAACCCAAATTTTGGCTTTCGTTTGAATTCCAAACCCAAAAACATTTTCCCTTTAGGATTAACCAATCTGAGCCTTTAAACCTAATTTTTCTTTGAAGCCACTATATTACTCCTAGCCTTACAAAAAGACCAAGAAAATCAAACCCAAGTGTACATGAGCCATCCCATCAAGGCATTGTAATCTTTAATCATCAATTATGTATCAATCGGTATGCTATAAACCGATTCAAAAAAAAAAAAAAGTTGAGACCTATTCAACAAGAATAAATTGCAAATGACAAAGCAAATTAGACAAAGTCTAATGTCATGCAAAAGAAAAACAGAAAAACAAAAGAAAGATAGCAATAATGATGATCATAAATTCTGCAACATGCTAAGCTATGGTGGAATGGTGTCATGTCACTTTTTAGCCCAATAATTCCTTTTCCTACCAAATGTTACAACCGTATGCCCCGTTACAACCTTGAATAAGACCTCGGGATCTCGGTTTGAGGAAATGAGCAGGTGGCGAGTTGGTCCAATTGCAAGCTTATGGGAGAATTTAATTGAATTTGATTTTGAGCGTTGATGATAAAAGCCAATCTTGAGAGTGAGTGAACTTTCCGATTCTACTATATGTGAGGCTCTGCTTTGATTGATTAATGATTCATGTCATGCCTAAATTCAAGAATTAAGCCAATGTGATTTTCTAAACACATATTCAAGAAGAATTAACAATAATGAGTGATTTGTATGTTCACTCAAGTGAGAAGTATCATTCCATTAAACACTGCAACCAAGAGAGTTTAATACTTGTAATTTTGATTGTCTTATCCCAATATAAGAAGAACGAAATTTCTGAGGCCACGCAAATGGATTGAATATGCAGAGTCCAAGCTCCTAGGAGCACTGACTCTGACTGCTCGGGGACGATCAGTATTAAATGTGAGGATGTTGATAATGGCCAAAATTGTCCATTATTTCCAATCCATTTCCGTGTCTGAGACGGACATTTTGATCGTGATTCCATCCTATTTCAATAAGAAAGCAGTTGAATTTGACAGATTAATGCGAGTGTGTAAAAACATCGAGCTGGTGACAAAAAGACACAAAATATGCAATTTTAAATTGTATTTGTGTTAGAAAAATCCAAAAACATGAAAAAAGGAAAAAGAAAAGAAAAAGGAATGAAAAGATGGGCAAAAGAATAAAAGAGCCCACAAAAATCCAAAAAGATGGGAAAAAGATTGAAAATCCCACAACTGAAAATTTGGTTAAGTGTTGAAGCACAATTCGAATTGTAGGCAATTCGAATTGCTAAAGAGAGCAAGAAATGGTTAAGTGTTGGAAGGGATGCAGAAGGCTAGTTCGAATTATTCAAGTTCGAATTAATTCGAATTAGGGAATGAAGAGAGAAGAAACCCAAAGGCAAGAAGAAGATGCAATTCGAATTGTCCAAGTTCGAATTAATTCGAATTGGCACATACAACTCGAATTGCCAACAAGTGCAAGGAAGCCAAGCAGAAACCCTTACCCAGTTCGAGAAAAGATGCAATTCGAATTGTCCAATTCGAATTAATTCGAATTGGCACAAACAATTCGAATTGACTACTGAAGGCTACAACTCCAGCTTAAGGAAGAGATCTCACAATTCGAATTAATTCGAATTGGTTGAGATACTTCGAACTTCACTCAACAATTCATTCAAATGAAGCTGTGGAGCATGGATACAACACTGGTGGGCCTAGGGTTTTGAAGATTGTCTATAAAAGCAGACCTTCCACAACAGAATAAAGAGATCAAGAATTTTAACCAAAAGGCAGCTTGGGACAAAAAGAACAGCAGGAAGTTCCGCACCCCTTAAGGGTTAGGTAGGTAGTTTAGATTAGTTTAGTTTATTTTTCTTGCAAGTATTTTAATCTTTACATGCTTTGATCTTAGTTTAGTGTAGAAGCAGTTTGTGTAACCTTTAGAGTAGCCATTTTCCATATGTTTACATGCTTTCTAGTTAGAATAAACCCTACCTTCAAGCTAATGATGGTTTTGGGTTCTTATTTTGCTTTCAAGTGTCAAATACAAGGAAAATTTCCAGAAATGGTTTTATCCATTTGTTTTGGCACTCTTTAATGCTTTCCCTAGAAATTAATGCTTAGTGTGTTTGTTTGTTTCAACTAGGTTACATTTATTATGTCCTAGTTGACATTCAAACTTAATAAATGCATGCTTGTTGGGTTTTTGGCTTGATTTAGTGCCTTAGAGCTTCAAATAAGTGTTCTTAGGTTTTAGATGTTTTTAATGTCTGTGTTAATTTGTGTTTTAATTGTATTTTTCCTGCCTTAATCTCATTTCGTGCTTCCTTAGATAACTTGTGTGTTCTTAGTTTACTCATGTAGTTCTTAGATAACTAGATGTTTTAGGCTCTCTGATCTCTGATTTCTTGTTTGAAGAAATAGGGTTGAATCTGGCCAATACCCACTAGACATGTATTTGTTTATTTCTTGAAAATCTCACTAGGGTGGCTGTGAAATGACACTGATGTGAGATGAGGGATTTAGTAAATCTAAACCCATCATTACAGTACAGTGTTCACCTAACCCATACTTGTGAGAACAAAAATTGTGTTTGAAAATATGTGATTCGAATTTAGGCAATTCGAATTAATTCGAATTGCTAAGGGGAATTCGAATTGCATATCCAAACTATTCTCTTCATGTGGTTTTCAACCAATTCGAATTATGTCATTCGAGTTAATTCGAACTGCTACAATTCGAATTGGGTTAAAAACCACATTGTATCCATTGCCACCCATTCATGCCTTAGTTTATTTTCCATCCTCTACCAATTCGAATTGTTGCAATTCGAATTAATTCGAATTGCTGCACAATTTGAACTCACCCTCCCTTTGAGGTAGATGCCTTAGTCAATTTGAGCAAGAAAGGGACTTCGCCAATTCGAATTGTCCAATTCGAATTAATTCGAATTGACCAATAATTCGAATTGGATGATGCTCCAATTTCTAGCAATGATCAATTGAGTAAGTAATACTTCATCCTTCATGCATGCTCAATTCGAATTACCCCAATAATTCGAATTGAAACTATCCCTTCTATTTTGAAAACTCCAAAAATATTTTTCTTCCATGATTTGTGTAAGTTGCATGGATGTATTGGGCTTAGGCCCAATTCATCTGATTTCTATCCATTACACATCTCAACCCATTAGTGTCCAATTATGGTGTGTTTAACACCCACACAATACCAAAAAATATTTTCTTACTTTCTTGTTTTCTCTTTCATTGTGTGTATGAACGGATAATGAGAAACACCACAGATTAATGTTGGTGAAAGGTCCTCTCATAGGGATATCGACTAACCTGTCTTCTGTGTGTCAATCATTATCTGTTATTTTGCATGATCTGATTAGTGGTTGGTGGAAGCTTCGGCGAGCGTTCTCTTCACTAAGAGTTTCGATTAGTCACTCAGCCAACTCCTAATCAGATACAGTTTTAATTTTCTTTATCTTAATTTCTCTACCTGAATTCAAGTTGCAATAGTATCAACCGATGTCGACCAACATCAGTTGAGAATTATTACAGCAAGAAATATGTGGGTTCTTCTTCCAATCACAGACAAAAGAAAACTAAATGACGGCGGTCACCGTTGTTTGGGATTCTTTTTGTCTAAAAACAATCATCTGGGAAAATTGGGAACCGGACAGCAGATGTTTGCAGTACGGAAAACCTCAATTATCTCTGGCATTATTTTTAGCCGATTTCTTCTCATCTCTGGCTAATCCATCTTTGTGTATCGCATTCTGTCTAATCCCACCATATATTTTGGGGTATTTTATTTTCCTTTTCATATACTTGTATGCATGATACTATTATGTAGATGTTCTAGTCTTATTATTATTTTGGGGATCCTTCCCCTTGGACATAGAAGCCTTGATATAAATCTGATGTTGCATAATAAATTTCCAACAAAAATTCCTTTATAAAATCCGGATCTGAGTAAGGGATAAATTCGACAGTTATGACTAATTCACATTCTACTGGGGGTTAATTTTGAGAGCTTAGAAGCAGAGTCAGCGATTAGGTCTCACCTAGACTGAAAGGATCTGTGTTTTAATTGAGAGTCTAGTACCAGTCTAGGGAATGATTTTCAAATATTCATTTGCTTCTCAAAATTGCTGTGTGTTGGAAATCTGATATTAGATATCGCATTAAATCAATATCCACTTGGGTGTAGATGAGAAGTGATAAATAATATTGGAGGAACAACATATAGGCCTTGGTGAATTTATAAGGTAAGGTCGAGTATTCCTTCGACTACTATCTTCTTCTGCCAAAGCCTAGAATTGAGTCTTGAGTGAGTACATCCGGAATAGGTTCATTTGTGGATCTGTTTCATTTAGTTTGTACCTCATAACTACCTAGATGTTGTAAGCCCTGTGGCTTATTGATATCTCGGGGGTTCTTGATCTGCATCTGGTCACCAAGACCAGGGGCTCTTTTATACTAACGGAAAGAGACGTTTCTAACAATTCCGAGTGATAGATTTAAATGCTTTCTTTACAGCTTTCTTACTGCTTTCCTTTTAAATGCTTTCATAGAGGTCACTCGGAAGAATTAGGGGTTGTCCATCTGTTAAAAGGTTTGAGAGTTATGGAATGGTTTGGGGCTTGATTTGAAACTTTGGGTGTGACATGGGGGAATGATAGCAGTACTTGGCAAGTCAACTAATGATTTGACAGGTGTTGCTCGTCCACCGTAAATGATTAACATACTTTTGCAAGGCAACTAATGATTTTTTCAAGCAGCCTTTGCAAAGCCCAGAGAGGAGCTGTTTTCTATCGACCATATTGGTTTCACTAAGCTGGAAGAAAAGGATAGGTTATGGCTGAAGAAAGGATTCAAAGAGGAAGAAATAAAAGAGGCGGTGTGGAGTTGCGAGGGTGACAAACCACCTGGGCCAGATGGCTATAATTTGAGGTTCTTTAAATCATTCTGGGAAAATATCAAGGAAGATGTAATGGAGGTTTTACAAAAAATGGAACAGGATAGGACGGTGCCAGGTGAAATTGGGGGTTCTTTTATTGCGCTAATCCCTAAAGTTGAGAGGCCGATGGAGTTTGGCGAATATAGACCGATATCTTTGGTAGGGAGTGTCTACAAGATTATAGCTAAAGTGTTAGCACAGAGGCTTAATGGAGTGCTGGATGGATTAGTAGGAGTTACACAAATGGCTTTTGTTAAAGGGAGACAAAGGCATACGAAGGGGTTTTGTTGTGAAGCTTGATTTCGCAAAGGCATACGACTTTGTGTCTTGGGATGTTTTATCAAAGGTGATGGCAGCCATGGGGTTTGGGGATAATTGGAGAAAATGGGTGATGAGTTGTGTGAGATCGGCATCGGCTGCGGTATTAGTTAACGGGTCACCCACAAGGTTTTTTAAGATGCATAAGGGGCTCCGACAGGGTGATCCGTTATCACCATACCTTTTTGTTCTTGTGGCGGACGTGCTAAATAGGTTGATCTCCAAGGCTGTAGAGTTGGAACTTCTTGTCGGATTAGCATCAGGTATTGAAGGACCTGTCATCACACATCTACATTATGCAGACGATACGGTATTGTTTTGTGATGGGACGATTGAGCAAGTGATTGTTATAAAAAGAATATTGAGATGCCTAACCTTGGCAACGGGACTGCGGATAAACTTTGGGAAAAGTTCTTTGTTTGGGATAAATTGCCCGCCAGAATTGGTGAATGAGGCGGCTGAACTGATGGGGTGCGAGGTGGGGAGGTGGCCGATGAAATACTTAGGTTTGCCTATCGGAGGTAGAATTAATGGAGTGGATATTTGGAGACCATGTTTGGAAAGGATGGAGAATAGACTGTCGGGGTGGAAGGGAAGAGTGCTCTCGCAAGCTGGTAGACTGTGTTTGATAAAGACAGTTCTCGGCAGCTTGCCGCTGTATTATTTGTCCTTATTTAAAATCCCGAAGGCAGTGGCTGAAAGATTGGAAAATTTAAAACGTCAATTTTTCTGGAACAAGTGGAACGGGGATCGTAAGTTGCATACTATGGGGTGGGAGAAAATGGGACAGCTTATAGAAGAGGGTGGTCTTCAGATTTGGGATGTCGGGAAGTTTAATGATGCTATGCTGACTAAGTGGAGGTGGAGGTACGGGAATGAACAGGCGTTGAAACTTTTGACGAGCTCCGCCGACACGAGTAATTTTCTGAAAATTCCTTTACTGATTTATTGCTTAAGGAGGAAACTGTGATTTCAAATGGTGCCCCAAGAGTCCCCGGTAACGGCCATGAAACTTTTGCACTCAAGCCAAGTTTCATTTTGCTGCTGGGGGGTGAAGAACCGTCTAAATGCAATTTCCAAGTTCAGATTTATTAAATGAAAAGAGTTACTCCTGTCAAATCATTAGTTGACTTGCCAAGTACTGCTATCACCCATTTTCTCCAATCATCACCCATTTTCTCCAATTATCCCCAAACCCCATGGCTGCCATCACCTTTGATAAAACATCCCAAGACACAAAGTCGTATGCCTTTGCGAAATCAAGCTTCACAACAAAACCCCTTCGTATGCCTTTGTCTCCCTTTAACAAAAGCCATTTGTGTAACTCCTACTAATCCATCCAGCACTCCATTAAGCCTCTGTGCTAACACTTTAGCTATAATCTTGTAGACACTCCCTACCAAAGATATCGGTCTATATTCGCCAAACTCCATCGGCCTCTCAACTTTAGGGATTAGCGCAATAAAAGAACCCCCAATTTCACCTGGCACCGTCCTATCCTGTTCCAATTTTTGTAAAACCTCCATTACATCTTCCTTGATATTTTCCCAGAATGATTTAAAGAACCTCAAATTATAGCCATCTGGCCCAGGTGGTTTGTCACCCTCGCAACTCCACACCGCCTCTTTTATTTCTTCCTCTTTGAATCCTTTCTTCAGCCATAACCTATCCTTTTCTTCCAGCTTAGTGAAACCAATATGGTCGATAGAAAACAGCTCCTCTCTGGGCTTTGCAAAGGCTGCTTGAAAAAATTCATAGGCTGCCTCCTTGATATCCCCGGGATCCTCCAGCAACCTGCCACCCCACCTCACAGTACCAATGTAGTTCCGTCTTCGATTGATGGTAGCACAAGCATGAAAGAATTTTGTATTGTTGTCTCCCTCCTTAATCCATTGGATCCTCGACTTTTGGTACCATCTCCTCTCTTCCGCCATGAGGAGCTTCCACAAATCCCTTTTTTTTTCATGCCATTCTTCCCTAGCTGCTTCATCCTCCAGATCCGTCTCAAATCTGATTTCCAACTCACCAATCTCAGACAATAGATTTTGTATCCGATTTTCCAATGCCTTAGCTCCGTACCCATCCCACCCCCTTATTTTCTGTTTTAAGGACCTTAGCTTCCCCAGCAATCTTCCTTTACTGGCCGAACCATACCCCAACTCATTCCCCTCCCAAGCCTTTCGAACCATATCCACAAAACCAGTCTCATCCAACCAATAATTATAGAAACGAAAAGGTTTGGGTCCCCCTGGCTTTTCACCCACCTCCAGCATGACCGGATAATGATCTGATAAGATTGAATCGCATCGTCTTTGAGAAACCAGATTTTGAAGGCACAACCACCCCGGAGATAATAAAAACCTGTCTAATCTACTACACGCTCTACCACCCCTCCCATACCATGTAAAATTCCCTCCATCCATCGGTAGATCCACAAGGCCAAGCTGATCAGTGAAATTTTTAAAGTCCCTTGTTGATCCCGAGTTCTCACTATCGCCAATTCTCTCACCTTCAAGCAGAACCGCGTTGAAATCACCAACGAAACTCCACAATTCTCCATTGTCTGCATCAAACTTATTAACAAGCATACTCCAGAACTCTACCCTTTCACTTTGGTCATTCGGCGCATAAATGTTTACTATATTCACAACCTCCTCCCTGCCCCCAATCCGCCCTCTCATCCAGATATACCTTTGCCCTTTCTCCACCACCTTCAACTTGCAACCACTCGAATCCCATACTACAAGAAGGCCCCCAGCATTCCCCTCCGCTGATTGGTAACAAAAATCACAATTCTTAGACCCCCATAATCTCCACACCAATCGATCCCTAATTTCCCCCATTTTTGTCTCTTGACAACACAATACAAATGGCATGTATTTCTTACACATCCTCATCACAGCCCTTCTCCTCACACCCTGAAACTTTTGACGAGCTTTGCCGACACGAGTAATTTTCTGAAAATTCTTTTACTGGTTTATTGCTTAAGGAGGAAACTGTGATTTCAAATGGTGCCTCAAGAGTCCCCGGTGACGGCCATGAAACTTTTGCACTCAAGCCAAGTTTCATTTTGCTGCTGGAGGGTTGAAGAACCGTCTAAATACAATTTCCAAGTTCGGATTTATTAAATGAAAAGAGTTATGATTTATAGAATGGGTTTAAGGATATATTAAGATTTCCTTTTTTTATTACTCCTGTGGGGTTCAAACGGCGCTGTGGTTCTTCCAGCCATGAAACTGTTGACAAGTATCACAGTGCAACCGGGATGGACCTTCAGTCTGTCACCCTGAAAGTTCTAGGTATCTGCACCATGATGCTTCTCTTAATTTCATGTCAAGAAAATACCTGCCATGAAATTCTTGAACATCTTCCCACTGTATGAGTATTTTCCAAAATGTTATTTTTATTTACTCGTGTCACGAAACTGTGCTCCCGAAAGCGCACGGGTAAAAAATTGCAGTAATTTATAGTAAGTACCGGATCGTTCACTGGAGGATGTGCGATGGAAGCAGGACCCACGTCGTTTACTAAGATTTTCCATTCGGTTACTCGTTTCAAGTTTTGCAAGGGTTTCTAACAACTACTTGACATAAATTAAACCAGATCATGAAAGCAGTAAAAATTATTCTACAAAGCATGGTAAACTAGATTGAGGAAAACAGGGAGGAAATAATAAAGATTGGACAAGATTCAGATGAAACACAATTAAACTTCCATTTTTATACACAGATCTTAGCTTGGGATAATCCTCTAGTTAGCTAACTCTCATGCTCTCTATACCATGTTCCCTTTAACAGACAGGTACTTACAGTAAGAGTTTACATGCTCTTAAGACAGCAATTTCTAAGATACCATAAACTCTTAACTCCCTTTGCAATGCCTTGCAAAAGTATGTTAATCATTTACGGTGGACGAGCAACACCTGTCAAATCATTAGTTGACTTGCCAAGTACGGCTATCATTCCCCCATGTCACACCCAAAGTTTCAAATCAAGCCCCAAACCATTCCATAACTCTCAAACCTTTTAACAGATGGACATCCCCTAATTCTTCCGAGTGACCTCTATGAAAGCATTTAAAAGGAAAGCAGTAAGAAAGCTGTAAAGAAAGCATTTAAATCTATCACTCGGAGTTGTTAAAAACGTCTCTTTCCGTTAGTATAAAAGAGCCCCTGGTCTTGGTGACCAGATGCAGATCAAGAACCTCCAAGACATCGATAAGCCACAGGGCTTACAACTCCTGGTCAGTTATGAGACACAAACTAAATGAAACAGATCCATAAATGAACGTATTCCGGATGTACTCACTCAAGACTCAATTCTAGACTTTGGCAGAAGAAGATAGTAGTCGAAGGAGTACTCGACCTTACCTTATAAATTCACCAAGGCCTATATGTTGCTCCTCTAATATTATTTATCACATCTCATCTACACCCAAGTGGATATTTGACTAAATGCGATATCTAATATCAGATTTCCAACACACAGCAGTTTTGAGAAGCAAATGAATATTTGAAAATCATTCCCTAAACAGGTACTAAACTCTCAATTAAAACACAGATCCTTTCAGTCTAGATGAGACCTAATCGCTGACTCTGCTTCTAAGCTCTCAAAATCAATCCCTAGTGGAATATGAATTAGTCATAACTGTCGAATCTATCCCTTACTCAGATCCGGATTTTATAAAGGAATTTTTGTTGGAAATTTATTATGCAACATCAGATTTATATCAAGACTTCTGTGTCCAAGGGGAAGGATCCCCAAAATAATGATATGACCGGAACATCTACATAATAGTATCATGCATACAAGTATATGAAAAGGAAAATAAAATACCCCAAAATATATGGTGGGGTTAGACAGAATGCGATACACAAAGATGGATTAGCCTGAGATGAGAAGAAATCGGCTAAAAAGAGTGCCAGAGATAGTTGGGGTTTTCCGGACTGCAAACATCTGCTGTCTGGTTCCCAATTATCCCAGATGAATGATTGATTTTAGACAAAAAGAATTCCAAACAACGGTGACCGCCGTCATTTAGTTTTCTTTTGTCTGTGAGTGGAAGAATAACCCACATGTTTCTTGCTGTAATATTTCTCAACTGATGTTGGTCGACATCAGTTGATACTATTGCAACTTGAATTCAGGTTGAGAAATTAAGATAAGGAAAATTAAAACTGTATCTGGTTAGGAGTTGGCTGAGTGACTAATCGAAACTCTTAGCGAAGAGAACGCTCGCCGAAGCTTCCACCAACCACTAACCAGATCATGCAAAATAACAGATAATGATTGACACACAGAAGACGGGTTAGTCGATATCCCTATGAAGGGACCTTTCACCAACATTAATCTGTGCGTTTCTCATTATCCGTTCATACACACAATGAAAGAGAAAAACATAAAAGTAAGAAAATATTTTTGGTATTGTGTGGGTGTTAAACACACAATAATTGGACACTAATGGGTTGAGATGTGTAATGGATAGAATTCAGGTGAATTGGGCCTAGGCCCAATACACCCATGCAACTTACACAACTCATGAAAGAAAATATTTTTGGAGTTTCCAAAATAGAAGGAATGGTTCAATTTGAATTATTGTAGTAATTCGAATTGAGAATGCATGAAGGATGAAGTATTACTTACTCAATTGGTCATTGCTAGAAATTGGAGCATCACCCAATTCGAATTATTGGCCAATTCGAATTAATTCGAATTGGACAATTCGAATTGGCGAAGTTCCTTTCTTTGCTCAAATTGACTAAGGTATTTACCTCAAAGGGAGGGTGAGTTCGAATTATACAGCAATTCGAATTAATTCGAATTGCAACAATTCGAATTGGTAGAGGATGGAAAATAAACTAAGGCATGAATGGGTGGCAATGGATACAATGTGGTTTTTAACCCAATTCGAATTTTAGTAGTTTGAATTAACTCGAATGACATAATTCTAATTGGTTGAAAACCACATGAAGAGAATAGTTTGGATATGCAATTCGAATTTCCTTCAGCAATTCGAATTAATTCGAATTGCCTCAATTCGAATCACATATTTTCAAACACAATTTTTGTTCTCACAAGTATGGGTTAGGTGAACACTGTACTGTAATGATGGTTTTAGATTTGCTAAATCCTTCATCTCACATCAGTGTCATTTCACAGCCACCCTAGTGAGATTTTCAAGAAATAAACAACTGCATGTCTAGTGGGTATTGGCCAGATTCAAACCCTATTGCTACAAACAAGAAATCAGAGATCAAAGAGCCTAAAACATCTAGTTATCTAAGAACTATATGAGTACACTAAGAACACTCAAGTTATCTAAGGTAGCATAAAATAAGATTAAGACAGGAAGAATAAAACTAAAACACAAATTAACACATACATTAAAAACATCTAAAACCTAAGAACACTTATTTGAAGCTCTAAGGCACTAAATCAAGCCAAAAACCCAACAAGCATGCATTTATTAAATTTGGATGTCAACTAGGACATAATAAATGTAACCTAGTTGAAACAAACAAACACTAAGCATTAATTTCTAAGGAAAGCATTAAAGAGTGCCAAAACAAATGGATAAAACCATTTCTGGAAATTTTCCTTGTATTGACACTTGAAAGCAAAATAAGAACCCAACACCATCATTAGCTTGAAGGTAGGGTTTATTCTAAATAGAAAGCATGTAAACATATGGAAAATGGCTACTCTAGGGGTTACACAAACTGCTTCTATACTAAACTAAGATTACAGCATGTAAAGCTTAAAATGCTTGCAAGAAAAATAAACTAAACTAATCTAAACTACCTACCTAACCCTTAAGGGGTGTGAACCTCCTGCTGTTCTTTTTGTTCCAAGCTGCTTTTTGGTTAAAATTCTTGATCTCTTGATTCTGTTGTGGAAGGTCTGCTTTTATAGACAATCTTCAAAACCCTAGGCCCACCAGTGTTGTGCACAGCTTTCTTTGGATGAATTGTTGAGTGAAGTTCGAATTATCTCAACCAATTCGAATTAATTCGAATTGTGAGATCTCTTCCTTGAGCTGGGGTTCTGGCCTTCAGTAGTCAATTCGAATTGTTGTGAATAATTCGAATTGATCTTTTCTCGAATTGGATGAGGGTTTCTGCTTGGCTCATTGCACTTTGTTGGCAATTCGAATTGTTTGTGCCAATTCGAATTAATTCGAACTTGGACAATTCGAATTGCCTCTTCTTCTTGCCTTTGGGTTTCTTCTCTCTTCATTCCCTAATTCGAATTAATTCGAACTTGAACAATTCGAACTAGGCTTCTTCTCTCCTAATTCGAATTAATTCGAACTTGAATAACTCGAACTAGCCTTCTGCATCCCTTCCAACACTTAACCAATTCTTTGCTCTCTTTAGCAATTCGAATTGTTGTGCAATTCGAATTAATTCGAATTGCTCACAATTCGAATTGTGCTTCAATCACTTAACCAAATTTTCAGTTGTGGGATTTTCAATCTTTTTCCCATCTTTTTGGATTTTTGTGGGCTCTTTTATTCTTTTGCCCATCTTTGCATTCCTTTTTCTTTTCTTTTTCCTTTTTTTTTTTCATGTTTTTGGATTTTTCTAACACAAATACAATTAAAATTGCATATTTTGTGTCTTTTTGTTACCGGCTCGATGTTTTTACAAACTCGCATTAATCTGTCAAATTCAACTGCTTTCTTATTGAAATAAGATGGAATCACGATCAAAATGTCCGTCTCAGACACGGAAATGGATTGGAAATAATGGACAATTTTGGCCATTATCAACATCCTCACATTTAATACTGATCGTCCCCGAGCAGTCAGAGTCAGTGCTCCTAGGAGCTTGGACTCTGCATATTCAATCCATTTGCGTGGCCTCAGAAATTTCATTCTTTTTATATTGGGATAAGACAATCAAAATTACAAGTATTAAACTCTCTTGGTTGCAGTGTTTAATGGAATGATACTTCTCACTTGAGTGAACATACAAATCAATCATTATTGTTAATTCTTCTTGAATATGTGTTTAGAAAATCACATTGGCTTAATTCTTGAATTCAAGCATGACATGAATCATTAATCAATTCAAAGCAGAGCCTCACATATAGTAGAGTCGGAAAGTTCACTCACTCTCAAGATTGGCTTTTATCATTAACGCTCAAGATCAAATTCAATTAAATTCTCCCATAAGCTTGCAATTTGACCAACTCGCCACCTGCTCATTTCCTCAAACCGAGATCCCGAGGTCTTATTCAAGGTTGTAACGGGGCATACGGTTGTAACATTTGGTAGGAAAAGGAATTATTGGGCTAAAAAGTGACATGACACCATCCCACCATAACTTGGCATTTTGTAGAATCTATAATCATCATCATTTCTATTTTTTTCTTTTGTTTTTTTTTTTTTATTGCATGACATTAGACTTTGTCTAATTTGCTTTGTCATTTGCAATTTATTCTTGTTGAATAGGTCTCAACTTCTCTCTTTTTTTTTTTTTTTGAATCGGTTTACAGCATACCGATTGATACATACTGGATGATCAAAAATTACTATGCCTTGATAGGATGGCTCATATACACTTGGGTTTGATTTTCTTGGTCTTTTTGTAAGGCTAGGAGTAATATAGAGGGCTTCAAAGAAAAATTAGGCTTAAAGGCTCAAAGTGGTTAATCCTAAAGGGAAAATGTTTTTGGGTTTGGAATTCAAACGAAAGCCAAAATTTGGGTTTTTCTAAGTGCCTCGATCATATGCTCGATTTCGGGAATATGGCATGGTCTTGAATCGGTCCCAATTGCAAGTTCTAGTGCCCTTTAATCGAATTGATTCACACAATCAAAGAAGTATTGAGTAAAAATGACTCGGCTCAGATCTCACAAGGGACGGTTTGATCATGTCATACATTTATTCTCAAACTTAACCTTTGAAAAATTCTTACAACTTACTCAATAAAATTCTCAACATGAAAGTTTGTTAGTCTTTCAAGTAATCATATCATTGGATTTTTATAGCTCAAAACTTCGAGAATTTATGTCATGCATATTTTTAATTGTTTTATCCCAATGTAATAGTCTGAAAATTTCGTCATCAGCCTAAATTCAACATGTGAATTTAGGTGACAGATTTATGTTTGTTTTATGCCGGTTTGTTTAATTGAAAGCAGTAAAAAGAGATACTGTGAACATGCAAGCATGTCACAGCTTGTTTTTGGCGTGACAGTCACTTATTCATCTTGGACTGTCACACATCTTTTTCAAATAAAGGAGAACTCAAGACGAAATTCTCTTGTGGAAAGCAATAAACGTACGACTGCCCAAAATACGTCGTACACCCATCATAACAGATAATTCTAAGGTTCGTTATACAGACACGACCTTAATTACAACCAGATATAAATACAGACAAAGCTGTACACTTGGATAGGTTAGCGTCAGAGATCAGTCAGAAAGTTACCAAAATACAGTTCCAGTCGGTCCAGTCAAAAGTGAATCTTTACAGATTCAGTCCTTCTCCAGCATCTCTCCCCGCTATCCTTGGAAGAAAATTCTGCTCCAATGGACGAAGTTTGTTAGGCTGCAGGGCAAACAGTAATCTCCCTCGTCATCCTGATTCTCTAGCACTTTTTGGCAGTAGACTCTGGGTCCTTGGTCAATGAACAGATCAGGAGTCTCCAGGCTTTCCATCAACCATGCAAAGACGCGGTTGCCCACATATGCCATGATTGATTCGTCCGTCACCATCTTGTCGATCATCGCTATTCCTTGCTGGACCTGTTCATTGTCCAGCTTGCTGAGCAGCATAAATCCTCTGACAAAGATTGAGGCCTTGTGGCTGTCCTCAATCCCTTCCTTTAGCAGCTCACAAGCCAGAGTCTCATTTCCTGCTCCGAATGCCTGCAGGGCTGGGATGAGTTTCAGGTTATAGTTGCCCGCTTCTACGCATTTGGCCATGAGTGCCTCTTTTTGCGGTTCCAACCTCTGCTCCCACATCTTGATGATGGTGGTTTCCAGTTCGCACCTTTTGTAGACGATGGGAAGATCAGCTGCGTCTCTTAGCTTGGTGCACACTCCTCTGACCCTCCAAACTTTCTTAATGCAATCCTCTCCGATGCGGGAGAGGATTTCTCCTAGGAGCTCCACTGGCAGATCCAGTAGTTGGGTTTCTTCCTCGTGATCTTCGTTCTGTGCTAGGGGAATGATGTCTCTGAAAAGACATGGAGAGATGATTAGGTCTGAGACCCTCAGCCTAATACCTTCAGCCACTTCAAAGTACAGTTCACTTTCTAGCACCTGTCTCACTTGAGGCACACTATGAAAGTCCAAGTGGTCAGATTATCAAATCTACTCTTATTATAACAAAAATAAGGAAAGCAAGAGAGAGAGAAGGATCCTGGATCCTTAGGAATTTTTCTTAGACTATAAATAATCTAAGATGTTTTTGGGTGGTCAAGGGACCAAAAAGAGAAAATTTTGTAGGTTATTGAGCCTACGAAGGAATTCGATTTTTATCACTTAAAAAGTGATTTAAATCATGTGAGGTAAGGAAGATAAGAGATTAATGATGAAAATCGGATACAAGCGATAAATCATACAATTACTAGTATGTATAATGGACCATGACCAAAAATAAAAAATAAAGATAAAAATAGACATGCATACATACAAAAGGCGATTTTTGGATTTTTATGAAAAGGTGTTGACTTGTTTATTTAATGAAATTGGGGGTGTAAGTGGTCCCCCATTTGGATTTTGTTTTGGAAAGTGGGTTTTTAAGGAATAAAACAAAACATCCCTTGCAAGTATTTCCCACTTGTTCCAAGCTGACAAAGATCAAACACTTAAACAAAGAAATACTGAAAATTTGTCTTTTTACACATAAATGCCATGCCAAAAGTGTTGGAAAAATTTTGGCATGGTTTCGGCTGTACCATGTGTCCCGAATGTGCAAAAATCAACTTCTAGAGTTGAGTTTGCAATATGTGGGCAACATGTACCCGACAAAAGCATTTATTGCCAAAGTATTCATATAATATTATACATGCAAACATTAACAGAAACGCGAACAGTTGATCCATCTATACTACTGTAATGTACTAATGTCACCAACAAAACTCATGCCTTAAAAACATGAATTTTGCAGATAGTATCGATATGCATTTTCAGTCATCATCAACAATTATCTACTGAAAAACCACACAGTGGCTGAACCAAGCATGACCACCTTGTTAACCCTATTCACAGATTAGCAAAACACAAATACAGATAACACAAATACACACAAAGACACAAATGGAACAACAATACTGCAATATGAACAAAAATCAAATCTTTAAGGGTTTTGAGACCCTCATTTTCAAAATAAAAGAATTTCCCTTCACAGAAACACTCGACTCCATCAATGGCATTTTCACAAAAAGCCCTAAAAAAAAATTAGGTTCTGCCCTAGTGGTTTTATCCTTATTCCCGAACAACCTAACACATTCCGGGCACATTCCGACCATCCCCATCATGAAAAATGAAACACATTCCCTCCCCCAACCTCGATTTCGCAAGGAATACGAAGAGACAAACTAAAAACTGCGAAAACCGAGTGCGAAAATGGAAAAGAAACACTTACCCCCTGCTCCCACTTGGATTAGACGAAGAAGAAGCCATTTCCGAGTGATTTGGCCGGAGGAAAGCTTGAAATAAGCGACTGGTTTTCGCGAGGGGGAAGGGTTTGCGAGAGAGAAAACACGGGTGTTTTGGAAATGTGAAAAGTGAAAGTGATGGAAGTGGGGGGAAACACGGATATATAAAGGATTTGGAAGGGGAGTTCGAATTATTGCATCAATTCGAATGAATTCGAATTGATGCTTCCTGTGAGAGATGCGAGTTATTCAAGCCAATTCGAATGAATTCGAATTGGCTTGAAAAACAGAGAAACCAAGCAAGTTCGAATTGTTGAGATCAATTCGAATTAATTCGAATTGACTCACAATTCGAACTTGAGAATGTGGGCAAAACTTTTGCACAAGGCTGAAATGAGCTAATTCGAATTATTCAGGCAATTCGAATTAATTCGAATTGCTAGAATAACTCGAATTGCTCACTTGCTGAGGAAAATGCCTTGTGCCTGCCAATTCGAATTAGTTAGGCAATTCGAATTAATTCGAATTGCCTTATAATTCGAATTGCACTACTTGGCCTATATTACTCCGAAAATTTGTTTGCCTTGGTTGCCAATTCGAATTTTCATGGCAATTCGAATTAATTCGAATTGCTAGAATAACTCGAATTAACAGATCCGAGAGTGAAAAATTCCAAGGCAAAATGTCTTATGTGGTATGTTCCAAACAATTCGAATTAATTCGAATTTTCTTGAAATGAGAAGTATACCACATTCAAGACTTAGGAAAAATTTTTGGGTTTTTCAAAAAATTATATGAATTCAAAAGCAAACATATCTACACCGAATGAGAATCTAAAACATATTGCTTGCATAAATTAGGTTGGGTTAACATTTTATTTTATGAATGTATTCTGGATTTTAGATTTCTCTAAATTCCAAAATTACCCTCCATTAAATATAATGTTACCCCAACCGGGAACCTGGTTTTTGGAAGCTTTATCTTTCTTTTTGTTGGTTCCTCGAATTCCTGCAAAACAATTATGAAAAGGTATTAGGTTTTCTCCAAATATCAACATCCTCACATTTAGAGTCTTAGTACTCTAAATGTTCACTTGATTTTTGGATACTTTGTCCCAATAAAATAAATGAAGAAAGTAATAAAAAAGTAAGTAAATATATGTATAATATTTATTGAACATAAGCCGGTTCTGTTGTCATCTGAGCTTCTTTTTCGGGGTCGAACTGCCCAAGATACTCCTTCAGTCTATGTCCATTCACCACCAGCTCTCCCTTGTCAGTCCGGATCCTGACAGCTCCACTTTCAAACACGTGCATCACTTCGTATGGCCCTTCCCATCTGGATTTAAGCTTTCCGGGGAATAGCTTCAACCTAGAATTAAATAACAAGACATTCTGGCCAACATAGAAGTGTTTAGATTTAATACGACGATCGTGTAACTTCTGGGTCCGCTCTTTATAAATCCTCGAGCTTTCATAAGCTTGCGTACGTATTTCCTCAATTTCATTGATGTCCAACTTGCGCTTACTCTGAGCAACTCGGGAGTCAAAATTGAGCATCCGTACGGCCCAGTAAGCCTTATGCTCTAGTTCTACGGGCAAATGACAGGCTTTTCCGAAGATGAGTCTGTAAGGAGACATCCCAATGGGAGTCTTGAATGCAGTGCGGTATGCCCATAAAGCATCATTGAGCTTACGTGACCAATCTTTGCGAGTTGTCCCCACAGTGGCCTCGAGTATATGTTTGATTTCGCGGTTAGAGACCTCGACCTGACCACTGGTTTGGGGATGATAAGGCGTGCCGATCTTGTGGAGAATCCCATTTTTGCTCATGAGATTTGCAAATGCTTTATTAACAAAATGGGTTCCTCCATCTGATATGATCACCCTGGGTACACCAAATCTATTGAAAATGTTATTTTTCAAAAATTTGACGACCTGGTTGCCATCATTGGTTGGCAGTGCAACAGCCTCAACCCACTTGGAAACGTAATCGACAGCTACCAAGATGTAATGGTTCCCATCAGATGTCGGAAATGGTCCCATGAAGTCAATACCCCATACATCGAAAATCTCGAGAGTGAGAATTCCTTGTTGAGGCATCTCATCCTTCTTGGAGATATTCCCTAGTCTTTGGCATCTGTCGCAAGCTTTAACAAACGCTTTGCAATCCTCGTAAATGGTAGGCCAATAAAAACCGCACTCGAGCATCTTATGGGCTGTTCGAGTGGGGCCATGGTGACCTCCATATTCCGATTCATGGCATTTCTTAGCGATTTGGTAAGCCTCGTGCTCAGTTACACATCGTCTAATAATCGAATCTGCACAATGCTTGAAGAGGTAAGGGTCTTCCCAGAAGTAGTTAACTACATCTCGGTTGAACCTCACTTTGTGGCCTCTGCTTTGAAATGGTGGGGTTATTCCGCATGCTAAAAAGTTAGCAATATTGGAAAACCACGGACAAGCTTGATCATGAAGATGCAAGGCGAACAATTGCTCGTCCGGAAAATTCTCATTTACGGCTAGCTCATTTTTATCATTTTCTAGTCCAGACAAATGGTCAGCAGCACCATTGTCTCTGCCTTTTCTATCTTTTATTATGATGTTAAATTCTTGCAACAAAAGTACCCACCTGATTAATCGAGGTTTGGCGTCTTGTTTGCTAAACAAGTATCTCAGTGCAGAGTGATCTTACACTGTGGTTTTCGTACCAATGAGGTATTGTCTGAATTTGTCAAACGCAAAAACCACAGCATACATCTCCTTCTCCGTGGTGGTGTAGTTGATTTGGGCCTCATTCAGGGCATGACTTGCGTAATGAATTACGCAATGCTTCCCTTCCTTATGTTGCCCAAGAACTGCACCCACGGCGAGATCACTTGCATCACACATTACCTCGAAAGGCATTGACCAATCGGGTGGTTGTACTATTGGAGCAGAAATCAACATTTCTTTGAGCGTGTCAAAGGCTTGAACACACGCTTCATTTATTACAAAAGGGTTTTCTTTACAAAGCAAGTTAGTGAGCGGCTTGGCAATTTTAGAAAAGTCTTTTATGAATCTCCGGTAGAAACCGGCATGCCCTAAGAAACTCCTAACTGTTTTAATAGAATTAGGCAATGGGAGGTTTGAGATGACTGAGACCTTAGCTCTGTCGACTTCGATACATGCGCGCGAGATGCGGTGACCCAACACTATTCCTTCGGTGACCATGAAATGGCACTTCTCCCAGTTCAAAACTAGGTTGGTGTCCTCACATCTTTTCAAAATTTGTGCAAGATTAGTCAAACATTCATCAAAAGTATCTCCATACACAGAGAAGTCATCCATGAAAACTTCAATGCATTTTTCGATAAATTCTGAGAAAATTGACATCATGCATCGTTGAAATGTGGCAGGCGCATTACAAAGTCCAAAAGGCATGCGTCTGTACGCAAAAGTTCCATATGGGCATGTGAACGTGGTCTTGTCGTGATCCTCACTGGCTATTACAATCTGATTATAGCCAGAGTACCCATCCAAAAAGCAGTAGTACTCCCTTCCGGCCAACCTCTCCAGCATCTGATCAATGAATGGCAAGGGGAAATGGTCCTTCCTGGTAGCGGTATTGAGCTTCCGGTAGTCGATGCAAACTCTCCAACCGGTCACTGGACGCGTCGCCACTTCTTCTCCTTGCTCATTAGTCGTTACACAGATCCCCCCACGTTTCGGTACGACCTGCACTGGGCTAACCCATTTGCTATCAGAGATAGGATAGATGATACCAGCATCTAAGAGCTTGATGACTTCTTTCCTTACCACTTCCTGCATATGGGGGTTCAGACGCCTTTGTGGTTGCCTTGAGGGCTTATACTCCTCTTCCATTAAAATTCTGTGCATGCAAACAGAGGGGCTTATTCCTTTTATATCAGAAATGGTCCATCCGATTGCATGTACATATTTCTTTAGAATATCTACCAGAGCTTTTTCTTGTTCTTGTGTCAGCTTGGCTGACACAATCACCGGTAATCTTTTATGTTCAGCGAGAAAAACGTACTTAAGATGATCCGGAAGTATTTTAAGTTCAAGCTCTGGTGGGCATTCAACGGAAGGCAGCAATTTGCGAGAAATGGGTGGGAGAGAGAGATCAGATTTACCTTCAGGATCCTGTGTCAGTACAGGATCCATTTCTTCCTCAGCAGTGCTCTCCTCTTCCTCCGGGATGAACTCAACTCCATCGAATTCTTCAAGGTCCCCAGAGATAGGATCCTCGAAGTGGACAGCGTTGCAGCTCCTTGATTGCTCTGCACCTTCAGGCTTCAGTACCTGTTTTGAAACTTTGCTCGGCCCATCAGTCACAGAGTCTATGCTCTCATCCTCACTCCTACTATCTATTACATCAAAAGTGGAACAAGATCCCTCAGACGGGAACTTCTGCAGCTTTCCCATGTTGAAATCCAATTCTTCTTCTCCGACTCGGAGCTTGATTTGATTTGATCGAGCGTCTATAAGTGCACCGCTGGTTGAGAGAAAGGGGCGGCCTAAGATCAGTGGCATCTCGTAGTCCTCCTCTATATCCAAAATAATGAAGTCGACGGGAAAGAGAGTCCCTCCCGTCTTGACAATTACGTCCTTCAGGATTCCGATTGGATGGGTAATTGATCGGTCTGCCAGCTGTAACTTCATTGTAACCGGTTCAATTGTCCCCAAGTGAAGACGTTTCACCATGGTAAGTGGCATAACGTTGATGCTCGATCCCAGATCGCACAACCCTTTTCCAACATTAGTTTTCCCGATGTGGATTGGCAATGTAATGCATCCTGGATCTTCCTTCTTCTCCGGTAGCACTCTTTGGATAATGGCACTGCAGCTACTGTTCAAAATCACTACTTCCTCCTGCTCAGCTTTTCTCCTCCCTGAAATCATTTCTTTAAGAAATTTAGCATAGACGGGCATTTCTGAAATCATTTCGACCAATGGAATAGTGATCTCGACAGCTTTCAGTCTTTGTAAAAACCTTTTAAATTTTTCATCTTGCTCCTTATTTTTAAGACGTGCCGGGTATGGCACCCTTGCCATGTACTTATTATTATTAGTTTTTGGTGGTAAAGAGAAGGAAGTTGTACCTTCAACCCTACCCTTTTCAGCTCCCTTTGCAGCTTCAGCCTGCGAAATAGCTGTTTCGGATTTGTCCTTGTCCAATTCAATACCATCTCCTCCTTCGATCCTTTCACTTCCTTTTTCACCCTCCACTAGATCCTTTTCCTCCTCGGCCATCTCCTTTCCATGTCCAACAATTCCTTTCAGAGTCTTGCCTCCCCGCAATGTGATTGCTTTACACTGCGGGTTAGCTTCAGTACTGCTCGGAAGTGTTCCTTTCCCCCTGTTCTGTAGTTCCTTGGCCAATTGGGTGACTTGCGTCTCCACATTCTTGATTGATGACTGCAGTTGCTGATTTATATCCTTCTGGTTGGCTATAAATTCAGTCATCAGGTTCTCCAAACGAGATGGTGGCCTTTGGTTATATTGCTGATTCTGATCAGGTTGGGGCTGGAAATTCTGGAAATTCTGGCCTTGGTTCTGATTAGGCCTTTGTTGGATTTGAGGTTGGAAATTCTGATTCGGATTTTGAAAGTTCTGCACTCTTTGCTGGACGAATCCTTGATTCTGAGGTCTGAAGTTTTGCTGAGGGTTTTGGAACTGGTTGGGCTGGTTTGGCTGCAAGAAATGCGCGTTAAGTGCATTGTTGTTGGAATAAGAGAGGTTGGGATGGCGATTTTGGTAGTTCCCGGCATAATTACAGCTTTCGGTAGCTATCTGTTGACATGTGTCAGTTGGATGAGGTCCCTGACACAGTCCACAGACAACTCCCGATTGCTGTGGTTGAACTTGGTCTGATGAGGTTCCTGCCTGAGAAGCGTCCGTTCCCTTCCCTTTATCCTGACTCAGCTGTATCGCAGCTACCTGTTCTTGCAGTTTTTCAAAATCTGTTTTCCCTTCACTTACAGCAAAGACTTTTCTAGGAGGATTCTCCTTCCTATCGTCTGTGTTTAGGATGGATCTGTTGACAGACATTGTCTCAATCTTCTCCCAAGCTTGGTCCATAGGCAAGTGGAGTAAATGTCGTCCGCCAGCGGCGTCTAACATTGTTCTCCATGGATGGGTGAGTCCTCCGTAGAATTTCCTCAATTGCTCCCATGGTGCGTACCCATGTTGGGGGCATCGCCTGATGAGGCCCAAGAATCTCTCTTTCGCATCATATAATGATTCGTCTGGCTTCATTTTAAAATCTCCAATCTTAGCTCTTCCTTCCTCAATCTTTGATTCTGGAAAATAATTCAGCAAAAAGCTCCTCACCAAGTCTGCCCAAGTGCTCCGCAGATTGATAGGCAATGACTTATACCAGTCCCTGACACCACTATACAAAGAAAATGGAAACAACATTAGCCTTATAGCATCAGGAGAGACTCCCTGATTTTTGATCGTGTCGCAGAGCTCCAGGAAGGTCTGGAGATGATCATGAGGATCCTCATGATTTGCGCCGCAGAACTGATTGTTTTGCACCAAATTAATGAGTGCCGGTTTGAGCTCGAAATTGCGTGCAGGAAAATGTGCTCTCCCAGGTCCATCCAGATAGGGCTCTACAATTGGTTGCATGAAGTCTGCTGCTGCTTGCTGCTGCTGTTGATTTCCTTGTTCAGCTTGGTTCTGGTACTGTTGGTGATAATTTGGAAATTGCTGGAAGTTATGTGGATCTTGTGGGTTGTTCTGAAATTGATCTGGATTGAAAGCTTGGTTTTGGTACTGTTGGTTTGGTATGTTTTGGTTTTGGTGAAATTGATTTACGGGTGGTGGTGGTTGTTGGTGGAATTGCTGGTATTGTTGCTGATTAGGATTTGGTAGATTCTCCTCTTCGTTGGCACGATTAGGATGCTCTACCACTCCTCCGTCAGCTCCATTACCAGGGTTATTTGGTGGTTGGTCTATGGGTAAGATCGGGGGAATGTTTTGGTTTTCTGCCATATCTAATAGATCGCTGCTTGATGTTTCAGGTGAAGTGCGGCTCCGACGCTCCTGCTCCTTCCGTCTTCTGGCTTCTGCCCTCAGTTGGCGAGCGGTCCTTTCTATTTCTAGATCGAACGGTAGCTCCGGTAATGTGCTCCTTCTCCGTTGCATAAGCAGTTGGTATCAAACTTTTGACAGTACCTGTACAACCCCCAGGTTAGTAACAGTTCAAGAACATATACAATAACTATCTATGAGTAAATCAGGAATGTAATTCTCCTAGTAAACGGCGCTGCATCCTCCCCGGCAGCGGCGCCATGAAACTTTTGACGAGCTTCGCCGACACGAGTAATTTTCTGAAAATTCTTTTACTGGTTTATTGCTTAAGGAGGAAACTGTGATTTCAAATGGTGCCTCAAGAGTCCCCGGCAACGGCGCCATGAAACTTTTGACGAGCTTCGCCGACACGAGTAATTTTCTGAAAATTCTTTTACTGGTTTATTGCTTAAGGAGGAAACTGTGATTTCAAATGGTGCCTCAAGAGTCCCCGGTGACGGCCATGAAACTTTTGCACTCAAGCCAAGTTTCATTTTGCTGCTGGAGGGTTGAAGAACCGTCTAAATACAATTTCCAAGTTCGGATTTATTAAGTGAAAAGAGTTATGATTTATGGAATGGGTTTAAGGATATATTAAGATTTCCTTTTTTTATTACTCCTGTGGGGTTCAAACGGCGCTGTGGTTCTTCCAGCCATGAAACTGTTGACAAGTATCACAGTGCAACCGGGATGGACCTTCAGTCTGTCACCCTGAAAGTTCTAGGTATCTGCACCATGATGCTTCTCTTAATTTCATGTCAAGAAAATACCTGCCATGAAATTCTTGAACATCTTCCCACTGTATGAGTATTTTCCAAAATGTTATTTTTATTTACTCGTGTCACGAAACTGTGCTCCCGAAAGCGCACGGGTCAAAAATTGCAGTAATTTATAGTAAGTACCGGATCGTTCACTGGAGGATGTGCGATGGAAGCAGGACCCACGTCGTTTACTAAGATTTTCCATTCGGTTACTCGTTTCAAGTTTTGCAAGGGTTTCTAACAACTACTTGACATAAATTAAACCAGATCATGAAAGCAGTAAAAATTATTCTACAAAGCATGGTAAACTAGATTGAGGAAAGCAATTAAATCTATACTACGAAAGCAATTTAAACTTATGCTACACTATCTAGAAAGCAGGTTAAATATGACAGAAGGGACAGGGAGGAAATAATAAAGATTGGACAAGATTCAGATGAAACACAATTAAACTTCCATTTTTATACACAGATCTTAGCTTGGGATAATCCTCTAGTTAGCTAACTCTCATGCTCTCTATACCATGTTCCCTTTAACAGACAGGTACTTACAGTAAGAGTTTACATGCTCTTAAGACAGCAATTTCTAAGATACCATAAACTCTTAACTCCCTTTGCAATGCCTTGCAAAAGTATGTTAATCATTTACGGTGGACGAGCAACACCTGTCAAATCATTAGTTGACTTGCCAAGTACTGCTATCATTCCCCCATGTCACACC
The DNA here is from genome assembly GCA_030278955.1 of Hygrophila difformis. NCBI lineage: Eukaryota > Viridiplantae > Streptophyta > Magnoliopsida > Lamiales > Acanthaceae > Hygrophila > Hygrophila difformis. The sequence goes on along the minus strand of JAOANR010000006.1, from coordinate 26,945,168 downwards.
CAAAGTTTCAAATCAAGCCCCAAACCATTCCATAACTCTCAAACCTTTTAACAGATGGACAACCCCTAATTCTTCCGAGTGACGTCTATGAAAGCATTTAAAAGGAAAGCAGTAAGAAAGCTGTAAAGAAAGCATTTAAATCTATCACTCGGAGTTGTTAAAAACGTCTCTTTCCGTTAGTATAAAAGAGCCCCTGGTCTTGGTGACCAGATGCAGATCAAGAACCTCCAAGACATCGATAAGCCACAGGGCTTACAACTCCTGGTCAGTTATGAGATACAAACTAAATGAAACAGATCCATAAATGAACCTATTCCGGATGTACTCACTCAAGACTCAATTCTAGACTTTGGCAGAAGAAGATAGTAGTCGAAGGAGTACTCGACCTTACCTTATAAATTCACCAAGGCCTATATGTTGCTCCTCTAATATTATTTATCACATCTCATCTACACCCAAGTGGATATTTGACTAAATGCGATATCTAATATCAGATTTCCAACACACAGCAGTTTTGAGAAGCAAATGAATATTTGAAAATCATTCCCTAAACAGGTACTAAACTCTCAATTAAAACACAGATCCTTTCAGTCTAGATGAGACCTAATCGCTGACTCTGCTTCTAAGCTCTCAAAATCAATCCCTAGTGGAATATGAATTAGTCATAACTGTCGAATCTATCCCTTACTCAGATCTGGATTTTATAAAGGAATTTTTGTTGGAAATTTATTATGCAACATCAGATTTATATCAAGACTTCTGTGTCCAAGGGGAAGGATCCCCAAAATAATGATATGACCGGAACATCTACATAATAGTATCATGCATACAAGTATATGAAAAGGAAAATAAAATACCCCAAAATATATGGTGGGGTTAGACAGAATGCGATACACAAAGATGGATTAGCCTGAGATGAGAAGAAATCGGCTAAAAAGAGTGCCAGAGATAGTTGGGGTTTTCCGGACTGCAAACATCTGCTGTCTGGTTCCCAATTATCCCAGATGAATGATTGGTTTTAGACAAAAAAAATTCCAAACAACGGTGACCACCGTCATTTAGTTTTCTTTTGTCTGTGAGTGGAAGAATAACCCACATGTTTCTTGCTGTAATATTTCTCAACTGATGTTGGTCGACATCAGTTGATACTATTGCAACTTGAATTCAGGTTGAGAAATTAAGATAAGGAAAATTAAAACTGTATCTGGTTAGGAGTTGGCTGAGTGACTAATCGAAACTCTTAGCGAAGAGAACGCTCGCCGAAGCTTCCACCAACCACTAACCAGATCATGCAAAATAACAGATAATGATTGACACACAGAAGACGGGTTAGTCGATATCCCTATGAAGGGACCTTTCACCAACATTAATCTGTGCGTTTCTCATTATCCGTTCATACACACAATGAAAGAGAAAAACATAAAAGTAAGAAAATATTTTTGGTATTGTGTGGGTGTTAAACACACAATAATTGGACACTAATGGGTTGAGATGTGTAATGGATAGAATTCAGGTGAATTGGGCCTAGGCCCAATACACCCATGCAACTTACACAACTCATGAAAGAAAATATTTTTGGAGTTTCCAAAATAGAAGGAATGGTTCAATTTGAATTATTGTGGTAATTCGAATTGAGAATGCATGAAGGATGAAGTATTACTTACTCAATTGGTCATTGCTAGAAATTGGAGCATCACCCAATTCGAATTATTGGCCAATTCGAATTAATTCGAATTGGACAATTCGAATTGGCGAAGTTCCTTTCTTTGCTCAAATTGACTAAGGTATTTACCTCAAAGGGAGGGTGAGTTCGAATTATACAGCAATTCGAATTAATTCGAATTGCAACAATTCGAATTGGTAGAGGATGGAAAATAAACTAAGGCATGAATGGGTGGCAATGGATACAATGTGGTTTTTAACCCAATTCGAATTTTAGTAGTTCGAATTAACTCGAATGACATAATTCGAATTGGTTGAAAACCACATGAAGAGAATAGTTTGGATATGCAATTCGAATTTCCTTCAGCAATTCGAATTAATTCGAATTGCCTCAATTCGAATCACATATTTTCAAACACAATTTTTGTCCTCACAAGTATGGGTTAGGTGAACACTGTACTGTAATGATGGTTTTAGATTTGCTAAATCCTTCATCTCACATCAGTGTCATTTCACAGCCACCCTAGTGAGATTTTCAAGAAATAAACAACTGCATGTCTAGTGGGTATTGGCCAGATTCAAACCCTATTGCTACAAACAAGAAATCAGAGATCAAAGAGCCTAAAACATCTAGTTATCTAAGAACTACATGAGTACACTAAGAACACTCAAGTTATCTAAGGTAGCATAAAATAAGATTAAGACAGGAAGAATAAAACTAAAACACAAATTAACACATACATTAAAAACATCTAAAACCTAAGAACACTTATTTGAAGCTCTAAGGCACTAAATCAAGCCAAAAACCCAACAAGCATGCATTTATTAAGTTTGGATGTCAACTAGGACATAATAAATGTAACCTAGTTGAAACAAACAAACACTAAGCATTAATTTCTAAGGAAAGCATTAAAGAGTGCCAAAACAAATGGATAAAACCATTTCTGGAAATTTTCCTTGTATTGACACTTGAAAGCAAAATAAGAACCCAACACCATCATTAGCTTGAAGGTAGGGTTTATTCTAAATAGAAAGCATGTAAACATATGGAAAATGGCTACTCTAGGGGTTACACAAACTGCTTCTATACTAAACTAAGATTACAGCATGTAAAGATTAAAATGCTTGCAAGAAAAATAAACTAAACTAATCTAAACTACCTACCTAACCCTTAAGGGGTGTGAACCTCCTGCTGTTCTTTTTGTTCCAAGCTGCTTTTTGGTTAAAATTCTTGATCTCTTGATTCTGTTGTGGAAGGTCTGCTTTTATAGACAATCTTCAAAACCCTAGGCCCACCAGTGTTGTGCACAGCTTTCTTTGGATGAATTGTTGAGTGAAGTTCGAATTATCTCAACCAATTCGAATTAATTCGAATTGTGAGATCTCTTCCTTGAGCTGGGGTTCTGGCCTTCAGTAGTCAATTCGAATTGTTGTGAATAATTCGAATTGATCTTTTCTCGAATTGGATGAGGGTTTCTGCTTGGCTCATTGCACTTTGTTGGCAATTCGAATTGTTTGTGCCAATTCGAATTAATTCGAACTTGGACAATTCGAATTGCCTCTTCTTCTTGCCTTTGGGTTTCTTCTCTCTTCATTCCCTAATTCGAATTAATTCGAACTTGAACAATTCGAACTAGGCTTCTTCTCTCCTAATTCGAATTAATTCGAACTTGAATAACTCGAACTAGCCTTCTGCATCCCTTCCAACACTTAACCAATTCTTTGCTCTCTTTAGCAATTCGAATTGTTGTGCAATTCGAATTAATTCGAATTGCTCACAATTCGAATTGTGCTTCAATCACTTAACCAAATTTTCAGTTGTGGGATTTTCAATCTTTTTCCCATCTTTTTGGATTTTTGTGGGCTCTTTTATTCTTTTGCCCATCTTTGCATTCCTTTTTCTTTTCTTTTTCCTTTTTTTCATGTTTTTGGATTTTTCTAACACAAATACAATTAAAATTGCATATTTTGTGTCTTTTTGTTACCGGCTCGATGTTTTTACAAACTCGCATTAATCTGTCAAATTCAACTGCTTTCTTATTGAAATAAGATGGAATCACGATCAAAATGTCCGTCTCAGACACGGAAATGGATTGGAAATAATGGACAATTTTGGCCATTATCACACCCCCATTGAGACCCCTCAAATTACAAGTGATTAACTTCATAATTAAAGCTTCATCAATCAACAGACCCTTCCCTCATCTTCCTTCCATCTCTTCCCATACTTTCTTAATTGTCTCATCCCTCCCCTTTAAGCATCCCAATCCCAATTTTATGGCAAGATCATAGGTAGCTTCTGCTTCTGTAAAATCCAACAGTCGCATACCCCCGGGCATTTGCATTGTAGTGAATTGGAGGGTAGCGAAACACTCCCCCTCAGCAGCCCTGACCACCAATCCTGAAGTTGCTGCTTTTAGCGCCCTTTTGCCCGCCTTCCTTCCACCCTTCCGCCCTCTAGTCTTCTGTTTAGGCATGCCCATCAAAACTTTTGCCAAAGCCTCCTCCACTACCTCCAATCGATTCCGCTCCTCCAACCTAGAACTCCTATCCGAAAGCTGCATACTCGTTCGGCCACTCTTCACCATACCAACTTGCTGGCCGATCTGAACTCCCCGAGCCTCCTGCATCCCATCATTCGAACCATCTACCGACACCACTCTCTCAGCCACGATAGCGATCGGTTTCAGAGGGCACTCTCTTCCACCCATATCTGACTTATCTACGTTCTCTGGATTTACACTCTGATCCACCGCCTCACTGAGTTGTATCTCGTCATTTATTAAGTCAATTTGGCCTTCATACATCGTACTCAATCCATCCATATCGCTTATGGGCTTTTCAAAAGATACATCAGAACCCAACCCACCCTCCTTATTCCCCACACTCGGCCCAACACCATCCGGCCCCAAGTCCTCCTTATTCCCCACACTCAGCCCAACACCATGAGGCCTCAGGCCCACTTCCTTAAAACACTCTACTCTCCCATATCCCTTTTTTGCTGGGCTGACCGAGCCTCCTACTCCATCACCTCCCTCCACAACCCCCCGACCAAGATCTTGGAAGGTGCGTACACCTCCCTCTTTATTAATAATACTCGAGTGTGCCGTCCCATTTGAAAGCAGGTTACAAACCCCATGCATATCATCGTGAGGCTGTTCCACTCCCACACGCTCGCAAGACCCGGACCTCCTATTCACCCCTTTCATGCCCAATGGGAGCATCCCCCCGTTCTCTGACGGAGCAACCGCCGTGACTTCCACTTCCGCCACCTTCGCCATCCCATCAGCCCTATCTCCCAAAACTTCCTCCTCCACCATAGCAGGATCACCATAGATAGCAGCTATTCGAATATTAGCAACAAAATTTTCAACTTTTACCGCCATCTCCAATGGAATAGTGGAATTTCCATGCACTGCGACAAGCAATCTGGCACGATCTAATCTCCGTCTTTCTAGTGTCTCTCCTTCAATGTTTATCAGCCTTCCCCATCCACCAACAATCCTCCTAAAATTCTCTACGCACCATGCATTGAATGGTAGACCATATACATGAACCCAAAAGAGGTGTTTCTTCTCCAATGTCCTTACCGTCCATCTCCTCTTCCAGTCCACCCACTCGATATCCCTTCGATCCGAGACATACTTCACCCTATCCTCTTGGTTCTTGAAAATAGCCACCATCAAATGACCTCCACCGTAAATCATCTCCCCATACTCCCCATACATGCACGCCATCCAGTCTTGAAGATCCGCCACTGCTTCCAGCTTTTTTATTCTTATCACCACCGATCGCTCAAGCCAACCATTGGCATTTCTGTCCACCACGAGAGGAACTGCATGTGAAACCCTACCCTTATACACTCTGCGTACCTCTTCTCCACTTCCTTTGAGAACCTCCGCAAACGATCTCTCGTCTCTCCATGCGCCCAAATAACCCAACTTCCCGCTCTCGCCCTTCTTTTCATCATGGCAAACCCTAGACCCACCTGTCTGCTTTTGCATCCATCTGAGATTATAACTATCATCCGTCCTTTTCTTCATTGGGGTAGCCCAGTTCACCCGGAGCTGCTTGCCAAACCACACAGAGTCATTCAGTTGCCTGATAACCTTCTCCGCTGCCAGTCTATCGACAAACCTAAAGAAACCAAATTTGGTGCCATTTCCCGGCCACTCTCTCCTGGGAAAAAACCATCCCCACACCTTGGCAACCCTATCAACTTTTTTAAACACCTCACTACCCGCCACCTTCACTGGAATATTGCCCACATAGACGCCAAACAGCTTCCGTGCCGACTTGCCCTCCCCATTCTTCGCCGGACTTGTGCTCCCCATTCGCCGGACTCTCTTTCATCACGAGTTAATTGCAATCCTTGGTGACAAAGCATTATTATAACTAGATTTTTTCACCCGCGCTTCGCGTACGGGTATTAATTTTTTAATAAAAACTTATTAACTTAATTAATTTAAAATTATATATTATTATTTTAGTATATTTATAAAAATATAATTTTTAATAAAATATAATTTCTATTTTTTTTGAAAATGACAGAATAATTTTTTTCCATAATACATATACCAAGTATTATTCAATTATACCTGGTTTCACAAAAAAAAAAGTATAATTCAATTGTTATATAAATAAAATATAAATAAAAATTAATCCATAATTACCACCCCTACTATTATAAATATTATATGTATAATTAAATTGATTAAGTATATTAAAACTTTTGTCTTTCTAACTCACTCCACCCGCAAAAATATGTTGATTTATATATTATATTTATATAAAAAGGAACAGAGGTAGTATTAATAATTATGCAGTTGATTAATGAATTAATAAATATATGTAAAAGATAAATTATCGTGATATTAATTTTTATGCACATAAAATAATATATTAATTTTTTTACTGATGAAATACTATTTTTTTTAAAAATTTTATGTAGTGTTTATTTTATGTATATTATATATAATAGGCTCGAATTTTAATATAATTAATATTATATTTAAAAATATAAATTATTCAAATAAAGAATTTATAATATATTGATTTAATTAAATTCATAATAAATATCAAATATATTATAATTTATTTTTAATTCATATCTTTTTAGATATATAGAAAGATTTTCTTATACAAACAATAGATTTATTATCTAATATAATATATTGTTTAACTAAATTAATTATAAATATTAAATATATTATTATATCTTTTTAAAATATTTGAAAAGACTTTTTTAAGATTTTTTTATACTAATAAATAGATTTATTACCTAAATATAAGATTTAAAAGATTGATGACTTGACAAGTAGGATGATTCAGCGCTGACATGTAATTAATTTGGATGACGGTATGTTTTTGGATGATTAATCAGCGTTTACGTGGAAACCTAAGGCATAATTACTGTATAATCCTTAAAATTAAAAAGGATGAAGTATATTTAATAAGGGCAATATAATAGAGTCTGCACATGCCAAAAAGTATTCAGGATTTATTGTATAGATAGATTTCAACATATATGGGTAGTGTAACATTTTCCAAATAAACACCTCACATTAACACCTACATCGTGGATTACTTTGTATTACAGAACTCCAAATATTCAGCTTGGGAAAAAAAACATCCAACTAACCAGAACAGTAAGGTCAAAGTCAAATCCTCTCAATAATCTTATCAAACTGAAACTATTAATTAAAAGTCTAAAAATACAACCCATAAGATACACGATAATCAATGACTTAATTATTAAAATAATGCATTTAAATTATGAGGTTCCCAACCTAGCCAAAAATCGCTATGTGAAATGGCGATCTGTGGAAAATAATATTTTATCCCATCAACAGTTCTAATCGTTATTTGAGTTTGCGACTTATGAGATAAAAAATAAAATATTCATTCAACAGTTACAATCGCAATCCCAGACGGCGATTTGCGGAGAACAAAAATATTAATTATTTAAAAGTAGAAATCGCAACCCCATGTAACGATCTATAAAAAAAAAAAAAAAACTAAATTGCCCTAGTCGCAATCCCAAGTATCGACTTAAGGAAAACAAAAAAAAAGTATTAGTCGCAATCTCAAATGCCGACTTTGACTTATCCACATCGATTAATTTTCATGAGCTGGCCTGCTTCGAGCATCCATTGGGCCATGGGGGCATGTGGGTCTTGCATTTGAACTTGTACACATTGGCCCAACATAGGTCTATTTGGGTTGTTAGCTCCAAATATCCCGATAAATATTAAAAATCATTTCAAGCATTTAATTTATTTAAAATGCCTAAAATACTTAAATTAATATTTTAAAATTATACGTGTCACATTTTTAGTGGCGAACAAATTTCACGTGTCTACAGTCACTGACAGAAAACATTCTTGATCGCAATGAATAAAAATGAGTACAAGAATAATCCATGTACAATTAAGTACATGTATTGCACTATTTTTTTGTTATTATTGTTGCAATAGTATTTATCTATTAATGTTTATCTATAAATGAATTTCCTAGAAATGAATTTTATGTTGTTTTGATGTTTTTTGTAGTTAGAAAAGTATATATACAATTATTAATTACAATAATAATAATACTATAAAAATAATTCACCATAATTATTATTACCACTATTAGTTTTTTTAAAAAAAACTAACAAAAATATAATAATATCATAAAAGATACAATAATAATAATAATAATAATAATAATAATAATAATAATAATAATAATAATAATAATAATAATAATAATAATAGTTTTTAATTATGTATAATTATTTTAAATAAACATTTGAATGTTTAATGATATAAGCATACATGAAGACAATATAGATAAAACTATTAAAAGTTTTGAAGAAGACAATGAAACAATGGAATTTCTGTTTTTATATTAAAAATATTGGTGAACCCAATATTTTTTTCGGTGAACAATTGCAATTCATATTTCAATGCCTAGAGAAAGAAAAAACCAAGATGTAGGAGTATTTTATATTTTTTTTCTTTTACTTTCAATTGGTTTTTACTATTAGATTATTAAATTTGGAATGGTCTTTCGGTCACCATTTTAATCTTGGGTCATCTGTTTCTCACCCTTATATTTTTTGTCATATCAATTATTTGAGTTTTTAGGAAAAAAGGGAAAAGAAAGAAAAAAAAAAAAAGAAAAAAGAAAGGGAACACACAGAGTATAGCTACATCCTAACTCCAAAAATTTAAGTTTTCCAACTAGGCACTAAATTGATCGATAAGTGGTTTCATACATCAAACAATAATTGCAAATAAAATAAATCTATTAATTAATTATATATAATGCAAATAAAATACGGATGGACATCATGGGTTGAGAGCTGAAAACAAAAGCAAATAATCATCGCAGTAATACACATGATACCAAATTTATATTCCTAAAATATATGATACAAAATTTTTGTTGCTAAAATATTTTTATTTACATTGATAAATTTATGCACCAACATTTCACTTATGATATAACAAATCCAAATTAACAATATTTCCAAACACATATCAAACATTAAACATTTCTAACCACATATCAAACTCTAATATCAAACACATACATACACAACAACTACATATCAAATTAATTAATTAATTAATTAATTGTACTTACCCATATATTTTGATCCTTCTTTTTGGATGTGCTTGAACTTTGGAAATTAAAATTTTTAATCTAACTACTCCACATTTTCCCACTGCTCACTTGCATGCTTCTTCTCCTTGGTTGCTCGTACTGAAAAATAAAGAGATAAGAGAGAGATTGAAAGTGGAGATGGTACCAAGAATGAGAGGTATGTGATAATGAAATACTATACAATGAACTATAGTGTATTAATGAAGAATTTGGATATAGTGGAATGTGTCATGAAATCTTTATTCAAATACTAACAAACAAAACATATTCACACACTACCCAACAAATCATGCTACCGGCTTTAAGCTTCACTTGTAAAGGTCATTGATCAAATTGAATGCATCTCTCCATCTTCAAGCTTTCCATGTGAACGAGAGAAGGAATGAGAAAACCCTAAAATACTTACAAACACTATTGATCCTTTTTTTTTATATAAATATTATTTTTTTTATGAATCCCAAATGGGTATTTCAAATATTTAGTTTTTTTAAAAATAAAAAAATGCCAATTATTTATTTATTAATTTGTTTGGATACAAGTAGCCATCTGATCAAGAGGCCATTGAAGCAAAATGCATCATGACAATTTTTTGTAATCGCAATCAGGCGATTTTTTTTTTTTTTAAATCGCTATCTCAGACTGCGACTTTTTAAAAAAAAATTACTTTTTTACATTTTTTTTATTTTTTACACACATCGCCATCCCAAATTGCGATTTATACTGTTGAATGAATATTTTATCCATTTTCACTTGGATCGCAAATACACATATCGATTTGTACTGTTGGGAAGCTTAAAATATTATTTAACCAAATCGCTATCTGAACCAAATCGCCATCTCAGATAGCGATTTTGTGTCATTTTGGGAACTGCTGAATTTATATGTATTATTTTAATAATTAAGCCGATAATCAATATATTGTAAACAACCATACACCACCATAATCAATTTTAATTCAAGAACCAACAACACATAAACAACAATCGAAAACATTACACCTAATCTGGAAAACAGAAATTCGATGGGTTTATGAAAACTCTAATCGGAATGTGTAAACAATCCTGCTCGGCCTGTTCGTGTGGAATTTTGAAGATTGCAGTTTCAAAGACACCCTCTCTTCAGTTTGTGAAGGATTAGATAAATGGATGAATATGCTCATAAAACCAAAGCCCACATCTGATTACGCTGTTTCCGGCCCTGGTGACAATTCCCGGTATAGTTAACCGCAATTCAGCTGAGAAATTCTGCTGCGTTAAATAGGGACAAAGAAGTAAATGCCGGCGCCACTGGGACAACCCCACAAGATGTTTCCGTTTCCACCGACGAACTTTCAAGAGAAGAGACGCCGGGGAGTTACAGTGAACGACGAGGAGTGCCGTTGGTGGTCATTTTTTGTGTAGGGAATGTAAAAATACCAATTAGGTTTTTTACAATGCCATGTATTCGTTTACCATTTTATGTTATCCCAATATTTTAACCTAAAAGAAAAAGTATACACTACGGCTGCGTTTGAAAAAGACGTTAACATTTAATACTCCCTCCGTCCCACCTCAAACATCTTGTTACTGTTGGATATGATAATTAGAATAGAGTTGATTTTGTGAGTACATGATGCGGTCCACATAGTTTTGGAGGAGTAGTATTTAACTTTTAAAATATTTACTAAAAATAGTTTTAAAATATAATAATTATATAAATAGCTAATACTCCTTCATTTTCTAAAAATTATAACGGACCTGTAAGATTGCACGCAATCCATACATATTTTAAACCATTAATAACTCAAGTTCGGTACAAGTACAAATTTTAAGAGTTCAATATTTAAAAACTACTCGACGAGACGAATATAACAAGATCCCACTTGGCTATGTTTAACTTATATAACTATCATAAAACTTTAAATCAAAGTGCATGTGTGAACAATACCAAATTTACCAATGGTACATTCTTTAGAAAACGGATGGAATATTTTAATTTCTTAACTCTAAACGGCTAAACCTTAATTTTTCGTGATTTTTTTGTTTTTCAAACTCCAAACTCTAAATTTTAATTTTAAACTTTAATATCTAACATCATTACTCTAAACTAACTAAATTTAACCAACAGTTGACTTGAGTCGATTGAGACTTTAGTTGCTTAAGCAAGGTCTGCGGTTCGAGCCTTGTCTATGCAAAAAATTGCTTTAGGAGATGCGCCCTTAATTGCCCATGCAGATCCTCAAGGGATTAGTTTTGGATCCAATGTGACCTAGTGATACCCGGTTATTCAAAAAAAAAAACTATCTAAATTTAAAACCATTTTCACTATTAACTCCAAACTCCAAATTTTAAATTCCAATTATGTACAAAACATAAAGTACAAATTATTAATTATGGTCCATATTATATTAACAATTATGGTACTACCTCCGTCCATTAATGTTGGCTACTTTCTTTTGCGACGTGAATTTAGATAGTGATGTTTAGTAGTTAAAGTGGTGTAACTAAACTTGGTTAATCCCTAATGCATTTTATAATTGTTACATTTGAATTTTGACACTATTTATTATTTAATTTTGATTCAACATTATCTTAATGATGAAAAAAGAGAAAAATAGTCAAGTGTGATCTTGTTAGAATTGTCCAATCGTATTGTTTTAGGGTATAATTTTACTTATATCCATTTTGAGATATTAACGGTTAAATATTTGCATTGAACATTGTGCAGAAAGTAAAAAGTGGTTAATTTTAGATGACTGTGCATTGGACTTTGTGCAGAAAGTAACAAGTGATTCTTTTTAATAAGATGTAGAGATCAATGGACATTCTAAACCTTTAGACAAGCTCTATCCATGAGCTTGAGAATGGAGACCCAACCCCCACCTCATTATTTGGGGGAGGAAAAAAAAGTAAATAATGTGAAGTCGTTGGCCAAGTTGGGTCCACCATTTTGAAAAAGAGACCATTGGGTCTGTTATCTCTTGGCCAATGAGAATGTAATATTTGTCTCATTCCCATTGGTCAACAAATTTTTTTAGTAAATTCTATTAAAATTATTACATTTTTATATTTCAAAATAAAAATAAATAAAAATATACCATATTTTATAATTTTTCATTTTCTACATATAGAGACTACTCTTGCTATATTTTGTCAAACATATAATATATCAATTTTTGATATATTTAATCCATTTTAATTTTTTATAAAATAAAAATAAATAAAAAATATATTTATATTTTAGATTTTTATTCTTTATAAATAAAATAAATATTTTATATTTTTGATACATTAATTTTTTTATATTTCAATATAATTTAAAATTATATCAATTAAAATAATTATATATAATATTATGGTTGGATGGTTGGGTGATTATTGATAGAGTATTTAAAATTGGGGTGGTTGGGTTGGGATGTATATTGATGAGTTGGAAGAGAGAGAAATTAATTAAATAATGAGATGGTTGGATGGTTGGTTGGTTGGGGTGGTTAAGGATAGTCTTAGATTGGGGGTTCGATTCCTCACCCGGCCCCATATCACTATCTTTTGCTCCTTTGTAATTTTTATGGCATAGGCTCCCACCACCCATTTTCTAGTCTATATAGGTTGTTCACAAAAGAAAAAAAAAAGTGCCACTGAAATGGCGATCGAAATTTATGTTGCAGTCTTTCAGTCGTGAGTGAGCCACCGAACTTATCAGTCACTAAATCTACCGACAGAAAAATTCGGACACAAACAGGGATCGATTTTGTTCATTTTCGAATTTCCTTCAATAAAACAATTTTTTCTTGTAGTGATATTGATTATATTTTAGTTTTTTTTTTTTTATTAGTTATAAGCCCTAAAAAGCACTAATACCAAGTTTTTCAAAGGGGATATAGTTTTTTGAAACTTTTTTAGCTGCTAAATTCTTTTTTCTAATTGGATAGTTATATTGTTTTTAATTTTTTGGGAGAAGGAATAGTTATATTAATTTTTTTGAGCTTTGAGGGTAGAATGAGATTCTTTTCAAAATTTTAGGGCTAAAATGAGATATTTTAAACATTGATGGAGTCTAATTTGATATTTTAAAAGATAGAAATATAGATTTTTCGAAAAAATTAAACTTTAGTTGTTCGTTTTGTTAAAAAAATTAGTTTAAGGGTAAGATGGCAAATCTATTTTTTGTTAAACTATGATGGAAAATCTTGATAAGTATAGAATTATTGTTTTTTAATTGCTCTTAAAAGAACTAACTCTAAATAATTTAGTGTTGGCGGATTTAAAATAAAAATAAAATAATCATACGCACATAGCACGTAGTCATCGATTGCCGCCATTATTAAAATAAAGTAATCGCAAATATGCTAAAAACACGAACCTCAATTTTTTTTTTCGGGTTTAATTTCAGTATATCTCCGGACATCATTGAACCCATGATTAATTCATCGATTATCGGGTGCACATTTAAGAGTTGTCACTCCCAAAATAAAATTATTCATTCATAAAAACTCGAACCCGAGACTAAAGGTGGACCCTTAATTTTATCTATAGGGAGTTCTAAATGCCATACGTAATAGACTAGACCTGAACTTGAACGACCTAGGTTTATTTTTATTTTATAAGACATGAGTCTGCCTATTATATCTATTTTATAGGTCTAAGTATGATCTATTTATTTAAGTATATAATTTTAAGCATTTAAAGTATATTAAAAGTATTACATGTTTTTAAACTTTATAAAGAATACGCTAATCTATATATATTTAAAAGTAATATAGTCTAATTTCCCCCACTTCCCACCCCCTTTTTTCAACATCTCATCCGACTTTTTTCTTTAATTTCAACAATCATATATACTCTTTAAATCTATAATATATATATAATCTAATATTTAATTTCAACGAACTTAATCATATCATATATATTCCCTAAATCTATAATCTATAATACTCTTAAAATTTTAAATTATTTTCAACAACCTCACTCACATAATTAAAATAAAAAATCTAGATAAAAAATCTAATATATATATATATATATATATTTGAATTACGTATAATATCATTAATTAATATATACAATTACCGATTTTTCCTTATTTCTTATTGAGATCACATATAATTATTATCAATATTAGATTTTTTCGCCCACTGTGCATGGGCAGTGGCAGAAATACATGGGGCTTGGGGCCGTCCCCCCGAGTTCGAAATTTTCATATTAAGTTTTATATAATTATGTTATTTTGACTATATCAGAAATTCTTTCTATATAATTTCGTTTCCTCAAACTCAAACCTTGGCATTAATATTTTATACAGCGTGTAAATTTAATTATATTAGGATCATTTTTCAATAATTTACGGGAAAGAAGAGGAAAAAGAATACAACATGTTTCTTTGTTAGTGAGCTTTTTAAATATGAGATCATATATTCTTTAAAGATATAGGCTAGGGTAGAGTTAGATGAAGAGAGTGACATCATTAGGAATCCAAAATAAATGAAAATTAATTGATAGTTATTCTATGGAAATTAAAGATGAAATAAAACAAAGTTATTTAGTCGTATCCTCGCCCCCTGCCTCAGACACTCGCGTCTATAACACTCCGAAAAATTTAAAGCAAGAATAAGGATAAAATTAATAATAAGATAAATTTAAGTAATAACTTGCTCAAATCCTTAAAAATATAATTAAGGTTGTATGAATCTTCCTTAAGCTTAGGGTACATTTGAATTAATTTCTTGAACAATACCACTAAGCCAACTAATTAATAAAATGTTCGATTTAACGATAATTACGAACGGGAATAATTTGCAGTTAAGGTCATACAATCAAATTAAAAATGCTTGACTCAATTAAATTGTTGGTAACTAATGGTTGTCAAATTTATAATACATGACCATCCCGGAGTGGAAAAAAAATCGAGAATCTTGGTTTATTGGACAAATGGAACCAAACCGATTATGTAAATTCAATAAAGTATTAAGTCCAAAAATTAAGCATTAAAAGAATATTAAGTCCACCATTAAGATTAATTAAGATTAAGCCCAATAAATTAATTAAGTCCAATAGATTAGTTAGGTCTCAATTAAGTATTTGGGCTTGGTCAATTAAAATGGGTACCAATTTAATAAAGGAGAGAAAGAGCCCAACACCCAAAATTGGGCCCAATCCACAAAACAAACCCTAACCCTAACCCTAATTCACCACTGCCGCCGCCCACCTCCGGCGCCGCCATCGCCGGAGCATCGCCGGCCGGCGGCCCTCCACCCGAGCCACCATTCTTTCCTCTTTTCGATTCCGGCCTCAACTCCACCACCCTCCCCCGTCTGCCGCCGTTACCACCACCACCGCCACTGTTTTTCCCCCTAAATCCCAAAGCCAAATCCGGCCGCACCACCACCATTTAAAGATCCGGCCACCAACTCAAATCTATATATATTTAAAAGTAATATAGTCTAATTTCCCCCACTTCCCACCCCCTTTTTTCAACATCTCATCCGACTTTTTTCTTTAATTTCAACAATCATATATACTCTTTAAATCTATAATATATATATAATCTAATATTTAATTTCAACGAACTTAATCATATCATATATATTCCCTAAATCTATAATCTATAATACTCTTAAAATTTTAAATTATTTTCAACAACCTCACTCACATAATTAAAATAAAAAATCTAGATAAAAAATCTAATATATATATTTGAATTACGTATAATATCATTAATTAATATATACAATTACCGATTTTTCCTTATTTCTTATTGAGATCACATATAATTATTATCAATACTAGATTTTTTCGCCCACTACGCATGGGCAGTGGCAGAAATACATGGGGCTTGGGGCCGTCCCCCCGAGTTCGAAATTTTCATATTAAGTTTTATATAATTATGTTATTTTGACTATATCAGAAATTCTTTCTATATAATTTCGTTTCCTCAAACTCAAACCTTGGCATTAATATTTTATACAGCGTGTAAATTTAATTATATTAGGATCATTTTTCAATAATTTACGGGGAAGAAGAGGAAAAAGAATACAACATGTTTCTTTGTTAGTGAGCTTTTTAAATATGGGATCATATATTCTTTAAAGATATAGGCTAGGGTAGAGTTAGATGAAGAGAGTGACATCATTAGGAATCCAAAATAAATGAAAATTAATTGATAGTTATTCTATGGAAATTAAAGATGAAATAAAACAAAGTTATTTAGTCGTATCCTCGCCCCCCGCCTCAGACACTCGCGTCTATAACACTCCGAAAAATTTAAAGCAAGAATAAGGATAAAATTAATAATAAGATAAATTTAAGTAATAACTTGCTCAAATCCTTAAAAATTTAATTAAGGTTGTATGAATCTTCCTTAAGCTTAGGCCTTAGGGTACATTTGAATTAATTTCTTGAACAATACCACTAAGCCAACTAATTAATAAAATGTTCGATTTAACGATAAATACGAACAGGAATAATTTGCGGTTAAGGTCATACAATCAAATTAAAAATGCTTGACTCAATTAAATTGTTGGGAACTAATGGTTGTCAAATTTATAATACATGACCATCCCGGAGTGGAAAAAAAACCGAGAATCTTAGTTTATTGGACAAATGGAACCAAACCGATTATGTAAATTCAATAAAGTATTAAGTCCAAAAATTAAGCATTAAAAGAATATTAAGTCCACCATGAAGATTAATTAAGATTAAGTCCAATAAATTAATTAAGTCCAATAGATTAGTTAGGTCTCAATTAAGTATTTGGGCTTGGTCAATTACCAATTTAATAAAGGAGAGAAAGAGCCCAACACCCAAAATTGGGCCCAATCCACAAAACAAACCCTAACCCTAACCCTAATTCACCACTGCCGCCGCCCACCTCCAGCGCCGCCATCGCCGGAGCATCGCCGGCCGGCGGCCCTCCACCCGAGCCACCATTCTTTCCTCTTTTCGATTCCGGCCTCAACTCCACCACCCTCCGCCGTCTGCCGCCGCTACCACCACCACCGCCACTGTTTTTCCCCCTAAATCCCAAAGCCAAATCCGGCCGCACCACCACCATTTAAAGATCCGGCCACCAACTCAAATCCACCACCACCATTAAAAAAATCCGGCCACCATCTCAAATCCAACATCTTTAAATCCCAAAGGGAAAAATAAAATCAAGACCTAACACACCAAATCTACTCCCTTCCAATCCCCCAACAAACTAAAAATAAGAAGGAAGAGGGAAGAAAAGAAAGAAGAAAACAAGGGTCCCTACCGCCGCTCGAGGCCGCCACCATTGCCGCCATAGCCTCCGCGAGCCCGAGCCCTCCATCCCATCGCCGCCACCACGCCGGAGGACGTGCTGCCACGCCGTCGCTCCTTCGCCACTGCCCCGCTGCCACCACCGCTTCACCCTTGCGCCACCGCAACCTCCATTTCCTCCTCCACCATCAAGGAACTGACTAGCCCCACCGGAGCACGAAGTCGCCGCCGCTGCCTCCGATCGGCGCCGCCACTGCCATTTCTCCATTCCCTTCCCCAAGACCTAACAAGAGACAAGACACCAAAAAGGAAAGGAAAAAGGGAACAATGAGAGAAAGGGGTTGATGGACTTTGCGTCTTGGTGTCTTCACGGGTCCAATAAGACTGAGGAGAAATTTGAAAAGAGAAGACAAAATGAGACCAAAGAAGAAATTTGACTAAGAAAAATTGTGAGGAGGAAAGGGAAAAGAGACCAACAGTTTGGAAATGAGGAAAGTGGCGATCAGCATCCTTGAGGGGCAACCGAGATACATTGAATGCGTCTGGATATACGTAAAATAAAAGACTGTGTAGGAGTTCTGTCCGGGTAATAGGATGTACCTGGTTGGCTATTTAACCCAGCTTCACTCTCCCTCCTTCACACGCCACTAGCCTCTTCATCTGGATATTTTCTTCATTCCCAGGGTTCCTCTCGTTCCCTTAATTTCAGTCTGTAGCAGTGTTGTAGTTGAAACTCTAGTAAGGATTCTTAAAGTTGCTGGGAGAAGGATTACTTCCCAGTGTTGCTTTCTCAAGAGGTGAGACTCTACCAGTTAAAATATTTTTTTTACATTTAGGGCTCTGTCTGTTTGAGTTTTTAAATTAAAATATTTAGTGTTATAGTTTGATAAAAACTATGGGAAGCTTGCAACGAGGGAGCAAGGTAGCTGTTCGTTAGGAAGGTTTAGCTGCTCGTAGCCTGCGTAGTGATTTCCCCAAATTATCGTCGGTAACAGTAAGTAGATTTTTACCCCTTGGGGATAGCCCAAATTTATTTTTAGCTAAAGCATAATTTTTACCGCTTTATTATTTTTAAATTTTATGCTTATAGCTCCCTACTGTTTTTTTTGGAATATTGGTGTGCTCTTTTACTGTGCTTTACATTAACTGCAATCACCCACAAAATCCTACGGATTTTTGAGCGCTCATTGTTACGGGGGCTGGGTCTGGGTATGGGCCGGCTGCCCAACTGTAACACCCCGGTTTTTGGTCACCCAGGTCGGGATGTCACCGCCACACCTCCCTAGCAAGACACGGTTTCTCCGAGCTTGCTAAAGAGATGCAAGGCTATGGTTTTTCAGAATTTAAACATTCAAACAGCCCGTTTATATATAATTTAAAAATAGTACATCAAAGTTGCAGCGGAAAATAATATTTACATAAGTATAATGCAGCGGAATTTAAATATAGCCAACACGGCCAAAATACGGGTTAAACAGGCCCGTTCATGCAATTACTAGTCTAACGTATCATTTACAAATAAAGCATTTCCCCAAAATTCCCATGAATGCATATGATGATGCATATTCTTCGGCTCTGAAAGAAACAGAAAAAAAAAAATACGGTTTCGGTCAGCACTACGTGCTGAGTAAGTTAACACATACAAGATTATGAGGTTTCAAAGCCTTTATTTAAATTTAATGAAAACATGTGCATAATTTAAATAATTCATGTAATCGCATAATTTAGAAATATGGATTCATACGATCATCAACATAGCTTGCAACGTAATTAAATAAGTTGCCGTAAATTTAAAGGCACAATTTAATACAGATTCAATTTGGAATTCTCGCAACTCCTCGTTTCATATCTTTTACAGATCACCACCGCCAGGGCTCTTATGTCCGCCAGCCTTACGCCTGGGCTCTTATGTCCACAGGTATCATGGTCGATCCAGATTTTTTAATTAGAGTTAATCCGTCCGCTAGACATACGGTCACTGTTTCGCTAGGGCTCTTACGTCAACCTAGACATACACTTGGGCTCTTATGTCCCAAGCCGCAGAGAACATTGACAGTATTTAGCTTAGTCATAACCCGCAATATTTTAATCTTCTCGTTTCGTGTATCGTATTTCAAAGTATTTCCATCCGTTTCAACCTCAAAGGTTAATTCCACCGTTTCAATAAGATTCCAAGTTTTGACTCGGTCAACCACAGTTTACTCTAAAATTCGAAAAAAAATAAGATTTAATTTCAAAAATTCCGAAATTTCACGACTGACTCCAAAACGTCGAGATCTACAACTTTCGTGTTTTAACTTTTTCGATCCGAGATACCGAAATAGGTCAAAAACTCCAATCTTCGTCAGACCAGAATTCTGTCCGCGTTTTCACACAGCAGTTTAAAAGTTTCGAGATCTATCATAGCAAATGAACTCTAAATTTGATGAAATTTTACAGAGATCATCTTAAGACATTTATCTACAACTTTCATGTTCGGCTAAAGATCTAATTCGGCCTAGAACCCTAGTCAAAAACGTCAACAAGTTCGAATCTATGTTCTGTCAAGAACTTCAAGATCTAAGTTTCAGCAGTTCGGTTTGGGGTGGATTTCTTATATCAAATCATCACGAAAATTTCTGAAATTTTACGGAGGTGTTCTTAACATATAGATCTACAACTCTTATGTTCAACGCCAAGCCTAGATCGGTCTAGATCTAAGGTAGAAATCACCAACAAGTTCGAATAAAGAATCTATCATCGTTTCAAGATTTAAATCTAAAGCAGGCTCGTTTACGATCGGTTTCGCATATCAAAACACGATGAAAAATTATGAAATTTTTACACAACCTAGATCAGAGTCTTAGGAACGTTTTTCGTGTTTTAAGTTTTCCCGTTTGAGGTCGTTTAAAGGTTCGGAAAAATTAGACAAAACTGTTGCGCCGTTAGAAATCACATGTTGACAGATTTACGAAAGATTTGATTAAGTTTCTAGATTCAAATATTTTAACTACTCCCAAAACCGTGTAAGCGTTAACTTACAGATTGTTGAGCGTCCGGGATCGTTGATTCGGAGGCGTGGCTTCCAGTCCACCGTTTATCTCCTTGATTCGTCGGGTTCTTCGTTCTCGATCCGGATCGGGGGTTTAGAATAGGAAGAGATCGATTTAGGATTCGTTTTGAATCAAGAACAGGAAAAAGAATGGACAAGAATGGTTCGTATCTTACCCCGACAATCGAAGGCTCCCAATTTTCGTCCAAGTCAGTCCCGTTGTTCGGTTTTGTGCCTCCGACGACTTCCGGATCTAGGGTTTCGAATGTATGGAAAGTTGTAGGGTTTCGTAAAGGTATGCGGAGCTCCTAGAAGGTCTTATTTATAGATATCTAAGACCTAGGGCGTCCAAAATCTGACCCCAAGGGTCTTGGGTCGAGATATGTTCAACCGAAAGTCGAAAAATCCGCGTTCGGGCGAGAGATTCACGCCACCACCAAATCTGTCGTGTGGCGCGCTCTTGGCGCGGTAAACCCCTTGGAGCGCGCGGCGACCGCGCCGTCCTGGCCTGGACTTCGGTCTGGGCCGGGTCGTGCGATCCGTCGGGCGTTTCCCCCTCTCTTTCGGACTTCTATCCCTCTATGTTCCCGGATTCGGATTTCCGGGGTATCTTCGGGCTCCCATTTCCTATCTTAATTTTATTCGGACCTAAGTTTATATTTGGACTCGAGTTATTGAGTCTATCGGTGTCGGGTCCCCGTGTACCCATTCATTCGATTAAATTGTCTTCGCTTCTCGGGTTTTCGGAATTTTGTTTTCTTTTTAATTTAAATTTCATTTCTCATCTTCTATGATTCTTTATTCATTTATCATGTTTATTATATTTATTTATTTATTTTATTTATTTATTTTATGTTGCAAAATTCTCGGGTATTACACCAACTCCCACGTTGTTGTGCACTTAATCGCCACACGGGGACTCTTGGGGCTATCGAGGCGGTTCCATATCTGATTCCAGTGGTGGGTTTTCGAGGAAATTTCATACCTCCCCCACACCCTTGCGTGAATGTGAGATTTGGGCCCCGTTGGGGAACCTGCACATCACAGTGGCTGGGATTTTACATCTCGGTAACGCATATTGCTGTATTAACTATTCCCGGGTTAGATTAATATTGTCTATATGTATAAAATTACTCTCGTTTAGCATGCCATTTTCCATAACTGCATTTTAAAAATATTCCCTGCAACCCAACCTCCTCCGGGAGTAAGGGTCTACATACTCAGCGATTGTTTTCGCTGACTCTACATTTTACTTTACTCCTCTTTCAGGTTTTGACATCTGTGAGGACCGTTAGTCTACTTACATCGTCTGGGCACGGTTCGGGTATTCTTAAAGTATTTTTCGGATTTTAAGTATGTGTAACTTTTAAGTCTCCTAGACGGAGTAACTTGGCATGTGTTTTGATTTAACTCGAGGACGTGTATTTGGGTGCCTACCCACTTTTGAAACTTTTACGCCTCCCTACTTCATCGACTATGAATGTTATTTTATTAAGGATGCCTGTATTTGCAGCTTTTGTGCAAAACATTTAGCACATGAATTAAACTCTGATTTTCTGCAAATAATTATTTATGTTAGCCTTAGCGTATTTCGGGATGTCCCGGGATGCGTGGCGGTAGCACTCGTCCATTTATCCCATATTTTGCTTCCGTTGATATTAAGGGAAAAATGGGGGTGTTACAGTTTGGTATCAGAGTAGTTTTGCTCTATGAGTTTTGTGCATTTAAAATTATTTCTAAATCTTTGCACAACAAATTATTTTTGAGAAGACATTCTATTCTTCTTGTACAATTTAATATAGCGCATTTTGTCGATCAAATTTTATACGAATATTTTAAAACATGCATGCCAAGTGTTAAATATTCTATTTTTGGGGACGGGGACACACACACATACGCATGTAGGCACGAGCAGAATTCTTTTAGCGTATATGAAACTAGATATATATATATGTATGTCTCTGACCCACTTTTCCCCAGATGTCAAACCCAGCAATCACAGCGATCTCCGAGTCGATATCTCGTCTGACTGAGCGAGTAGTGAAGTTGAGAAACGAGGTCGAAATACACGAGGAAGACATATCCGATTTGACTGAGAGGATAGCGAGTGCAGAGGCAAGAAAGGAGTCCGAGCAGAACATACGATATCAGGCGATGTCTAAGGGCCTGGAAGACGAAGAGCAGAAAGATGTCACCATTGCAGAGCAGCAGCAGCGGCTCCACTCACTCGAGGCAGAGGAAATCACCATGATGGATGACCTCTGTTTCTTCCACGCGAACTGGGGGCCGAGGAAGAAGGCAAAGGCGGACACCACGGATGTGGTGGACAAGCGTGTGGTTTGGGAGGCAACCCCCGCCTCTACTAGTGCTGCTAGAGCCGCCCGGGCCACCCCAGTGTCGGACGAGTCTGACCCAGATGAAGATGAAGAGGAGGAGGAGGAGGAAGATGCCGAGTGAGGGCCCTACGGGCATCAACCGAGCACCTATTTATCTGCTTTCCTTAGTATCTACCTCGCTTGACTAGTTATCTGTTAGGATTATCGTGTACTGGCGTTGACTACTACTGTCTATTTTCATTGGTAAGATCTCGGGGACGTTTACCCCACTGATAGATCTACCAAGTGGTATCACTGTAAAGGATTGGCTCTGCCACTCCTTATTCCCGGTTATATATTAAAATTAAAAATCATGCTATCTCATCTTGCCTTAGCACTACTTAAGGGCCTGACTTAGGGGATGCCTTAGAATTGGAGGACTACGAGCCGCGCGTGAATAAATAATAATAATAATAATAATAATAATAATAATAATAATAATAATAATAATAATAATAATAATAACAACAGTAATAATAATAATCTAAATAAATAAATAAAATAAATAAATAATATAATAATGACCGAAATAACAACATAAAATAGATATTGATAATTAATGATTAAGTAAGAAAGATTTTTCCTCACAGCTGAATTAATTGTTGCCTTTCAGATGCCTCCACGCGGACGCCCAAGGAAATACCCGGTAAACCCACCCATGGCCCCTAACCCTACGGAGGAAGTGCAGGAGTCTGTAGGGGGTGGGCAAGACCCTGTGGGAAATAGGCAAAACCCAGTGGAGGACAGGCGGGAGCCTATGGAAGGGCGACAGGACCGACTGGAACAAATGATGCTGACAATTGGTGCCGCGGTAGAACGGCAACTCGCCAGGGACGAAGAGCAAGGTGGGCAGCCCATAGACTACATTGGAGCAGTACACAAATACCAACCTCCCAGGTATGCCGGACATGAGGACCCGGCTAAATTGGAAGGGTGGATCGAGACATTCGATAAGTTGCTAGAAGCTGTCCAATGTCCGGATGAAAGGAAGACGGAAGTGGCTACATTTTTTCTGGGAGGGAAGGCAAATACCTGGTGGAGAAGCCAGGAGAATCGGGATGTCAGTTGGACAGAATTTAAAGAGGCACTGCGCGCTAGGTTCTACTCCACTAGCGTGAAAAATGCCAAATACGAAGAGTTCGTCACTTTGAAGCAGGGAAGCCGTTCTGTCCATGAATACTTCGAGAAATTCAATGAACTTCTCTGTTTTGCCCCAGGACTGGTGAATACTGATCACGCCCAGGCCCAGAAGTTCGAGCTCGGTCTGAACCAAGGAATCCGAGAGGGGTTAGGAGGTAAGCCGTTCTTTAACCTCCAAAAGCTATACGACAGAGCGATGACAGTGGAACGGGTCCGGCTACCCAAGCAAAGAGAGGAATATGTCGGACAGTCCTCTACAACCCAGAAGAAGGGGCGCTTCGAGAAGAAACAGGATAAGGGGAGACCTGGCCAACGACATAATTACAATGGCCCCAACCAGAGGAATGATGATCGACTCCCTGTACTTGCACCCTGCAACAAATGTACCAAACGACACTGGATGCAAGTCTGCCCGCGTAATGGGGACTATTTCAGGTGCGGTCTGACCGGCCATATGGTTTACGACTGTGGCATCCGTTTGGATGCAAATAGGCTGCGAGCTGACCTCAAAAGGAACCCTCGTTACCAGACCGAGGCGTGTTTGAGGGGGAAACCGAGGAACCCGCAGCCAGACCAGGGCCGCAATCAGGGGAACCCTCCCCCAGCTGCTCGAAACAATCATGGGCGACTGAATGTGGTGAACCGAGCTGATTTGCAAGACAATGATGATGTCATAGCTGGTACGTTTACAGTTGAAGATTCTCCCACGTACGTTTTGTTTGATTCTGGAGCATCGTATTCCTTTATAGCGAATAAGAAAGCGGAACAACTAGGATTTAGAGCCCCTAGCGCAGTGAACTTAGGCGTTTCGTTACCTAATGGGACAGTCGTAAACTGCTCTCAGAGATACATGAACGTTCCAATACTTATCTACGGGGTCGAGTTTGCAGCGAACTTGATTAAGTTCGACTTGCAAGACTTTGACATTATTTTGGGAATGGATTGGTTGGTTCGTTACAAGGCCACAATTGACTGCGCTCAACAGAAGGTGACCTTGTATGGCCCGAATAAGAAAAGATTGTCTATTTATGCGGAACCACCGAAACCGAGGATTAAGATTGTCACGACTCTAAAGATGACAGAGTTGGCAAACAAAGGATATCCAGTCTATCTTTGCCATGTAGAGGACAAGCAAGCAGAGGGAATTGACCTTGAACAGATCCCAGTCGCACGTGATTATCCGGATGTATTTCCAGACGAGATTCCGGGGATGCCACCACACAGAGGGGTAGAATTTACAATTGATTTGGCACCAGGAACCCAACCTGTGTCTAAAGCCCCGTACCGGATGGCACCTGCAGAGAGCAAGGAATTGAAGGAACAACTGGAAGAATTACTTGACAAGGGTTACATCAGGCCAAGCACATCACCATGGGGAGCCCCGGTGCTATTCGTCCGCAAGAAGGACGGGAGTATGCGACTCTGCATAGACTACCACGGATTGAATCAGGTCACCATTAAGAACAAATATCCTCTCCCGAGGATCGACGATCTGTTCGATCAACTAAAAGGAGCAAGGATGTTCTCAAAGATCGATCTGAGGTCAGGATATCATCAGCTGAGGGTAGCTGAAGAGGACATTCCGAAGACGGCTTTCCGAACCAGATACGGGCATTACGAATTTACGGTAATGTCTTTCGGATTAACCAATGCCCCAGCAGTATTCATGAGCTTGATGAACGACGTTTTCCGCGAACTACTAGACACTTGCGTAGTGGTGTTCATCGACGACATTCTAATCTACTCCAAAGGGAAGCGCGAGCACGAAGAACACTTACGTAAGGTTTTGACAATATTGAGGGACCACCAGTTATATGCAAAATTGTCAAAGTGCGAGTTCTGGCTAAGCAAAGTGTCCTTCCTTGGACACAATGTTTCAGCCGAAGGAATTTCGGTTGATCCGGCCAAGGTATCAGCAGTGGCCAAATGGCCTATTCCGACCTCGCAAACTGAGATAAGAAGCTTCCTCGGTTTAGCAGGATACTACAGGCATTTCGTGAAGGACTTCTCCAAGATTGCTAGACCATTGACGCAGAACTTGAAAAAGGGAAGCAAGGTGATATGGACACCAGAGTGCAATGCCGCGTTCGAGACATTGAAAAAGAGATTGACTACGACTCCTGTCCTAACACTTCCTACAGACACGGATGATTTTGAGGTGTATAGCGACGCGTCTAAGAACGGACTGGGGTGTGTCCTGATGCAGCTCGGGAAAGTAATAGCTTATGCGTCCCGACAGCTGAGACCTCATGAGGAGAATTACCCCACATACGACCTGGAATTAGCAGCGGTCGTGTTCGCACTAAAAATATGGAGGCATTACTTGTATGGGCGGAAATGCAAGGTTTATACCGACCACAAGAGTCTAAAGTATATTTTTACTCAGAAAGAGTTGAATATGCGACAGAGAAGGTGGTTGGAATTAATCAAAGACTATGATCTGGACATTGCCTACCACGAGGGTAAGGCAAATGTCGTAGCCGATGCACTTAGCCGAAAATCTACACACATGGCAAGTATGAAGGTCCTACCCCCAGAGTTGTATCGGGAAATAGCCGAATTTGGAATCGAGTTAGTATACGAGGGCACACCGGCAAGACTGTTTAGCACAGTCGCAATTCGCCCAGATTTCTTTGAGGAGATTCGGGCAAGTCAACCAGGAGATATTAAGTTGGAAAGGATAAAGGCCAAGATTGAACAAGGGAAGGCAACTGACTTCCAGGTTGAGGCGGATGGATGTATTAAGTTTCGAGGACGTTGGTGCATACCACAGGCATGTGTCGAACTAAAGAGGAAGATTTTGGAGGAAGGGCACGAGACACCATACTCTGTTCACCCTGGAGGGGACAAGTTGTACAAAGATCTGAGGGAACACTTTTGGTGGCCTCGAATGAAGAAGGAAGTGGCAGACTTCGTTGAGAAATGCCCTATCTGTCAAAAGGTTAAGGCGGAAAGGAAGAAACCCATCGGGTGGGTGAAACCTCTAGAAATTCCAACATGGAAGTGGGACAGTATTTCGATGGACTTCGTCTCGGGACTGCCTAGGACACCATCGGGATAAGATAAAATATGGGTTATTGTCGACAGATTAACCAAGGCTGCTATCTTCATACCTATGCGAGAGAAGTGGAGCATGGAACAGTTAGCAAAAGCTTACGTGGAGAACGTGGTAAGGAGACACGGAGTCCTCGCAGGACATCGTGTCGGACCGTGATGGGCGATTCACTTCGAATTTTTGGACGAAGCTTCAAGAGCCACTTGGCACTAAGCTTAATTTAAGCACGGCCTTTCACCCGACTACCCCGGTCAGACCGAAAGGACCATCCAAACTTTAGAGGACATGTTGAGATCGTGCGTCCTGGAGTTCGGAGGTAGTTGGGAAAAGCATCTGGCGTTAATTGAGTTTTCATACAATAATAGCTATCATGCTAGTATTGGTATGGCGCCATTTGAGGCAATGTACGGGAGAAAGTGTCGTAGCCCACTGTGTTGGTTTGAGAAGAACGAACCGATCCAAGTTGGACCTCCAATGATCGAGGAGTCAAGAAAAATAATCGAGACGGTCCAGCAGCGGATCAAAGCAGCACAGGATAGACAAAAAACGTATGCCGATAAGCATCGGAGGATTGGAGAGTTCAAAATTGGGGATAAGATACTTCTTAAAGTGTCTCCAATGAAAGGTGTGATGAGATTTGGCAAGCGCGGTAAACTGAGTCCGAGATATATTGGACCTTTGAGATAACCGCAAGAATTGGACCACTGGCTTACAAGTTGGCTCTACCAGAGGAATTATCTAGAGGCCATAACGTATTCCACGTGTCCCAACTGAAGGAGTATCATCAGGACCCCAGGAGGGAAGTGATACCGGAAATAATCGAGCTAGACGAGAACCTGACATATGAAGAGAGACCCGTGCAAATCCTGGATTCAAAAGAACGGACCACGAGGCGGAAATCAATCCGAATGGTGAAGGTGCAGTGGTCAAGACATGACGAGAAGGATGCCACGTGGGAAGTCGAAGCCGACATGAGGGATAAGTATCCGGATCTATTTGGCGAATTTAGGGACGAATAGGGACTCGATGTACTATGTTATGATCGTACGCTGTTTTAAATTAAAGTACTGATGAAGAATCAAGTTTTCCATTTTAATTTGCATGGCTTCGAGGACGAAGCCTTATTTTAAGGAGGGTAGACTATAACACTCCGAAAAATTTAAAGCAAGAATAAGGATAAAATTAATAATAAGATAAATTTAAGAAATAACTTGCTCAAATCCTTAAAAATTTAATTAAGGTTGTATGAATCTTCCTTAAGCTTAGGGTACATTTGAATTAATTTCTTGAACAATACCACTAAGCCAACTAATTAATAAAATGTTCGATTTAACGATAATTACGAACGGGGATAATTTGCGGTTAAGGTCATACAATCAAATTAAAAATGCTTGACTCAATTAAATTGTTGGGAACTAAAGGTTGTCAAATTTATAATACATGACCATCCCGGAGTGGAAAAAAAATCGAGAATCTTGGTTTTATTGGACAAATGGAACCAAACCGATTATGTAAATTCAATAAAGTATTAAGTCCAAAAATTAAGCATAAAAAGAATATTAAGTCCACCATTAGGATTAACTAAGATTAAGTCCAATAAATTAATTAAGTCCAATAGATTAGTTAGGTCTCAATTAAGTATTTGGGCTTGGTCAATTAAAATGGGTACCAATTTAAAAAAGGAGAGAAAGAGCCCAACACCCAAAATTGGGCCCAATCCACAAAACAAACCCTAACCCTAACCCTAATTCACCACTGCCGCCGCCCACCTCCGGCGCCGCCATCGCCGGAGCATCGCCGGCCGGCGGCCCTCCACCCGAGCCACCATTCTTTCCTCTTTTCGATTCCGGCCTCAACTCCACCACCCTCCTCCGTCTGCCGCCGCTACCACCACCACCGCCACTGTTTTTCCCCCTAAATCCCAAAGCCAAATCCGGCCGCACCACCACCATTTAAAGATCCGGCCACCAACTCAAATCCACCACCACCATCAAAAAAAATCCGGCCACCATCTCAAGTCCAACATCTTTAAATCCCAAAGGGAAAAATAAAATCAAGACCTAACACACCAAATCTACTCCCTTCCAATCCCCCAACAAACCAAAATTAAGAAGGAAGAGGGAAGAAAAGAAAGAAGAAAACAAGGGTCCCTACCGCCGCTCGAGGCCGCCGCCATCGCCGCCATAGCCTCCGCGAGCCCGAGCCCTCCATCCCGTCGCCGCCACCACGCCGAAGGACGCGCTGCCACGCCGTCGCACCTTCGTCACTGCCCCGCCGCCACCACCGCTTCACCCTTGCGCCACCGCAACCTCCATTTCTGCCTCCACCATCAAGGAACTGACTAGCCCCACGGGAGCACGTAGTCGCCGCCGCTGCCTCCGATCGGCGCCGCCACTGCCATTTCTCCATTCCCTTCCCCAAGACCTAACAAGAGACAAGACATCAAAAAGGAAAGGAAAAAGGGAACAATGAGAGAAAGGAGTTGATGGACTTTTCTTCTTGGTGTCTTCACGGGTCCAATAAGACTGAGGAGAAATCTGAAAAGAGAAGACAAAATGAGACCAAAGAAGAAATTTGACTAAGAAAAATTGTGAGGAGGAAAGGGAAAAGAGACCAACAGTTTGGAAATGAGGAAAGTGGCGATCAACATCCTTGAGGGGCAACCGAGGTACATTAAATGCGTCTGGATATACGTAAAATAAAAGACTGTGTAGGAGTTCTGTCCGGGTAATAGGATGTACCTGGTTGGCTATTTAACCCAGCTTCACTCTCCCTCCTTCACACGCCACTAGCCTCTCCATCTGGATATTTTCTTCATTCCCAGAGTTCCTCTCGTTCCCTTAATTTCAGTCTGTAGCAGTGTTGTAGTTGAAACTCTAGTAAGAATTCTTAAAGTTGCTGGGAGAAGGATTACTTCCCAGTGTTGCTTTCTCAAGAGGTGAGACTCTACCAGTTAAAATATTTTTTTTACATTTAGGGCTCTGTCTGTTTGAGTTTTTAAATTAAAATATTTAGTGTTATAGTTTGATAAAAACTGTGGGAAGCTTGCAACGAGGGAGCAAGGTAGCTGTTCGTTAGGAAGGTTTAGCTGCTCGTAGCCTGCATAATGATTTCCCCAAATTATCGTCGGTAACAGTAAGTAGATTTTTACCCCTTGGGGATAGCCCAAATTTATTTTTAGCTAAAGCATAATTTTTACCGCTTTATTATTTTTAAATTTTATGCTTATAGCTCCCTACTGTTTTTTTGGAATATTGGTGTGCTCTTTTACTGTGCTTTACATTAACTACAATCACCCACAAAATCCTACAGATTTTTGAGCGCTCATTGTTACGGGGGTTGGGTCTGGGTATGGGCCGGCTGCCCAACTCCCACGTTGTTGTGCACTTAATCGCCACACGGGGACTCTTGGGGCTATCCAGGCGGTTCCATATCTGATTCCAGTGGTGGGTTTTCGAGGAAATTTATACCTCCCCCACACCATTGCGTGAATGTGAGATTTGGGCCCCGTTGGGGAACCTGCACATCACAGTGGCTGGGATTTTACATCTCGGTAACGCATATTGCTGTATTAACTATTCCCGGGTTAGATTAATATTGTCTATATGTATAAAGTTACTCTCGTTTAGCATGCCATTTTCCATAACTGCATTTTAAAAATATTCCCTGCAACCCAACCTCCTCCGGGAGTAAGGGTCTACTTACTCAGCGATTGTTTTCGCTGACTCTACATTTTACTTTACTCCTCTTTCAGGTTTTGACATCTGTGAGGACCGTTAGTCTACTTACATCGTCTGGGCACGGTTCGGGTATTCTTAAAGTATTTTTCGGATTTTAAGTATGTGTAACTTTTAAGTCTCCTAGACGGAGTAACTTGGCATGTGTTTTGATTTAACTCGAGGACGTGTATTTGGGTGCCTACCCACATTTGAAACTTTTACGCCTCCCTACTTCATCGACTATGAATGTTATTTTATTAAGGATGCCTGTATTTGCAGCTTTTGTGCAAAACACTTAGCACATGAATTAAACTCTGATTTTCTGCAAATAATTATTTATGTTAGCCTTAGCGTATTTCGGGATGTCCCGGGATGTGTGGCGGTAGCACTCGTCCATTTATCCCATATTTTGCTTCCGTTGATATTAAGGGAAAAATGGGGGTGTTACAGCGTCTGCCACTGTGCACGAGTTTAAACTTATATACGCATTGGTGCTGAACTTATATGAGTTTGTAAAATGATAATATAATTTTTTTTAGATTACATGAAGTTAGGGATGAGAATAGGCCATGCTACCCGACATGGGCCTATGGCCTAGTCTATCGAAGACCATATCAGACCAAATTTTTTTATAAATAGGCTAAACTTAGGCTTTTTTGAAAGCCTATTAAGCTAAATAGGTACGGACCAAACTTTATTTTTTTTAAAAAAAAACCTATTAGGCCTACCAGGTCGGCATAGTTATCATTATTTTTTTAGGTGAATACCAGGGTATCACATGTCTCATTGGACCCAAGACCAATCCCTCGAGAATCGGATGGGCATAGTTAGCAATATTAGTATCATTGTTGTAATTTTATGTGAAAATAATTATTAATTTAATTTTACATAGGTTTTTAAAATATTTATAAGTATTTTCCCTGTATATAAATAGTCATGGATGAAGACTTACCAAAGTGCACAAATTTATGTCTTCCAAACTTATGATTACATCCGGACATATATAAAATAATTTAAACTTAATTGTAAAATAGGCTTAATCAGAGTTTAAAAGGATTACAACCCGGCCTATTTAATTTTAATAGGTCATACTTAGGCTTATAAGATAGGCCTTCGGGCCTTAAAAATCGACATAGGCCTATGTCATTCAAACCTAACCCTAGCATTGCCTATAGCCTATTTCCACCCATACATGAGGTTTTAAGTCTTTTGTTTAAATGGTGATAGAATGCATGCAACAAAAATTTAAAAAGAGAAATAAAGGAAAGAATAAGATGATTGAAGAAAATTCAAACCCCCAACCAGGTGGACAGAATAAAATATAGATTGCTTTTACCATTGAAAAACTAAATATAGATCGTTTCATTTTTATATCTAACATGATAAGAGCAATTGAAAAAAAATATGTCATTAAACTATTCAAAATACACCAACAACAGTTGACTTGAGTGTATTGGGGTTCTAGTCGCTTAAGCAATGTCTCAGGTTTGAGGCTTGTGTATGTAAAAAAATTTCTTTGGGAGATGTGCTGTTAATTGCCCATACAGATCCTCGAGAGATTAGTCTTTGGTCCAATGTGGCATGGGGATACCCGGTTACTGACCAAAAAATTTGAATAAATTATATTTTTGCATTATTAAGGTTCTAGAAATATCATTTTACTCCCCAATATGTTGTCTATTTTGACTATTATCCTTAAAACTTTTAAAGAATACTATCATATATACTTTTTTTGTAATCTTTTCATTTTTTTAAAGGGAAAAAAAGAAATTTCCAAAAGATATACCCCAATTAAAAAATTCTAAACTTAGTATTTAAACTTATAATTTTTTGGCAAAAACATACCCCAACTTTATAATATTAGAAAAAACAATCAATTTTCATATTTTTCTTGGTAATATCATTTTAACACTCATCAATTTTTCAAAATTTTTATTTTGGCCCTATCTTTTTAGAAAAAAATATGTTTTATTCTGCATTATATTATATTGTGTAATACCCATAAATTTATACTTAATTTTAAATACATATATATATATTTTACTAAATTGACTGATTATTACTAATTAAAATTTTTTTAGCTTATTGATTTCTGTTAATATTTTAGGTTCAAATTTTAATATAATTATAATAAAAATTCATTTAATAATGTTATATATAAAGTTAACGAATTTATAATATATATTTCAATTATATATTTATAAAATATAAAATATAATTATGTAATTTAATTATTTTCAATTTAAATCTTTTTAAAATATATATAAAGATTTTCTCAAAATCTTTTATATTAATATATAGTTTTATTTTCTTAATATAGATGAAATCTTAGAAAGATAGTTTTGAAGAATATTTTAAATAGATTAAATTAATTCAGATTAATTTATAGATGACACATGTCAGCATCTGGTATTTTTGAGAGGATGATGTGGCGTTTATGATGTATCGTGATAATAACTGTCGATATGTTTTATGATGTTTTATAATGATTTACAGATGTAACCTTGAGTTTATATTTTTTAATAAAAATTAAGATAAAAATATAAGATTCAATAAGGGCAATACAGTCTTCACAGGCCAAAAAATATTCAAAATTTATTATATAGATATTATATATTATATATAGAGTTAAAGAATTTATAATATATAATTTTCATACTATATTTAAAAAATGTAAAATATAATAGTATAATTTAATTTATTTTGAATTATATTTGTTTAAATACACAAAAAGATTTTTTCAAGATTTTTTATATTAATATATAGATTTATTTTCTAAATATAGAGTAAATCTTATAAAGATATTTTTAATAAGATTTAAATAGATTAAATTTAATTCAACTTTATTATATAAATAGATAGATGCCACATGTCAGCATATGGTATTTTTGAGAGGATGACGTGACGTTTATGATGTGTCTTGATGAGAGTCGTTGATATGTTTGATCATGTTTTATAATGATTTACAGATATAACCTTGATTTGACAGATGGAAACCTGGTGAAAATACATGAAATGTTAGTGGATTCATAATATATATATATATATATATGGAGTTTTAGTTGAAAAAAAAATTGTGTTGTCGCTGAATATCTTTCATAGTATTTAGCACAAGGTGAGAACACAATCTACTCCAATCTAACTATTCTTCCTTTTTTATTATTGAGTATTCATATATGTATCTGAAAAAGGGTCATTGATCTCTTTGGTGGTGAAGCAATTCTAAAGTGCATGTTAAAAGTTGAGACTTATGAGATGGAAGATTAAATTGTGGATATTTTTCAAGTTTAGCTTCTTTTATGGTGATTGAGAGCTCCAATGTCTGTCATTCTCCACCTCCTTGCTATCGGTCCTGCTGACTTTTGTGGATTACTTGAAGACTCTTTCTGGTTTGTAGAGATCTCGATTCCTCCTCCGTTCCACGGCAAGCCCTTGTCGCTTTGGTTTTGCAGATTAAAATAGGAGTTCCCAACCCTACAGTATGGGACGCCGGTGCGGCTGCGTTATGATGGAAGCCAGGCGATGGACCTCAACAACGGAATAGCAGGTGCAGCAGCCATGGACAGGAACGAGCAGCGAGTGGTGTTGAGGCCTGAAGCTCCAGCATGGCAGCGGCATTGAGGACAAGAATAGAGATGAGCCAATGGTTAATGGTTAGCAGGTGACAGGAATGCAATCCAGGTTGCTATATTGGTTGCCAAAGAACAGATATTTGGTTCATCGCTCTTGGGTCGGATAAGTCCCATCATTTATCAAAAAACTGTCCAATACAGTATTGGAATGCGGAATGCCATTGTTGAGTATCCGTTGAATGATTTATTCATCTATTTCTCTAAAGGGCAGTGATCTCCGTCTTTTCTGCCGATCTCCTTTTCTGCACTCCCCTTACGAATTTCTTATTTACTGCTTTCATTAACCTCACCTCCTCTCTTTAGAACTGTAACGTAGATTTTTTTGTTTTGTTCTATTTTTCAATTCTTTTCCTCTCTGTTGGATACTAACGTGTTCCATTTTGTTTATTGTTTTGTAGGTGGTGGTTCCATTTAATATGAAATTATTCTCATTTAATTGAAGCCTTTGGATTTGAGAAGAAGATTAACAGTGCGATTGATTCCATTTGGTTAAAGAAGATTTGAAAGTCATCTAAATGTCCAATGCCTTGATTGCCAAAATGCAGTATACGGTGAGGGGGGATGACCTGCTCTGTTCGTGGTTAAAATGATGTTTTCACTTAGAATGTGCTAAAAAATTCCAAGGTTTCTCATCTTGAAAGCAGTTTAAGTGCCCTCAACATGTAAGTACTAATCCGATTTCTCATCAAATCAAATAGCTTACTAAGAATCATGCTTTTAAAATGATAGCTGCTTCTTTGATGTGCCCTATTAATTTGTGGAGGACTATACATTTATTAAAGCAGGTGTAGTCTCATTTAGATTTCAGTTTTCCATTACTGAAGTAGTATTCATTTAATCATTTATAGTTCACCAGTGATTCTGTTCAAACGTTTACATTGGTTTTCTGGAAGGGTGCTCGAGCTGTATCACTTCCGCAGCAAACTAATTCGATCACTGTGGCATCGGGCAGGAATCTCTATGAATATGGTACAGATTTTTGGGTATGGCGAAGGTTGCGAGAGTTGTTAGATTTGAAGTGTGGTTATAGAGTAAGGCATCTGCAAGTGTAGGGAATAGGATGAGTCGAATTTACCTGATCTGTGGAGATAGTGGCTCTGTGAGTTCACTTTTTAATTTGATTTTTTGTTGTTAGAGTATTGTAAATGGAGCTGAGGCAGGGTTGGTGAGTGGAGTATCATGTTGTAATATTGTCAGCTGATCCGGTTGTGGAATAAACAATGCTTTCTCCTCAAAAAAAAAATCAATGAACTATTGTATATTTTTTAAAAATTAATTTTATAGTGAATCAAAATGTATTTTTTAGATTTGATTTCTAAAGATTTATTTGGATCCTATAATGTTATTTTAATTTTAATATTTATACCTAAAAATAATATTGATGGTATGTTTTGTCTTTATCTTTCCTCCATATATTTTGTTGTGTACTTTAATTTATTCTATAAGTCTGTTAGAAAAAAATTATTTCATTATCATATATAGTTATCTCTTTAGACCAAAATTATATTTATAATCAGTTTTATATACTGCCATATTTTTTTTAACTTCGAAAAGATTTAGCTTGGTCTAACTTATTTTTTAATTTTAAGATTTTAATCAACCTCATATTTTTCTATATTCAATTAAAGTTTTTACAAATAATAAATAATGTTTAAATAAATTATTTGATATAATTGCAAATGTCAAAATAGAATTAATTATTGGCCATGTTTTACGTATGTAATAAATTGTTCAAAATTATTTGTTTGACAATGTCGAGACTAATTTTTGCCTACAATAAGCTGAAATCCAAAATAATATTCATTAAAGCGGATACAAAAAGAGTTGTTTGACTTAAGTTATTTTATCTCTTTAAGAAAGTTGTTTTGTCACACAAATGAGCTGATTTAAATATTTGTTTTGTCAAACACCCCCATTATGTTCTAAGATAGATTTGTTTTTATCTATTTTTTTTTTGAGAAAAAGGTAACCTTGATATTGAAATGCAGTACAATTACATCTTTAGTCCAATGTCGAAATTCCCTATGCAGCAGCTTAGTCTCATGACCAAAACAGATATGAATAGACATGAATAGACAGAGCCCAAACAAGTAACAATATCCTCCCATCATTAGACTCCATATGAAGGGATAAAAGTTTCCCTCCCCTCGTCCCTGAGTTACCACTTCACGCTTAGTACACTAGTCAAAAGCCTCACCAAGACACGACCAAATCATTCTATGCATCGAATATATTAAGCCAAACCGACCTCACCAAGGGAAGGTGTAAAACTCTTACTCTCATCCATGAAAATGCAATGCTCAAGTGGTGAAACAAAATGACACCCCATACTTACTTCACCGTCACCTTTTCCTGCATATTTGTTCAAATTCAGTGCAATGAATCAAAGGGACTAAAATAGGTAAAGATAAGGCCATGTCTATAGGAAAGAGACTCAGGAGAAAGGCTGGTATGGAGAAGGGACTCTGCTCAACTCAATCACCCTAAACAACAGGATTGTAGCTTGACGCACACAACAGAAATCACTCTCCACTAATCAACATAGAAATCGGGAGGATAAAATATTAGCTCAGCCTCTCAAATCATCCACCCCATTAGCATCTCAACTTGCGTCTGCCCCAATACATCAATAGAACGAAGACTCCCCTATTTTCTTTGTATGATTCTCAATATGCAATTCTTCTTGTTCTTTTTTCCTTTTTTTTTTCTTTTTTTTTCTTTTTTTATTTTTTTATTTTTTTCTACTTCAGAGAACGCCGGAGGCCGATAACTTAAACAAGGGGCAACACGACAACAATTCACAAATTTCCAGAAAAGATAAATAAAACCAAGCGAATCCACCCATTCACAGCCGATTAAGACTTTTGCCCTCACACTTTCAATAGCCATACTCTCACCCAAATGTTCCAAAAGAAAGTTTTTCGCAAAATTAATCTAGTATTTCCTGAAATACTCCCAATGACTCCATGAAACTGAATGACTCTATGAGGCCACAGCATGGGAATACAGTGAATCTGAGAATTTGCATACTAGGGGAAAGGAAGGATAAATGTGGGAAGTAAATGACCAACAAAGGTAATCCTAGTCCCTTATCATTTTCATGCACTGACAAGAATATATGCCAGATAAGCGAGTATGGTAAAGTAAGTCTAGCATGTCAAATGAACCCACATTTGCGCCCAACAGAGGAGACTTTTATCTCAGATCTCACCATGTTAATTTATCAGTTGGCTTTATATATTCAGTGCAAGAAATCATCGATCCTACCTGGTGATGCTATGCCCATTCGCAGTATGTGGACATGGCTTTATCGTTCTTTGGAATCACCTCTCTTCAACAACCGCATCATCCTGGGAGTACAGCAACTACACTTCCATATTAGAGCAGCAGCATTCATATGACTTCCAAATTATAGGAACAGTACCCTGCTTGAAACCAGCAGCCTCAACATAAACCAGTCGGTATTTTGAACAGCAGCTTCATCTATACCTCTGTTCGCTTCCAAATAGCTCAGGTCTATTCACTCGCAGGGTTAGTGCTTCAGTTCGCTTCGGGATTTGATCGCAGAATAGTGATATGACCATTTTATAGCACCCACCAGTCAGTATTTATTGAACGTCAAGGCACCCCAACAACATCCGCAGCATCCGATTGCAAAGTGGGAGTAAGCAGCAGCAACATCTATTGTCCATCAGACCTATCAGTAACTAGTATCGCCATCATCAACCGCAGCCGATTTCCCAAATTGTTTCAGTCGTCGTGGCTAGACTTATTCAAACCTCCAACACGCCAACCAGACCCAAAGTGTATTTTCACCTGCAAAAAGAAAAGAAAGAGAGGAGGAGAAGAGATAGCAAGAAAGTGAGTCAATCAAGGCGAAGCCATTTTCTGTCGTCTCCTTATCTCCCCAAATGATGCCACACCCTCCCAAGTTTCAATAGCCTGATACTAATAACTACTCCTCCCCATGCCTTCATATATTTCTCCTATCTTACATAGGCTAACAACAAAGCCCCACCTGATCCACTCGCCTAACCTTTCGCTAGATGATTACAGACAACATAAGACAATAATCTAAGCTGCCAAGTTAATATCCACACTATCATTAAAACGCTTAATACCACAATTCTACCTTCCCCTCTCCTAGTGCCCCGCGTTTCGCCCATGAATCTGCAAGACTATTTCGCTCTCGCATTACATGTCGAATTTTGACACACCCTGCATGCCTGAATATATTCATAATAGGACCTAGCAGTGTATGGAATCTCCATGGCATTGTACAGGGTTCGCTCACCCATCGAACGACATTCAGGGAATCGCATTCGAACAACATTTTCTGAAGGGGGAACCCCTGATCATGTGCCAGTGCTTCACAGATCCGACTGATAGCGCAGACCTCTGCCATTGTGGAATCGGTGCTACTAATATGATCCGACAGAGCGAAAATTACCTTTCCCCGATCGTCCCTTATCACTCCTCCTATCCCCGCCGGCCCTGGATTACCCAATGAGGAGCCGTCCGAATTTATTTTCCACCAACCCTCTTCCGGTCGTTCCCATGTCAATGCTTCCCTAGTCTTCTTAGTTCTTGCATACCAAGTCCGATGTATTCCTTCCGGGAAGTTTCTCTCAAGCTCATTCAGGCTCATCTCGACCGCACCATTGAAAGATTTCCACCAGAATGAGATTCTCCATTTAAGTTCCTCAACTATTTCGTTGGCGTCTAGTCTCTTTCCATTGAAAATAATGTCGTTCCGAGCCTTCCATATTGACCAACAAATAGCCATGCTCATGATCAGCCAAATCTCCTTCCTGTTTGTTTTTGCACTGTCGCTGAACCACCACTCCACAAGCTCAATTATATCTCCTGGCGTCGTCCCCACCACGCCAGCCCACATCCTCCCTTGAAGCCACAAATAGCTTGCTAGATCACATCGACAAAATAGATGTCCTGCTGTTTCTATTTCCTTGTTGCAGATAGAACACAAAGAGCTAGGTCCTGAAAAGCAATTTCGCCTGACTAACACGTCCTTCACCGGTAAAGCATTATGTATCAGTTTCCACACAAGCACTTTTATCTTCATAGGACACTTGACCTTCCAAATTTGATTCCATATTTTCTTCGAGTTTACTCCGAACACGCCCTCCTCTCGGAACCAACAGGATTTAGTGGAAAATTTGCCATCAACCTCTCTGGTCCAGACGGTCTTATCTGTCAGTAGCCTATTCAATTTCTTGCTCTAAAGTACCTCCATGAAACGCTCCCAAACCTCCATTTCCCATTCAAAAAGCTGCCTTCTCAGTTGGATTTTCCACACCCATTCAAAACCCTCCCACGTTCCAAATTCAAAAATTTTCCCCTCCTTGTTGATTGCCAATGTATAAATCCTGGGGAAAAGTTCTTTTAGGACTCGTCCATCCGTCAGCCATGCGTCGTGCCAGAACCGAATTCTCTCCCCATTCCCCACTTGAATGATCAACCCAGTCTCATTCAGACCCTCGTTAAAATCTGACCAGGTTTTGCTAATGTTACACCAAAGGGAGTGTCCGTTCTTCTCTCCTGGAATCAAGGGCGAAGTACCGCCATAATACTTTGAATTAATTACCTCATTCCATAGCGACTGATCCCTCCCAAACCGCCACCTCCATCTGAACAGTAAGGCTGCATTAAAATTCAGGGTGTTCCATATACCAAGCCCTCCTACATCCTTGTGGCAGCACATTTTATTCCATCCTATGGTATGTAGTTTCTTTGCCCCATCCCACTCATTCCAAAAGAAACGCCTCTTGAGAGCCTCCAACCTATCCGCCACCCCTTTAGGTACTCTGAAGATGGATAAAAAATATGTGGGTAAACTATTCATGACCGACTTGATAAGACATAGTCTCCCCGCTTGAGACAACATCTTCCCTTTCCATCCGGCCAAACGCTTCTCCACCTTGTCCAATATCGGCTACCATAACGCTGAGCTATTTGCCCTCCCGCCAATAGGAATACCGAGGTATTTTAATGGCCAATTTTCAACCTTACATCCCAATAAGCTGGCAGCTTCCTGAACCAGTTCTCCTGGACAGTTTATACCTACTATGCTACTCTTCCCATAGTTGATACGAAGACCTGTGGACAATGTAAAACACGTCAAAATGCGTTTTATAAGAATCACCTGTTCAATATCTCCATCGTAGAATAGGATGGTATCGTCCGCATATTGAAGATGGGTAATTACAGGTCCATCCACACATGACTTAAGTCCTGCCAATAGGCCAATATCGGCTGCCTTGTTCAACATGGAGCTCAATATCTCCCCCATCAAAACGAAGAGATAAGGGGATAGCGGGTCTCCTTGTCTTAATCCTTTTTGCAATTTGAAAAATTTTGTTGGGGATCCATTCACAAGTACTGCTGCAGAGGCCGAGCAGATGCACTCCTTGATCCAACGTCTCCATTTAGCACCAAACCTCATTACTTCCAAAACTCGGAGTAGAGCCTCCCATGAAACATTGTCATAAGCTTTGGCGAAGTCTAATTTCATTACGAAACCCCTGCGGCTGGATGACATAGTTGAGTGTATAACCTCAGACGCGATCAGTGCTCCATCTAACATTTGTCTACCTTTGATGAATCCCATTTGCGATTGTCCAACTAGGCTACTAAGAACTTCTTGTAGCCGGCGGGCCAGCACTCTAGTAATAATCTTGTAGATACACCCAACCAGAGAGATCGGCCGAAATTTAGTAAGTTCCATCGGGTTTTCCTCCTTGGGAATCAGCACAATAAAAGAGCCTCCAACTTCCTTTGGGATTTTGTCATCAGCTTCCAGTCGCCTGAACATTAACATCACCTCCTCTTTTACAACGTCCCAGTATCTCTTAAAAAAGCCAAGGTTGAACCCATCCGGCCCGGGAGCCTTATTACCGTCACACCCCCAAATAGCCGCACGAACTTCTTCCTCCGAGAATCCCCTCTCCAACCATTCCTTATTCGATCTATCCAACCTGCATAACCCGAGATTCGAGAATTCGAACACTTCTCCCTCCGGTTTGGCAAAAATCTGACTGAAGTAGTCAAACACCCATTCTTTAATTTCTGTCGGATTGTC
Organism: Hygrophila difformis; assembly: GCA_030278955.1. NCBI lineage: Eukaryota > Viridiplantae > Streptophyta > Magnoliopsida > Lamiales > Acanthaceae > Hygrophila > Hygrophila difformis. Next base: position 26,903,586 of record JAOANR010000006.1, on the reverse strand, counting down.
AATCACCACCCCATCCTTCCTCAGCGCACCAATGAAGCCCCTTCGTCTGTTTAATGCCGTAATTGTGTGGAAGAACAGCGTGTTTTGATGCCCTCTTTGAGCCAACGAATTCTCGATTTTTGGCGCCATCTTTATCTATATTATCAATAATTTTTTCTGGAATTAGTGATATAATTATGGTTTGTTGCATCTATAAAATGATTAGTTATTCAAACAAAATAAATTTGAATAACTAATTATGTAATAAATTATTTAAAAGACTCAATATATAATCAATTTGTGTGTAATTGATTTACATATATAATTGTAGTATTTATTAGAGATGGATATGACTATAACAGTGCATTATATATCAACAGTTTTGATAGTTGTAGTGAATTAATGTATTTATTAAAGGCATAAAAATATAGTAGTCAATTAGCAAAACGAGCTCAGTAATTTGGAATATTGAAAAAAATCACTTCAAATAATTTCTATTTTCTTTCATGTTACTTTTTCCTTATTTTTTTAAATGAAAAATAATCTCCATTATCCTTGATGTTTTTATATTCTAAATTTGGATCAATTCCTTTAATTCTTGATTGAGAAAAATAATATTGAGAAAAATAATATGGAAAGCTCTTAAATCAATGTGGGGAACTTAATAAATTAGTTTATCCAAAAATAATGTAGAATGCTCATAAATCAATCTTGAACTATATTCACAAAATAATAACCCTTGTGCTATGGATGTTTTTTGTAGGGAGATTACTTTTACACATTCATCGGACGATCTATATTTTATCATTGTTTTTTGTCACATTTTCCCTCAATATTATATGTTCGGGAAATGGGCATGACCCAATTAAGTTTATGTAATATATTTGAACTTTTAAAGTATTATGTTATATTTATAAAACAAAAATTATAAAGTGTACTTCCCGCGCATTGCGTGGGGGGTGTGCTAGTGTTTAATAAATAGTAATAAATATTAATATTGTTTATATATTTAATTCATTATAAATTTTATATAAAAGTTTTAAAAAGGCCAACATAGTAGACTTAATACGCTTTTCAAGTAATCTAAAACTAGCATACCCGTCCGCGCAATGCGCGGGAAGTAAAATTTATATTGGAAAAAAAATAACATAATATTTTCAGTTTTTAAATATTTTATTACGTAATTTTGGGTTATTCCAATTTTCTAACCACATTATTGAGAAAAATATGACAAAGTGGTTTGTAAGTAAAAATATGACAAAGTGGTTTAGCAACTTTGACAGTTAAGCTATTTTTATAATCTTCTTATTTGATTGATTTAGCCCATAACAATTTTACATTACTTAATTTATAAATTTACAATAAAAATTTTTGTAATATATTTGATTTTGCATTTTTTTAATATACCATTTTGCTAGATATATTTGTAATCATTACTTAATTTATAAATGTCATCATGTAGTACATTCGTCTTTTGGTTTATTAGATTTATTTTCCCAATTTTCCCAAATCAATGTTGTTCTTCGACTATATGTGAACTTAAAGTAATGCAAAGAAACATAGCAAAATTATAATCATGAATAATGGTAATAGAGATGGAAAAAAAGAAAAGAAAAAAGAAGAAAATATAATCTTATAACATTGTGAACATAAACGTGCAGTGACAAATATAAATTTAATAATTAATTCATAATTCTCATATTATATTTATTCAATTAAACGAAGTTAAAAATAGTTGAATATCAAATTAGTTTTTTCTCTTATTTTTGGAGTGTTATTATACCTTTAATATTAAGTAATAACTTACATATAAATATAGGATAACTACTTTACATAAAGATGTCAAAATTGGCTGGGCCTGCCCGATGAGGTTCAAGCGCGGGTTGCCGATGATGCTAGTGGTGCTTCTTTTGTTCGTTTGATTTAGTTGTATTCTTTCATTTTATTTTATTTTTTCCTTCTTTGCTAGCCTTTTCAGGCCGATTCACCAAAAAAAATTGGCTGGGCCCGTTAGCCAACCCACCCCCACCTTCCCTAAATGTTGTGTTGGGTTGAACAAATAGATGCTCATTTGGAAGCCAGTCTAAACTCTAAACCTGTCGTCGCTAGGGCAAGCACGCGGCGGGTGCGGGTCAGCTTGCGGGCCAAGCTATTTTTTTATTTTTTAAGTTTGCTATGAAAGTTAAATAACATAATGATTGTATTAATGTTTGTTGGTTAGATGTTATTTTAAATCATATAACGTTAATTTGATAATATATAATTTAATTTTATACATTATTTTTGTAAAATACTACTAAAGAATTATGAAATTGACTTAATGCTAACTAAATTAAACTAAAACAATTTTTTGGTCGGTACATATCTATTAGGTTATTTATATTACCTTTTATAGTACCACAAAAAATATTACTTTCTATATTAGTTTAAAGCTAATTTTTTAAAAAAGAATATAAAAAAATATTTTAATTTTTTCAAAATACTTTTAATTTTAAATTAGATAATATATTAAATTTAAATAAATAAAATATTTTATAATAAAAAATTTATTTTTTTAATTAACTAAAAAGACCACATGACCCGCAATCCGCCTGTGGGTTGGGCTGGGCCGAAGGCCCGCCCCTCCGTTGGCCAGCTGCCTAAAACCCCCAACTATTTTAAAATTGGATTAAAATATTTTAGAATAATAACAAATTAAAATATTTTAGAATAATCACAAATCACTATACCAAATAAAGAGTTGGAAAAAATAAATAACTAATTTAAATCATTCTCTATTCCCCAACTACTACTATTAAGTATTTAATAATCCAGTGTTTAAACTCATTCGTTGTGGATTTCAAAATTCAGTTATAATGAGGCGGGTTTAAATGACAATGGTAGAAGATACTTCATCCGTTCTCAAATAACTGAACCATTTACATAGTAATTATTATTTATTGAGTAACTTTGATTAATTTTTTTAACATAGTTATATTAGAAAAAGATAGTCAAGTGAGATATTGTTAAATTCATCTAATCACGTAGTTTCATAATATAAAATTTTTGTAATTTTTACTTATATATAGTTAGAGTTATTAATGGTTAAAAATATGTCTTGGATTGCGTAAAATGTAGGAATGGTGCAGTTATTAAAAAATAGAGGTAGTATATATTATTAACTTAAAAATACTTCATATATGATATGAATAATATCTTTAAATCATATATCTTAAAAGGTAATAAAAATACCATATATATATATATTCATAAAATTAAATATAAAAATAAATTTATATTACATCACTAATTAAAAGTAAAAAGAAAGTTAATTAATGCCAAATTAAGATTTCAACTTTAGCCGGATATTTAAGTTCTAATGGCTAATAAGGTATTTATTAATATTTTTAATTTTAATTAGTTGAATAAAATAATTTATGTTCTGCATACAAATCTTAATAATGAATTCCACATAAACTTCCATTTAAATTCTATGAATTGAATTTGAATTTTAATTAAAGCAGATATCAATTTGCCAAAATTTTTAAAAAATTATTATAATTATATTATTACCTAATTTAAATTTTGCAGGGTAAGTATTTAATTTATTGGATTATCTTCCCAATTTTTCCAATTCAATTAAATTGTTGTTGTTTTTATATTTTATAGTGAACTTAAATCAATACAAAAAATATATAAAATTGTATCCAAAAGACAAAATATCAAAATGTGAATAATCTATTAACAAAAGAAAAAAATACAACAAATAAATGGGAACTTCTTCAAATTTACACTCTTCAATTTTTTTCACTATTTTCAAAACACGAATAAAGACAACAAACAAACAAAAATAAAATCAATATAAAAAAACTTTATGCTATAGAAATAATTTTGAATAGTATCCAAATTAGAATGACTAAAACAAATTATAGAATATGACTTCATTGCAATCCTGCATTACAGCAACATGTAATCCTGCAAAAGACAATGGAAAAGCATTAAAAATATATATTTAACATTACGTTTTTAAAAAAACTTATTAATATTATTCACACGCAGAGTAACAGAAAGAAAAAAAATTCTTACATGAATATAAAGATGAAGAATATTTTGCAACAAAAGAGAGAAAAATTAACCTGAAACAAAATAAATATTAGGGAAACATTGATGTGGGAAACAAAAAAAATGTTTAAATATAAAATCAAAGTTAAGAAGACATAATAAAATAATGGAGAATAAGAATAAAGAAATAAAATATGAGAAGGTGAGAACTTTAAGACCACCGTAAGATTAGATTAAGAAAATAATGGAGAATAAGAATAAAGAAATAAAATATGAGAGGATGAGAACTTTAAGACCACCGTAAGATTAGATAAATGAATTGGATTTGATGTGATCATCTAAAATATATAATAGTATAAATTAAAGATATTATAATATTTTATTAAGATTTTATTAGGATATTATATATATAAATATTATATATATATATTTATTTGATCTCAGAATGAATTTTATGGTTTCAAATCTTAGAAGAATGGAAGTGATCTTCTAAAAATATGTAATATTATGGTTAAATATATTATCATATTATATTAAGATTTTATTAGGATAATATAGATATAAAATATATATGAAAGTAAATATTAGATTTTTTTCTTTTAGACTAAGAAATTGAATATTGATTTAAATTCAAATCCCAAAATATATATCAGGATAATATATTTTTTTTTCTTCTGTTTAGACTAATAAATTAAATATAATATTTTAGATTTAGAATTTTTTAGTTTAATTATTTTTATATATGATTTTGGTTGTTGAAAAGGGAAGAGAATAGGTGGATGAGTTGTTGAAAAAAGGGGATGGGGAAGTGGGGGGAAATTAGACTATATTACTTTTATATATATATAGATATAGATATAGATAAGTCAAGTTATAGCTCTTGTCGGTTAATATGGCCAATTAAAACCCCTAGCTAGGTCCTATTTGACAATTTTTAAAACTGGGGAAAGAGAATTTCATAATGGAGAATTTACAAAGATAGGTAAAATTTGAGAAGGGTTTATTTTTTTTTTTGAGACGAAATATATGAATTTATTCCGACGGCAAAGCACCGAATCAAAACGCACACAACCTCAAAAGTTTGAAAGCTTTTTCTCTCGGTTTTTTCTCTCTCTCGGGAAAACCCTACCCTCTCTTCTGCTCATGGCGGCGTCGACTCAACCTCTGGCCGGTGACCCGCCGGACGGCACCTCCCCTACCTTTGTGTTCTCAGGGGGCAACAAACCATCCTTCAGGGATATGGTTCTTGAAGGCAAGCAAGCTCTCCCAGCGACGAGGCTTGCAAAAGATGAAGTGGAAAAGGGTGTTACCATAGACTTCATAGATGGTAACAGACTTAAGCCCAGGGTTACCTTCGACCCGCAACTTCGGAAGAGGCTGTGTTCACCATGGGAAGACGCCATTATCATATCGATTTTGGGCAAAAAAGTAGGCTATATGGCCTTGAAAGAAAGACTGAAAAGGATTTGGAAACTGCTTGGGGGGTTTGAGATGATAGACCTTGACAAGGGTTTCTATGTGGTGAAGTTTGAGAGGGCAGTGGACCGAGCTACAGTCATCAATGATGGTCCATGGATGCTGTTCGACAGCTACCTTACAATCACTCCGTGGAAGCCAAACTTCTCAACGGCAACAGGTACCCCAAGCAAGACTATAGTATGGGCCAGGCTACCGGATATCTGCATAGAGCTCTACGATGAAAATCTTCTTAACAGATTGGCTGAAACGCTGGGGACTCCAGTGAAGGTTGATGACATGACCAAAAAAGTCCATAGAGGCAAGTATGCAAGGGTATGTGTGGAAATAGACCTCTGTCAACCGGTGGTTACTAGCATACTAATCGAAGATCAATGGCAAAAGGTGCAATATGAAGGGCTTCACCTCTTATGTCCTCTCTGTCAACGATATGGACACGGCCGAGGGTCCTGCCCAGAGAAGGAGATGGGGACGGCGAAGCCAAATGCTGGGGATGACCGGAGGGAGGCTTCTGTTGTTGACCGAAAATTGCACCAAAAAGGGTCTGTGCCACCTGAAGTCCTGGAGGCTGCTACCAACTCAGAGCCAGCCTACCATTCTACTGAAACGGCTGCAGTTGACTATGGGAGTGACACCAAAGTAGATAGTGCAGAGGGGGAGCACATGGAGTATGAAACTGACAATTTCTCTAAAAAGGCAGACACCAATGTGGACAAAAATGAGATCTTGCAACCAGTGGATCACGGGTTGACAAAAGAAATGCCATACCAGCCAATCTCGGGAGAGTGGATAAAGGTAACTAGGAAGAAATCGAAGGGGCCGAGCAAAGGCCAAGAGCAAGGCAATAAAGCCAAAACCCAAAAAACGGACCAGCGGCCTGCTTTGAAAATTATGAAGCCCAAAGCCCAGTTGCGGAGTGGCAAGGCCCTTAAACCCATTACCAATATACTCTCATCCAGAGGAAAACAGCCCTTAAGGGAGATCAAGGCCCATCAACAGGGTAAGACCCAGGCTGTGAAAGGCCCATTTGTTTCGGACGGCAACACCTTGTCAGCCAAAAGAGCCAGACCGACGTCGACAAATGAGAATGAGACGGAGGGGGAACCTGTGGATACTCAAGCTCCTCACGATGAAGAGCCCCCAAATGTCAAAGTGGGAACAGAGGAAGCGATTGACTACTCTATGGCAGATGCTACCGCGGTGGCAGAAGCACCGAGTGAGAAAGCGGTTTTTCAGTAGGTGAATCCCATTGAAACTTTTGACAATTTCTGTCCCACGAGCTTTTGCTAAAATTATACCAGGTTAGATTTATTAAATGAAAAGCGTTATGATTCACGGGAAAGGGTTTAGGGATACATCAAGATTATTAGTCTTTTTATTACTCAAGTGTGGTGCTTTGGTTTCAAATGGCGCTGTGGTCCTCTCTGTCATGAAATGTTGACAAATCTCATGGCATAGCCGGGATAGGTTGACCTTCAGCCTGTCACACTGAGGATCCCCGGCAAATATGCCTTGATACTTCTCATCAATTCTTGCCATAAGATTTCCTACCATGAAACTTTTGACTGGTTCCCACTACATGAGTATTTTCCGAAAAATCATGGTCCTGGTTTAGGTTTTATTTAACGAAACCAATTTATGATGGCGGTGTGATTAGGGATATATTTATACGTAGTCATGTTTTTATTGCTCGTGTTTAAGAAACTGTGCCCCCGAAAGCGCACGGCGTCAAAAATTGCAGTAATTTATAGTAAGACCGGATCGTTCACTAGAGGATGTGCGATGGAAGCAGGGCCCACGTCATTTACTAAGATTTTCCACTCGGTACTCGATTCAAGTGTGTGAAATGACTAACAACTACTTGACAGAATTTAAACTAAGCTATGAAAGCACCTAAAACAAAGCAGGCAGAATTATTCTAGAAAGCGAATTAAATTTAATCTAAGAAAGCAATAAAATTAATCTAAGAAAGCGATTAAGATTATTCTAAGAAAGCAGATTTAAAATGAGACAGAAGAGACAGGAAGAAAAGAATAAAGGTTGGACAAGATTCAGATGAAACACAGTTAAACTTCCATTTTAATACACAGATCTTAGCTTGGGATAATCCTTCAGTTAGCTAACTCTCATGCTCTCTATACCATGTTCCCTTTAATAGACAGGTACCTACAGTAAGAGGTTACATGCTCTTAAGACAGCAAAATCTAAGATACCATAGACTCACAACTGCCCTCACACGGCCGTGTGGAGGCATGTTATTCATCTGTGGTGGACAAGCAACACCTGACAAATCATTTATTGAAGTGGCAAGTACCGCTATCATTCCCCCATGTCACACCCGAAGATTCAAATCAAACCCTGAACTATCCCTTGACTCTCAATTCTAGTAGCAGTTACACAACTCTCAATACAACCGAGTGACCTCTAACAAAAGCATTTAAAAGAAAGCGATAAAGAAAACATTTAAAATCCTATCACTCGGAGGTTTTTGAAAGTCTGACCCTGGTAGTAAAAGAAAGCCCCCAGTCAGAATGACCGGATGTGGATCAAGAATTCCCTATTCTCGGTGCACCGCTCGCAGTGTTCACTTCTCGTCGGGTGGTTATGAGATACAAACTAATGAAACGAACTAAGAAAATTAGTTCGTTCCGGATGCACTCACTCAGGACTCAAAAATAGACTTTGGCAGAAGAAGATAGCAGTTGAAAGAATACTCAACCCTACCTTAGAAGATAACCAAGGCCCGAATGTGGTTCCTCTAGTATTATCTATTACACCTTACCGGAATCCAAATGGAATCTGACCCAGTGCAATATTTAATACAAGATTTCCAACAAACATCAGTTTTGGAAAATAATAAATCTGAAAATCATTCCCTATCAGGTACTAGACTCTCAATTAAAACACAGATCCTTTCAGTCTAGGTGAGACCTAATTGCTGACTCTGCTTCTAATTTCCCAAAATCAACCCCCAGTCGGATATGAATTAGTCATAACTGTTGAATTTATCCCCTACTCAGATCCGGATTTTATAAAGGAATTTTTGTTGGAAATTTAATATGAAACATCTGATATAAATCAAGACTTCTATGTCCAAGGGAAGGATCCCAAAATAATATGACCACACTATCTACATAGTAATATCATGCATAAATTTATAGAGAAGTGTAAAATAAAATAACCCAAAATATAAGGTGGGTTTAGACAGAATGTGAAACACAGAGATGAAATAGCCGGAGATGAGAAGAATTTATTTGGCTAAAAAGATGACAAGAATAATCAGGGTAATCCGGACTGCAAACATCTGCTATCCAGGTCCTGATCATTTCAGGTGGGATGATTTTTAGACAGTGGAATGCCTCAAATGACAGTTGCCGCCGTCATCTCAGACTCCACTATCTGTGAATTTGGATAAAAACCCACATGTTCTATAACTGCAATAATCATTAGATGACATTGGCATATATCATCTAACATTACTACAGCTCCAGATTCAGGTTTGAAATTAAAGAAAAGAAAACTGTATCCGGATGGGAGTCAGCTGAGCAGCTATTATAATCCCGGAGGGACGAACCGCCAAGGCTTCCACCGACCACTATCCGGACCATGCAAAATAACAACTGGTAATTAATATACAGATCACGAGCTAGTTATCCGTGTGGGAATACCCGCCAACATTATTCTGATATATTCCTTACTAGCTGTTTCACACATCACGGAAAAGACAGAATAAAATAAAAGAAAATATTTTTGGGTCATCTTGCATGAGAGACATTGGTTTCTCATGCAAGGGTATGGAATTAAATCCATAATTACTCTTCATGTCTAAATAATCGCTCATTCCATAATTAATTAATTAACTACAGTCCGGATTATATACTTAGATCATTAGAGTTTAATCATTTGTAGAAGAATCTTTTAATGGGAAATTGAACAAAGTTCTTTATATCAAATTAATCATGGGTTGCGATCATTGGATTTCAACCTCAAAATAGTAATATAAAGGTTCAATTAATTAATGAAGTGAGATGAAGAATGAAAACTTGGCAAAAAGGTGCCACCTTGTCGCGATGCAGAGTTCATGTCGCGGAGCGTGGCTCCACGACAAAGGTTTCGCGACAAAGGGGTGGGAAATAAGAGGAATGGAATTTTGAAAACTTAGGGTTTGCTTTGTCGCTAAGTAAAGAAGCTTTTGTCGCGGAACGTGGTTCCGCGACAAGGGCATAGCGACAAAAAGGTTGAAATTTGGACAAGGCATAATTCTTGTCGCGGAACAAGAGGTTTTGGCGCGGAACGTGGTTCCGCGACAAGGTTGCTTCGCGACAAAGCCCTTCCAGAATAAAATCACAAGTATTTGGGTCCTTGGTCGCTAATCAAGATTTTGTCGCAGAACGTGGTTCCGCGCCAAGGGGTGTTTCGCGACCAAGGGTTTTAAAATAATGGTCAACAAATGTTCTTTGGCACCTTTGTCGCCAAAGCACCATTTTGTCGCGGAACGTGGTTCCGCGACAAGAGTTGTTCCGCGACAAAAGTGTGTCCAGTACACATGTCAGAAAAGTAAAGTGGAACAGTGGCATGCATTATGTGTGATCTCACCCATTTCAGATTCAAAAGCTAAACTAAGCTCAAAATAACAAAACAGAATTTGAATCTAGCTAGAACATGCTTGAACATAAAAGAAACAAAACAAACTTAAAACTTAAGAAACCCTAATCTGAGCTTGATCACCCATAAGCATGCAACATTATCCCAAGAAAAAGTCACCAAGCAGTGACATTAAAATGCAAAACGAGGGTCAAATGACCCAAGGAAAACGAAAACAGTAAGATCCATGGGGTGTGAGACCCATTTCATGATTTTGGGACACAAATGGAGAATGTTTTCCCATATTATTAAACGGTGCTGTTCATACCCATGGTTTGGGTACCACAAACCCTTAAACAAAAGTTTAGGACAAGAACAAGGTGTAAAACTGGCTATCTAACCCAAGTGCAGTAAACTACTTCTAACTAGTGCATAAATTAAATAATACAAAAAAAAATCTAACTAAACTACCCTAAACTAAACTAACTACTGAACTTCCCACTTGTCTCCAAGAGTGAGTATTTTCTCTAAAATTCTTTCCCCCCCTTAGCTCAAAGGAAACACCTCATATTTATACAGGGGAAACCCTAAGCTCATGGGCCTTGATTTGAGCCCACTGTGTCTCAAGACATCACACACATCACAGCTTTGTCTCGGAGCACCAAGTTTGGTCGCGGAACACACTGCATGTGGCAAAGCTTCTCGACTGGGTCTTGTGTCTCTAAAAATGTATCTTGGTCGCGGAATGGACCTTTGTCGCGGAACAGCGCATCGCGACAAGGGTATCGCGCCAGAGGGCTTTGGCTGGTCTTCTTCATCTGAGCTTGCTTGGTCGCGGAGCGTTCCTTTGTCGCGGAACCATGCATCGCGACAAAGGGCTTCCGCGCCAAAGGTTTTCCTGGGCCTGCTGGATTGGGCCAGATGGGCCGAAAATATTCTTTTTGTGGGCTTTTCTATCTTTTTCCCATCTTTTTGTTTCCTTTTCTTTTTCTCATGTTTTTGGATTTTTCTAACATAAATATGTAATAAAATTACATATTTATGCCTTTTTCACACCAGCTTATTATTTTTACAATTATGCATAAATTAGTCCAATTCGACTGCTTTCTTACTTAATGTAAGACCGGAATGCGATCAAATGCCCGTTTAAGACACGGAAATGGATTGAAAATAATGGTCATTTCTGGCCATTATCAACATCCTCACATTTAATACTGATCGTCCCCGAGCAGTCAGAGTCAATGTTCCTAAGAACACGGACTCTACATATTCAATTCATTTTCGTGGCTTCATAAATCACATCCTTTATGGATTGGGATAAGACAATCAAAAATTACAAGCATTGAATTCCCTTGATTGCAGTGTTTAATGAAATGATACTTGCTCACTATATCGGGCCTACAAATCAAACATTATTATCAATCCTTCATGAACATCATGTTTGAAAGATGCAAAGATTAAAAATTAGAATTAAGGCATGACATGAATATTCTTAATGAAACAGAGCCTCACTTATAAGAGAATCGGAAAGATCACTCACTCTCAATTGGGGTTCAGTCAGTGAACGCTCATAATCAGTTTTAATTAAATTCTCCCATATGCTTGCAATCAGACCAACTCGCCACCGGCTCATTTCTTCAAATCGAGATCACGAGGTCTTATTTAAGGGTTATAACGGGGCGTACGGTTGTAACATTGGGTAGGAAAAGGAATTTATTGGGTTAAGAAGTGGCAAGAATTAATATTATCATAACATGGCATATTTTTATTTAAAAGTTTATGATCATCAATATGTTTTTCTTTCTTTTGCTTTTCTCTTTTCATATTGCATGACATTAGACTATGTCTAATTTGCTTTGTCATTTGCAATTTATTGATGTTGAATGAAATTCAACTTCTCTCTCTTTTTTTTTTTTTTGAATCGGTTTATTGAATACCGATTTGATGAATTCATGATCATAAATTTAATGCCTTGATAAAATTTATTCTTGCACACTTGGGTTTGAATTTTTTTGGTCTTTTTAGAAGGCTTGGAATAATATAAAGGGCTTCAAAGAAAATTAGGCTTAAAGGCTCAAAGTGGTTAATTCTAAAGGGAAAATATTTTTGGGTTTGGAATTCAAAAGAAGGCCAAAAATTTGGGTTTTTCTAAGTGCCTCGATCATATGCTCGATTTCGGGAATATGACATGGTCTTGAATCGGTCCCAATCGCAAGTTCTAGTTTCCTTTAATCAAAATGATTCACACATCAAAGAAAATGAATGAGTAAAAATGACTCATGGCTCAAATCTCACAAGGTTGGGTTGATTCATGTCATACAATATTCTCAAATTTAATCGAAGCTTAATTCTAACAATTTATTCAATCAAAATCTCTAACATGCAGATTTATTACCCAATAAGCTGATCGCATCATTAAATTTTTATAGCTCAAAACCTCAGGAATTCATGTCATGCATGTTCTCAATTATATTATCCCAATTTAAAAGTTTGAAAATTTAATCACAAGCCTAAATTCAACATGTGAATTTAGAGCAATTTTATGCATATTTTTGCTGGTTATTTAATTGAAAGCAGTAAAGAGGCACTGCTGACATACTGAGTATGCCAACAGCATATTTTTGGCCTGACAGTCACTTATTCATCTCGGACTGTGCAGACATCTTTTCAAGAATAAAATTGTTTGGACTGCAAAATTCCAAAATTAAAACAGTGAATGATATCAATTACAAGAGATTTCATTGCAATCAGAACGATTTTGCACAAGGGAAATGAAATTCTCTTATATGATATTTACAATTATGCTCGATTGAAATGACAATTACACGCTCAATCTGTTTTCTCTTCTGGCTGATTCGACGGCTCTGCGACACCTGATGGAGGTGGGGGTGGCTTGGGGAGTTGACTGATGAGTGCTTGCATCAGTGTTTCCATCATCTTGCGCTGCTTTTCTTCACTCTCCACTCTTTCTCTATGTATGCGCTCTTCCCTTTCCATCATCATTTGCCTGAATTCCGCCTCTTTCCTTTCCTTCTCCTGCTTCTCCTTCCGTTTCTCTTCCTTTTCTCTCCTACGCTCTTGGCGTTCTTCCTCTCTCTCCCTCCTTCGCTCCTCACACTCCTCTTCTGCCCTTTTCTGCTGTCCCTCTTGGCTTGCCAAAATTACATCAGTCATGGATTTCATTCCCTCGAGCATAGATTGACTCATTCTGCTCACCATCTCAATCGTTTGGGAATCAGCAGGGAACTGAGATACGTTCTGGCTTTGAGGAGGCATCTGAGGTTGAGGTTGAGTCGGAGGTGGAATTGGAATCTCAGTCCGTTCTTGGTCCGCAGGAGGCTCCTTTTGAACATTCGAAGGTCCTGCATCAGCACAGGTGTTCTGTGTTCCCTTCTTTGTCTTGGGCTGCCTCTTTCGTTTTCTTGATGCCTGCCCACCCGATATGAAAGAGGATTGAGCGTCTGAATCTCCTCTGACGAACAGTTGGGGAAGAGAGTATCTGATACTCTCACACAGGGGGAGTCTCGGCACACTGATGGGTGGGTTCACTTTCACCACTGTGTCACCCTCGAAAGCGCTCAGATCAACTCCCTGAGCTATGCATATTCTCCTAATCAGATTTGGATAGCATAGCACCTGTCTATCCTTTATCCGGGTTATCATCACCTCGAATACATGCCTCCCTATATTTAGTTTTGCTCCGCTCCACATTCTTGCAAATCCCATTAGCACATTTCCAGATGTGGTGTGCGGATGCGAGTTGGGCCGGATCTTGGACATGTAGAACTCATAAGTTGGCATGAACTGTATCCGCAGCCATTTTGCATTGAATGTGTGTCCAGGGGCGGTCACGCTTGTCATGCTGTTAGCCAATGTTGCATACTTCGCATATTCACTCGTTTTGGCTCTCTTTGTCATGATCTCATCAGGGGGAAATTCACTTTGGATATCTGGAGTCCCGAAGAACTGATTCAGCCAGTCAGGTGCAATGTTAATCACTTGTCCACGAATCCATGTTGTTCTGGCATCTTTATCAATGTTGCAGAAGAATTCCTTTGTTAGTTCCACGAAGCCATCTTCGTCGTGATGCAGCATGAAGTTACCCCACTCTTGATTTCTGTAGAAAGTCTCAACAGTGGGGTGCGACAACGCATCGGGTCTGAACCCCTTATCTGGCACTATCATCTTCTGCAACTTCTTGTACTTTTCTGCATTCTCTTTGTTGCCATTGAACTTGATCTGAACCTGTTCTTCACTCAGCTTTTTCTTCCCATATTCCTTTGAAACGCCCATTCTTTGCCTTACAGTATTTTCAGACCAAAACTCGACTGGTCGAATGGATCCGACAGACTCGTCGTCGCTCGTGTGCCAGTCTGTTTGATCGTCTCCCTCCTGTGGCTGGTCATCCCTTGGTTCAGCCTCATCTCCCCTCTGACTTGGCTCTCGCTCTCCATGAGCTGTTTCATCTCCGAATTCCTCCTCACCCTGTTTAATTACATGTTTCATCGTATTGAGTTCACAATTTACAGGCAAAGAAGATGTAGTTACATGAAAATTACGGTCATCAACATCAGTTGATACCTCCTCCTCCTCCCTAATTCTTGCAGCTCGTCCAACTGGACGTTGGAAAATAGGCGCCATTTGGTCCATGAATTCTTGCTCCTCTTGCTGAGCTTCTTCTTCTGAATCATTCCCATCTGCAGCTTCAGTCAAAATTCCTTGAACCTTTTCCTTAAGCGCAGAGGCCATGAGATGGTCGCCTGGCTGCTTTTCCAAGATTTTGGCCAGTGCTACCGGATCTATGGAGTCTTGTGGTCCTTCTGACTGTTCAGGTTGGTGCGACGGGCCTTCGTGAGTGATGAATTCTTCAATTCTGGCCGTGCCCACGAGGGGATCAATCAATTGACCCACTTCTGTCTGATATCTGATTTGATTTGGCTTTTCTCCAGCATCAATTCTCATTTCAATCTGTTCGTTGATGTTCTGTCTCAATTCTTTCCGAAGTGTCTCAGCACTACGAATCGAGGGGCCAGTCCATCCTGGTGGTTGCTCTTCTTTGATCTTCAATCCCTTTCCTTCGACTCCACCAGTGATCTTCAGTTCGAAATCTTCCTCATCACCCCGCTCAACCTCTCCGGATTTCCTGCTTTCCAGCTCAGCCTGCATCTTTCTGGCAGTTTCTTCATCCCTGGTCTGCTGGATATTCTTTCTGATCTGCTCTTCCTCTGCAGCTTTCTTTTCCATTGCCAAGCGTTCTTCCTCAGTCAATTTCTCTACTCCCGAACCACTTGTTACTTGATCCAGCAAACCAGCTAATGCAAGTTCATCATTGTGCATTTTTCTGGCTAGCTCAGCATCGGATATCACCTGGTGCTTCTTTTTCGGGGGTGGTGGCGGCATCGGCTTTTTACCTCTGTCCTTGGGATCTGTGGGCTCTACCACTTTCCTGACAGTTGGCTCAGGTTCCTTGATCTCCACTTTCTTTTCCGGAGCTCTTGCTGGTTTATCCTTATCAGTGGACTTTATCAACCTTCTCCTTGTTCCCGGTTGAGGTGCTGGCTGACCTTCAGATGTAACAACAGCGGTGGAGGTTTTCTCGGGATGTATGGGTGCCTTAGTGGTGGCAGGTGCTACAGCAGATGTTGTCATTTCAGTCTGAGCTGGCTGTACTGGAGTCCGGACTGCTTCTTGCTGCACCACTGGCTCGGACGTAGCAACTTTTTGTACTTCAGTCTGCCCTCTTGGTGGTAATGCCGAAGCTTGTACTGCTGGCTGGGTAGGCTGTGGGTTGGCTTCAGGGGGAGTGGAGAAGTATGCATCAATCTCAGCATCGGGATCCTCTTCCCTGTTTGGTTCACCCTCGTAGCCTAGTTGCTTCTCGGCGCGCTGTAAATAATCCTCAATGAAACTCTTTTGAGTGATTCTCCCCAGTTGGTCCTCCCAGTCCTTCTTGATCTTGGAGCAGAACTTACTCCGAACATTGTTGTTGTAGTGCAAGACCTTTTTCCCATTAGTCGTACTATTACAGTATTCAAGTGCAAACTTGTCCATTTCCATGATCAATTCCCAGTAGGAGTCCCTGTACTGATTCATCATGCCCCCTACCAGATCCTTTTGAATTCCTTCTAGGTAGGACATGTCTTCTGCTGAATCGTACGTGAGATACAACCCAGCCTCAGTTTTGGATAGTAAATTGAACTGCCTTTCATTTTTCCTTTTGGGTTTCCAGCCACCTTTGCGTATATCCACTTGCAGCTGGTCCCTTAATACTACTATGTGCTGGGGAAATTCATCATCGTTGTTTGTTCCGTACCGTCCATACCTTCTATGTGTGAAGATGGTTTCAAGTACCTCATCTGCAGGTAATACTACTCCTTCTTCCAGAAAGGACTTAGTGACACTTGGATTGCCTTTTCCCCAGACAGTAGTCAAGTCGTCCCATTGATCGCGTGCATCCTTGATCATCTTCCTCATTGTGTTCAACAGTGAGGTGTTGCGGCGTTGTTCAAATTTCTCAGCATTTTTGAGGCGTTTGTACAGATTGAAGGTCAGCTCTCGGTGCCTGGCCCGAGCTAGATCTGTAATCCACCTCTGCTCCACTGGTCCTTTTGCTTCAAACAGATATGGATTCCATTTGAATGGAAATGCTTCATACATCATGATGGCCCCACTGTTGATAACCCTACTTAGATCCATATGTTTGTGTTCAAAGGCCATTCGAACTTGAGGATCTACGATCTGGTTAGGGATGATGATGTCAAAGTCAGCTATATTTGGATCTTTCGTTCCTTTTTCCACATGCCGATTCCACACAGCCCTGTGCTCTTTGAACCTCAATTGGATGCGCTCATGATGGACTTCAGGAGTTGTCTTTTCGTCTTGAGGGGCATGCTCCATCATCCTTATCCAAAACTTCTTCAGGAAGTGATAGTAGTCCCTTTCTATCGATGCAGCGACTATCGACCTTTCTTCTGGAGGGATATGCACGTCCCATCCCGGAGAAAGTTTCAATTTTTCGTCCGTAGTGTGGTCCAGAGGTACCTTGTAAACTGATTTGATGGCATCTCTTGCGTCCTTAATCTCTGTTCGATCAATTGAGGCCTGCTTGCCAGCAGCCTCATATGTGCAGTCAGGTAACCCGATGCCTGAGTGCACTACCAATGCATTCCTGAAAATGGTCAAAGTGTTTAGATACATCCAAATTTTTATAAGTTTTCAAAGACTACTCAGGTGCGAAAATCAACATCCTCACATTTTGAGCTTTGCTAAGCTCGAAATGTGATTTGAGTGATTTAATCTTGAGTTTATAAAAAGATCCAAAGATAAGGTACTATGCCTTAGGACCTAGAAGGAGATAACTTAATTGGATTATTGAGTCCAATCAAAAGGGGGAAATATAAATGAAAATAAAAATGAAGTGGTCATTGGACCAAAACTTCCCCTTTTTTTTTAATGGGCCATTGGGCCCAAAAGTTTGTTTTTCCAAAATTTTTTTAAACAAGCACGAGGCACTTGTTGAAAATGGAATGAAATGATGATGGTGGAATGGATGGCTCGAAAATGGAATGTGCAATGGAGGCATGGCGGATTGGATTCGCTATTTCCGGATTGTTTGGACTGTCATTGGACAGTTAAAACGTTCAAGAAAATGCAAACACTATTTTTAATTTTTGAAAAGGCTGACTTGATTTTATTTAATGAAAAGTGGGATGTGTGTGGTCCCATTTTTGGATTTTTGTAAAAAGGTAGCAGTTGAGGTGGCAAAATACTGCTACTTAACTCACACTTTTTAGTTCCATTGGGAACAAAAACACATTTGTCAACCAAAATTCCTAGTACTATTTTTGTCTTTTGTGAAAAAGTTATTCTTGCTGAAAAGTGGATGGTGCACTGGAATTGCCATAAAAAGGCCATACACCCACTTTTATGCAGATTGCTGTACCCATACACACAAGTTGCCAAAATCAGGGGAGGGGCATTAAATGAACATTGGCATGCAAACAACATGAACTCTCAAAGCAAACCATCAACACATGCTCATGCTCTTTCTCAACATAAGATCAACCTACTAACATGCTTCAAAATCTCAGCAAGAACGTCAAATTAATCAAATCAGCATGCTTTCTTACTAATCGACCCAACAAAAACACTCATGCTTTGCAAAATCGAGACAATCAATAACACCAAGCTATCCAAAAAAAAAAAAAGATAAAAAAATAAAAATAACCAAATGTTCATTGACAGACAGATAAGGCTCAGATTTCTCAAATCATGAATGCACACAGAAGCAATTAAATGAGATAAAGACCGAGTTCCCTTTGGAAAGTGAATTATTCCTGTGAACACTAAAAGCTTGAAAAACCAACAATGGTGAGAATTTGCTGTCTGAGCTCTCTAACAGCCCTAACTTCTCAAAATCGAACGCCCCATACCAAATCGATCTTCCCCAACCCCAAACAAGAACACACTTCTTCCAAAACATGCTCGGCCAACACAAGAAATCACAGCAATCCTCAAATAAACTAAGCCCACTTCGAGAATCGCCTAAAATCAAACTAAAACAGAGGGAAAGAACATAAAACAGCCCTATTTACATAAATGGAAAAAGAAAAACAAGAATGGCAAAACAGGGGCCTGCGCGCACTCGCGAAATGCAAGGGAGAAGGGTTACCAGGGTTCGGCTTCCTTCGGGGGCGAAGATGAAGATGGAGGTTCCATTGGGTTCGCGAAAATCGGACAGAGTAACGCCTGGAAGTGGTGGAAAACGAGTGCGAGGAACACTGTGGTGTTCTTCGGAAAAGGCTTTTGCGTACGAGCAGTTTTCGCAAATTTTCTAAGTGTGGGAGCGTGGGGAAGAAGAGGGAGGCGGAGAGGTTTAAATACTAATGGGCCGGTCGCGGAACCCTAGCCCATGGTCGCGGAACAGGACTACGCGACCAGGCTTGGCGACATTAGATCTGTCGCGGAGTGTGAGACTTTGTCGCGGAGTCATGCACCGCGACAAAGTGTACCGCGACAAAATGGCGAGGAAGAATGGAGTGATGTGCCCGTGTCGCGGAATAGGAGCTTTGTCGCGGTGCAGTGCTCCGCGACAAAGGCTTCCGCGACAAGGACAAACAGAGTTCAGGGGCGAGTAAAATTTTGTCGCGGAATTTGCACATGGGCGCGATGCTGGGCATCGCGACAAAATGATCACTCCGCGACAAGGACAAACAAGGTTTGATGATAAGGAGATCTTTGTCGCGGAGTGGCACTTGGTCGCAGAACGTTGTTCCGCGACAAGATGGTCATTCCTCGACAAACTTTTTGAATTTTCAAATTTTCAACGGATTGGGCCCGAGTGTGATATTGGGCCTGCATCCATTTTATTTGAGTCGGACCTGAATGAATTCAGTCCAAGTAAATTCAAATCATTGGGCCATTATTTAAAATAATCTACTTGCATAAAATTAGGTTGGGTCAGTTCCATTTATCTGCAAGATTTATTCCGGATCTTAAATTTCTTTAAATTCCGAAAATAATTTCTCAGATTTGTGGAATTTTCCCAACCAAGAACCTGGTTTTCCTTGCTTTTTCTGCTCCTTCTTTTTGGTTGGTTCCGAATTTCCTGCAAGACAGATAAAAACCCATTAGGTTAGGTTTTCTCCTCAGTTCAACATCCTCACATTTAGAGTCTTGGTACTCTAAATGTTCAATTAATCTTGAGGGTACTTTTTCTGTTCTGGATTAGATATATTACACTAAACTAGACTGATCTAAGCTAATCTAGGAGTAATCAGGAGTGTAATCCTCTTAATAAACGACGCTGCATCCTCCCCGGCAACGGCGCCATGAAACTTTTGACAATTTCTGTCCCACGAGCTTTTGCTAAAATTATACCAGGTTAGATTTATTAAATGAAAAGCGTTATGATTCACGGGAAAGGGTTTAGGGATACATCAAGATTATTAGTCTTTTTATTACTCAAGTGTGGTGCTTTGGTTTCAAATGGCGCTGTGGTCCTCTCTGTCATGAAATGTTGACAAATCTCATGGCATAGCCGGGATAGGTTGACCTTCAGCCTGTCACACTGAGGATCCCCGGCAAATATGCCATGATACTTCTCATCAATTCTTGCCATAAGATTTCCTGCCATGAAACTTTTGACTGGTTCCCACTACATGAGTATTTTCCGAAAAATCATGGTCCTGGTTTAGGTTTTATTTAAGAAACCAATTTATGATGGCGGTGTTGTGATTAGGGATATATTTATACGTAGTCATGTTTTTATTGCTCGTGTTTAAGAAACTGTGCCCCCGAAAGCGCACGGCGTCAAAAATTGCAGTAATTTATAGTAAGACCGGATCGTTCACTGGAGGATGTGCGATGGAAGCAGGGCCCACGTCATTTACTAAGATTTTCCACTCGGTACTCGATTCAAGTGTGTGAAATGACTAACAACTACTTGACAGAATTTAAACTAAGCTATGAAAGCACCTAAAACAAAGCAGGCAGAATTATTCTAGAAAGCGAATTAAATTTAATCTAAGAAAGCAATAAAATTAATCTAAGAAAGCGATTAAGATTATTCTAAGAAAGCAGATTTAAAATGAGACAGAAGAGACAGGAAGAAAAGAATAAAGGTTGGACAAGATTCAGATGAAACACAGTTAAACTTCCATTTTAATACACAGATCTTAGCTTGGGATAATCCTTCAGTTAGCTAACTCTCATGCTCTCTATACCATGTTCCCTTTAACAGACAGGTACCTACAGTAAGAGGTTACATGCTCTTAAGACAACAAAATCTAAGATACCATAGACTCACAACTGCCCTCACACGGCCGTGTGGAGGCATGTTATTCATCTGTGGTGGACAAGCAACACCTGACAAATCATTTATTGAAGTGGCAAGTACCGCTATCATTCCCCCATGTCACACCCGAAGATTCAAATCAAACCCTGAACTATCCCTTGACTCTCAATTCTAGTAGCAGTTACACAACTCTCAATACAACCGAGTGACCTCTAACAAAAGCATTTAAAAGAAAGCGATAAAGAAAACATTTAAAATCCTATCACTCGGAGGTTTTTGAAAGTCTGACCCTGGTAGTAAAAGAAAGCCCCCAGTCAGAATGACCGGATGTGGATCAAGAATTCCCTATTCTCGGTGAACCGCTCGCAGTGTTCACTTCTCGTCGGGTGGTTATGAGATACAAACTAATGAAACGAACTAAGAAAATTAGTTCGTTCCGGATGCACTCACTCAGGACTCAAAAATAGACTTTGGCAGAAGAAGATAGCAGTTGAAAGAATACTCAACCCTACCTTAGAAGATAACCAAGGCCCGAATGTGGTTCCTCTAGTATTATCTATTACACCTTACCGGAATCCAAATGGAATCTGACCCAGTGCAATATTTAATACAAGATTTCCAACAAACATCAGTTTTGGAAAATAATAAATCTGAAAATCATTCCCTATCAGGTACTAGACTCTCAATTAAAACACAGATCCTTTCAGTCTAGGTGAGACCTAATTGCTGACTCTGCTTCTAATTTCCCAAAATCAACCCCCAGTCGGATATGAATTAGTCATAACTGTTGAATTTATCCCCTACTCAGATCCGGATTTTATAAAGGAATTTTTGTTGGAAATTTAATATGAAACATCTGATTTAAATCAAGACTTCTATGTCCAAGGGAAGGATCCCAAAATAATATGACCACACTATCTACATAGTAATATCATGCATAAATTTATAGAGAAGTGTAAAATAAAATAACCCAAAATATAAGGTGGGTTTAGACAGAATGTGAAACACAGAGATGAAATAGCCGGAGATGAGAAGAATTTATTTGGCTAAAAAGATGACAAGAATAATCAGGGTAATCCGGACTGCAAACATCTGCTATCCAGGTCCTGATCATTTCAGGTGGGATGATTTTTAGACAGTGGAATGCCTCAAATGACAGTTGCCGCCGTCATCTCAGACTCCACTATCTGTGAATTTGGATAAAAACCCACATGTTCTATTACTGCAATAATCATTAGATGACATTGGCATATATCATCTAACATTACTACAGCTCCAGATTCAGGTTTGAAATTAAAGAAAAGAAAACTGTATCCGGATGGGAGTCAGCTGAGCAGCTATTATAATCCCGGAGGGACGAACCGCCAAGGCTTCCACCGACCACTATCCGGACCATGCAAAATAACAACTGGTAATTAATATACAGATCACGAGCTAGTTATCCGTGTGGGAATACCCGCCAACATTGTTCTGATATATTCCTTACTAGCTGTTTCACACATCACGGAAAAGACAGAATAAAATAAAAGAAAATATTTTTGGGTCATCTTGCATGAGAGACATTGGTTTCTCATGCAAGGGTATGGAATTAAATCCATAATTACTCTTCATGTCTAAATAATCGCTCATTCCATAATTAATTAATTAACTACAGTCCGGATTATATACTTAGATCATTAGAGTTTAATCATTTGTAGAAGAATCTTTTAATGGGAAATTGAACAAAGTTCTTTATATCAAATTAATCATGGGTTGCGATCATTGGATTTCAACCTCAAAATATTAATATAAAGGTTCAATTAATTAATGAAGTGAGATGAAGAATGAAAACTTGGCAAAAAGGTGCCACCTTGTCGCGATGCAGAGTTCATGTCGCGGAGCGTGGCTCCACGACAAAGGTTTCGCGACAAAGGGGTGGGAAATAAGAGGAATGGAATTTTGAAAACTTAGGGTTTGCTTTGTCGCTAAGTAAAGAAGCTTTTGTCGCGGAACGTGGTTCCGCGACAAGGGCATAGCGACAAAAAGGTTGAAATTTGGACAAGGCATAATTCTTGTCGCGGAACAAGAGGTTTTGGCGCGGAACGTGGTTCCGCGACAAGGTTGCTTCGCGACAAAGCCCTTCCAGAATAAAATCACAAGTATTTGGGTCCTTGGTCGCTAATCAAGATTTTGTCGCAGAACGTGGTTCCGCGCCAAGGGGTGTTTCGCGACCAAGGGTTTTAAAATAATGGTCAACAAATGTTCTTTGGCACCTTTGTCGCCAAAGCACCATTTTGTCGCGGAACGTGGTTCCGCGACAAGAGTTGTTCCGCGACAAAAGTGTGTCCAGTACACATGTCAGAAAAGTAAAGTGGAACAGTGGCATGCATTATGTGTGATCTCACCCATTTCAGATTCAAAAGCTAAACTAAGCTCAAAATAACAAAACAGAATTTGAATCTAGCTAGAACATGCTTGAACATAAAAGAAACAAAACAAACTTAAAACTTAAGAAACCCTAATCTGAGCTTGATCATCCATAAGCATGCAACATTATCCCAAGAAAAAGTCACCAAGCAGTGACATTAAAATGCAAAACGAGGGTCAAATGACCCAAGGAAAACGAAAACAGTAAGATCCATGGGGTGTGAGACCCATTTCATGATTTTGGGACACAAATGGAGAATGTTTTCCCATATTATTAAACGGTGCTGTTCATACCCATGGTTTGGGTACCACAAACCCTTAAACAAAAGTTTAGGACAAGAACAAGGTGTAAAACTGGCTATCTAACCCAAGTGCAGTAAACTACTTCTAACTAGTGCATAAATTAAATAATACAAAAAAAATCTAACTAAACTACCCTAAACTAAACTAACTACTGAACTTCCCACTTGTCTCCAAGAGTGAGTATTTTCTCTAAAATTCTTTCCCCCCCCCCCCCCCCCCTTAGCTCAAAGGAAACACCTCATATTTATAGAGGGGAAACCCTAAGCTCATGGGCCTTGATTTGAGCCCACTGTGTCTCAAGACATCACACACATCACAGCTTTGTCTCGGAGCACCAAGTTTGGTCGCGGAACACACTGCATGTGGCAAAGCTTCTCGACTGGGTCTTGTGTCTCTAAAAATGTATCTTGGTCGCGGAATGGACCTTTGTCGCGGAACAGCGCATCGCGACAAGGGTATCGCGCTAGAGGGCTTTGGCTGGTCTTCTTCATCTGAGCTTGCTTGGTCGCGGAGCGTTCCTTTGTCGCGGAACCATGCATCGCGACAAAGGGCTTCCGCGCCAAAGGTTTTCCTGGGCCTGCTGGATTGGGCCAGATGGGCCGAAAATATTCTTTTTGTGGGCTTTTCTATCTTTTTCCCATCTTTTTGTTTCCTTTTCTTTTTCTCATGTTTTTGGATTTTTCTAACATAAATATGTAATAAAATTACATATTTATGCCTTTTTCACACCAGCTTATTATTTTTACAATTATGCATAAATTAGTCCAATTCGACTGCTTTCTTACTTAATGTAAGACCGGAATGCGATCAAATGCCCGTTTAAGACACGGAAATGGATTGAAAATAATGGTCATTTCTGGCCATTATCACCCATCCGGGTGTATATTCTCTCCCATCTCTTAATTTTTTGTTTATGGATTTTACAAACTTTAAAATCTTGGCGTGGAACGTGGGGGGTATTATGAGTGGCAATACTAGAAGGAGCATTGGTGCTTTGATTCGGGAATTCAACCCAGAAATCATGTTTTTGTTCGAGCCACAAACTTTGTTCTTACAGGCTCAGGAGTTTCTGTTAAAGGCCGGGTATTCTCCAATTTGCATACAAGAAGTGATTGGGAAATCTGGCGGGGTGTGGGCACTGAAGAGGATTGGTATAAACTGCGATATAAATATTGTGGATGTCCGGGACCGTGTTATCACCTTCGGTTTGCAGGCTGGCAACAAGACTTGGAAGGCTACTGCAATATATGCTAGTCCTCAGTATTCGGATAGGAAAGTTAATTGGGAGGAGCTCTCTCAACTTTCTCGGAGTCTGGATGGTGCGTGGGCAGTGGTGGGGGACTGGAATCAGATACTCTACCATGAAGAGGTCCGGGGGGGACTACACAATGTTAATAGAGCGGAAGAATTTGGAAATACCCTCAGGGATTGTGGCCTTGAAACCATTAACACGCAGGGGGGGACCTTTACTTGGTCCAGACCGATTGGCGCCCACAGAATCTCAAAGAGGCTTGATAGGGGAGTCATTAACTTGGATTGGCTCTCAATGTTTCCTTTTGGCTTTGTACAGGTCCTACCTCGAATTGGATCAGATCACAATCCGCTTCTCCTTCGATGTGGTGCAGCGCCTCCAAGACCTAATTGTAAGCCTTTCCGCTGGGAATCCTCGTGGTCTAACCTGCCGGAGTATCTTCCTACCATTGCTGCAGCCTGGGATACCCCCCATACTCACATCTGCCAACGGCTCAAGAATGTCCAGAAAGCCTCTATGGAATTCAGTAGAAACCAGACTACAAATTTCAAATGGAGGAAGCTAAAGCTCGTTAAGAGAATTGAGGGTATCAACCGGGCCTTGGAAAATATTGATTCGGTTCGATTGATTTTGCTGGAGAGGGACCTTAAAAAGGAGCTGGATGAAATCCTTCTTCAGGAGGAACAATACTGGCATCAAAGAGCGAAGGATCAGTGGGTTATACTCGGAGACCGTAACACTGCGTATTTCCACGCGAGAGCCAGAAGTAGAAACCATCGAAACCATATTCATGGTCTCTACTTACCAAATGGGAACTGGTGTGAGGAGGACCTCGAGCTACAAAAGCAGGCTAGAGATTATTTCCAAGCCTTATATGAGGATAGATGTTCGAATCCTAATGGAGCCGTGGCTGACAATTGTGACCTTCCCCCTCTCACCGCTATCAAGCCTGAACTCACTAAGGGGATGGAAGAGGAGATTGCGCCTAAAGATGTGTATCAGGTTGTGTCCGAGAGCAACAGTCATTCGGCCCCGGGTCCGGATGCTTTCCCTAACATGTTCTATAAAAAGTTTTGGGGAATGATTGGTGATGATGTCTGCAATTTTGTGAAAACAGCTTTTGCTAATAAGGAATTCAGTAAAGATGTTGCGTTGGCCTTTATATGCCTCATTCCGAAAACTGAAAACCCTTCATCGTTCTCACATTTCCAGCCTATTACCCTCTGTAACATGGTGTACAAGATCATTACCAAGGTCCTTGCCAATAGGATTCGACCGGCCCTCCAAGATAGCATATCTCATCATCAAACTGCGTTCCTTCCAGGACGTGGTTCAATCGACAATGGCCTTATGCTCCAAGAACTTGTCTGCCATCTCTCGGGTCCTCGGCCGTGCGCCCCGGCCACCATCATCAAGATTGACATTGCGAAAGCTTACAACAATGTCAAATGGTCCTTTCTACATACCTGTCTTCAGGAGCTTAATTTTCCCCAGCCGATCCAGGAGCTTATCATGTTCTGTGTTTCATCGCCGTCTTATGCACTGCTGTGGAATGGCAAGCCTCTTGAATATTTCTCTCCGGGAAAAGGTCTTAGGCAAGGTGATCCATTGTCCCCTTACCTATTCCTAATTATTATGGAGAAGTTATCTGTAGCAATCCTTGAATGCGTTAGGAAAGGAGATTGGAAGCCAATCCGGCTGAGAAGGGGGGGTATGGGGGTTTCTCACCTCATGTTCGCAGACGACCTCATCCTTGGTGCAATGGGAGACAGAGCAAGCATTTTGGCTATTGACAGAACTCTGGCAGCTTTCGCTTCAGCGTCGGGTATGCACTTAAATCCCCTAAAATCCTCTTTATTCATCTCAAAGTCTGTCCCTGACAGTGATAAGCAGTGGATGGTCGACACTCTCAACATAAAATTGGTGGACTCCCTGGACTCTTACTTGGGGTTTCCTTTGTTAACCGGTCGAAAAAGAGTTAGGGATTTCGCCTGCGTTTTGGATAATATGGATAGGAGATTGGATGGGTGGAGTAGTAAACTACTCAACAAGGCGGGCCGTATCACCCTCTGTCGCGCTGTGCTTGCCTCCATTCCGACTTACCTTATGCAACTGCATTGGTTCCCAAATGCAGTTTGTGAAGCCATTGACAAACGCATAAGTAGATTCATCTGGAAGGATCGACAGGGGAAAGGCATCCATCTTGTTTCTTGGGACAAAGTGGCAACCCCTAAGCAGGCTGGAGGTCTGGGTTTGAGGCGTGCAAAGTGGATGAACATTGCTCTTCTAGGCAAAATATTGTGGACTTGGTTGCATGAGGAAGATAAAATCTGGGTCAGAATCCTCAGGGACCTTTTGTCGGATTGGAGTTTCCCCTCTCACCTGGCAAATAACAACCGGTCATACATAGCTAAAGTCCTGAACAAATTGTCAGCAATTTTAAGGGATGGCTTTGCTTTTCGTATTGGCAATGGGGACTCTCCCCTTTGGTTCTCTAACTGGTTTCAAGGGAGACAATTAGGACCACAGCTCCCCTTCATTGCTGTGCATGATATGGAAGCTCGTATCAAGGACGTGATTTCGAACAATGCTTGGAATTGGAATGGTATCCATTCCGAGATCCCTGATGGTATACTCCAGACCATCTGTTCATCCCCTCCTCCCAAACTTCATCCGTTGGTTCCGGATTTGTGGTTATAGAAAGAGAGTTCGACAGGGAAATATTCGGTTAGATCTACTTACAAAATGCTCGCTAAAGTAGATCTGACCGGTGATGACTGGACTTGGATGTGGAGTAACCATCTACCTGAAAAGCTTTGCCTTTTCCTTTGGCTTTTATGTCGGGATTCCCTCCCACTGAACCTTCTCAGATACACACGTAATATGGCTACCTCTCCCCTCTGCACGGGCTGTGGGATAGAAGAAGAAAGCTGGTATCATGGTCTCCTCTACTGTACTTGGGCTAGTCAGCTGTGGAGAGCTTTACACATCTATATTCCTAGGGACTGTGATACCATTACGAAGGAAGAGATCAAAGGTTTCCTGCATCGTATGTTTAATATGTATGGCAGTCTCTTTGTGGCAACTCTGTGGGTGATTTGGAAAGAGAGAAATGCTAGGATCTTCAGAGCCAAAGAACAGACCATCTGGTACCTTAAAAGAGAGGTTCTTAAACTGAATGAGGACATCACTCGAGCTAAGGGGCAACAGAACAACAGGCAACGCTTGCTGAGGATGATCCACTGGAATGAAAAGAAAGCTACGGATATAATTCTCCATGTGGACGGCAGCTGTTTTGGGGATCCGGGAAGAGCGGGGTTTGGTTTCATCATCCGCAATAAGGAAGGACAGTGGCTTGAAGGGGGATGTGGCTACCTTGGGCACAACTCCTCCACCTATGCTGAAATTAAGGGCCTGGCAGAGGGCCTGGAGTTGTTGGCGCTGAAAGGGTATAGAAGGGTGTCTGTCTACTCAGATTCTTTAAATGGTATCGATCTTGTCCACAAAGCCCCTCACTACCATCCATTTGCTGCCTTGATTGCTAAAATTAGAGAGTTGAAGGCTTCTTTTGAGTCCTGTTCTATTCATCACGTCCCCCGTGAGGGGAATAGGGTGGCGGATAAGCTCGCCAAACGTGGAGCCTCGGCCGAAGACTTCTTCACCACATGGGCCTTCCCACCAGACTTCGTTAGCTCCGAAGTGGAAGCAGACGCCGCGGGGACCTGCTTCCCCCGATTTTAGCTCTTTCGTCCACTTTCATGTCTGTGTCCTTTCCTTGATGGTTACTGTTAGTCTTTGTCTTCTGTTTTTTCTTTCTATTTTCCTTGTTCTCTGGCCTTGTGGCTTTGCAAAAAAAAAAAACGCATACAACCAGGTACAACTTCTCACTCCTTTTCGTGACAAATCCAACCAAGCCAATTACTCGATCAACAAGAAAAAAACCTTATGCATACACACACCAAATAAAGACTCAAACCAGATGCACTATATCTGAATACACAGACCCGCACAAATGAGAACACTCCCTCAGGCTGACAGAACCTCTACGCTGTGCCACTGGTTAAAACCAGACTTCCATAACCCCTTCATTCGCTGCGCCCCTCCTAGCCCAATGATCTGCATCCGAGTTACGTTCTCTAAAGATATGATTCATCCTTATTTTCCCTCCACATTTAAGAACCGCCAAAATAGGGCCCAACAGCTTATTGAATCTCCAAGGCAGCGTCTCCGGATCTGACAACCAAGACACTACGTTGGTAATGGAAATCCTTGGTCCCGAACTAACACTGCACATACTCTACTTATAGCTGTAATTTCAGCTTTCGAGGAATCCTTCCACCCGATATAATCTGATAGAACGAACGAAACTTCACCTTTATCATTCCTTATAACGCCTCCAACCCCAGCCGGCCCAGGATTCCCAATCGACGACCCGTCCGTATTCACTTTCCACCACCCCTCCTCGGTCGTTCCCACTCCAATCCGGTCCTATGCGATGGATTACCATTCCCCCTCAATGCCACCAAACTACCTGGAAAGTCAGCATCAAGTTCAGCAACATTAGTATCCATGTCTCCCATGTACGCTTGCCACCAAAAGCCAATTCTCCACTTAATCTCGGCCTCCACTAAATTTTTATTAAATGGCAGACCTTTAAAGACTGCTGCATTTCTATCTCCCCGAACCGACCATATAGTTGCCACTCCAGTCAAGTACCACGCTTCCACCCAGTGGCGGAACTAGGAATTTCATTCAGGGTGTGCAAAAATTTACTTTATAATACCTCGATAACTTTTTCTCTTGGTAGTTATCCCATAAGAACTCTGAAGTTAAGCTTACTTACAATATTCTTCGATATACCGACATTTTTTTAAAGTAACCCATAATTTTATCCGCATTTACTCTTACAATGGGGATGTTTGGGAGTCAGCGGATCCGTTAGCAGATAGCAGATTCGGAGAGAGAACTGTGAGACAATATGCTCTTTCAATCCGCTATCCGCTAGCCAATCTACTAACATCCAAACATCATCAATAATTCATTTCCAAAAATGACAATAACTAATCATTCAATGTGTCATTATTCATACAAAGCGCAATTGAAATTTGACAATCTTCAACACAGAAAATACCATTTCTACTTTTGCAATTGCTAAAGGTAAAATTACGAATAATTTGATCAATAAATTAGTAGATAAGTTTTGTTGTTATTCTTTTCACCAATCACTGAGGAGGTCCACTAGTATCAACCACATTGGAGAAGTCAGAATCGTTTCTGACATCTCTAATATAGTTTTCAAATTGATTTTCAAACACTTTAATCTCGAC
Source organism: Hygrophila difformis (assembly GCA_030278955.1). Taxonomy (NCBI): domain Eukaryota; kingdom Viridiplantae; phylum Streptophyta; class Magnoliopsida; order Lamiales; family Acanthaceae; genus Hygrophila; species Hygrophila difformis. The sequence goes on along the minus strand of JAOANR010000006.1, from coordinate 26,873,423 downwards.
ATGGGTAAAATATAGTCAACTTCATCAAAGCCTTCTTGTCAAATGCAACAAATGATCTGCTTGAAACGGAAAAAGTATATAAATAAATAAAGAAAAGAAAAGAATCAATCTAAGCAACTCAATATTGATATTGTCAAAACGATCCTTCAAGTCTGAAAGTTGAAGATCTATACATCACCAAAAAAAAATACTCAATTTTATAATGATAAAAGTTGCTCACTTATGCATCTCTTTATCCTTCCATGTTTTCTATAAATCACTATAAAATTAAGAAATAAGAAAAAGATTTGAAATTGGACTCTATAATAAAAAGTGAAAGAAATAAACTATTTTTTTTCTCTAAAATTCCAGGGGGTCAGCTGACCCCCCTAGCGCCAAGCTAGTTCCGCCATTGCCTCCACCTTCCCTCTCCCTGGTTGGTTCCCAAACCACCACTCCAAAAGTACCTGCGCATTGCCTGGCATTGCCCACTTAACATTATACCAACCTACAACAGCATACCAAAGGTCAAGAACTACCGAGCATCTACCAAATAAATGGTCAATAGACTCAATTTCCCCACAGCAGGGACAATAAGCATTCTCCACGTTCAAACACCCTCTCTTCACTAGTAATTCCCTAACTGGAACCTCACCCTTCATGACTTTCCACACCATCAATTTTATCTTCATTGGACATTTAATCTTCCACATCTTATCCCAGAACCAACGCCCATCCACCACCTCAGCTCCCTCCGCTCATCTCCAGCAAGAGCGTGTGGAAGATCATCCATTACTCTCCAACGTCCACCTGACCCTATCCTCCATAAATCTATTAAGTTGATGCCGATCAAACATCATCAACATGTTGTGCCACACATCCAGTTCCCAGTCAAACCACTCCCGCCTAAGGTCCACCCTCCACCTCCATTCCAGCCCTATCCATTCGCCAAATTCCTTTATTTTCCCGCCAAATTTCTTTATTTTCCCTTCCTTGTTAACTGACAAAGCATATAAGCGGGGAAACATCTCTATCAATGACTGACTGCCCTCCACCCATCGGTCATGCCGGAATCTAGTCCTACTCCCATTCCCAACTTGCACCAAAAATTTACTCCCATCTCCCAACTCTCCCATACTCTCCCTAACTCTACTAATATAACCCCAAACACTGCGAACTCTACTTACCTCTGGAATCATTGGACTTGATTTTGCATAATACTTCGCATCAATAATCTCCTTCAAAAAACCTCCTCCGAACCAAACATCCATTTCCACTTAACCAGTAAAACATTATTAAAATCCTGGATGCTTCTAATTCCCAGGCCCCCGTCACCAGCATGTGAGCAAATGGACCCCCAGTTTACCAAGTGTATTCTCCTTTCCCCCTCCCATTCATTCCAGAAGAATCTTCTCTTCAATTTTTCTAAACGATCAGCCACTTGCTTAGGGACTTTGAATATCGAAAGGAAATAAGTCGGTAGACTCCCAACCACTAACTTTAATAAACAAAACCTCCCCGTCTGTGACAACAGCCGCCCTTTCCACCCGGCCAATTTCTTCTCTACTCTTTCTAATACGGGTCTCCAGATCGGGTTTATGACTAGGGCTTAAGTCGAAGGTGAAAAAAAATGAATAAATTTAAGATAACTAAATGAAATAGACACATAAAAAAAAAATTAAATTATTTTGGTGCTGTCTGGGGCCCCTTAATGCGTCCGTATATGCCTGAGACCTTTGATTAACATATCAAAGTTATACTCCCTCCATTTTTTATTAAGTGTATCATTTGTATAGTTGATACTATTCATTGAGTTATTTTGATTTAAATATTTAGTATAGTTATATAAGATAAAATATAGTCAAGTGAGATGTTGTTAGATTCGTCTAATCTTGAAGTTTTATAATATTAATTTTTTATAATTTATATTCGTATATTTGAGTTATTAATGATTAAAAATGTGTATTGGATTTCGTGAAATGCATGAATTGTGAAATAATAAAAACAGAGGGAGTATACAATTGAGGTGCGTTTGGTAGGTAGCCTCAATTTTGTCATTGCATGAATTTTTTTGGGTACAATTGTCATTGCATGAATTAATTTTAAGTTTTTATTTTATTTTATTTTATTTTTATCAAAGGCATCGAATTAATTAGTGGGCTCTGATTGATTTAATATAAGAGAAAACTAGGGCCGGTACCCATGAATAAAACATTATAAGAGTCAAAGCCCCATCATTTCAAACATTGTGTTTTAGGCCCTATGCAATAACCTGGTAAATCACTTATCAAGAACTTGGTAAAACACATATCAATACAATGGTAAAACACTATCAATAACTTGGTAAACACCATAAGGTAATCGTGGTAAAGTACATACTAAAAACTTGGTAAAGCACATATGGTATATGTGGAATAACTTGGTAAACACCATAAAATATTTGTGGTAAAGCACATATCAATAACCTGGTAAACACCATAAGATATTTGTGGTAAAACACATACCAAGACTTGGTAAATATCATATGGTATATGTGAAATAACTTGGTAAACACCATAAGGTATTTGTGGTAAAACACATACAAAAAACTTGGTAAATACCATATGATATCTGTGGTAAACCATACTAGTATAGTGTGCTAAATTAGGTACCAATAACTTGTTAAGTACTAATATATGGTAGCTATGGTAAAACACATAGTAATAGAGTGGTAAACCATATATCATTAACCTGGTAAATATCATATAGTATCTAGGTAATTCATATATAAATGATGTGGTAAACAAAGTCAAACATGTGATGGGGTGCAAAGTGTAATAAAATTGGGAGGGGCCTAAAAAAATAGAAAGATTTTTAAAATGGGCACAGGCCCTAATTTACCGCTAATATAAAAAGTAAATGTCGGCCCATTATTTTGGGGCCCAAATCTGCTGTTGAACTTAGAAGGGCACAATAAGTCGTTGATTGGTTATTGTAAGAGTAAGAGTGTGTTTTGTTGACATGAATCAATTGAATTCACTTTTTATCATTGCGGACTAGGGGTGTCAATTTAGACACGAACCCGAAAAAAGGAACCCGATCGAGACGAAAAATTCCAGGTTTGGGTTTAGTCATTTTGGGTTTTTTTTTTCCGAAATCAGGTCGACCCGAACCCGACCTGAAATATTACACCACCTATTCAACCTGACACGAACACGACACGAAATCTGAAATTATGTCAATTTTTGGCTATAACCCGAAAAAACGAACCCGAACGACACGAAAAATTTCATGTTTGGGTTTAGTGATTTTGGGTTTTTCCCGAAATCAGGTCGACCCGAAACCCGATTTGAAATATTATACAACTCAATCAACCCGACACGAATACGACCCGTAATCTGAAATTGACACCCCTATTGCGGACATCCTATTTTATTCTGAACTAATCATCATATCTTAAGGAATCTCAAACACTTTTGTCCGCTTATAATCATAATTAATTTTTTAAATTTCCCAATTTTTACCTATAAATTTTAGCCAATAAGAATAGTTAAAATGTGACACAAGATAATATAGTTTTGACTCCAATGAAATCAATCTTTAAATAAACAGTGGCGCAGAGATAAGATTAAGAACACAGTTTGGCCAGGTGCCCAATAAAAACAAAGCAAATATTATTAATTTAACCTTGTATATACTTCATATGATATGATAGTGAATAGCTACTTGTAGTAGAAACAATTTAATAGTAGAAGTTGATGAAGTTTCCAAATATCCACAGCTGACAAATATCCTTTTTCCAATGGTTGTTTGGCTTTTATAACATATCCCAGTCATGTCTTTGAAACTTTTGCCAATAGAGAGCACTTGATCCAATTTTCCTTTGTTGTGGATCATCTTTTCTAAATCAGCAATCCGTGCCTTAAGATTAGGGGTGGAAATAGGCTAGGCCGGGCTAGGCCTAGGCTTGAACGGCCTAGGCCTGTGTCGATTTTTCAAGGCCCGAGCCTGGCCTATTACCTATGATAGGCCTATCTTATAGGCCTAAGCCTGGCCTATTTATTTAAATAGGCCAGTTTATAAGCCTTTTAAAAGCCTGATTAAGCCTATTTCAAAATTAAGTAAAAATTCTTTTATATATGTCCGAATGTAATCATAAGGTTCAAAGACATGAATTTGTGCATTTGGGCAAGTCGACATCCACAAATATCTAAAAACTTATAAATATTTTATGAACCTATAAAAGATCAAATTAATAATTACTTCTATATAAAATAATAGTAACAGTTATACCTCATATTTCTATACAGTAAACATAAACAGACTAATAACAATGATAAATAGGCCGGCCTGGTAGGCTTGATAGGCTTTTTATAAAGCCTGGCCTGAGCCTATTTAGCAAAATAGGCTTTCAAAATAGCCTGAGCCTGGCCTGTTTATGAGAAAAGCCTGGCCTGGCCTGGCCTTCGGTAGGCTAGGCCATAGGCCCCTGTCGGGTAGCCTGGCCTATTCCCACCCCTACTTAAGATCAGTCAGCTCCTTTTGAAAAGACACCTTTTCTTCAGTCAATGAAGTGATTTAAAGCTTGAGTTCAACATTTTTCTTCTTCAGGGCTTTTAGATCTTTAAGAGCTTAGGCTTTTACAACTTCTTCTCTGTCATATGCCAAGCCGATGTCAGTGAGTTGTTGTAACAACTTCTTGTTCTCTTGTACAGCAGCTTCATAATCTTCTTTAAGTTCTTCATAAGCATCAGCTATTTCTTCATAGATATCACCTGTTTCTTCTGCATCATTTAACAAATTGTCAGTTGATAATTGAATTGACACATAATTACCTTTGGTGGGACTGGAATCTCTTGTCATGAATACTACAAAATCTTCATTGTCACTGGGTTGTTCGTCTGCAACATCAACTTCAGACTCATCATCGCTCAAGGTGACTTGAATTGCTTTCCCTTCTTTTCTCTTTGGAGTGGGGCATTCGGATCTAATGTGACCTTTTCCTTCACACTCATAACACCAAATAGAAGCAAATCTCTCAGCCTTATCACTTTTCTTGAACTTCTGGTTGTTTCCCTCATATTTCTTTTCATTTTTGTAATTCTGCTTCCCGGATGTTGATGGTTGTTAGAACGTCGATTCTGATTTTGTTCTTCTGGAATTGTCTAAGAAGTTTGTCTTGAAGTATTCTTGCAAATCTTCTGGAAATATATGAAACTTCTTCTTCAATGCTTTCTACAGGCTCATCCTCAGCATTGAACACAATATTCTTCTGGGATTTTTCTGGTTCGAGATGATTCATCTCATATGTTTGAAGGATTCCAACTAATTTTCTCAATGTCATATTCCTTATCTTCTCAGATTCTTCAAGAGCTGCAACTTTTGCCGAGTATTTCCTTGACACGGTTCTGAGTATCTTCCTAACCAGTTTAGTTCCATCAAGTGTCATTCCCAATGCAACTCCTTGATTCACAATATCTTGAAATCTTCAATAATATGTAGATATGTCTTCCTCATTTGACATTCTTAGGCTATCGAAGATAGACTCGATTCTGTTCGGTGTGGTCGCTCTAAAATCATCTGAACCTTCATGTTGAGTTTCCAAGTGGTGTGTGGAATATTTTCCAACACAACCCGCAGTGTACGGTCCAAGTAATATCCGGTGAAACCGGGTCGAATCCACAAGGAACAATGAATCGTTATTATTTACTTCCTCTATTTTTTAAAGATAGCTACTGACCAACCCAGCACGCAGTCCAATGCACAATTTAAGCCATTAATAACTCAAATTCGGTAGAAGTAAAAATTCTAAAACTTCGGTATTTAAAAACTACAAGATGAGACGAATCTAACAAGATGTCACTTGGCTATATTTTAACTTGTATATCTATGATAAAACTTCAAATTAAAGTGTTTAGGTGAATAGTGTTAATTTTACCAATGTAGCTATCTTTTCTAAACGGAGGGAGTATTAAATTCAAGTAGCGACGAAAATTTAAATGCGAATAGAGTTGGTTTATTCAAATTCCTAAAATTGCAATTAAAATTAAACAATGAAAAGTTCCAATTAATGAACAAGAGATAGAGATAATTGATTTATGCACTAGATGATGAATGATGATCCCTAGATCTTTCAATTGTTGATAAACTTTGCAATTGCATATGAAAATTCAATTTTTAATTAATTAATATGCCTACTTAGAACTATCACAATTTAGAAACCTCCCAGTTTTAATGACATGCAATTCTTCCGGCTAGTGATTATCCTAAATTTGGTTCTAAAAATTTTGGCTCTTTTTCAAGTTACCAATTATTAGAATTAACTTGTTCAATTACTTTTGTTCAAGTATTTTTCAACCACTTAAATAATATAATGCCCTAGTTCAGATCTACTTTCGGTCTCACCAAACACACATAAGAATTGAACAAATTAACATATAATTAGCGAAATTCATAAAACAAAAGCAAAAATCAACAATGTCTCGATCTAGGTTTCCCCAAACGATAGGTTTAGCCTAGCATAATGTCACAAGAACGCAAAAGAATAGTAAAAGAAAACATAGTCTGTGATAGAATTGGTGAAGAAATTCCGGTGTAGATCTCCACTGGATTGCCTTAAACTTGCTCTTCTCTTTTCCCAGATGATGGATGGCAAAGATATGGAAGTATTCTGAGATTAATTGAATGATTTTTGGAACCCTCAATTGACTTGAAGTCGTGTTATTTATAAACCAGTTTGCAGAAGATATGAATCAACCAAAAGATTTGAACGATATCCCAAGATTCAGCAAGATTTGGGCATCCAGCACTATGGCACGCTTTTTGTACGAATGATGAATGAGAAAAATATGGAGAATAAGATATTTAGATGGGAAACGAAATTCTGAGCGTTTTGATAGGTGGAACACTAAAATTGGCCAAGAAACGAGCTATTTATGGCCCAAAACGCGAAATCCAAGAATGCAGGTGCGGGGAGCGCGCGGTATCCGCGCTGTCTGGGCGAAAAGCGCGCCACGAGCGTGCGGTATCGTCAAACGGCGCGCTCTCTGCGCGTTCGACCTTCGCACCGCGCACCAGCGCGCGTTTCGGACTGTTTTCACCATTTTTCTTCGGTTTTCCGAGTTTAGAGCTCCCATTGACTTCTTCTTGGTCCCTTTAGCCCTTAGCGTGCTAAAAACACCTAAAAATATGCAATCTCAACACAAAATACATTAAAATGCATAGAATCATGGAATGAGATCAAAATTTACATTTTTATTCAAAATCATTGTTTTTAGCAATTAATTCCACAATTTCCACCAATTAAACATTTAACTCATTATTTAAACACAAGTAAATGTCGCACTTTGTGCAAGACATCAACATCCTCACACTAAGTCTTGTTCGTCCCGGAACAATGTAGAACTAAGACCTAGCAATGTCCAACACACATAATAGCCACCAAAATGTCTAAAAGTCGAACTACAACCAATCACAAGCTCAAGCAGATGTCAAAACTAAATTCTCATTTGTCCCCTCAATACTAACACTCCCACTTAGCTCAACCCTCACTAAGATCGCACAAGAAAATATGTATATAAGTGTATGAAGTGCTCTCATATGAACAGGGTAAAAATTCACTCAATACCAAGGCAATGCAAGTATCACTATAAATTTGTAACACAATCACATAATCACCACACTTGGGATTTCTCATAAGGATAGGTCTTTAAAATGGTTGGAACGGGGCTAGGGTCATGAGGTAGAAAAATATGTATAAAGTAGGCTAATAAAAATGGAACAAGTTCTTCAACTTCCAATACTTCTCCAAAAATAAACCCACATACCCAAATATGACAATTATGATGCCCCATAACATTGCATCAAGAAGTCAACTCAAACCATAAAATGTAGTAGTATGTGCCCAACATAAATTGCTATTGTATTCTTTTTCTCTTTTTTCTTTTTTTTTTCTTCTTTTTTTCTTTTCTCTTTTTTTTTTCTCCTTTTTTTGTTGGTGGATTTACATAACTCTAAAATTTTATTTAGAGGAATTTCAATATCCAAATAGTGCAGACGGAACTTCAACTCTTTTTGTTCTTGACTTAGAGTGTAAATTTTTTGTCAGTGGAACAACTGTGTAAGCTACATAAATTCACTTTTCCTTTTTTTCTTTTTTCAAACAATAGCAAAAAATGTAGGCACTATACTATTCTCAAGAAAATTTCCCTTCTATTCTTCCCTCTCTTTCAAATAATGTTTCTTCTAAGGCTTCCTCAAAAAATTACCACATGCCAAATGTACCACTAAAAATTTACTTGTTCCACGGGTTTAAATTCTGAAGGCTTATAAAAATGCGTGGCTAGTGAGAAAAATGTAGTGGGTTATCAAAGAAACAGACTAATAGGCTCAGATGGGCTTCCCTAAAGATAAATATGTGAAAGGTAGGAAGTGTTTAGGCCATGAGCTTCTAGGTGCCTATATCATATTCCTCATCAAAATCCCAGATAGTAATCACATGCATTATAATCACAAATAAATAGTTGTAAAAGCATGTTTGGTTCACACAATCAAGAAAAAGTAAGGCCAAAAATTCTCACCCAATGGCTTTTTGGTTGAACCTAATGGTTATGTAGTATGAGGGGACTCATTTAAACTCAATTAATCAATCTACTCTCACAAGTTTTCAGTCAAGTTCAACTCCTAGACAAAAATACACTACTAGTGGTGACGTGTTGTGAGCAATGTATCATGAAATTGGGGCATCCCCCATCCTCACACTAAAGATTGACATTGTCCTCAATGTTTAAACAACAAGCTAAGGCATAGCACATCCCAGTGATACTACCTAACCGACATGACACGACACAAAAAGGTAGGCATGGATTATATGACATATCAAAGCATAAAGATCTAGAATATCAGATTATATAACCCAAACCTAAAAAAAAGAAATAAAAGACTCAAAGAAAGAAAGAAAATAATAATAATAATAATAATAATAATAATAATAATAATAATAATAATAATAATAATAATAATAATAATAATAATAATAAGACACTCAAACCGGGTATCACTGGTTAGGCGGTGGGAACTGAGACCATGAATCCCTTCCAATTCTTCATCTCCTTGCTTTTCCAAGCCATTTGTCTACACGCCACATTAATTAAAAAAAACTAGCAAAATAAACTAATAACTAAAAATTGACAAAACACTCGGGTTGCCTCCCGGAAGCACTACATTTAACGTCGACAACCGGACATCCTTTGTAGCTCCTCAAGTGACTCCTCTAATTGGTGGAGATGATAGTTCCTTTAATTGCTGTTTTGGACTACTTTTTGCATGGATTTTGGCTCCTTGGTGGCAATTTTGACATCATATGCTCCATTTTAGGTGCCTCAAAATGATCCTCTGGTTCCTGCAACCAATTTTACACTCCTCCAAACAAACACCATTAAATTTACTATCATAGTCATCATAAATGTAATGCCCCAAAAATTTAAACCAAATTTTTGTGACGTCACTGCCGTGCTACCTCTCTTAAACTGTTGGCCAATCAATTTAAGATTATTAGCACGAAGCCAAGTAAACAGAAGACCAAGGAATCATAATATCAGAATAAGTCCAGAAAGGAAATTATCACATCATAACAGACTTCCAGCTTGGAAGCCTAAACAGTACAACATAACTGTCTCATCTCAACATGTCAGAGATACCAAGGTAAAACACATAATAGAGCATAGTTCACCGATCAATACCACAAACAGTACGAGGAAATGGCAATTAAGTCATAACTAGGCAATATAGTATCCAAGACAAGCATATAAGTCCACATCATGCTAATGCATCTCTAGGTAGATCACTCATCCCCAAACCCCACATCGTGCTCAGGCTCTGTGTCCTCCTCGGGAGTATCTATACAAAGAGACAATTGCAAGGTGTCAGTACAAGGTACTGAACAAGAGTAGAGATAACCGGCATAAGGGGAAAAGGATTCGAAATAATATTATAGTATATATATATATATGTATATACATACATGAACAATTATTAAGCATAACTGAAATAACTGAACAATATAAACGGATGAACATCACACCGTCCCATACCGGTGCTTTAACCACTGCAAATAAAATGAATGATGGATGATGAGATGTAATGTTATGACCTATGTGTCTATCTACCCTAAATGCAGCACATAAGAATGTCTAGCGCGCATCCTAGGTACCTAGGTCGGTATTCCCCCCCATATAAGAGTCCACTCCCCTTAATGGTCGGAAGACATACCCACAATACCCCCGCCGTTGACACTAACAGCTGAGAACGTAGCTTACGGCAGGTGGGTCAGGCTACGGATCATGAGTCCTTATTAGCCAAATTTTCAAACTACGGATATAAAATCCATTTCAGTCTCAATGCTCAGGATAAGATATTAACTATGCCCAATCGGATACCGACTCGTAAGCATAGGATATCCAATATCCTCCAAAGCATAATTTAGGTTCACCATAATATCAACACATGTCCAGATTCAATTCAACACATCATGACAAAGTAAACAACTCCCACGAGTTAAGTATAATCAAGGGGTGCCAAGTCCCACGTATCGGCACTCGACTCATAATCATCAAAGTAGAAGCGACGCAAGATTCAATCTTAAACTAAGGCATGGTAGATCACCTCTAATCGCAACTAAGTTCCAAGATTGTGAGCATAATGATAATTCAAGCTTGCTAGGATCATACTAGAGACATAAGAATGATCAAGGAACAAGAAATGGACAAAAATGAAAAAACGAGCGAATCGAGTCTTAGCTACAGCAGGTGCCGCGCGCTACCCGCACACAGCGCGCGGGCACCGCGTGGTTCGCGGCGTCCCAACAGGGACGCCGCATACTGTGCACTTGCTGACGCGCCAACGGCGCGCCGGGTCAACAGAGGCTGCCGGATATGGCGTTTTCCGGCCATTCCGACGGATTTGGCCCCCAGTCAAACCTATCTCTAGCCTTGCCTGGTATTGAGGTGGTCCAAACTCTTCCAAAACAGCTCCCCAACTCCTCCAAGCACCAATACCAAGCTTCATAACAAGAATTCAACAAAAACATCAAGAACTCATCTCCAAAATGGGGATTTTCCAACATGCATCAAAAGGGTTCCAAACACTGAAATCATTAACACCAAAATGGTCTCAAGGACTGACCTTAGCTTCCCCCAACACCAATCTAGCTTCCCATCAAGAATCCAAGCCTCAATCAACACCAATCATCAAGAATCCTTCAAACACCTAATTTTCGTCACTATGAGAAACACCCCCCAAAAATCACTTCAAAACTCTTTAAAAACAAGATTAGAATGAGGAAATTTACTTACCAAGAGATGTATAATCAAATCCCCCACCCCCCCCCCCCCCTGATTAGAGCTCAAGGACACTAAAATCTTCCTACAAAGCCACCTTTCTCCACCCTTGCCCTCACAAGCGGGATTAGCCCTAATTTCTCAAGTGTTGGAAGTAATGGGGGATTGTGGCTGATTTGGGGGTTTTGAGGGGATATGGGTCGACCCGGGTTGACAAATGGGTCGGGTTGGAAGATGGGTTATTGGCTTGGTTCACTTGTCTTGACCAATTCTACCATTTCACCCATTTGAGTACTTGACTCTTATTATCTTGTGAGTTGAACTCACTTATTCTTCCGCTTCAATCTTCATTCACCTACAAAATAATCCACATACTAAATCTCTTGTTAATTAACCATAACTAGATTAAATTAATTATGAGTTAATTAAATCGGGGTGTTACGATCCCTCCCCCCTAGAATCATTCGTCCTCGAATGAAAGAGTATGGATTAATGACATTACCTCATTGAATTGGAGTTAAATCCAATTCAGGATATCGCTCCGCCATGCTGTCCTCTGTTTCCCAAGTGGCGTCCTCTACACCATGTCTCGACCAAAGTACTTTCACCATCTTGATTACCTTGATGCGAAGTGCTTTTTCCTTAGTGACTAGAATCGCCACGGGGTATTCTTCATATGCTAAACTGTCATCCAACTCCACCTCCTCTGGTTGTATAATCTTGTCAGGATCCGAGACAAACTTCCTCAACTGAGAGACGTGGAAAACGTTGTGCACAATTCCCACCTCAGCTGGCAACTCTAATCGGTAAGTGATAATGGCCAAAATTGTCCATTATTTCCAATCCATTTCCGTGTCTGAGATGGACATTTTGATCGTATTCCCATCTTATTTTAATAAGAAAGCAGTTGAATTCGACAAATTAATGCGAGTTTGTAAAAATAATAAGCTGGTAATGAAAAACACAAAAATATGCAATTTTAAATGTATTTGTGTTAGAAAAATCCAAAAAACATGAAAAAAGGAAAAAGAAAAGAAAAAGGAATGAAAAGATGGGCAAAAGAATAAAATAGCCCACAAAATTGAAATTTTTGGCCAAGTATTGAAAGGCAATTCGGTCTAGGCAATTCGGTCTACACCGAATTGCCCATATAGACCGAATTGCTGAAGAATAAAGAAGAACAATAGACCAAGTGTTGAGAGGAGAAGCAAGATACCCAATTCAGTTTATGTAATTCGGTTTACACCGAATTAACCACATAGACCGAATTGATTCAAGACAAGGAAGCCAAGCAGGAGACCATGAGCAATTCGACACAATCAATTCGGTCTACACTATACCGAATTGATATTGAAGACCACATCCCAGCCAAAGATCAAGAAAGAAAGACTTCAAGCAATTCGATGTCCACCAATTCGGTCTATACCGAATTGCATGTGGAGACCAAATTAAGTTCAAAATACATCCAGATGAAGCTGAGTAGCACGTGGAAAAAGCATGCCATTGCTAATGGGCTCTGATGGGCCTAAGGTTTTGAAGAACAAGTATAAAAGCCAATTCTCACCAACACTGAAGGAGAAGCCATAACATAGAATACAGTTCCAACCCTAATTCTTGGAGAGGACAAGGGGTACCAAGTTCTTCACCCCTTAAGGGTTAGGTAGGTAGATTAGTTAGATTATTTTTATGCATTTTAGATTAGTTTTTGCTGCTTTGATGTTAGTTAATTTGTAAAGCTGTTACTACCACCTAGAGTAACCATTTTCCATATTTTTAACATGCTTTATAGTTAGAATGAACCCAACCTTCAATCTAATGATGGTTTTGGGTTATTTACTTTGTTTTCAAGTGTTTAATGCGAAGAAAATTTCCAGAAATGGATTTTGGCTCATGTGTTTCACACTCTTTAAATGCTTTCTTTAGCAATAAATATGGTAGAATGAATGTTTGTTCCAACTAGGTTACATTTAAAATGTTTCTAGTTGGCTTTCATTCTTGATAAATGCATGTTAAGTGGATTTTTGGTGTGTTTTTATGCCTTAGAGCTCAAATAAGTGTTCTTAGGTGGTTAGTTAATTTAAGGCTTCTTAGAAATAGGTTTACATGCTTTATTTTAATTTCCTTGCTTAGATATCTTGTTTATGTTGCCTTAGATAATTTAAGTGTTCTTATTCTTTTATGCTTGATGTTCTTAGAATTATAGTTGTAACACCCCGGATTTGATAACCCAGGCCGGGATGTCACCGCCGCATTTCCCTAGCAAGACACGGCTTCCCGAGCTCGCTAAGGAAATGCAAGGCTTGTGGGTATGAAAATATTTAAAACATTTCAAGATTTAGTCCGGAAATTTATAATACTTAGTACGATAGTAGAAATTATCATGCGCGGAAAATAAATAAAGTAAGTGCAGCGGAAAGTAAAATCACGGCCAACATGGCCAAATCCTCGGGTTTAACAGACCCGGTAAAAACAGTACGATGCAGAAATTTAAAATGTCCGTTATGATTTCCCCCAAGTGCATATGCAATGCGTCACTCGACGTACTCTGTAAAAAAAAGGAAAATGACAACGGTTGTCAGTATAAAAATATACTGAGTAAGTTAATCCCTAACTAACAAATAAAAGGGGTTACATGTGTTTAAACTAAAGACTTCGCTTACCGTACGAGAGTTAAAAATACGAAGTTTATTAGCAGCGGAAAAACACGATAAAAGGGCTTAATCTTAAAAGCGTAATTTAAAGCATAAATTAAAATGCATAACTTTAAATACATAATTAAAGACATGAAAAATACGATTTAAGCATAATGAAACACTCACACAAGTCTTTTACTTTTCATCCCGTAGACTAAGAAGAGGACACCATACCGGGAGATCACTAACGAGGCAATCTCAACATAGGACCACTAACGAGGCAGTCCAAACAATGGGAGACCACTAACGAGGCAGTTTCAAAGATAGTAGGACCACTAACGAGGCAATCCAAAAAGATAGTAGGACCACTAACGAGGCGATCCACAAATACAGCGCGCGAGATCACTAACGAGGCAATCTCAGATAGTAAGGAGACCACTAACGAGGCAGTCTCAAAGATAATGATAGTATGAAGATCGGCTCAGCCTAGTGAACGGGATTTTTCCAAAGTTCGTATTTCAAAGTTATCAAGTGATCGATATCGCGTTTCATAGTTCGAGTTTTCTCAAGTTCGAAAAATCCTATTCGAGGCAGTTTACGCCTTTCTTAATTAAAAATTCGTCTTTACACCAAAAATTCTGAAATTTTTACAGTAATTCAAAAACACACACACGAACAACTTTCATGTTTTAAGTTTTTGGAAATAAGGTTCCGAAGTGAGTTGAAATTCGAGTTTATTGCAAGGAATAATTCATGTCTTAAAAACTGTTTTCGTCACAGGTTCGTGCAACGCCGATTAAAAATTCATTTCAAAACCAATCGATGTGAAATTTTTACAGTAACTACAAACACATTAAGGAACAACTTTCATGTTTTAAGAATTTGGAAATAATGAATTCTTGGTACTCAAAAATCGAGTGCAACTCACTGCATACTCATGGCCCTTAAAACGATTTCAAAACAGTTTTAAAAACTCGGCCGTTTGACATATCAAATGAAAACCAAAATCCGTGAAATTTTATATGCATAATCTAGACACAATTATCTACAACGTTTGTTTAGGAATGCAAAGTTGAATCATTCGAAAAATGGGTGAAAAACATGCATCAAGTTGAATGAAGGAATCTGTCACAGATTTAAATCGTTCGGTTCGATACAGAAAGTTCACGGCGGAATTTGGGATAGCAAAACTTAATTTCAACGGCTGAAATTTGGACACATGATAGATAAAGGTGTTAGGAACAACTTTTATGTTGAAAAGTTTTCGGTTTGAATTCCCGAAGGTCGAGTTTTTGGCGAGTCTTTAAAATTGGACGAAAATAGGGTTTTTGAAAACCGATTTTTGTTACAAGCCTATATCTTGAGATTTAAACAACAAACAACCACGAAAATTTGTGAGTAAGGTTTTAACTTACTTAGAATGATGATAGGGTCGCTGGATTGGGTTTCCGGACGTCCTAGGGTCACGACGAACGGCCAACTTCTCCGATCGCTTTTTGTTCGTTTTCCGACGTGAAATCGTAGTAATAAAATAGTGTTAGAATTCGAGTTTCGGAGACTCATGGACGGATGAAACGCTATATTAAGACTTACCAAGGTTCTATGAAGCCGTGGCTCAGTCCCGTTCACCTCTTCGTCGCCGGAATGTTCGCCGGAAAGCTTCGTCGGGAGAGTTTGGCTTGGAGAGGGAGTTTGTGAGTATGGTGGGGATGGGTTTCTGTGGGATTAGGGCTTTTGAGGCTCCCCAGCCGCCCTTAAGCCTTCCTTAAGGCTGGAATTTGGTTTCCCTCGAAGGGAATTGTAATTTAGGCAAGAAAATCACCCCCGAACGGAAAGATTACACCTTCAGCCCCTCTGGCGCGGAGGTGGCGCGCACCCACCCCTATGGCCGCGCGGAGCACGCGTGCCAGGCCTGGCGTCGCGACGCCTTTGGCCGCGCGGTGGCCGCGCTGCGGCGCGCGGACAGCGCGGGCCGGCCGGACCGGCCGGTTCGGCGGTCCGCGTGTTCCGTCGGGTCTTCCCTCGCTTCCCCTATCGGTTTTCTACGTGTTAGCTCGATTCCCTGGGTCGTCTTCGTTTCGGAATCTTCTCCTTAATCTGGTTACGAGTCCGGCTTATCGCTCGCAACATTTCCGTGTCCTACTTAGCCTAGTCTAAATTGGTTCCAACACCTCCTATCGTCCTTGTGATCTAATTCGTGATGTATTTTGTGATTTATTTCGTGACTGAACTTAGAAATTAGTTCTAAGCTGCCTACGTACCCTGTGAAGGGATCAAGTCATGACGTAGTTCAAAACAATTTGAATTTGTTTTTCCTCGGGTGTTACATCCTCCCCCCCTTAAGAATACAGTTATGTCCCCATAACTGTGGTCGGGTCGTCTTGGAAGAGGGTAGGGTAACGTTGCCTCATGTCGGCTTCCAATTCCCAGGTCGCCGTCTCCGTCTCGTGGTTGGACCACAGGACCTTGACCATCTGTACAGTTTTATTCCTTGTCACCCTTTCCTTGTAGTCGAGTATTTTCACCGGGGTTTCTTCATAGGTCAAGTCATCATCCAATTCGATTACGTCCGGTTGGAGTACATGCGACGTGTCGGGCACATACTTCTTTAGTTGGGAGACGTGAAACACGTTATGGACGCGTGCTAGTTGAGGCGGCAGTGCTAGCCGGTACGCTAGATTCCCCACTCTCTCGAGGATCTCATACGGCCCTATGTATCGTGGGCTCAGTTTCCCTCGCTTGCCAAAGCGCATTACGCCCTTCATCGGCGAGACCTTCAGCATGACCTTGTCACCGACTTGGAATTCCAAGTCCTGTCGTCTCACGTCCGCATAACTCTTTTGCCGGTCCTGAGCGGCTCTCATCTTCCCCTGGATGACCTTAACTTGCTGAGCCATGTCCTCCACCAGTTGTGGCCCTACTGTCATTACTCGATCGTTCTCTTCCCAACTCAATGGGCTCCGGTATCTTCGTCCATACAGTGCCTCGAAGGGCGCCATGCCGATGCTCGCATGGTAACTGTTGTTATAGGAGAACTCGATCAAGGGTAAATGGTGCTCCCAACTTCCCTTGAATTCCAACACACAAGCCCTCAACATGTCCTCCAACGTCTGTATAGTTTGCTCCGTCTGTCCATCCGTCATAGGGTGGAACGCCGTACTCATCTTTATCTGTGTCCCCAGAGCTTCTTGCAGCTTGGTCCAAAACTGGGAGACGAATCTGCTATCCCTATCCGAGATGATGTCATGTGGCACCCCGTGCCGGCGTACCACATTGTCTACGTATGCTCTTGCTAGTTGGTCCATTGTCCAAGTGTCCTTCATCGGGATGAAGATGGCGGCCTTCGTTAACCTATCCACGATTACCCAGATCTTATTCATTCCTTTTGGCGAACGTGGTAACCCTGAAACAAAATCCATTGAGATACTATCCCACTTCCAGCTTGGGATCTCCAATGGTTGCATTAATCCTAAGGGCTTTTGCCGTACTGCCTTGATCTTCTGGCAGGTAAGGCACCTTGCCACGAATTCGGCCACCTCTCTCTTCATGTTCGGCCACCAATAATTTTTCTTCAAGTCCTTGTATAGCTTATCCCCTCCGGGGTGGACCGAGTAGGGGGTGCTATGGCCTTCCTCCATCACCTTCTTCTTCAGATCTGCGGACTCCCGCGGTATACACCATCTTCCCCTGAAGCGGATGCTCCCGTCCTCGTGAATCTGGAAATCTACTGCCTTTCCTTCGGCAATGCTTCTCCTTACTTCCTCCATCTGTTCGTCACTCGACTGGGCGAGTCGTATCTCTTCGAATACGGTAGGGCTTACTACCATCGCGTTGACGACCTCGGTTACCGTACCGGGATGCACCAGTTCCAGGCTTAATTTCGCCAAATCTCTGTACAATTCGGCCGGTATCACCAGTGAGTTCGTGACGTGTTGCGCCTTCCGACTCAAGGCGTCAGCCACGACGTTGGCCTTGCCCTCGTGATACGCGACTTCTAGGTCGTAATCTTTGATCAGTTCCAACCATCTCCTCTGCCTCAAGTTCAGTTCTCTTTGCGTGAATATGTACTTGAGGCTCTTATGGTCGGTGAACATCCGACACTTCCGCCCATAGAGATAGTGTCTCCAGATTTTCAGGGCGAACACGACCGCGGCCAGTTCCAGGTCGTGCGTCGGGTAGTTTTGCTCGTGCGGTTTCAGCTGTCGTGATGCGTACGCTATGACTTTTTGATCCTGCATCAGTACGCATCCCAGTCCTTCTCTCGAGGCGTCGCTATACACCTCGAAGTCTCCATCCTCTGATGGTAACGCCAACACCGGCGCCGTGGTAAGTCGTTTCTTCAGCTCCTGGAATGCGGCTTCGCACTCGCCAGTCCAGTCGTACTTCACCCCCTTCTTCAGCAGTTGGGTCAATGGGCGGGCGATTTTGGAGAAGTCTTGGACAAATCGCCTGTAGTGGCCCGCCAGTCCGAGAAAACTTCTTATCTCCGTTGGGCTCTTCGGTGGTACCCACTCGGTTACAGCCGAGATCTTTGCCGGGTCTACCGCCACTCCGCTGGCGGATACGATATGCCCAAGGAATGTTACTTCCCTCAGCCAGAAGTCGCATTTGGACAACTTCCCATATAGCTGATTTTCTCGGAGGATCCTCAGCACTTTATGTAAGTGCTCGGAATGTTCTTCCTCGTCCCTTGAGTAGACCAAGATGTCGTCTATGAATACCACTACGCATTGATCTAATAGTCCTCGGAACACGTTGTTCATGAGGTCCATGAACATCGCCGGGGCGTTCGTCAATCCGAATGACAGTATTGTGAATTCGTAGTGTCCATAGCGAGTCCTGAACGCTGTCTTTGGGATGTCCTTCTCAGCAATTCGCAGCTGATGATATCCCGAACGCAGGTCGATCTTGGAGAACACAGTAGCTCCCTTCAGCTGGTCAAACAGATCCTCGATTCTGGGCAACGGGTACTTGTTCTTGATAGTGACTTGATTAAGTCCTCTATAGTCGATACACAGTCTCAGACTCCCATCCTTCTTTTTGACGAACAAGACCAGTGCTCCCCATGGAGACGTACTCGGTCTGATATATCCCTTTTCCAGCAATTCTTCGAGCTGCTCCTTTAGCTCCTTCATCTCCGGCGGTGCCATGCGGTAAGGAGCCTTTGATACAGGTTCCGTTCCCGGGATGAGATCTATGGTGAACTCGAGATCCCTCTCAGGGGGCATGCCAGGAACGTCCTCTGGGAACACATCCGGGTACTCTCTCACCACCGGAATGTTGTCTATATTTACTCCTTCAGCCTTGAGGTTGTGAACGTAGCATGCGTATAGCGCGTGGCCCTTACGCATTAGGCTACCTAACTCTAGGACGTTGACTATCTTGTTAGATTTCTTAGGGGGTTGAGAGTAGAAGATGACTCTTTTCCCCTACTTTTCGACAGCGTGATCTTTTGCTTTTGGCACTCGATCACGGCCTTATACCGGGTTAGCCAATCCATTCCTAGTATGACGTCAAAGTCTCTGACGTTGAACTCTACCAAGTTTGCGAAAAACTCTACGTTCTTTATCACTATAGGTATTCCATTGTAGCGTTTAGAGCATGCTATTACTTCTCCAGAGGGCAGTTGGATGCCTAAGCTAATTATCTCGCACTTAGGTAGATCTAGTTCAGTTACGACTCTCGAAGATACAATCGAACAACTGGCTCCGGAATCAAATAAGACTCTAAGTGGAGTACTTAGGACATGGAAAGTACCTGCCATCACGTCACCCTGCGCGGGTATGTCAGCCTGGTTGATCACGTTCAACCTCCCCATCGGCCTCCCTTGATTGGCTGGCTGGTTTTGATTTGGGTTTGCGTTTTCCTGCTGGTTCGGAGGGCGTTGGTTCGGATTCAGAGGAGGCCGATATCCTTGATTGTTGCCATCCCTACCTCCCTGGTTGAACGGCTCGTTAGGTCCAATGACCAAGTCTTCTCTTTTCGTGATGTTCTCGAGTCGGGTTCGACATTCCTCCCTCCGATGGCCAATTCGGCCGCACCGGAAGCACTCGCCCATCTGAGGACATCTCCTTACCAGGTGCGGCCTGCCACACCTTGGGCACGGCGGCACTCTTCCTCCTTGGTTGACATTCCGACCATTGTTGTTCTGAGCATTCCCGTTCGGCCCTCGCCGAAAGTTGTCCCCGCCAGTAGTGTTGCTTGTCTGGTTATCCCTGTTCCTCTTATCTGGGCCTTGCGCCCCTCGGCTAGATTCCCCAGCAGCCTTCCTCTTTAGCTGTTGCACTCGTGCTATTGCTACTGCCCGATCGTAGACAGATTGCAGGTCCGGGTAGTTAACTCCAGTGATCACCTCTCGAATCGACAAGTTCAATCCCATTTCGAACTTTTGCGCCTTCTCCCCGTCAGTAGGTACCATCCTGGGCGCAAATCTCACCAACTCCTTAAACCGTGCATAGTATTCTTGAACAGATTTCTCTCCCTGCTTCAGGGATGAGAACTCCTCGTACAGTGCTGCCTTAGTACTCATCGGGTAGAAGCGCTCCCGGAGTAACTCCATGAACTCGTTCCACGAGTAAGGTTCATCATCCTCTGCCAGCTTCCCTTGGGTAGCCTGCCACCAGTCGTCGGCCTCGCCACCCAGATAGTACGAGGCCACGTGGACCTTCTCCCCCTCCGGGCATCTCACCGCCTTTAGCAATTTGTCGAAGGTTCTCAACCATTCTTCCAGCTTAGCAGGGTCTTCCTCCCCGACGTAATAAGGAGGTCGGTAGGGGTTCACCGCAGCCAAGTAGTTGATCCTCGCTTCCGGTGGTGGTGCCGCGGCAGCTCCACCCTGGTTAACGTAAGCATTACCCAGTGCGATTAGTAATTCTTCCATATTTCTCAATCGCCCTTCCGCAGGGTTGGGCATTGGTCCTGCCGGGTTCGGCATCTCCGCGTCAGGTGCCTGCTTATTGGGTTGTCCCGGCGTGCCGTGGGTGTTGGGGGTGGCAGGGAAGGTCCTTGGTCGTCCTCGAGGTGCCATCCTGTTACAACCAAGGAAGGTGTAAAGTTCAGGGAGATTCGATAAAGTGTGGAAAAAAAAGGTTTTGCTGAATTGTATGGTGCTTATCAGGAGTTGGTTGTTTTAGGGTCTGAGGTACTTGTCGTTTTGTTATGCAGAAATAGATGCGTTGTTTGTCTGTCGGCGCTTTGTTAAGATATAAAGATGGTGTGTAAAATAAGTGTTTGTGACTTTATTGCCTAGTAGAAGTTTTTGTTTCGATACAAGCGACAAGTAGCAAAGATCCTGAAAATAGTTTGGGAAAATAGAAAAGGAGAACAATGGGAATAATGCATCAAAAATCTCTAATCCTGCGAAGGGTAGGTGGTCACTTGATTCCTCGATGGTGCCCGTGCCAAGGGGCCCATGGAACACTGGGCTGGCTGGCCAACTGGGCCCAGCAACAGGAGCAGGATCAACGATTGCAACTGGGGTTTGGACGGCTGCAGGGACAGCGACAGGGTCAATAACGAGGCTAGTTACAGGAGGAGTTCCTGGGTTGAGTGGGGCAGGTGGAAGCAGATCATCCTTCAGGTGATGCAGTTGATGTCCCAAGACCCCTGCTTGGGTCTCTACGTCGTCAATCTGGGTGCGAAGCTCAGTCTCGCGGGTCTGGAGTTCGTTGATTTGGATTTGGAGTTGGGTTATATTTTGATGTCCTGCTTGGCCCAGATTAGTTAGGTGGCCCAAGTTAGCTTCCATTTGCTCTACCCTTAGTCTGAAGTTGTTCACGTTTTGAGGAGATTCGAGGTATGCTTCAATCAACCTCATCAGTAGGTTGATCATGTTTACGTTTGGGGAAGCCATCTATTGTTAACAAGGTAGGTTAGAGTTAGACGTTTTTCAGGCAAAGCTAAGATATGCACAAATTTAAATCTATATGCAACATGCAAGTGCAAGTCCCTTCCCCATAGAAAAAAAATTCAATTTATCTTTAAAGTAAATTGCTAAAGGTTGGGCCTCTATAGTGGGCCAAAATTTAATATTTCTTTGGCTAAGATTTTGGACTATGTAAAAAGGATTATAGATTTTTGGGCTAAAAATAATACTAGTAGTCAAATAAATAATTTTAAAAGAAATAACACTTGGGCTTAAAAATAATGGTTTAAAATAATAGTAGTAGCTTTAAAAATTTTCCGGGCTCTGATACCAACTTGTAACACCCCGGATTTGATAACCCAGGCCGGGATGTCACCGCCGCATTTCCCTAGAAAGACACGGCTTCCCGAGCTCGCTAAGGACATGCAAGGCTTGTGGGTATGAAAAGATTTAAAACATTTCAAGATTTAGTCCGGAAATTTATAATACTTAGTACGATAGTAGAAATTATCATGCGCGGAAAATAAATAAAGTAAGTGCAGCGGAAAGTAAAATCACGGCCAACATGGCCAAATCCTCGGGTTTAACAGACCCGGTAAAAACAGTACGATGCAGAAATTTAAAATGTCCGTTATGATTTCCCCCAAGTGCATATGCAATGCGTCACTCGACGTACTCTGTAAAAAAAAGGAAAATGACAACGGTTGTCAGTATAAAAATATACTGAGTAAGTTAATCCCTAACTAACAAATAAAAGGGGTTACAGGTGTTTAAACTAAAGACTTCGCTTACCGTACGAGAGTTAAAAATACGAAGTTTATTAGCAGCGGAAAAACACGATAAAAGGGCTTAATCTTAAAAGCGTAATTTAAAGCATAAATTAAAATGCATAACTTTAAATACATAATTAAAGACATGAAAAATACGATTTAAGCATAATGAAACACTCACACAAGTCTTTTACTTTTCATCCCGTAGACTAAGAAGAGGACACCATACCGGGAGATCACTAACGAGGCAATCTCAACATAGGACCACTAACGAGGCAGTCCAAACAATGGGAGACCACTAACGAGGCAGTCTCAAAGATAGTAGGACCACTAACGAGGCGATCCAAAAAGATAGTAGGACCACTAACGAGGCGATCCACAAATACAGCGCGCGAGATCACTAACGAGGCAATCTCAGATAGTAAGGAGACCACTAACGAGGCAGTCTCAAAGATAATGATAGTATGAAGATCGGCTCAGCCTAGTGAACGGGATTTTTCGAAAGTTCGTATTTCAAAGTTATCAAGTGATCGATATCGCGTTTCATAGTTCGAGTTTTCTTATGTTCGAAAAATCTTATTCGAGGCAGTTTACGCCTTTCTTAATTAAAAATTCGTCTTTACACCAAAAATTCTGAAATTTTTACAGTAATTCAAAAACACACACACGAACAACTTTCATGTTTTAAGTTTTTGGAAATAAGGTTCCGAAGTGAGTTGAAATTCGAGTTTATTGCAAGGAATAATTCATGTCTTAAAAACTGTTTTCGTCACAGGTTCGTGCAACGCCGATTAAAAATTCATTTCAAAACTAATCGATGTGAAATTTTTACAGTAACTACACAACACATTAAGGAACAACTTTCATGTTTTAAGAATTTGGAAATAATGAATTCTTGGTACTCAAAAATCGAGTGCAACTCACTGCATACTCATGGCCCTTAAAACGATTTCAAAACAGTTTTAAAAACTCGGCCGTTTGACATATCAAATGAAAACCAAAATCCGTGAAATTTTATATGCATAATCTAGACACAATTATCT
Source organism: Hygrophila difformis (assembly GCA_030278955.1). Taxonomy (NCBI): domain Eukaryota; kingdom Viridiplantae; phylum Streptophyta; class Magnoliopsida; order Lamiales; family Acanthaceae; genus Hygrophila; species Hygrophila difformis. The sequence goes on along the minus strand of JAOANR010000006.1, from coordinate 26,849,819 downwards.
ACAACGTTTGTTTAGGAATGCAAAGTTGAATCATTCGAAAAATGGGTGAAAAACATGCATCAAGTTGAATGAAGGAATCTGTCACAGATTTAAATCGTTCGGTTCGATACAGAAAGTTCACGGCGGAATTTGGGATAGCAAAACTTAATGTCAATGGCTGAAATTTGGACACATGATAGATAAAGGTGTTAGGAACAACTTTTATGTTGAAAAGTTTTCGGTTTGAATTCCCGAAGGTCGAGTTTTTGGCGAGTCTTTAAAATTGGACGAAAATAGGGTTTTTGAAAACCGATTTTTGTTACAAGCCTATATCTTGAGATTTAAACAACAAACAACCACGAAAATTTGTGAGTAAGGTTTTAACTTACTTAGAATGATGATAGGGTCGCTGGATTGGGTTTCCAGACGTCCTAGGGTCACGACGAACGGCCAACTTCTCCGATCGCTTTTTGTTCGTTTTCCGACGTGAAATCGTAGTAAGGAAATAGTGTTAGAATTCAAGTTTCGGAGACTCATGGACGGATGAAATGCTATATTAAGACTTACCAAGGTTCTATGAAGTCGTGGCTCAGTCCCGTTCACCTCTTCGTCGGCGGAATGTTCGCCGGAAAGCTTCGTCGGGAGAGTTTGGCTTGGAGAGGGAGTTTGTGAGTATGGTGGGGATGGGTTTCTGTGGGATTAGGGCTTTTGAGGCTCCCCAGCCGCCCTTAAGCCTTCCTTAAGGCTGGAATTCGGTTTCCCTCGAAGGGAATTGTAATTTAGGCAAGAAAATCACCCCCGAATGGAAAGATTACACCTTCAGCCCCTCTGGCGCGGAGGTGGCGCGCACCCACCCCTATGGCAGCGCGGAGCACGCGTGCCAGGCCTGGCGTCGCGACGCCTTTGGCCGCGCGGTGGCCGCGCGGCGGCGCGCGGACAGCGCGGGCCGGCCGGACCGGCCGGTTCGGCGGTCCGCGTGTTCCGTCGGGTCTTCCCTCGCTTCCCCTATCGGTTTTCTACGTGTTAGCTCGATTCCCTGGGTCGTCTTCGTTTCGGAATCTTCTTCTTAATCTGGTTACGAGTCCGGCTTATCGCTCGCAACATTTCCGTGTCCTACTTAGCCTAGTTTAAATTGGTTCCAACACCTCCTATCGTCCTTGTGATCTAATTCGTGATGTATTTTGTGATTTATTTCGTGACTGAACTTAGAAATTAGTTCTAAGCTGCCTACGTACCCTGTGAAGGGATCAAGTCATGACGTAGTTCAAAACAATTTGAATTTGTTTTTCCTCGGGTGTTACAATAGTTGTTTTAGGTTATTTACTCTTTTAATTATTTGTTTGTAGCTTTAGGTTTTACTCCATGATTTTATCCACTGAACATGCATGATTATGGATAACCACAAAATATTTACAAGTATGGCCGCGAGATAACATTGATGTGAAATGAGTGATGGGGTCAATCCCATCTATCATAAACCGTATCAACTTAGAAACTGCAGTGATATTTGTAAACAAAAAAAAATATATACACATGTGAAAATGCCATGCAATTCGGTCTAAGGCAATTCGGTCTATACTGAATTGCCCATGAAGACTGAAGTGCATGACACAAAATGTTTGTTTATTTCCTTCATGAGAAAATGTCATGTAATTCGATCTAAGGCAATTCGGTTTAAATCGAATTGCCCATGAAGACCGAATTGCATGATAAAAATGTTGTTTGTTCATATCCTCATGAAGTTCCCATGCAATTCGATCTATGCAATTCGGTTTATACCAGATTGCGCACATAGACCAAATTGGTTTGGAAACCTCATTGTATGCATTATCATCCCTTCATGCCTTAGTTTATTTTCCTTGTTAAACCAATTTGGTTTACCAATTCGGTCTATACCGAATCATCCTGGTAAATAAAATTAAACACTCCTTTTGAAGCAAATGCCTTAGCCAAATTTGAGTAAGGGGATAACCCCATCAATTCGGTTTGTCCAATTCGGTCTATACCGAATTGCTTGACAAACCGAATTAGATGATGTTATTTCCCAACCTTACTATGATTAATTGGGTAAGATAGCACTTCATTTCTCATGCATAGACAATTCAGTTTACATTGCAGTAGACCGAATTGACCTCCCCTCTCTATTTTAAAACTCAAAAAACTATTTTATTTTCCTGAATTGTGTAAGTTGCATGGATGTATTGGACTTAGGCCCATTGCATTTAATTTTATCCATTACACACCTCAACCCATTAGTGTCTATATCATTGTGTGATTAATACTTACACAATACCAAAAACATTCTTTTAATTTCACCTTTTCTCATTACTTGTGTGTATGAACGAGTAATAAGAGATATCACAGATCAATGTTGGCAAAAAGGTCCCTTCACCAGGATAACGATTAGCTCGTCTTCTGTGTATTAATTATTACTCGTTATTTTGCATGGTCTGGTTAGTGATTGGTGGAAGCTACGGCAAAAAGGTCCCTTCACGGGGATAACGATTAGCCACTCAGCCAATTCCTAATTAGATACAGTTTTCTTCTCTTTATCTTAATTTCAACCTGAATTTCGAGCCATAAGTAATGTTAAACAGTGTCGATCAACACTGTTATAATCGTACTGTAGCAAGAAAACATGTGGGTTTTTACTCTCTCATGGATAGTAGGACTCTTGATGGTAGCGATCACTGACATTAAGGGTTTCTTACTATCTAAAAACCATTCAATCTGGAATAATTGGGAACTGGATAGCAGATGTTTGCAGTCCAGACAACCCCAGTTATTTCTGGCACTCTTTTAGCCAATTCTCCTTATCTCAAGGCTAATCCATCTTTGTATATCAAATTCTGTCTAATCCCACCATATATTTTGGGGTATTTTATTTTACTTCTCATATACATGTATGCATGATATTATTATGTAGATATTGTGGTCTATAATATTTTGGGGATCCTTCTCCTTAGACAAAGAAGTCTTGATCTAAATCAGATGCTGCATAATAAATTTCCACAAAAATCACTTTATAAAGTCCGGATCTGAGTAAGGGATAATTTCACAGTTATGACTAATTCAATTTCTACTGGGGATTGATTTTGGGAAACTAGAAGCAGAGTCAGCGATTAGGTCTCATCTAGACTGAAATGATATGTGTTTTAATTGAGAGTTTAGTACCTGTGTAGGGAATGATTTTCAAATATCAATTGTTTTCTCAAAATTACTGTGTGTTGGAAATCTTCTATTAAGTAGTGCATCAAATCAGTGTCCACATGGATTCAGATAAGATGTGATAAATAATACTGGAGGAACGACACATAGGCCTTGGTTAATTTCTAAGGTAGGGTTGAGTATTCTTTCAACTACTATCCTCTCCCGCCAAAGCCTAGCATTGAGTCTTGAGTGAGTACATTCGGAATAGATCTTTCCAGGTCTGTTCCACTCAGTTTGTATCTCATAATTAACCGGATATTATAAGCTATCTGGCTTACTGATATTTGGGAAGTTCTAAATCTGCATCTGGTCATCGAAACCAGGAGCTCTTTTATGCTAACGGAATGAGATAGCTTTTGAGGCTTCCGAGTGATAGGTTTTTAAATGCTTTCTTTACTGCTTTCTTTACCGCTTTCATTTAAATGCTTTTATAGAGGTCACTCGGAAGAATTAGAGGTTGGCCGCCGGTTGTAAGGTTTAAGAGTTGTGGATTAGTTCGGGATTTTATCTGGACTATTGGGTGTGACAAGGGGGATGGTAGGCGTACTTGGCATGTCAACTAATGATATTTTAGGTGTTGCTTATCCACCATGGAGAAATAACATACCTCGGCAGGGGGAGTTATTAATCTGTGGTATCTTAGAAATTGAGGTCTTAAGAGCATGTAAATTCTGATTATAAGTACCTGTCTGTTAAAGGGAACATAGTTAGAAAGCATGAGAGTTAGCTAACTGATGAATTATCCCAACCAAAGATCTATGTAATTAAAATGGAAGTTTAATTGTGTTTCATCTGAATCTTGTCCAATCTTTATTATTTTCTCCCTGTCCCTTCTGTCACATTTTAAATCTGCTTTCGTAGAATAATTTTATCCGCCTTCTTAGCATAATCTTATTACTTTCTTAGAATAGATTTAATTGCTTTTTAGAATAATTTTACTATGCTTTATAGTGTAACTTTTACTACTTTCATAATCTAGTTTAAATTATGTCAAGTAGTTGTTAGAAACCAATGCAAAACTGAAACAAGTAACCGAGTGGAAAATCTTAGTAAACGACATGGGCCCTGCTTCTATCGCACATCCTCCAGTGAACGATCCGGTCTTACTATAAATTACTGCAATTTTTGACACCGTGCGCTTTCGGACCACAGTTTTTTAACACGAGTAATAAAAACGTGACAACCTTAATATATCCTTAAACCCCTTCCATAAATCATAACTCTTTTCATTTAATAAATTCAAACTTGATATTTTGGAAAATATTCTTGTGTGGAAATTGTCAAAAGTTTCATGGCGTCATTGTCAAGATTTTCATGGCGCCATTCGAAATCAAAGTTTCCCACATGAGTAATAAAAGTGACAATCTTAATATATTTTAGAAAATACTCGTGCGGAAATTGTCAAAAGTTTCATGGCGCCATTGCCGGGGAGGATGCAGCGCCGTTTATTAAGAGAATTACACTCCTGATTTACTCATATATAGTTTTTGTATATACTCTTGAATCATTACTAACCTGGGGGTTGTGCAGGTACTGTCAAGTTAAGATATAAACTGCTTATGCAAAGGAGGAAGGATATATTGCCTGAGCTACCGTTCGATCTAGAAATAGAAAGGACTGCTCGACAGCTGAGAGTACAAGCAAGATTGCGAAAGGAACGGGAAGCACGGACTCGTACCTCACCTGAAACCACAAGCAATGATTTATCTGACATGGCAGAAAACCAGGACATTCCCCCGATCTTACCCATAAACCAACCACCCATCCATAATCAACCACCAAATAACCCTGGCAATGGAGCTGATGGGGGTCTGGTAGAACATCCAAATCGTGTCAACGAGGAGGAGAATCTACCTAATCTTGAACAACAACATTACCAGCAATTCCACCAACAACCGCCACCACCTCTAAACCAATATAACCAAAACCAAAACCAAAATATACCAAACCAACAATACCAGAATCAACCCTTCAAACAAGATCAATTTCAGAACAACCCTCAAGAGCCAGACAACATGTTCCAACAAAATCCCAATTACCACCAGCAATACCAAGATCAAGCAGAACAAGGAAATCAGCAGCAGCAGGCAGCAGCTGACTTCATGCAGCCTATTGTGGAGCCTTATCTGAACAGGCCCGGGAGAGCACAATTTGCCGCACGCAACTTCGAACTGAAACCTGCACTAATTAATTTGGTGCAGAACAATCAATTTTGCGGTGCAAATCAGGAGGACCCTCATGATCATCTTCAAACTTTCCTGGAGCTCTGCGATACGATAAAAAATCAGGGGGTATCCCCTGATGCTATAAGACTGATGTTGTTTCCTTTCTCATTGTTTAGTGGAGCCAGGGATTGGTACAAGTCGTTGCCTATCAATCCGAGAAGCACATGGGCAGATCTGGTGAGGAGTTTTCTGTTGAAGTACTTCCCTGAATCAAAAGTGGAGGAAGAACGAGCAAAAATCAGAGAATTCAAAATGAAACCGGATGAATCACTCTATGATGCCAAAGAGAGGTTCTTCAACCTTTTGAGGAGATGCCCCCAACATGGATATCAACCATGGGAACAGTTGCGAAAATTCTACGGAGGACTCACCCACTCATGGCGAATGATGCTAGATGCCGCTGGAGGAAGGCACTTACTCCACTTGCCCATGGACCAAGCCTGGGCAAAGATTGAGACCATGTCTATCCACAGATCTGTGCTGAACACCGATGAGAGGAAGGCTGATTCCTCTAGAAAAGTTTTTGTTGTAAGTGAGGGTAAAACAGACTTTGAAAAATTACAGGAACAGGTAGTTGCGATTCGGCTGGGTCAGGATAAAGGAAAAGGTACTGTACAGGCAGGAGCTTCTTCAAGCCAAGCACAACCACAACAATCGGAAGCTGTTTGCGGGCTGTGTCAGGGACCACATCCAACTGATACATGCCAACAGATAGCTACCGAAAGCTGTAACTATGTCGGAAACTACCAGAACCGCCACCCCAACCTATCCTACTCAAATAACAATGCACTCAATGCGCATTTGTTATCTCAACCAAATCAGCCTACCCAGTTTGCCAGCAAAACTGACAGCAAAACTTCCGGATACAGAATCAAGGGTTCGTTCAACAGAGAGTACAGAACTTCCAGAATCACAATAAAAATTTCCAGCCACTTATCCAACAAAGGCCCAACCAAAACCAAGGCCAAAACTTTCTGAATTTCCAAGCCCAACCTGATCAGACCCAGCAGTTCAACCAAAAGCCACCATCTTGTCTGGAGAACATGATGACCGAGTTTATTTCCAATCAAAGGGAGATAAACCAGCAACTGCAGTCATCGATTAAGAATGTTGAAACACAAGTGACTCAGCTGGCGAAAGAACTGCAGAACAGGGGGAAAGGAACACTACCGAGCAGTACTGAGACCAACTCGCAATGTAAAGCAATCACATTGCGGGGAGGTAAGACTCTGAAGGGGAATGTTGGGTCCGAAAAGAAAAAGGCTGTAAAGGAAAAGAATTCAGTGGAGGTAGAGAAGGAAAAGGAAAAGATTGAAGGAGAACAAAGTATTGAACTGGTGAAGGACAAATCAGATGCAGCTAATTCGCAGACTGAAGCTGCAGTTAAAGCTGATAAGGGTACGGGTGAAGGTACAACTTCCTTACCTTTACCACCAAAAATTGATAATAATAAGTACATGCCAAAGGTGCCATACCCTGCACGTCTTAAAAATAAGGAACAAGATGAAAAATTTAAAAAGTTTTTAGAAAGATTGAAAGCTGTTGAGATCACTATTCCCCTGGTCGAAATGATTTCGGAAATGCCCGTATATGCTAAATTTCTTAAAGAAATGATTTCAGGGAGAAGGAAATTTGAACAGGATGAAGTGGTGGTTTTAAACAGCAGCTGCAGTGCCATAATCCAAAGAGTGCTACCGGAGAAGAAGGAAGACCCAGGCTGTATTACACTGCCAGTCCACATTGGAAAAATCAATGTTGGAAAAGGGTTATGCGATTTGGGATCCAGCATCAACGTCATGCCACTCGCCATGGCAAAACGTCTTCATTTGGGAGTAATTGAACCATTTACAATGAAACTGCAACTGGCGGACCGGTTAATTACCCACCCAGTCGGAATTCTGAAGGATGTGATCGTAAAGACGGGAGGGACTCTCTTCCCTGTCGACTTCATCATTCTTGACATTGAGGAGGACTACGAAATGCCGCTGATCTTAGGCCGCCCTTTTCTCTCAACAGGTGGTGCACTGATAGACGCTCGATCAAGCCAAATCAAGCTCCGTGTCGGAGAAGAAGAGCTGAACTTCAACATGGGCAGTCTGTAGAAGTTTCCATCTGAGGAAACTTGTTCCAAATTTGATGTAATAGATGGTAGGAGTGAGGACGAGAGCATGGACTCTATGACTGTTATGTCGGACAAAGTTTCAAAGCAGGTACTGATGCCTGCTGGTGCCGAGCCAAGCTGCAATGCCGTGCACTTCGAGGACCCTATAACTGGGGACCTTGAAGAATTCGACGGTGTTGAATTCACTCCGGAGGAGGAGGAGAGCACCATGGACGAGGAAGTGGACCCTGTACTAAAACAGGGTCCTGAAGGTAAATCTGATCTTTCACCCCCATCCGTTTCTCGCAAATTACTGCCTTCCGTTGAATGTCCGCCAGAGCTTGAACTTAAAATACTTCCGGATCATCTTAAGTATGTTTTTCTCGCTGAACCTAAAAAGTTACCGGTAATTGTGTCAGCTAAGCTGACACAAGAACAAGAAAAAGCTCTGGTAGACATTCTCAAGAAATATGTACATGCAATTGGATGGACCATTTATGATATAAAAGGAATAAGCCCCTCTGTTTGCATGCACAGAATTTTAATGGAAGAGGAGTACAAGCCCTCAAGGCAACCCCAAAGGCGTTTGAACCCCCACATGCAAGAAGTGGTAAGGAAAGAAGTTATCAAGCTCTTAGATGCTGGTATCATCTATCCTATATCTGACAGCAAATGGGTTAGCCCAGTGCAGGTAGTACCTAAGCGTGGGGGATGTGCATAACTACTAACGAACAAGGAGAGGAAGTGGCGACAAGGCCAGTAACAGGTTGGAGAGTTTGCATCGACTACCGGAAGCTCAATACCGCTACGCGGAAGGATCACTTTCCCTTGCCGTTCATTGATCAAATGCTCGAGAGGTTGGCCGGGAGGGAGTACTACTGTTTTTTGGATGGTTATTCGGGCTATAATCAAATTGTAATATCTAGTGAAGATCATGATAAAACTACTTTCGCTTGCCCGTATGGAACTTTTGCGTACAGGCGCATGCCTTTTGGCCTTTGCAATGCGCCTGCAACTTTTCAGCGATGCATGATGTCTATATTCTCCGAATTTATCGAAAAATGCATTGAAGTTTTCATGGATGACTTCTCTGTATATGGAGATACTTTTGATGGATGTTTGACTAATCTTGCAAAAATTTTAAAAAGATGCGAGGACACTAACCTAGTTCTAAACTGGGAAAAGTGCCATTTCATGGTCACCGAAGGAATTGTGTTGGGTCACCGCATCTCGCGCGCAGGCATCGAAGTCGATAGAGCCAAGGTCTCAGTCATCTCCAATCTTCCATTACCCAATTCAATAAAAGCAGTTAGGAGTTTCTTAGGGCATGCCGGTTTTTACTGGAGGTTTATAAAGACTTTTCTAAAATTGCCAAGCCGCTCACTAACTTGCTTCGTAAAGAAAATTCCTTCGTAATAAATGAAGCGTGTGTTCAAGCCTTTGACACGCTCAAAAAGATGTTGATTTATGCTCCAATACTGCAACCACCCGATTGGTCAATACCTTTCGAGGTAATGTGCGATGCAAGTGATCTCGCCGTAGGTGCAGTTCTTGGGCAACATAAGGAAGGGAAACATTGTGTAATTTATTACGCAAGTCACGCCCTGAGTGAAGCTCAAATCAACTACACCACCACGGAGAAAGAGATGTATGCTGTGGTTTTCGCGTTTGATAAATTCAGACAGTACCTCATTGGTACGAAAACCATAGTGTACACAGATCACTCTGCACTGAGATACTTGTTCAGCAAACAAGATGCCAAACCTCGATTAATCAGGTGGGTACTTCTGTTGCAGGAATTCGATATCATAATAAAAGATAGAAAAGGCAAAGACAATGGTGCTGCTGACCATTTGTCTCGAATAGAAATGATAAAAATGAGATAGCCGTTAACGAAAATTTTCCGGACGAGCAACTTTTTGTTGTACCTTCATGATCAAGCTTGTCCATGGTTTTCCGACATTGCTAACTTTTTAGCATGTGGAATAACCCCACCATTCCAGCACAAAGGCCATAAAGCAAGGTTCAACCGAGAAGTAGTCAACTACTTCTGGGAAGATCCTTATCTCTTCAAGCATTGTGCAGATTCGATTATTCGACGATGTGTAACTGAGCACGAGGCTTATCAAATCGCTAAAAAATGCCATGAATCGGAATATGGAGGTCACCATGGCCCCACTCGAACAGCTCATAAAGTGCTCGAGTGTGGTTTCTATTGGCCTACCATTTATGAGGATTGCAGGGCGTTTGTTAAGGCTTGCGACAGATGCCAAAGACTAGGAAATATCTCCAAGAGGGATGAAATGCCTCAAAAAGGAATTCTCACTCTTGAGATTTTTGATGTATGGGGTATTGACCTCATGGAACCATTCTCGACATCTGATTCGAATCATTACATCTTGGTAGCTATTGACTACGTGTCCAAGTGGGTTGAGGCGGTTGCGCTGCCAACCAATGATGGTCACCAAGTCATCAAATTTCTGAAAAATAACATTTTCAATAGATTTGGTGTACCTAGCGTAATCATATCTGATGGAGGAACCCATTTTGTTAACAAAGCTTTTGCAACTCTCATGAGCAAAACTGGGATTCTCCACAAGATAGGCACGCCTTATCATCCCCAAACTAGTGGCCAAGTCGAGGTATCAAACCGCGAAATCAAACATATACTCGAGGCTACTGTGGGGATAACCCGTAAGGATTGGTCACGTAAGCTCAATGATGCACGATGGGCATACCGCACTGCATTTAAGACTCCCATTGGGATGTCCCCTTATAGGCTTGTCTTCGGAAAAGCCTGTCACTTGCCCGTAGAACTAGAGCATAAAGCTTACTGGGCCGTAAAAACGCTTAATTTTGATCCAAGAGTTGCTCAGGGCAAACGCAAGTTGGACCTCAATGAAATTGAGGAAATACGTGCGCAAGTTTATGAAAGCTCAAGGATTTACAAAGAGCGGACCCAGAAGTTGCATGATCATCGTATTAAATCTAAACACTTCTATGTTGGCCAAAATGTCTTATTGTTCAATACTAGGTTGAAGCTATTCCCCGGAAAGCTTAGATCCAGATGGGAAGGGCCATGCGAAGTGGTGCACGTGTTTGGAAGTGGAGCTGTCAGGATTCGAACTGACAAGGGAGAGATGGTGGTGAACGGACAGAGATTGAAGGAGTACCTCAGACAGTTCGATCCCGAAAAAGAAGTTCAAATGATATCAGAGCCGGCCTATGCTCAATAAAATAATATATATTTATATAACTAATTATTTATTACATAGCATATTCCTTATCTTTGGCAATAAGTATCCAAACATCAACTAAACATTTAGAGTACTAATACTCTAAATGTGAGGATGTTGATATTTGGAGAAAAATCTAATAATTTTCCTATGTTTGCCTTGCAGGAATTCATGGAATCAACAAAAAGAAAAATAAAAATAAAGCGTCAGAAACCAAGTTCCAGGTTGGATTAATATTGCAATTAATGGAAATTAATTTCGGAAATTAGAGAAATTTAAAGTCGAAATAAATCCACAAAATAGCAATGTTAATCCAACCTAATTTATGCAAGCAATAAATATTTAGGATAATCATTGTGTGTAAATAAGCATGCTCAGTATTTTAGATTTATAGAAAATGCATAATTTTAGAAAATGTTAAAAATTGGGAAAATTTCAAAAAAATTTTGTTAAGTATTGCCTTGGTAAATTCTCCAAATTCGGTCTCCAAGCCAATTCGGTTTAGACCGAATTGATCCCTCAAGGCACACATTCGGTGTTAATTATGTTAAGTAGCAATTCGGTCTATATCGAATTGATCTTGAAAGATCGAATTGATTTACAAAAGACATTATTTTATTCTGAGCCTCTTAATTATTGCAAGTGACCAATTCGGTCTACAAGGCAATTCGGTCAATACCGAATTACCTGAATAGACCGAATTGCCTCACAAAAGCACCTTTTATTCTTCTAAGTGTCCAATTCGGTATACTCTCTCCAATTCGGTCTTATGTCAATTCGGTCTAGACCGAATTGATTTTAAACACCGAATAGAAGTGAGTTGTTTGTGTTTTTCTCCATATTCGGTCTACAAACCAATTCGGTCTATACCGAATTGGCCTGGAGACCGAATCCCTCACAAACAATTGGGGATTTCATCAATTCGGTCTAGACCGAATTGATGGTTCGGTCTAGACCGAATTGATGGTTCGGTCTCCATTAGACCGAATTGATCCCAGTCCCACTCCCCTATTTATATACCCTTTCCCTCTCTTCCCTCTCACTTTCACTTCCACGCTTACAAAATCCCCCATTCCCTCTCGCGACCCTTCGTCTTCCTCACGAAACCAGAACTCGAACCAGTAGCTTCATTCCATCCAAACCACTCCCAAGCTTTTTAAATGGCATCTTCATCCTCTAATCCGAGTGGGAGCATGGGGTAAGTTCTCTGTTTTCGATTTCGCACTCCATTCTCGCGATTTCAGTTTTTGTATTTTCATGAGTTTTGTGAATTCGGGGGTGGGGAAGGAAATGGTGACTGATTTCATGTTGATGATGGTCGGAATATGGTCGGAATAGGTTGGGCATGACCGGATGAGCCTAGAACAGGGTAGTGCGAACCTAGGGCTTAACTTGTCTCTTGTTCGAATCTCCATTGTTGAGTGCTTGAGCTTACTGTGTCTTAGGAATGTTGGTATTCTTGAAAATTTTGGGTTCCAAAACCCTCAAAAATTTGTTTTTGTCCATTGGGTAAATTTTTGTTGTCTGTATGTGTATATTGTTATCTGTGATTATGATTTGATAACTGTGATGATGGTGAACACAGTGGTAGCTTTTTCATTTTGCTCCTGTACTACTGTGTTGATGTGTGTGATAATGATGATTGAATAAGCATGATTGATTGAGTGAAATTGCTTTATTGAAGCATGATTTCTTTGCAAAATTTTTGAAAAAATTTGGCATGAATGAACTGTGTTGTGTATTTGTTTGCATGCTACTGTAATATGTGAATCTTGTAATAAATGTTTTGTGAGTAACCAGTTTACTACACACTACAAACTCAAATGGAAAGTTGATGTTTGTAATAAATGGGTAACATGGATTACAAACAAAACCATGCCAAATTTTTTCCTCACATGTGTTTCTCAAACATCAAAACTGGCATGACATTTATGTATAAAAGAGACAAAAAGTTGGTAGGATTTTGTATTATTAAGTGTTTGACTTACACATATTGGGATGTGTGGGGAATCAACAAAGTGTAGCAATTTTACTCACTTTTCATCACCCATTGTCCAACAAAAATGACAAATGGGGGACCACTCACACCTCCAATTTTACTAAATAAATAAGTCAACACTTTCCAGAAAATTTAAAAAATAGTTTTTTTTATGTTTGTGTGTGTACGTCTGCTTTTATTCCATTGCCTCATGCTTGCTATTAATTCTATCATTCATCATGTGCATTCTCTATTATCACTTAATATTCCTCATCCCATTTCACATGTTTTAAATCACTTTTATAGTGATTAAAAATCAAAATTTTCTTTTATGGGCTCAATAGCCTATAAAAATTCCATCTTTTGGTCTCTTGACCATTTGAAAAATCCTTAGACTATTTTTTTTTAGTCTAAGAAAAATTATAAGGGTCCAAGACTCTTATTTTTCATATTTTCCCTTGTAACTATGTGTGTTCAATAATGTTGGATTTGATAATCTAACTTGGTATCCTAGTACCTATCTTTTGCCTCAATAAATTCAAGTGAAACCAATTAACTCACATTTAGAGCAAGGCTCAAAATGTGAGGATGTTGATTTTTAAATTTGGTTTAATACTCCCTATCTTCGCAGAGGCATCATCCTTCCGGACCCAATTCTGGAACAAGAAAGAACTGAACTGCTAGACCTACCAATGGAACTCTTAGGAGAAATCCTCTCCCGTATAGGAGAGGACGACGTGAAAAAGGTATTCACTGCTAAGAAAGCATGCAAGAAACTCCAAGCTGTAGGAAATCTTCCCATTGTCTACAAAAGATGCGAACTAGAGACCACCATCATAAAAATCTAGGACCAAGGGATCAAAGGACAGAGGGAGGAACTCCTCCGTACATGTGAGGAGGCAGGGAACTTTAACCTCCAACTCATCCCAGCTCTACAGGCGTTCGGAGCAGGGGATGAGGAAGGAGCCTGCGAGTTGCTGAGACCCGGGGTAGAGGATAATCACAAGGCTTCAATCTTTGTAAGGGGATTCATGCTGCTGAGCAAGCTGGACAATGATCAGGTCCAACAAGCAATGATCGACAAAATGGCAACAAACGAATTGGTCCTGAAATATGTGGGCACCAACGTTCTCTCATGGCTGATAGAGAGCTTGGAGACCCCCGATTTGTTTGGTGACCAAGAGCTTAGGGTCAACTGTCCAAGGATACAAGAGGACCTAGGAGAACTGGGCGACTACGAATATTGCTTACCCTGCAGTCTAACAAACTTCGTTCACTGGAGCAGAGTCTTCTTTCAAGGGTAATAGAAGAAGAATGCAGAGGGAGGATTAGATCTGTATTGACTATATTTTTGTCTAATCTAAACTTTAAACATCAATTAGGAGATCTTTTGATTTTTGATTTGTGCAAACTCGATCAGAGGACACAACAATCTCCTGTAACTAATATATTGATGTATTTATTGCTTTCCAAAAGAAAATTTCGCTTTGAATTCTCAAAATATTTTGAAAAAGATGTGTGGTAGTCCGAGATGAATAAGTGACTGCCATGCCAAAAACAAAGCTGTAACATGCTTGCATGTTCACAGTGTTTTTTTACTGCTTTCAATTAAATAACCGGCATAAAACAAGCATAAATTTGTCACCTAAATTCACATGTTGAATTTAGGCTAAGGATGAAATTTTCAAACTATTAAATTGGGATAAAATAATTAAAAATATGCATGATATAAATTCTTGAGGTTTTGAGCTATAAAAATCTAATGATATGATCACTTGAAAAAAAAATAAACTTTCATGTTGAGAATTTGATTGAATAAATTGCAAGAATTTTTCAAAGGTTAAGTTCAAGACTAAATTTATGACATGATCAAACCATACCATGTGAGATCTGAGCCGAGTCATTTTTACTCATTATTTCTTTGATTGTGTGAAAATCAATCTGATTAAAAGAAACTAGAACTTGCAATTGGGATCGATTCAAGACCATGCTATATTCCCGAAATCGAGCATATGATCGAGGCACTTAGAAAAACCCAAATTTTTTGCCTTCGTTTGAAATCCAAACCCAAAAATATTTTCCCTTTAGGATTAACCACTTTGAGCCTTTAAGCCTAATTTTTCTTTGAAGCCACTATATTTTCCTAACCTTATAAAAAGAACAAGAAAATCAAACCCAAGTGTACACGAATCTATTGTACTAAGGCATTATAATTTATGATCATCAAAAAGAAAATATCAATCGGCATTTAAAAAAAACCGATTCAAAAAAAAAAAAGAGAAGAAAGAAGAAAAGAAAAGAAAAAAGAAAATGAGAAAAATGTTGAGATCTATTCAACAAAAATAAATTGCAATTGACAAAGCAAATTAGACATAGTCTAATGTCATGCAATAAAAAAGAAAAGCAAAAGAAAGAAAAAGTATTGATGATCATAGATTTTAAATAAAAACATGCCAAGTTAAGGTGGAATGGATTCGTGCCACTTTTTACCCCAATAATTCCCTTCCATACCGATGTTACAACCGTATGTCCCGTTATAACCCTTAATAAGACCTCAGGATCTCGATTTGAGGAAATGAGTAGGTGGCGAGTTGGTCTGATTGCAAGCTTATGGGAGAATTTAATTGAATTTGATTATGAGCGTATTGTCCAAAATCCAATTTGAGAGTGGGTGAAATTTCCGTTTCTACTATATGTGAGGCTCTGCTTTGATTGATTAATGTTCATGTCATGCTTGAATTCAAGAATTAAACCAATGAGATTTTCTATACATATATTCAAGAAAAATTAACAATAATGATTGATTTGTACACCTATTCAAGTGAAAAATATCATTTCATTAAACACTGCAATCAAGAGAGTTTAATACTTGTAATTTTGATTATCTTATCCCAATATAAAAAGAATGAAATTTTTGAAGCCACGCAAATGGATTGAATGTGCAGAGTCCTTGCTCTTAGGAGCATTGACTCTGACTGCTCGGGGACGATCAGTATTAAATATGAGGATATTGATAATGGCCAAAATTGTCCATTATTTCCAATCCATTTTCGTGTCTGAGACGGACATTTTGATCGTATTCCCATCTTATTTTAATAAGAAAGCAGTTGAATTCGACAAATTAATGCGAGTTTGTAAAAATAATAAGCTGGTAATGAAAAACACAAAAATATGCAATTTTAATTGTATTTGTGTTAGAAAAAGATGGGCAAAAGAATAAAATAGCCCACAAAAATGAAATTTTTGGCCAAGTATAGAAAGGCTCAGTCTACACCGAATTGCTGAAGAATAAAGAAGAACAATAGACCAAGTGTTAAGAGGAGAAGCAAGATACCCAATTCAGTTTATGCAATTCGGTTTACACCGAATTAACCACATAGACCGAATTGATTCAAGACAAGGAAGCCAAGCAGGAGACCATGAGCAATTCGACATACTCAATTCGGTCTACACTATACCGAATTGACATTGAAGACCACATCCCAGCCAAAGATCAAGAAAGAAAGACTTCAAGCAATTCGATGTCCACCAATTCGGTCTGTACCGAATTGCATGTGGAGACCAAATTAAGTTCAAGATACATCCAGATGAAGCTGAGGAGCACGTGGAAAAAGCATGCCATTGCTAATGGGCTCTGATGGGCCTAATGTTTTGAAGAACAAGTATAAAAGTCAATTCTCACCAACACTGAAGGAGAAGCCAGAACATAGAATACAGTTTCAACCCTAATTCTTGGAGAGGACAAGGGGTACCAAGTTCTTCACCCCTTAAGGGTTAGGTAGGTAGATTAGTTAGATTATTTTTATGCATTTTAGATTAGTTTTTGCTGCTTTGATGTTAGTTAATTTGTAAAGCTGTTACTACCACCTAGAGTAGCCATTTTCCATATCTTTAACATGCTTTGTAGTTAGAATGAACCCAACCTTCAATCTAATGATGGTTTTGGGTCATTTACTTTGTTTTCAAGTGTTTAATGCAAAGAAAATTTCCAGAAATGGATTTTGGCTCATGTGTTTCACACTCTTTAAATGCTTTCTTTAGCAATAAATATGGTAGAATGAATGTTTGTTCCAACTAGGTTACATTTAATATGTTTCTAGTTGGCTTTCATTCTTGATAAATGCATGTTAAGTGGATTTTTGATGTGTTTTTATGCCTTAGAGCTCAAATAAGTGTTCTTAGGTGTTTAGTTAATTTAAGGCTTCTTAGAAATAGGTTTACATGCTTTATTTTAATTTCCTTGCTTAGATTTCTTGTTTATGTTGCCTTAGATAATTTAAGTGTTCTTATTCTTTTATGCTTGATGTTCTTAGAATTATAGTTGTTTTAGGTTATTTACTCTTTGAATTATTTGTTTGTCGCTTTAGGTTTTACTCCATGCTTTTATCCACTGAACATGCATGATTATGGATAACCACAAAATATTTACAAGTATGGCCGCGAGATAACATTGATGTGAAATGAGTGATGGGGTCAATCCCATCTATCATAAACCACATCAACTTAGAAACCGCAGTGATATTTGTAAACAAAAAAATATATATATACACATGTGAAAATGCCATGCAATTCGGTCTATACCGAATTGCCCATGAAGACTGAAGTGCATGACACAAAATGTTTGTTTATTTCCTTCATGAGAAAATGTCATGTAATTCGATCTAAGGCAATTCGGTTTAAAACGAATTGCCCATGAAGACCGAATTGCATGATAAAATATTGTTTGTTCACATCCTCATGAAGTTCCCATGCAATTCGATCTATGCAATTCGGTTTATACCGAATTGCACACATAGACCGAATTGGTTTGGAAACCTCATTGTATGCATTATCATCCCTTCATGCCTTAGTTTATTTTCCTTGTTAAACCAATTTGGTTTACCAATTCGGTCTATACCGAATCATCCTGGTAAATCGAATTAAACACTCCTTTTGAAGCAAATGCCTTAGCCAAATTTGAGTAAGGGGATAACCCCATCAATTCGGTTTGTCCAATTCGGTATAGACCGAATTGCTTGACAAACCGAATTAGATGATGTTATTTTCCAACCTTACTATGATTAATTGGGTAAGATAACACTTCATTTCTTATGCATAGGCAATTCGGTTTACATTGCAGTAGACCGAATTGACCTCCCCTCTCTATTTTAAAACTCCAAAAAATATTTTATCTTTCTGAGTTGTGTAAGTTGCATGGATGTATTGGGCTTAGGCCCATTGCATTTAATTTTATCTATTACACACCTAAACCCATTAATGTCTATATCATTGTGTGATTAATACTTACACAATACCCAAAAACATTCCTTTAATTTCACCTTTTCTCATTACTTGTGTGTATGAACGGGTAATAAGAGATATCATAGGTCAATGTTGGCAAAAAGGTCCCTTCACCGGGATAACGTTTAGCTCGTCTTCTGTGTATTAATTATTACTCGTTATTTTGCATGGTCTGGTTAGTGATTGGTGGAAGCTACGGCAAAAAGGTCCCTTCACGGGGATAACGATTAGCCACTCAGCCAATTCCTAATTAGATACAGTTTTCTTCTCTTTATCTTAATTTCAACCTGAATTTCTAGCCATAAGTAATGTTAAACAGTGTTGATCAACACTGTTATAATCGTACTGTAGCGAAAAAACATGTGGGTTTTTACTCTCTCATGGATAGTAGGACTCTTGATGGTAGCGATCACTGACATTAAGGGTTTCTTACTATCTAAAAACCATTCCATCTGGAATAATTGGGAACTGGATAGCAGATGTTTGCAGTCCAGACAACCCCAGTTATTTCTGGCACTCTTTTAGTCGATTCTCCTTATCTCAAGGCTAATCCATCTTTGTGTATCAAATTCTGTGTAATCCCACCATATATTTTGGGGTATTTTATTTTACTTCTCATATACATGTATGCATGATATTATTATGTAGATATTGTGGTCTATAATATTTTGGGGATCCTTCTCCTTGGACATAGAAGTTTTGATCTAAATCAGATGCTGCATAATAAATTTCCACAAAAATCACTTTATAAAATCCGGATCTGAGTAAGGGATAATTTCACAGTTATGACTAATTCAATTTCTACTGGGGATTGATTTTGGGAAACTAGAAGCAGAGTCAGCGATTAGGTCTCATCTAGACTGAAAGGATCTGTGTTTTAATTGAGAGTTTAGTACCTGTGTAGGTAATGATTTTCAAATATCAATTGTTTTCTCAAAATTACTGTGTGTTGGAAATCTTCTATTAAGTAGTGCATCAAATCAGTGTCCACTTAGATTCAGATAAGATGTGATAAATAATACTGGAGGAACAACACATAGGCCTTGGTTAATTTCTAAGGTAGGGTTGAGTATTCTTTCAACTACTATCCTCTCCCGCCAAAGCCTAGCATTGAGTCTTGAGTGAGTACATTCGGAATAGATCTTTCCAGGTCTGTTCCACTCAGTCTGTATCTCATAACTAACCGGATGTTATAAGCCCTGTGGCTTACTGATATTTGGGAAGTTCTAAATCTGCATCTGGTCATCGAAACCAGGAGCTCTTTTATGCTAACGGAATGAGATAGCTTTTGAGGCTTCCGAGTGATAGGTTTTTAAATGCTTTCTTTACTGCTTTCTTTACCGCTTTCGTTTAAATGCTTTTATAGAGGTCACTCGGAAGAATTAGAGGTTGGCCGCCGGTTGTAAGGTTTAAGAGTTGTGGATTAGTTCGGGATTTTATCTAGACTATTTGGTGTGACAAGGGGGATGATAGGAGTACTTGGCATGTCAACTAATGATATGTTAGGTGTTGCTTATCCACCATGGAGAAATAACCTCGGCAGGGGGAGTTATTAATCTGTGGTATCTTAGAAATTGAGGTCTTAAGAGCATGTAAATTCTGATTATAAGCACCTGTCTGTTAAAGGGAACATAGTTAGAAAGCATGGGAGTTAGCTAACTGATGAATTATCCCAACCAAAAATCTGTGTAATTAAAATGGAAGTTTAATTGTGTTTCATCTGAATCTTGTCCAATCTTTATTATTTTCTCCCTGTCCCTTCTGTCACATCTAAAATCTGCTTTTATAGAATAATTTTATCCGCCTTCTTAGCATAATCTTATTGCTTTCTTAGAATAGATTTAATTGCTTTTTAGAATAATTTTACTATGCTTTATAGTGTAACTTTTACTACTTTCATAATCTAGTTTAAATTATGTCAAGTAGTTGTTAGAAACCAATGCAAAACCTGAAACGAGTAACCGAGTGGAAAATCTTAGTAAACGACGTGGGCCCTGCTTCTATCGCACATCCTCCAGTGAACGATCCGGTCTTACTATAAATTACTGCAATTTTTGACACCGTGCACTTTCGGGCCACAGTTTCTTAACACGAGTATAAAAACGTGACAACCTTAATATATCCTTAAACCCCTTCCATAAATCATAACTCTTTTCATTTAATAAATTCAAACTTGATATTTTGGAAAATACTCTTGTGTGGAAATTGTCAAAAGTTTCATGGCGTCATTGTCAAGATTTTCATGGCGCCATTCAAAATCAAAGTTTCCCACATGAGTAATAAAAAGTGACAATCTTAATATATTTTAGAAAATACTCGTGCGGAAATTGTCAAAAGTTTCAGTAAGCGACCTTCCCAATCTTCTTAGTGATCTCATAGGGACCTATAAATCTAGGACTCAATTTTCCCTTCTTCCAAAATCGCCTCACGCCCCTCATGGGTGACACTCTCAAAAGTACCCAATCTCCAACAGTGAACTCAATGTCTCTCCTGGACAAATCAGCATAACTCTTTTGACGATCCTGAGCTTCCTTCATTCTGTCCCTGATCACCCGCACCACTTCAGTGGTCTGTTCAATAAGTTCGGGACCCATCACCGCTCACTCTGAAGGGTTACTCCAACATAAGGGTGTCCTGCACTTTCTTCCATATAAGGCCTCGAAAGGCGCCATACGAATACTCGTGTGATAGCTATTGTTGTAGGAGAACTCCACCAAGGGTAGGTGTTCCTCCCACGATCCTTAGAAATCCATCACGCACGCCCTCAACATATCTTCTAAGGTTCTGATGGTCCTTTCGGTCTGTCCATCCGTCAGAGGTTGCCACGCAGTACTCATGCTGATCTGCGTCCCAAAAGCTGTCTGCAATTCCTTCCAAAACCTTGACAAGAATCTGGAATCCCTGTCAGAAATAATCTCCCGAGGCACACCAAAACGTCTAACCACATGTTGTATGTAGGCGCCAGTCAACTGTTGCATGCTCCAGCTTAATCTCATCGGTATAAACACGACACTCTTGGTTAGTCGGTTCAACTACCCAAATAGTATCCATCCTGCTCCTAGTCCTGGGTAATCCGGTGACAAAGTCCATAGCAATGGACTCCCATTTCCACGTAGGGATATCCAAAGGTTGCAATAAGCCCGAAGGCCTCATATGCTCACCTTTCACCTTCTAGCAAGTGGAACACCTAGACACAAATTCCGCCACTTCCTTCTTCATGCCCTTTCACCAATAATTTTGCCTCAAATCTTTGTACATCTTTACTGCCCCTGGATGTACCGAATAAGGTATGCAACGTGCTTCCTCCATAATTTTTGTTTTCAGTGCTTGATCTTCTGGAGGCACACACCAACGGTCCCCTAACTTTATCATACCTCTGCTATCAATCACAAAGCCTTCCGGCTTACCCTTCCGAATCTGAGCTCTCAAATGCATCATCTCTTGACTTACAGCTTGACTTAGTCTGAGCTCCGCGAGTAATGATGGTACCACCGTCATAGCATTCAACCTCGCTATCATACCGTAAGGAACAACCACAACACCTTCCTTGTCTAACTCCTGCCTCAACTTCCAAGGGAGAGTAACTGAGTTCAGTACATGTCCTTTCCTACTTAGTGCATCAGCCACTCGGTTTGCTTCCCCTTCTATGTATTCGATACTCGTGTCATAGGCCTGCAAAAACTCCAAACACCTTCTCTGTCTGCCACTTATCTTATCTGCAGTGTAGAGACATTTGAGATTCTTATGATCCAAATAAATCTGACACTTGGCGCCATACAGATAATGCCTCCAAATTTTTAACGCGTGCACGACCGCTGCCATCTCCAGGTCGTGAGTCGGGTAATTCAGCTCGTGAGGCTTCAATTGCCTAGATGCATACGCAATCACCCTACCATACTTCATAAGGACACATCCCAGTCCTCGATGAGATGCATCTGTGTATACCTCTTATTCCCCCGATTCATCAGGTAACACCAAGACTGGAGCCTCTGTCACCCTTTCTTTCAATAGATCAAAAGCCTGCTGACAATCCTCACTCCAATGAAATGGTACATCCTTCCTCAATAACTGAGTCAGGGGTCGAGCAATGCTGGCGAACCCCTAGATGAATCTCCTGTAGTATCCCAATAATCCATGGAAACTACGTACCTCCCCGACATTAGTTGGAGGATTCCACTCCAACACTGCTTCAACTTTCATGGGGTCTACTGAAATTCCTTCGCCTGACACAATATGCCCAATGAAGGCCACCTGATCCAACCAAAACTCATACTTCGAAAGTTTGGCATACAACTTGTGCTCCCGAAGCACCTGTAAAACTGTTCTGAGGTGTTCCTTGTGTGCCTTTATATTGGGAGAGTATACCAAGATGTCATCAATAAAGACAACCACGCAAACGTCTAACCAAGGTCGAAAGACGCGATGCATTAAGTCCATAAAAACTGCTGGGGCATTAGTCAGCCCAAATGGCATCACTGTGAACTCGAAATGACCATACCGCGTTCGGAAAGCTATCTTTTCACGATCTCTCTCAGCCCTTCGAATCTGATGGTACCCTGATCTCAAGTCGAGCTTAGAGAATGTAGATGCACCCTTCAGCTGGTCAAATAGGTCATCAATCATCGGCAGTGGGTAACGGTTCTTGACCGTGACCTGATTGAGCCCCCGATAATCAATACACATCCGTAAACTCCCGTCCTTCTTTTTGACAAAGATCACCGGTGCTCCCCAAGGTGAGCTGCTAGGCTGAATGTAACCTTTATCAAGTAATTCCTTAAGTTGCTCTTTTAACTCCCTCAACTCTACAGGAGCCATCCGATACGGGGCCTTGGCAACTGGTGCTGCTCGTGGCACCAAGTCAATGGCAAAGTCTATCTCTCGGGCAGGCGGAAATCCTGGTATCTCATCAGGGAACACATCTGGGAACTCCGAGACAATAGGAATCCGTGCAATTGTCGAACTCAAGGCTGCTGGCGTCATCTCACGCACAGAACAAAAGTACACCGGATATCCTTTTCTAATTAAAGCTGCAAAAGTGACAGAAGATACCACTCGAATGTTAGGAGGGTAACAAATCACTTGCTCACCTTCTTCATCGGTGAAGGAAATCCTCGGTATTCCGCAATCCAACCTTGCTCGGTACTTAGACAACCAATCCATTCCTAAAATCACGTCAAAATCGATCAAGTCTAGCACCACTAGATCCGCTCTGAACTCTCGATCTTTGATGACTATCTGCGCATCAGGTTTGATCCACTGGCTCCGCATGAGGTCTCCCGAAGGTAGCGTAACAGGGAGTTGATAGGCCTCCAGTGGTCCCATGTTGTTCTTGGATACGAGTTCCGAAGATATAAATGGGCATGATGCACCAGAGTCATATAAGGCATAAGCAGGAACATTATCAACTAGTATAGTACCACGCATTCAACAACATAAGACACTACCCTAGTTCTTCTTACAGATGGTTAAATCAATCAAGATTGGAATTGAACAATGTAACTTACTAGTCATGACATCGTCTCGCCCATCTAGCTCAGACCGCTCAATCACGTTGAGGCGGTCCCCTCGGCCCCTCTGTGGTCCACGACCTCAGTCTGTACCTCGTCCACGCGATGCATTCCCACCGAAAGTACCTGAAAAAGAACCTCCTGCTCGACCCACCAACAGTGGGCACTGTGGCCTCAAATGTCCTTCCTGCCCGCAATTCCAGAAGTAGGACCCGCCTCTGTTCTGTGGCTGTGCATAAGTCTGAGACCTAGAGGTCTCTCCACCGCCTCTCGGCCTTGGCTGTCTCCTCTGGGGTCCACTCGATCTCCCCGAATCCCTACGACGAGCAGCCCACACATGCTATACATCAGCTCGGGCCCTCTCAATGAATAAAGCCTGATCATATGCTGAAGATAAGGATGCGTGTTGTGTACTAAATCCGGTCCAGATCTCGGCCTTCAGTCCATCAACACACCTTGAAACCTTATCTTCCTCATCAACAACTAGCATTGGTACGTATGACATGAGTTCCACAAAACAACCATAGTACTCAGACACTGTCATGTTCCCCACTTGCTCTAAGTTGAGAAACTCCCTCTTTTTAACATTCATCATCTGTGTAGTGAAAAAGTGGGATCTCAAAGCGTGACAGAAAACCTCCCAAGAGAAATCGGGTCTCGCCATAAGCTCACTCTTACGCGACCTCCACCAATGGAGCGCTGGTCCTGTAAGATACTGACGTCCCACCCTGACTTTCCAGTTCTCCGGGCTGTCTATATTCTCGAAGATCTCCTCCATCTGATAAATCCAATCAGTCAGAGCAATCGGGTCTACTCCTCCACTAAAGACCGGCGGCTGATAATGCCTTGCTAGATGTACGTAATCCACGGATCGTGGTGGTGGTTGGGCAGGTTGATTCGCCTATCGCTGATACCTCCCATGCATGGCATTAAACATATACTGCATAAACTGAGGGTCGAAGGACATCGGCCCAGGTGGCGGTGGTGGTGGAGGCACTGGTTCGTCCTTATAGTTCAAGTCGTCCTCCACCTCCATGGGCTGCTCAATCGGGACATTTCCCTCATGATCATAGCCAAACCCATCATCCCCGTGGTACTGTCCACGACCCCCAATAACTGGCCCCGGATTCCTACGAGGCCTTCCCCTCCTCCTGGGCTCTCCATCTCTGCGCGGTGGCATCCTGCACTCAAAACATAACAGAATATTCAGTAACATTCGGTAAATAAGAATAGGTCCTTACCGAATAATAATTTATTAAGTATAGATCTCCCGGAATATCCCCATGGATTGATCGTGGTTCGATTCACAAACCACAATCCAACCCTATAGAGCACGCAGATATCCAAAAATAATATAATCAACAAGATTATAAGCAAAACCAGATGCAATTCCTACACTATATGCTTTCCCCCACACACCTCACCACATGCTTGTGTCAAATTTCTAAGCACATACGAGTTGGCTCTGATACCAACCTGTAACGCCCCAAAAATTTAAACCAAATTTTTGTGACGTCACTGCCGTGCTACCTCTCTTAAACTGTTGGCCAATCAATTTAAGATTATTAGCACGAAGCCAAGGAAACAGAAGACCAAGGAATCATAATATCAGAATAAGTCCAGAAAGGAAATTATCACATCATAACAGACATCCAGCTTGCAAGCCTAAACAGTACAACATAACTGTCTCATCTCAACCAGTCAGAGATACCAAGGTAAAACACATAATAGAGCACAGCTCACCGATCAATACCACAAACAGTACGAGGAAATGGAAATTAAGTCACAACAAGGCAATATAGTATCCAAGACAAGCATATAAGTCCACATCATGCTAATGCATCTCTAGGTAGATCACTCATCCCCAAACCCCACATCGTGCTCAGGCTCTGCGTCCTCCTCGGGAGTATCTATACAAAGAGACAATTGCAAGGTGTCAGTACAAGGTACTGAGCAAGAGTAGAGATAACCGGCACAAGGGGAAAAGGAATCGAAATAATATTATAGGATATATATATATGTATATACATACATGGACAATTATTAGGCATAACTGAAATAACTGAACAATATAAACAGATGAACATCACACGTCCCATACCGATGCTTCAACCACTGCAAATAAAATGAATGATGGATGATGAGATGTAATGTTATGACCTATGATGTCTATTGATAATGGCCAGAAATGTCCATTACTTCAATCCATTTCCGTGTCTGAAACGGGCATTTGATCGTATTCCGGTCTTATAATAAATTAGAAAGAAGTTGAATTGGATTGATTTATGCATAATTGTAAAAATACTGAGCTGGTATGAAAAATGCATAAATATGTAATTTTATTACACATTTATGTTAGAAAATTCCAAAAACATGAGAAAAAGAAAAGAAAAGAAAAAGGAAATAAAAAGATGGGAAAAGAAATGAAGACCCACAAAAATTTGACATTTTTCAGGAAATCACGATGCTAGACTCAACTACGATGCTAAGCATGTATAGCGTCGTATCCAAGTATAGCGTCGTAGGCAGAAACCAAGGCAGAACTTCGAAGGAAGAGGGGTACGACGCTGAGCAAGGATAGCGTCGTACTTAAGCATAGCGACGTAGTGGAGGATAGCGTCGTAGGCTGTTTATCTAGAAACAGGAGGAGCCTTCGAGATGGAAGACTACGACGCAAGACATGTTCAACGCCGTAGCAACATTAACGTCGTAACAAGCCATAGCGTCGTACCAAGCTTCAGAATTCAAATTTCAAGGCCTGGGGGCCCATGGGCCTACGGTTTCCCACCTATATAAGGATAAGTTGACTCCTAGGATCAGTCACTTCACAACATACAAACTTGGAGACAACTTGGAGTTCTTGAGAGGTGTGTAGGTAGTTAGTTTAGTTAGGATTTTTTTTTGTATTATTTATTTTTCTTGCATTGTTCTTAGTTTCTAGTTATTGTCTAGCTTAGGTTAGCAAGTGTTTAGTGTTTTAGAGCTAGATAGCCACTGTTTTCATTATTTAACAGCTTTGTAAACTTTTGTTAAGGTTTGAAATACCCAAATCATGAGTATCATCAAGCCATATTTCTTACAAATGGGAAGTTAATCACAGAAAGAGTCCCAAATCATGAAATGGACATTGGTTCATGGATTTTATGCTTTATTTTTGTTTAAACGGCCATTTGGTTATTTTATTTTCCATTGCATGTGGGTTTTGTATCTTTATCTTCATTTTTAGGTTCTTATGCATGGTTTGTGGTTGGAAACCCTCATTCGGGTCTTGGGGTTCATTATGCTCAGTGTTAGCTCCTTATTCCTCTTATTTTCATGCATTGTAGCTTATTTTACATTTCTATTTTGCCATACCCTGCATTCTTGAGCCATAAACTTGAAAATAGGGTTTGCAATCGCATAGAGTGCAGTACCCGACCAACTCTTATGTTCTGCGGTAGCAACGATGCTCACCGCCCTACGATGCTAACCTAGGTTAACGACGTAGGGGAAGGTTTTACGTCGTAGTTGCTTCGGATCTAAGAAAAATTTGTCCTACGACGCTATCCTAGGATAGCGTCGTAATTTTTGTCTAGGTCGTAGTACCCCAAAATACTTCCTTTCTCACAAGAACTTTCTTTCTCACAAAAACCCACCTACGACGCTACACCCACGACGTTATCCTAGGATAGCGTCGTAATTTAGTGTATAGCGTCGTACCCCCCCAATTTTATCAAACTTCCAAAAATTCAACACTACGACGCTACCCCTACGACGCTATCCTAGTATAGCGTCGTAAAATCTGCCTAGCGTCGTAATTGGCATTTTTGCCAAATTTCCATTTCTCCATTTTTCTCACTTAATTAATTGAACCTTTATATTAATATTTTGATGTTGAAATCCAATGACCTCAACCCATGATTAATTTGATATAAAGACCTTTGTTCAATATTCCATTAAAAGATTTTTCTACAAAAATTAAACTCTGATGATCTAAGTATATAATCCGAACTGTAAATAATTAATTATGGAATGAGTGATTATTTAGACCGTAAAGAGTAATTATGGAATGACTTCCATACCCTTGCATGAGAAACCAATGTCTCTCATACAAGGTGATCCAAAAATATTTTCTTTTATTTATTTTGTCTTTACCTGTGTTGTATGAAATGAATAGTGAAAAATATCATGGAATAATGTTGGCGAACGGTCCCTTTACCGGGAAATGAAGTAGCCCGTAGTCTGTGTATTAATTACTATTTGTTATTTTGCATGGTTTGGATAGTGACTGACGAGGTCAGGCGAACGGTCCCCTTACCGGGAAATGAAGTAGCCACTCAGCCAGTCCCTGTCTGAATACAGTTTTATTTTTTTATTTTATTTTCAAACCCGAATTTCAAACTGAATATTATCAGATGGTGTCGATCAAGACTGTTTAACTGGTATTATAGTGAGAAAATATGTAGGTTTTTCTCTCATTTCACAGATGTAGGAGTCTTGATGATAGCGATCACGGTCATTTAGGGTCTTCTGCTGTCTAAAACCACTTCACCTGGAATGATTGGGAATCGAATAGCAGATGTTTGTAGTCCAGATTCTCCTAATTATTCTTGTCATCTTTTTAGCCAAAATAAATTCTTCTCATCCCCAGCTATTTCATCTCTGTGCATCACATTCTGTCTAAACCCGCCTTATATTTTGGGTTAATTTAATTTTACACTCCCTTATAAATTTATGCATGATACTATTATGTAAATAATGTGGTCATAATTATTTTGGGATCCTTCCCTTGGACATAGGAGTCTTGATTTAAATCAGATGTCTCATAATAAATTTCCAACAAAAATCCTTTATAAAATCCGGATCTGAGTAAGGGATAAATTCCACAGTTATGACTAATTCACATCCGACTGGGGTTGATTTTGGGAAATTAGAAGCAGAGTCAGCGATTAGGTCTAGTTTAGACTGAAAGAATCTGTGTTTTAATTAAGAGTTTAGTACCTGTTTAGGGAATGATTTTCAAACATCAATTATTTTTCAAAATTGTTGTATGTTGGATATCTTATATTAAATATTGCACTGAATCAGAGTCCACTTGGATTCAGATAAGGTGTGATAGATAATACTAGAAGAACAACATGCGGGCCTTGGTTATTTTCTAAGATAGGGTTGAGTACTCTTTCAACTGTTGTCCTCTTCTGCCAGAGCCTATTTTTGAGTCTTGAGTGAGTGCATCCGGAACAAACTAATTTATTAGTTTGTTTCATTAGTTTGTATGTCATAACCACCCAGGGAGTAGGTAAACACCGCAAGCGGTTTACTGATGTCCGGGAATTCTTGATCTGTGTCCGGTCATTAAGACTGGTGGCTCTCATTTACTACCAGTATGATGCTTTTAAAACCTCCGAGTGATAGGATTTTACATGCTTTCTTTACCGCTTTCTTTTAAATGCTTTTATAGAGGTCACTCGGATGTATTGAGAGAACTTCTAGCTGCTACTAGGAATGGGAGTTATGGAATAGTTCAGGGCTTGATTAGAATCTTTAGGTGTGACATGGGGGAATGATAGGAGTACTTGGCATCTGAATAAATGATTTGTTAGGTGTTGCTTGTCCATCACAGATAAATAATATACCTTAGCAGTGCATTGCAAGGGTAGTTATGCGTCTGTGGTATCTTAGAATTTGTCTTCTTAAGAGCATGTAAACCTCTACTGTAAGTACCTGTCTGTTAAAGGGAACATAGTATAGGAGCATTAGAGCTAGCTGACTGAAAGGATTATCCCAAACAAAGATCTGTGTATTAAAATGGAAGTTTAATTGTGTTTCATCTGAATCTTGTCCAATTTTTATTCTTTTCTTCCTGTCCCTTTTGTCACAATTTAAATCTGCTTTCTAGAATTAATGATAGATAGATTAGTATAATTTTTATCGCTTTCTTCGAATAATTTTAATTGCGTTCTCGAATAATTTTATCTGCTTTTTAGTATAATTTTAATTGCTTTCATATCTTAGTTTAAATTCTGTCAAGTAGTTGATAATCAAACACAAATATTGAATCGAGTAATACGAGTGGAAAAATCTTATAAAACGACGTGGGACCTGCTTCTATCGCACATCCTCCAGTGAACGATCCGGTACTTACCATAAATACTACAATTTTTGACTCCGTGCACTTTCGGGGCACAGTTTCTCAACACGAGTAAATAAAAACGTGACAACCTATAATTATATCCTTAATCCCAACTCCATCATCACAAATTGATTTTCATTAAATAAAATCTAAACCGGGATTATTTCATTAATCTATTTTCAAAAATACTCGTGGTGGAAATTTGTCAAAAGTTTCATGGCGCCGTTGCCGGGGAGGATGTAGCATCGTTTATTAAGAGAAATACACTCCTGATTACTCATAGTTGGCTTTTTGTATATAGTTAGCTTCATGTATATATTTCAGAACAGAGAAGTACCCTCAAATCAATTAAACATTTAGAGTACAAGACTCTAAATGTGAGGATGTGGATTTGAGGAGAAAACCTAACCAATTTGGGTATTCTTTCTTGCAGGAATCATGGAACCACCAAAAAGAATGAGCAGAAAAATAAAGCAGAAAACCAGGTTCCCGGTTGGATCGATTCCATGAATTTAAGAAAATAATTCCGGAAATTAAAGCAATTTAAAATCCGGAATAATTTTTGCAAACAAATGGAGTTAATCCAACCTATTTTATGCAAGTAGAATTTTAATTATTTAAGCCCATTTATAACTCAAAAATGTCTTGGACTAAAATTTTCCAAGTCCAAAACAAATAAATTGACTGAGGCCCAAATTCACCTTCTCGGGCCGAGTCCGCCTAAATTTTGAAAAATTTCAAAATCGCGGGTGTTGGTTGAACCCCGCTCTCACCTACGGCGCTATCCCCCTGCTATTTTTCAGCAACTACGACGCCAAACACACCCTACGACGCTAGTTCAGCGTCGTAGTCGAGTGTAGCGTCGTAGTACACTCGTCTCTTTTAAATTCCCCTACAATGCAGTCCCTTAGTACGATGCTATCCTAGGATAGTGTCGTACCAAAGGGATAGCACCGTAGTGTACCTCTTTATCTCACCACCGCCTTACGACGCAGTCCTTAAGTACGACGCTGAACTTGTTCAACATCGTACCTTTGGACAGCGTCGTACCTTTTCCCCTTCTTTCTGCCTACGACGCTGAACAAAGCCTACGATGCTAGTATAGCGTCGTAGGCCAAGTATAGCGTCGTAAGCCCTTTTCTCTCCTTTTTATAAATACCCCACCCCTTCGTCTCCTTCCCCATTCCCACACTTAACACTTTCAAAACCACTGCCGAACCCACTCACGAACAAATGCAGAGTTCATTCGCAACATTTTCTCAACCAAAACAAGGGGAAACTCTGCCCAAATTTTCCTAAATCACTTGTAATGGCGTTTCTGTCGTCTTCGAAGGCCGGAAAGCCCTGGTAAGTTCCCCATTCTCTGATTCTCGCGCACTCCCGCAACCCCCCTACCCCGTTTTGCAATTTTTTTGGGTTTTGTCTTCATGTCTGTAAATAGGGATTCTATGGTTGTATTTCACTCGCATTAGTGCGATTTTGAGCTATTACGCACTCTGGGCATTTCGTATTTTGTTGTTTTGTGAAGAATGGGTGGGTGCCGAGCATGTATTGAGAAGTGGGTGTTCGAGTTTGCTGTCATTTTGGGTTAGGGATTTTCGAGTTTTATTGAGCATGAGTGTCTCTTTTGGAATGTCAATTTTTGAATGTATGAATGGGCTGTTAGGGTTTAGAAACTGGAATGAACCGCCATTGTTGAGGGAGTTGAGTTTTTAGGGTTCATAGGAGATGCTAAATTTTCCATTTCATGTGGTAAAACCTGAGGTTTGTTTGGTTTTGATTCTGTGAAGAACTTCTTGTGTCAATACATTTTAAACCGGTGAGATCTTGAAAATGGAAAACTGATGAGCACAGGGGTGCCTCAGGAGCACCAATGTGTTATAGTGTGATCTTGGTTAACCTTTGTTAGTGAAACTGTGTTGGAAAGTATGATTTTGTAGTAATTCTTTGATCTTTGGGTGTTCAAGCAAGCTGTGTGTGCAGAAAGTGTTTTGCATGCTACCTTGATGATTTATGGAGCATTAAATAATTGCTAGTTTTCTTTATATGTCTGGGACTGTGAAAAGTTGGTGTGTGTTTGCATTTGCAATCTGTGCAGCCAAACAAATTGTTGCTCCCACTTTGCAGAAAAAGCCTTTTAGAAAATGACAAAATAGTTGGTAGGATTTTATTTGATAAGTTGACCAACTTGGTTTTGCTCCCAATGGAGCACAAAACTAGTGTAATAAAGTAGCAGTCTTTTTCCTCATGTGGGCTGCTACTACTTTGAAAAATCCAAAAATGAGACCACTAAAATCCCACTTTCATTTAATAAAAATAAGTCAACTTTTATTAAAAATTAAAAATTGGGTTTTCCTTATTTTAAAAAAGGATTGAACTGATCAAACCATCCCACACAGTCCAAGTTGAGCAGTTCTGAGCTGCCGCGTTCCCATTTGCACATTCCTCGATTCGCGTTCCATTCCTTCCCATCCACTCCATTGCACTTTCAGCAACCCCCTCGAGATCGTTTAAAAAATTGAAAAACCAAGTTTTTGGGCCCAATGGGCCATTAAAAAGATTTTTGGTCCAATGACCATTTTTTTTATTTCATTTGGACTCAATAGTCCATTCAAAAATATTTTGGGGCCCAATGACCCCTATCTCTTGTAAATAACTCATGATTTTTAATAAATTCTCTCAGAATGAGTAAAAAGAAAAAAATTACCTTTGCTTCATATTAAAATTCAAATTGAGAATTTAATAACCTCACATCTAGAACAAGACTCTAAATGTGAGGATGTTGGTTTTTAATTTGAATGATCCCTGCAAAAATTATAAAAACTGGATTTAATACTTTCAATTTTTCAGGGAAAAGTTAGTCGTTGAATCACGGGCTGGCCTGCCCAGCTGCACGCAGGACCAAAGGATCTTAGATTGCTCACAGTACCGGACAAAGCTTAATGACTTCCGGAAAGCCCTCGAATCAGAATTTGGTGTGAACATTATGGAGAAGACGGAAGTGAGTTTTAAATTGCAAAAAGGATGGGATAAACACATCAAGCCGGAAGAAAGGAATTTTAAAGAGCTGGGATTCACCAAGGACTTCTACTTCTATCTAATGAAGTTCTGGGAAAAACAAATGGAAGAATCCAAGAATGACATGAAATTTCCAGATGACGTACACACTGAGAGGATACTCAGACGGTTCAATGAGTATATGGGCCGATGGGAAAGGCATCGGGGTTCTAAAACAGGGGATCCAGCATGCATGGAGTTCGAAATCATAATGGTGCCCAACAAGGCAGATGAACGGGTTAGGAAGCAGTTCACAGAGAGAGCACCCAATCTCAGTCAGATGGTGCATCGGGGAATTTTTATGGTGCACAAGGCCTTACCATTTTTATACAACCCTAGCCTATTGGAAAATAAAGGAGTAAAGGAACAGAGATGGCTGACGCAACAGGCTAGGAAGAGGCACAGAGAACTAAGTCACAACATGGAGAGCACGATAAAGAAAGCCATGGCATCAAAAGAGGAGAATCAGCCCTCAATTATTAAAACCATGATAGACTTAACTAAGGAGTTCAGGGAACAGTGGCACGCCCTGATGACACTTTGGGGCGCTGGGAAGAAAGATATTACTGAGCCAATCTTGGATAAGGACCTTGTGCTACCAGATGAAGACTATTTTGACACCATCTTCTTGGAAGATGTGTATAAGCCCACCCATCTTGCTGAACAGAGGCCCCATGGAATAGCCCAGATACATGTTATGAGAGATCAAGTCACGGGATTCATCCAAAATACAAGCTGGAGAGTGCTGGGAAAGAATCAACAGCAAACTCGACTCCTGACCCAGGTAGAAGCTGAAGAGTACATAAGAATAGAATTTCCCCATGATATGTCTTTTGTGAAACCAGAGGCCAAACCCCTCGTCGGGTTGATGATCGAGGAGAATAGGATGGCGTTTGTACGATTCCTCATGGAGATGGACGCCTTCGGGCTTAATTACTGCAACACAATCAAAAATGACAAGCCACTGCTTTACAACAGAGACCATAGAGTTGAGTTTTGCAACTACATCCGAAAAAGATGGGAAAAACAGCTTAGACTCATATCCAAGCCCGTGTTTATAAACAAATTCTTGAAAGATACAGAGAGAAATTTGGGGATAAACTTGGACGAGGAGGACAGTGAAGGTAGAGAGAGCAGCGAAGATGAGGCTGACGTTCTGATCAACCAATATACAGGTGCTGCTTCACCTCCCAGAGTCTATAATGAAGCCAACCTATTACCTACTCAACTGATTGTGCAAGCTCCAGCCCCGCCAGCAAGAGAGTAAGCATCTGCTACCACTGAATCAACATCCCAGCCTGTGGCACAAGCCCAAAATAGAGGAAGATTGATAAAATTGGCTGACAAGGAGAAAAGTGGACGGGTTCCGGAGCCTAAGGTCGTCATTAAAGAGCCCGAGACACAGGCCAAGAAAACAGTTGGGCCAGTCAATCCTGCAGACAAAGGCAAGGAGAAAATGCCACCGCCGCCCCCAAAAAGAAAAGATCAAATTGCTTTTGATGCCGAATTGGCCAGAAAAATGCAAGAAGAGGAGAATGTAAGGGCGGGCATGAACAACAAACTTCTGAAAGACCTGCCAATGAAGCTGAGATAAGAGCAAGAATTGAAAGGGAGGAAAAGGCGAGGCTAGATGCTGAAATGGTAAAGAACATTGAAAGGACGAAAGCTGAGGAAGAAAGGAAAAAGAAAGAAGCCCATTATAGAGAAATTGCTGAAAAGCTTCAAGCAGAATTGGAAGCTAGAAAGTCTGGAGAAGCTGAGAAGGGCAAAGGAGATGATGAAGAATTGGTTATCACTGGCGAAGTGCAAGTGCAAGGATTAAAGATCAAGAAGGAGCCTACTGCATGGGCTGGCCCCATTGCACATGATGCTGAAACCATTCGGGGGGACATCAAAAAGAGGCTGAATAAACAAATAGAGACCAGAATTGATGAAGGACAGGGCCAGATCAGATTATATGCCAAACAGAAGTGTGCCGGTTTGTTGATCCACTTGTTGGCACAGCTCGAATTGAAGCAGTCATTGCCCCAGAAGGTCCATCTGGGACTAAGCAAAAGAGAAGAAGAATTATGATTGGGGAAAATGATGAGGTTGAAGCCACTGAACCCTCTGCAGGTCCAATCACACTGACTGCACTGTTGAAAGAAAAAGCCAATGAGCCACAAGCAAAAACTGATGAACCGCAAGATCTGACTGAAAGAAGGAAGAAGGCGAGGGAGGAAGAAAAAGAGGAAATCATAAGGGAAGAACAGGAGTTTATGAAGCAAATGGCACCGATTTTCCAACGTCCTGTTGGACGCGCTGCAAGGGAGGAGGAGAAGGTATCAACAAGCGTTGATGATCCTTACTTTCCTGTAATGACTTTTCCAATATCTGTAAAAACTAAATGCAATACAATGAAACATGTAACTAAACAGGTTGAGGAAGAACCCTTGGATGAAGCAGCTCAAGGAGGAGGAGAGCCAAGCACACATGAGCCCATCAACGAGCAAATTCAAGAAGATCAGAACGAGTGGCACACGAGCGAAGATGAGGCTCAAGAATCAGTTGGATCAATCAAGCCAGCCAGATTCTGGGAGGAGACCGAAGTGCGCTCTAGAATGGGAATTCAAAAGAAAGAAAATAGCAAGATGGTGCTGAAGGAGGCAGAAGTAATCCGAAAATTCAATGGGAAGGCATCAGCAGTCAAAGCATATGAGAAGCTGTTGGAAACTATTATACCCGACAAGGGGTTTGCACCTAACTCGCTGACACACACCACAATTGATTTTTGGATGACACATCATGGATGGGAGCAATTTTTGCTATGGAGTTGACTCGGGAGTTTTATTGCAACATTGACATTGCAAGAAGAACAACCTGGGTCAGAGGAAAGACGATAGATATATCCCGGGAGTATCTAAACAGGTTCCTCCAAACCCCAGTCACCGAAGTGAAATTCCGGGGGAGGAAATATTGAATAGGCGTGGCAAGACAAAAAGGAAAGCAACATATCGAGCCATCGCCGACTCCTTGACCAGAAGGCCAGGAATGATGGGAACATTCAACACTACCAAGCTAAAGGTGGAGTTCATGCCCACATTTGAATTCTTCATGGCCAGGATCAAGCCCAGCTCGCACCCTCAAACCACTTCTGGCAGTATACTGATGGGGTTTGCAAAGCTGTGGCATGGGCTGAGATTGAATGTTGGGGAGCACATCTTTGAAGTAATGACCACAAGGATTGAAAAGAAACATGCCCTTTGCTACCCGAACCTTATTAGAAGAATTTGCACAGATCAAGGGGTAGACATGGGAGAATTTGACACTGATGCCTTGGTCATTTTGAACCCTGCAATCCGGGTCCCATCCATGCGAACTCAAGAGAGAATCACTTATGCACTTCCTCCATTCCCAGACGACTCAAACGTGCAATCATCTTTCATATCAGGTGGAGATGCACCAACGGTTCAAATGGGAGCTGCAATGCCACCACCGGCCCCCAAAAGAAGAAGAAAGGCCCGTACTGAGGCGGGACCTTCAGCACAAGTAGAAATCTCTCAACAAGAGCCGGTGGCACCAGGTTCGAGTCAAATTCCTCCACCACCTCCAGTTCAAATCCCACAGCAGCAAGCCCAACCCTCACAAATCCCGCCTGCAAGTCAGAATGTTTCGCAGCATCCGGCCGACTCCCATGTGATAGAGCTTGTGAGCAGCATGAGCAAAACAGTTGCAGATAGTATCAAGACGCTGGCAGACACCATGATTCTGGGGAAAGAGGATGAAAAGAAGGAAAGAGCCGAAGAAAGATCTGAACAGAGGCGACGAAATGAGAAGTTCACGCAGCTGCTATTGGATAGAGAAGAACGCATGCACAGGGAAAGACAGGAGAATGAAGAGCGAAATCGAAAAATGGTAGAAGCACTTTTCCAAAGCCAGAATCAGATCCTGCAAACTCTGCTCAAAAAGATTCCTGATGAAGCCGGATCCTCCAAGAAGTCGGATGAGAAGAAAGACGGAGATTCATGATCCAGTCCTGATGAGTGATGAGCTTAATTGTAAACATCATATAAGAGGATTTCTTTTACTTGTGCAAGTTCGAATTCAATGCATTGAAATCTCTTGTAATTGATGTAATTACTGCTTTCAAAAAGGAATTTTGTAGTCCAAACAATTTTATTTTTGAAAAGATGTCTGACAGTCCAAGATGAATAAGTGACTGTCAGGCTAATAATATGCTGTTGACATACTTTGTATGTTAATAGTGCCTCTTTTACTGCTTTAAATTAAATAACCAGCAAAAAGCATGCATAAACCTGCTCTAAATTCACATGTTGAATTTAGACTTGTGATTAAATTTTCAAACTTTTAAATTGGGATAATATAATTGAGAACATGCATGAAATGAATTCCTAAGGTTTTGAGCTATAAAAATTTAATGATGCGATTATCTTTTTGGGTAATAAATCTTCATGTTGAAAATTTTGATTGAGTAGATTGTTAGAATTAAACTTTGATTAAATTTGAGAATATTGTATGACATGAATCAATTCAACCTTGTGAGATTTGAGCCATGAGTCACTTTTACTCATATATTTTCTTTGATGTGTGAATCAATTTGATTAAAGGAAACTAGAACTTGCAATTGGGACCGATTCAAGACCATGCAATATTCCCAAAATCGAGCTTATGATCGAGGCACTTAGAAAAATCAAAATTTTGGCCTTCGTTTGAAATTCAAACCCACCCCAAAAATATTTTCCCTTTAGGATTAACCCATTCGAGCCTTTAAGCCCAATTTTTCTTGAAACCCACTATATTTTCCTAGCCTTACAAAAAGACAAAAATATTTTAACCCAAGTGGACAAGCATAAATTCTATCAAAGGCATTAAATTTGTGATCATCAAAAAATCGGTAGTCAATAAACCGATTCAAAAAAAAAACGAAAGAAGAAAAGAGAAAAAGAAAAAGAAATATGTTGAATTCACTTCAACAAAAATAAAATTGCAATGACAAAGCAATTAGACATAGTTTAATGTCATGCAAGAGAAAGAGAAAAACAAAAGAAAGAAATAATTGATGATAATAAATTTTAAATAAAAATGCCAAGTTATGATAGAATAATCTCTCGCCACTTCTTAGCCCAATAAATTTCATTTCTTACCAAATGTTACAACCGTATGCCCCATTATAACCTTGAATAAGACATCGGGATCTCGATTTGAAGAAATGAGCCGGTGGCGAGCTGTTCTGATTGCAAGCTCATGGGATAATTTAATTAAATTTGATTTTGAGCGTTCATGATCAAACCCATTTGAGAGTGAGTGAATTTTCCAAGTCTACTATATGTGAGGCTCTGTTTCATTAAATATGTTCGTGTCATACCCTAATTCTAATTTTTAATCTTTGCATTTTTCGAAAATAATATTCATGAAGGATTAACAATAATGTTTGATTTGTAGGCCTGATTCAGTGAGCAAGTATCATTTCATTAAACACTGCAATCAAGGAGATTTAATACTTGTAGTTTTTGATTGTCTTATCCCAATCCAAAAAGAATGTAATTTATGAAGCCACGAAAATGAATTGAATATGCAGAGTCCGTGTTCCAAGGAACATTGACTCTGACTGCTCGGGGACGATCAGTATTAAATGTGAGGATGTTGATAATGGCCAGAAATGTCCATTATTTCAATCCATTTCCGTGTCTGAAACGAGTATTTGATCGCATTCCGGTCTTATAATAAATAAGAAAGCAGTTGAATTGGACTGATTTATGCATAATTGTAAAAATATTGAGCTGGTATGAAAAATGCATAAATATGTAATTTATTACACATTTATGTTAGAAAATTCCAAAAACGTGAGAAAAAGAAAAGAAAAGAAAAAGGAAATAAAAAGATGGGAAAAGAAATGAAGACCCACAAAAATTTGACATTTTTCAGGAAATCACGACGCTAGACTCAACTACGACGCTAAGCATGTATAGCGTTGTATCCAAGTATAGCGTCGTAGGCAGAAACCAAGGCAGCACTTCGAAGGAAGAGCGGTACGACGCTGAGCAAGGATAGTGTCGTACTTAAGTATAGCGACGTAGTGGAGGATAGCGTCGTAGGCTGTTCATCTAGAAACAGGAGGTGCCTTCGAGATGGAAGACTACGACGCAAGACATGTTCAACGCCGTAGCAACGTTTAACGTCATAACAATCCATAGCGCCGTACCAAGCTTCCGAATTCAAATTTCATGGCCTGGGAGCCCATGGGCCTAAGGCCTTCCACCTATATAAGGACAAGTTGACTCCTAGGATCAGTCACTTCACAACATACAAACTTGGAGACAACTTGGAGTTCTTGAGAGGTGTGTAGGTAGTTAGTTTAGTTAGGATTTTTTTTTTGTATTATTTATTTTTCTTGCATTGTTCTTAGTTTCTAGTTATTGTCTAGCTTAGGTTAGCAAGTGTTTAGTGTTTTAGACCTAGATAGCCACTGTTTTCATTATTTAACAGCTTTGTGAACTTTTGTTAAGGTTTGAAATACCCAACCCATGAGTATCATCAAGCCATATTTCTTACAAATGGAAAGTTAATCACAGAAAGAATCCCAAATCATGAAATGGACATTGGTTCATGGATTTTATGCTTTATTTTTGTTTAAATGGCCATTTGGTTATTTTATTTTTCATTGCATGTGGGTTTTGTATCTTTATTTTCATTTTTGGGTTCTTATGCATGGTTTGTGGTTGGAAACCCTCATTCGGGTCTTGTGGTTCATTATGCTCAGTGTTAGCTCCTTATTATTCTTATTTTCATGCATCGTAACTTATTTTACATTTCTGTTTTGCCATACCCTGCATTCTTGAGCCATAAACTTGAAAATAGGGTTTGCAATCGCATAGATTGCAGTACCCGACCAATTCTTATGTTCTGGGGTAGCTACGATGCTAACCGCCCTACGACGCTAACCTAGGTTAACGACGTAGGGGAAGGTTTTACGTCGTAGTTGCTTCGGACCTAAGAAAAATTTGTCCTACGACGCTATCCTAGGATAGCGTCGTAATTTTTGTCTAAGGTCGTAGTACCCCAAAATACTTCCTTTCTCACAAGAACTTTCTTTCTCACAAAAACCCATCTACGACGCTACACCCACGACGTTATCCTAGGATAGCGTCATAATTTAGTGTATAGCGTCGTACCCCCCCAATTTTATCAAACTTCCTAAAATTCGACACTACGACACTACACCCACGACGCTATCCTAGGATAGTGTCGTAAAATCTGCCTAGCGTCGTAATTGGCATTTTTGCCAAATTTTCCATTTCTCCATT
Source organism: Hygrophila difformis (assembly GCA_030278955.1). Taxonomy (NCBI): domain Eukaryota; kingdom Viridiplantae; phylum Streptophyta; class Magnoliopsida; order Lamiales; family Acanthaceae; genus Hygrophila; species Hygrophila difformis. The sequence goes on along the minus strand of JAOANR010000006.1, from coordinate 26,809,830 downwards.
TTTCTCACTTAATTAATTGAACCTTTATATTAATATTTTGAGGTTAAAATCCAATGACCTCAACCCATGATTAATTTGATATAAAGACCTTTTTTCAATATTCCATTAAAAGATTTTCTACAAAAATTAAACTCTGATGATCTAAGTATATAATCCGAACTGTAATTAATTAATTTGGAATGAGTGATTATTTAGACCGTAAAGAGTAATTATGGACTGGTTTTCCATACCCTTGCATGAGAAACCAATGTCTCTCATACAAGATGATCCAAAAATATTTTCTTTTATTTATTTTGTCTTTACCTGTGTTGTATGAAATGAATAGTGAAAAATATCATGGAATAATGTTGGCGAACGGTCCCTTTACCGGGAAATGAAGTAGCACGTAGTCTGTGTATTAATTACTATTTGTTATTTTGCATGGTTTGGATAGTGACTGACGAGGTCAGGCGAACGGTCCCCTTACCGGGAAATGAAGTAGCCACTCAGCCATTCCCTGTCTGAATACAGTTTTATTTTTTTATTTTATTTTCAAACCCGAATTTCAAACTGTAATATTATGAGATGGTGTCGATCAACACTGTTTGACTGGTATCATAGTGAGAAAATATGTAGGTTTTTCTCTCATTTCACATATAGTAGGAGTTTTGATGATAGCAATCACTGTCATTTAAGGTCTTCTGCAGTCTAAAACCACTTCACCTGGAATGATTGGGAACTGAATAGCAGATGTTTGTAGTCCAGATTCTCCTAATTATTCTTGTCATCTTTTTAGCCAAAATAAATTCTTCTCATCCCCAGCTATTTCATCTCTGTACATCACATTCTGTCTATACCCGCCATATTTTGGGTTAATTTAATTATACACTCCCTTATAAATTTATGCATGATACTATTATGTAAATAATGTGGTCATAATTATTTTGGGATCCTTCCCATGGACATATGAGTCTTGATTTAAATCAGATGTCTCATAATAAATTTCCAACAAAAATCCGGATCTGAGTAAGGGATAAATTCCACAGTTATGACTAATTCACATCCGACTGGGGTTGATTTTGGGGAATTAGAAGCAGAGTCAGCGATTAGGTCTAGTTTAGACTGAAAGGATTTGTGTTTTAATTGAGAGTTTAGTACCTGTTTAGGGAATGATTTTCAAACATCAATTATTTTTCAAAATTGTTGTATGTTGGAAATCTTATATTAAATATTGCACTGAATCAGAGTCCACATGGATTCAGATAAGGTGTGATAGATAATACTAGAAGAACAACATGTGGGCCTTGGTTATTTTCTAAGATAGGGTTGAGTACTCTTTCAACTGTTGTCCTCTTCTGCCAGAGCCTATTTTTGAGTCTTGAGTGAGTGCATCCAGAACAAACTAATTTATTAGTTTGTTTCATTAGTTTGTATCTCATAACCACCCAGGGAGTAGGTAAACACCGCGAGCGGTTTACTGATGTCCGGGAATTCTTGATCTGCGTTCGGTCATTAAGACAGGGAGCTCTCATTTACTATCAGTATGATGCTTTTAAATCCTCCAAATGATAGGATTTTACATGCTTTCTTTACCGCTTTCTTTTAAATGCTTTTATAGAGGTCACTCGGATGTATTGAGAGAACTTCTAGCTGCTACTAGGAATGAGAGTTATGGAATAGTTCAGGGCTTGATTAGAATCTTTGGGTGTGACATGGGGGAATGATAGGAGTACTTGGCATCACAATAAATGATTTGTTAGGTGTTGCTTGTCCACCACAGATAAATAATATACCTTAGCAGTGCATTGCAAGGGTAGTTATGCGTCTGCGGTATCTTAGAATTTGTCTTTTTAAGAGCATGTAAACCTCTACTGTAAGTACCTGTCTGTTAAAGGGAACATAGTATAGGAGCACGAGAGCTAGCTGACAGAAAGGATTATCCAAAACAAAGATTTGTGCATTAAAATAGAAGTTTAATTGTGTTTCATCTGAATCTTGTCCAATTTTTATTCTTTTTTTCCTGTCCCTTCTGTCACAATTTAAATCTGCTTTCTAGAATTAATGATAGATAGATTAGTATAATTTTTATCGCTTTCTTAGAATAATTTTAATTGCTTTCTAGAATAATTTTATCTGCTTTTTAGTATAATTTTAATTGCTTTCATAGCTTAGTTTAAATTCTGTCAAGTAGTTGATAATCAAACACAAATCTTGAATCGAGTAATACGAGTGGAAAATCTTATAAAACGACGTGGGACCTGCTTCTATCGCACATCCTCCGGTGAACGATCAGGTACTTACTATAAATACTGCAATTTTTGACTCCGTGCGCTTTCGGGGGCACAATTTCTCAACACCATTAAATAAAAACGTGACAACCTATAATTATATCCTTTATCCCAACTCCATCATCATAAATTGATTTTCATTAAATAAAATCTAAACCGGGATTATTTCATTAATCTATTTTCGAAAATACTCGTGGTGGAATTTTGTCAAAAGTTTCATCTATCTACCCTAAATGCAGCACATAAGAATGTCTAGCGCGCATCCTAGGTACCATGGTCGGTATTCCCCCCCCCCCCCCCATATAAGGGTCCACTCCCCTTAATGGTCGGAAGACATACCCACAGTGCCCCCGCCGCGGACACTAACAGCTGAAAACGTGGCTTATGGCAGGCGGGTCAGGCTACGGATCATGAGTCCTTATCAGCCAAATTTTCAGACTACGGATATAAAATCCTTATCAGTCTCAATGCTCAGGATAAGATATTAACTATGCCCAATCGGATACTGACTCGTAAGCATAGGATATCCAATATCCTCCAAAGAATAATTTAGGTTCACCATAATATCAACACAAATCCAGATTCAATTCAACGCATCATGACAAAGTAAACAACTCCCACTAGTTAAGTATAATCAAGGGGTGCCAAGTCCCACGTATCGGCACTCGACTCATAATCATCAAATTAGAAGCGATGCAAGATTCAATCTTAAACTAAGGCATGGTAGATCACCTCTAATCGCAACTAAGTTCCAAGATTGTGAGCATAATGATAATTCAAGCTTGCTAGGATCGTACTAGAGACATAAGAATGATCAAGGAACAAGAAATGGACAAAAATGAGAAAACGAGCGAATCGAGTCTTAGCTACAGCAGGTGCCGCGCGCTACCCGCGCGCAGCGCGCGGGCACCGCGTGGTTCGCGGCGTCCCAACAGAGACGTCGCGCGCTGTGCATGCGCTGGCGCGCTAACGGCGTGTCGGGTCAGCAGAGGCTGCCGGATATGGCGTTTTCCGGCCATTCCGACGGATTTAGCCCCCAATCAAGCCTATCTCTACCCTTGCCTGGTATTGAGGTGGTCCAAACTCTTCCAAAACAGCTCCCCAACTCCTCCAAGCACCAATACCAAGCTTCATAACAAGAATTCAACAAAAACATCAAGAACTCATCTCCAAAATGGGGATTTTCCAACATGCATCAAAAGGGTTCCAAACACTGAAATCATCAACACCAAAATGGTCTCAAGGACTGACCTTAGCTTCCCCCAACACCAATCTAGCTTCCCATCAAGAATCCAAGCCTCAATCAACACCAATCATCAAGAATCCTTCAAACACCCAATTTTCGTCACTATGAGAAACACCCCCAAAAATCACTTCAAAACTCTTTAAAAACAAGATTAGAATGAGGAAATTTACTTACCAAGAGATGTATAATCAATTCCCCCCCCCCCCCCCCCCCCCCCCGATTAGAGCTCAAGACACCAAAATCTTCCTACAAAGCCACCTTTCTCCACCCTTGCCCTTACAAGCGGGATTAGCCCTAATTTCTCAAGTGTTGGAAGTAAATGGGGGATTGTGGCTGATTTGGGGGTTTTGAGGGGATATGGGTCGACCCGGGTTGACAAATGGGTCGGGTCGGAAGATGGGTTATCGGCTTGGTTCACTTGTCTTGACCAATTCTTCCATTTCACCCATTTGAGTACTTGACTCTTATTATCTTGTAAGTTGAATTCACTTATTCTTCCACTTCAATCTTCATTCACCTACAAAATAATCCACATACTAAATCTCTTGTTAATTAACCATAACTAAATTAAATTAATTATGAGTTAATTAAATCGGGGTGTTACAATAAACACAGTCAATTAAATTCATACCAAAAGTATGAGAAGATTGTTTAAGCATATTGTTCACATTAAAAGTTACTTTATCTTCTCCAATTCTCAAAGTTACCACTCCATCCTTATAATAAACTAATGCATTACAAGTGGCTAAGAATGGACTACCCAAAATAAGTGGTACCTCTCTATCCTCATCCATGTCAAGTACTACAAAATCAACTGGCAAAATGAATTTGTCTACCTTTACCAACACATCCTCTAGAATACCAAAAGGTGATTTTTGAGAACGGTCCGCCAGTTGTAGAATCATCCTTGTTGGCTTCACTTCCCCCAAACCAAGCTTCTTGTACAGTGCCATGGGCATCAAGTTGATGCTAGCTCCCGAATCACATAGGGCATCCTTGCACACTTCTCCTCCAATGGTGCAAGGTATGGTGAACCTCCCTGGATCCTTCAACTTCCTTGGTAATGGTTTCTCCATTAAAGCATTGCACTCCCCTGAAATAGAAACCAAGCCACTATCAAGTTTTCTCTTTCGAGACACAATATCTTTATGAAATTTTGCATATTTAGGCATATTCATTAAAGCATCAACAAATGGAATATTAATTTCTAATTTGCTAAAAATATTGCAAAACTTCCTGAAACTCTCATCCTCAGCAGACAACTGTGCACGGCGTGGAAAAGGTAGTTAAGGAAGTTGAACTTCCACAACCATTTTCTTCTTCTTAGGCTCATTGTCTTCATGATCCACTCGTCTCTCCTCAGGCTCCTTCTCCTTAGCTCGATCAACCTGCACAAGTTTAGGCACAGGATCAGTAGTAGAAAATCCAGACCGAGTAGTAATGGCATTACATCGCTCCCTTGGATTCAGTTCAGGGTTGCTAGGCAATGCACCCGGGGTTCTTTATGCTAACTGTGTAGCCAAATTACCCACTTGCTGCTCCAAATTCCTCTGCCCAGCTTTGATATTGGCCAACTCTGCATCATTCCTCACCATGTAATCCTCAGTACGGGCCACGAATTTATCCAACTTCTTGGATGTCTGAGTTTGGTTATCTATGATTTGCTGAAGAAATCCAAGAATTGGATCAGAAGATGGTGCAGGAGCCGGAATTGGCCTATTCTGTTGAATAAAGCCTGGAGGTCCCTACTGAAAAGGTAGATTGTTTGTATGTGGGTTCATAGGCCTCCTTTGATTCTGCACATATTGAACATCCTGCACTCCCTCATATCCTTAAATTTCAGAAGCTGTTGCAGTCGGACATGTGTAGGACTGATGAGGTCATGCACAATACTGACATGTAACAGTCTGAACTGCTTGAACTGTCTGTATAGGCTTTCCAGGAACCGATCACCTTATTGAGGGCAATCTCCATACACCCTAATCTGTCTACTACCATCGCCAACTCATCCTTAACCTCCTTCAGTGCTCCAACCTCTGTTGCTTTAGTAGGGACATTCCTTTCTCCATTACCCCATAATTCCTCATCCTCCACTAAAGCATCCAAAATCCTCCTACAATCCTCTGCAGTCCTATCCATAAATGTGCCCCTTGATGTCCCATTAAGCCACTGCCTATCTCCAGGATTCAGACCCTGATAGAATGCATAAAGAATCTCTGGCTCAGACAAACCATGTTGAGCACACGCCCTTATGTTCGCCCTCATCCGCTCCCATGCATCTATCACTGTCTCATGTCCTCTCTGCTTGAATGTCTTAATCTGGTCCCTAAGCTTAAAGATCATAGAGGGTGGGAAAAACTTAGTCATGAATCTCTGCAACATATCATCCCAAGTATGAATCGAACCCACAGGAATTGACTGAAACCATGCTTCAGCCCTATCCCTTAATGAAAAGGGAAACAACTGCATCATGAGTTCCTCTTGTGTCATTCCTGCAATGTTCACTGTACTGCATAGGTTCCTAAAGTGATAAAGGTGGATATTGGGGTTCTCGTTGGCACCTCCCCCAAACTGCTCCTGCCGAACCATGGTTATGAAGGAAGGATTAATGACGAAAGGTATGTTTGGCCTAGGCCTCACCATTGGATCGTTTATAATCTGCCCAGCTGGTTGCATCTGCTGCCTGAGAGTTAAAGGTGCTGGTCGGGGAGCATTCTCACCAACACCTTCTTGAACAATCGGTACACCCCCTCTTCGCGGTTCCTGCCGCTCACGCTCATTCTCATCCCCGTTCATGGTGAACACTAGTTTTTCTCCTTGCCCTAATTATACGTTCAGTCCTAGCAATTTCTGGATCAAACTCAAATTCTGGCGGAGCACCTCTGGGCATAAACTAGAGCCTGAAACAATAGAAAATCAGGAAGTGAGTGAAAATATAATAAAAATAAAAGAAATAAGGAAGAAACTACAAAAACTCAATAAACTATAACAAAAACCACCGTTCGCCGGCAACGGCGCCAAAAACTTGGTGTGTGGAATATTTTCCAACACAACCCGCAGTGTACGGTCCAAGTAATATCCGATGAAACCGGGTCGAATCCACAAGGAACAATGAATTGTTATAATTTATTAAATTTAAGTAGCGACGAAAATGTAAATACGAATAGAGTTGGTTTATCTAAATTCCTAAAATTGCAATTAAAATTAAACAATGAAAAGTTCCAATTAATGAACAAAGATAGAGATAATTGATTTATGCACTAGATGATGAATGGGGATCCCTAGATCTTTCAATTGTTGATAAACTTTGCAATTGCATATGAAAATCCAATTTTTAATTAATTAATATGCCTACTTAGAACTATCACAATTTAGAAACCTCCCGGTTTTAATGACATGCAATTCCTCCGGCTAGTGATTATCTTAAGTTTGGTTCTAACAATCTTGGCTCTTTTTCAAGTTACCAATTATTAGAATTAACTTGTTCAATTACTTTTATTCAAGTATTTTTCAACCACTTAAACAATATAATGCCCTAGTTCAGATCTCCTTTCGGTCTCACCAAACACACATAAGAATTGAACAAATTAACATATAATTAACGAAATTCATAAAACAAAAGCAAAAATCAACAATGTCTCGATCTGGGTTTCCCCAAACGATAGGTTTAGCCTAGCATAATGTCACAAGAACGCAAAAGAATAGTAAAAGAAAACATAGTCTGTGATAGAATTGGTGAAGAAATTCCGGTGTAGATCTCCACTGGATTGCCTTCAACTTGCTCTTCTCTTTTCCCAGATGATGGATGACAAAGTTATGGAAGAATTTTGAGATTAATTGAATGATTTCCGGAACCTTCAATTGACTTGAAGTCGTATTATTTATAGACCAGTTTGCAGAAGATATGAATCAACCAAAAGATTTGCACGATATCCCAAGATTCAGCAAGATTTGGGCATCCAGCACTATGGCACGCTTTTTGTACGAATGATGAATGAGAAAGATAATGAGGATAAGATATTTAGATGGGAAACAAAATTCTGAGCGTTTTGATAGGTGGAACTCTAAAATTGGCCAAGAAACGAGCTATTTATGGCCTAAAACGCGAAATCCAAGAACGCAGGTGCGGGGAGTGCGCGGTATCCGCGCGGTCTGGGTGAAACGCGCCCCACGAGCGCGCGGTATCATCAAACGGCGCGCTCTCTGCGCGTTCGACCTTGGCACCGCGCCACCAGCGCGCGTTTCGGACTGTTTTCACCATTTTTCTTTGGTTTTTCGAGTTTTAGAACTCCCATTGACTTCTTCTTGGTCCCTTTAGCCCTTGGCTTGCTAAAAACACCTAAAAATATGCAATGTCAACACAAAATACATTAAAATGCATAGAATCATGTAATGAGATCACAAATTTACATTTTTATTCAAAATCATTGTTTTTAGCAATTAATTCCACAATTTCCACCAATATTTTTGGGTAAAGCCGAAGCCAGAGAACAAAATTTCCACCAATTAAACATTTAACTCATTATTTAAACAAAAGTAAATGTCGCACTTTGTGCAAGACATCACCAAGAGATTCCATGCTTCGTAGGCAGTCGTGTAATTTGAGATCATCCTAAATTGAGCTTCATCCATAGCTCCGCTTATTGCATTTAGGGCGGTGTGGTTTGCTTGCTTGGCGGTTCTTTCTATTGCCGTCAATTCATCTTTTTTTTACAGGGCTAATCTTGGGTGACTGATCTGACCCAGTTGCTGGACATTCTTCTCTGGTTGGTTGAGTCCAAGGTGCTAAAACAGACTCCCAAACCTCCTCTCCTTGTGCCAAAAGATAGTTTCTCATTCGTGCTTTCCAATAACCATAATTGTTGTTATCGAACAGTGGTGATCTTGTAGCAAATGCTCATTCACGGCTCATGATTCTTGATTCTTGAAAGAAAGAATTATCCTCGCCTGCGTTAGAGGATTAGCTATAATACCAATGTGAAGGTCCCCTTTCAAGTCTTATAGTAGTTTAGTCATTTCTAGTGTTTTATGACGACGTGGAAAGCAGTAAAGAACTCGGGAGGATTTGTCAAACCAGTGGTCGTGAGACCTACATCTGGGAGATCTCAATCCAGGAGTTAATCTAAACTAAGAAGATCAAGAAAATACAGACTCAATCTAGATCTACTTACAGAATCAAACTCAACACTAGAAGAAAGAATCTAGTTGAACTGTGTAGTTAGAACTCCCCCTTAACTACAGCTGTAGGTTAATCCTTCCCGTTTGAATTTTTCAAGAACATCTTGAATCTATCAACACCACGATCTTCTTTTTATTTCCTGAATCAATCCTTCAGACTTTAAAAGTATCCAGAACACCAATTGGAAATGTATCTCTAGAAATCCACTTGTGTTCTTCAATCGAACAACGTCTTCTTGAATGATCTTCAAAATCAAAATCTTGAAGACTCAAAGTACACTCAAAACTCTCAAAATCTTATACAAGAAAATTATAATCTGTAAAATCTCTATCTCTCAAATTACAGACTCAGCATATATATAGACAAACAAATGTAACTTCCAATAGGCGCATATTGTCGCCGGGTTGTGCTAACACCTGCATCATGCCATGGATCTATGTGCCAAATTCCGAAAAGGATCCAAAACAAAGAAGAAGGGAAGAATGCCAAATGGCCAAAAACAAGAAAAAAAGAAGAAGCAAAGATCAAAACAAGATAAAGGGATGAAATACTTGGAACAATGGGAAGGATGTGCTCTCGGCCACCAACTCCAAAGACTCGTAACACCCGAACCCTTCTAGATCGAACCATACACCGCCACAGATTAATCTCCAAGATTGGACCCCGTGGACGCCTCCTTCAAAGCTTCCTCGTGTCACGACCCCAAAGTGCTAGTCCTTGGAACCGATTTTCCATGCTTCTTCTCAAGATGATGCTCTCGGCCATGGGTGGAATGGAAGGGTTGGCCGTCGGCTTTGGGAATGGAGAAGAAGAATGTGGGATACAATTCTTTGAGAGAACTCACTTTCACTCAAAGAGAAAAGAGAAGAGAAATCACTTCTCAAAATTTGGAAGAACACTTCTTCACAAAGGGAAATTTCATATCAACAAAGTCTTAAATGATACAAGTGTGGGAAGACCTCTTTTAAAGGCCTCCATGGGCGTCCAACATGCCCAAAAATGAAGATTAGGATTGCCAAACAAGGCCCTTAATCCTAACTTCCCTCCAAGTAACTCCTAACAAGCTTAACTCCTTCTAGGACAAGCTTAACTCTCACAAACACAACTTCCGTTAAGACATGAACCTAGTATGGACTAAACTAACCTAGTATTAAATTGTCTTCCCATATATGTCTTAGTTAGACATTCACAAGTAGGGAAACATAAACCATATCCTAAACTAGGTTGTTTTAAGACATGTCATAAAAACATAGGTAGACATGTCCCAAAACATGTCTTTTCTTCTTTGAAGCCTCTTTCAACCTCTTTGCTTGTCCAAACTTGCTCATCTCTTCCATTTAGCTTCTTGATGCCTCCATGGAACCCGGATCCCGCCATGTCATCATGTGCCACATCATCCCGTGCCATGTCATCACATGCCTTGGATGCTTTTTCATGCCTTTAAGCTCCTTTGAAATGACTTCCAAGTGTGCTTGCATCATTCTCTTTTGCATTTGAGTCCTCCGGAAGTTGGTACTCTTGTTTGGACAAGTTTGATGGTTTTGACATGCTTGTCACACTCTCCCCCTTGAAAAGCTTTAGACCCCAAAGCTTCCCTTGTTTATTCCTACAGATGAAACAACAAAAGTAAGAGAGCGAGAAAAATGTATGAAACATATCTCGTAAGCGATAACCTCGATATCGAGTGGCACTTTCAAACATCTTCACACGTCTATGCTTGCAATATAGTAATCGAAGTATGCATAGAATATAGCATAATACCCTAACATAGAAAGATCTTCTAGTAGTAGAATCATAGGGTATGTAGTATAAAGTATTGATCCTAAGAAGTTTACTGAGTAAACTTAGTTCATCACAACTCTTATGATATATAAAAGGATCTATGCAATGACGCTCAAGCAATCTAGCATGCATATCAAAATTTCTCAAATAAACCTCATAAGGCATAAAACGATCCACAAAATGATTCTTAAGTAATCTAGCATGTGTATCAAAGTTCTTCAAGTAATGTTCATAAGACATAAAAGGATCTATGTAGCAATGTTCAAACAATCTAGCATACCAATCATCAATTCTCAAGTAATGCTCATGCTTCATTCTAGAATTTAAAGAATATAATAAAGGATTCATATAGTGATGTTCAATCATTCTAGCATACTTATCATCAACGCTCAAATAATCCACATGCTTGATGCTAGAATGTAAAGTAGGTAGTAAAGGATTTTCTTCCTTAAGCTCATCAACTTCAAATTTAAAAGAATAAACCTCATTTGAGCTTTCTTCCTCATGATCTTCTTCAATTTCTTCTTCAAGTGCCATGGTATCATTCTCACTCCTAGAAGAAAAATTAGATGCAAACATTGCATTGGCAACAAATAAGAGTGTTCTAAACCTATCAAGGCCCGCATGTGGTCTACCAAAGTACCACTTAACAAGTACACCAAAGTCCATAATATCCATGTACAAGAATTCAAAACAATTTAAACCCAAAACATGCTTGAAACAATCATAAAGTACAATTCTTCGTGTTGTATCCTCATCCCAAGCATGGTACTTGTATGTCATCTTGCTCCAAATGGAAAAGTCCACATCTTTCACTCTAGAAAAAATATTAGAGAAATCACAATTAATATTTATGCTATTATCAAACAATATTTCTCTATTATTGAAATTAAAACGAAAGCTAGAAGATGTATATCCAACTTCCCTTTCACAACTTGTGTAGGTTGTAAGCATATATGAATCTTGAAGATCATCCTTCTCTTGTTCAACCTTGAAATCATCTTCTACTTCTTTTGATGCTATGACTTGATCCTCATCATTTGGCATAGAAATTAAATTATCTAATTCAACTAATGAAGTTGATGCATTTTCTTTGTCATCCAATATCTCTTGAACTTCCACAACTTCATCAAGAACCTTAGAAAAATCACAAGGAGAGATATTAGTAGAATTTAATTCCTAATAATATTTCTTTAGAATTTAAAGAAAAATAATGAATATTAATATTTTCAACTCCCTTTTCAAAATCCTTGCAAATAGTAGGAACTTTTGATTCTTCTTGAGACTTGGACTCCATAAGCTCTTGGATGTGATCCAGCTTTTCCAATGCCTCATGTCCTCTAGCATCACCAAGATCATCCAACAATGCTTGATTTGGTTCTCCATCTACAAAATGAACAATAAAATCATAAGAACCATTTTCATGTAATATAAGAAATCCATTATTAAGGCACTTATATGTATGATGCCCCTTTTTGTTACACTTCCCACAAACTTCTTTTCTACTAGAAGTAGAAGTTTTCCATTTTAGTTTGATCAAATCCTTTGACTTTGAAGTGGATGTTTCTTCTTGTTTCGAATGTGAATTCCAAAACTCGCTTGCTTTGGTCTTTTCTTGTTCAGATGGAACCTTCAAAGACTTGCTTTCTTTGAATTCTTCTTGTTTATATGGGACATTCCAACACTTCCTTGTCTTAGCCTCCTTGTGAGACTCCTTTTGAACATCATTTCTGTAGGATAGATACTTTTCATAAGATCTTTGCCTCCTTTGAAGTTTTTCATCAAACCTATGCTCCCATCTTTCGGAATGTAATCTCATGGAAGTGAGATTGGTTCTAGAATCTTCTTTGAACCCTTGGATTTCTTTCTTTTGTTCCTTAAGGAGACGCATAATATCATCCAATGTTGCCATATCTAATCAAACACAACACAAAAGAAAACTACAAGATATATGTATAGAATGTTAGAAAACAAGAAAATAAAAGATGGAATCTCACTCAAGTGATGTAGGTTCGCTCGGGTTCACTCGGTCACACTACCGTAATCCTCAACTAGCAAAATGGGTTCCCTAGGATACGTCGTGAGTAGCAATCCAATTCAGCCCCAAAGCAATTAGGACCCGACAACGTTGGAACTTGATGTACGTACGCTTTAGAGTAGGAAATCAATTACTCTAACTCGACTCAATCAACAACTGTTAAAAGATCACATGAAAATACACATAATAGCATACAAGAGAACAAGCGTATTCAATCTTCCAATATTGCCTCACAATGATTTCAACAATCAACCCACTAATTTCAACAATCCCCACACCAAAAATCCTACACACAATCCCAATGACAATATTTGAGTGAACTCACCACACAAACCCAAAAATCAAGACAAGTGCACAACCTAAGTTTCAACAGCCCTTTGTTGTGACCAAAGAAAGAAAAAAAAATTTGCACTAGATTTCAACAACCCTTTTGCAGTACCAAGAAATCAACAAGAATGCCCTGGGTTTCAACAACCCTTTGGCATGTAAAAGAGAAAGCAAAAATTTCAACAATTGACTCGGCTTTCAACAATCACATCAAAACTAAGGCCTCCCGCTATTTTCTTTTTCTTTTTTTTTATATTCAAATTTTTTTTATATTTTTTTTAATACTCTCGGCTTTTACTAGATGTATAGAGTGTCTTTTACCAAATTTTTCAATAAAGCATTTTTACTAGGCCCCTAACAAAATTCAACAAGCCGACAAGAAAATTCAACAACTCGAAAAATTAACAAGTGAAAAAACACTAACCAAGAATCAAGACTAACAAGACTAGCATGCTTGTAAGAGAATTGGGGAAACATATAACTATCTATGTAATGAAATTGGGGAAACATCCATGTATGTCTTAAAAATGGAGAAACATCATAGATTGTCCTAATAGCCATAACTCCCACTAGCTAATCCATGTGATCCCATGTGCAAGACTACTAACTCCCAAAATTCAACAAAACCCCCACTTGTTTAACCCTATTCTCGGCCCACACTCAAAAATTGGAAGAAATTCAACAATTGTCCCGAGATGCTAAAATATTCAATTCCATACAATCAAGATTATGAAAAAGTGAAAACTAGCACCAACGGCATTTAACAAGGGCTCCAAAATTCAACAATTAAGGCGATTTATCCAATTCAACAACAAGTGTCCAAGAGTCAAAAATTACAAGGAATTTTCAACATCAACAATACATGGGAATTTCAACAAGCAAATTACATGGGATAATTCCATAGAATCAAGCATACATGGAATTCAACAAAAAGCAAAAATCAAGATCAACAAGAACAACCAAAACCGCCACAAGAACAAGCAAATATGGCGTCCAAATCCTATCAATACTAACTTGGAAATTTCAAAATTTAGACTATGGCTCTGATACCAAAAATTACTGCCATGGATCTATGTGCCTAATTCCGAAAAGGATCCAAAACAAAGAAGAAGGGGAAGAATGCCAAATGGCCAAAAAAAAATAAAAGAAGAATAATCAAAGATCAAAACAAGATAAAGGGATGAAGTACTTGGAACAATGGGAAGGATGTGCTCTCGGCCACCAACTCCAAAGACTCGTAAGACCCGGACCCTTCTAGATCGAACCATACGCCGCCATGGATTGATCTCCAAGATTGGACCCCGTGGACGCCTCCTTCAAAGCTTCCTCGTGTCACGACCCCAAAGTGCTAGTCATTGGAACCGATTTTCCATGCTTCCTCTCAAGATGATGCTCTCGGGCATGGGTGGAATGGAAGGGTTGGTCGTCGGCTTAGGGAATGGAGAAGAAGAATGTGGGATACAATTCTTTGGGAGAACTCACTTTCACTCAAAGAGAAAAGAGAAGAGAAATCACTTCTCAAAATTTGGAAGAACACTTCTTCACACAGGGAAATTTCATATCAACAAAGTCTTAAATGATACAAGTGTGGGAAGACCTCTTTTAAAGGCCTCCATGGGCGTCCAACATGCCCAAAAATGAAGATTAGGATTGCCAAACAAGGCCCTTACTCCTAACTTCCCTCCAAGTAACTCCTAACAAGCTTAACTCCTTGTAGGACAAGCTTAACCTCTCAAAAACACAACTTCAGTTAAGACATGAACCTAGTATGGACTAACCTAACCTAGTATTAAGATGTCTTCCCATATATGCCTTAGTTAGACATTCACAAGTAGGGAAACATAAACCATATCCTAAACTAGGTTGTTTTAAGACATGTCATAAAAACATAGGTAGACATGTCCCAAAACATGTCTTTTCTTCTTTGAAGCCTCTTTCAACCTCTTTGCTTGTCCAAACTTGCTCGTCTCTTCCATTTAGCTTCTTGACGGCTCCATGGAACCCGGATCCCGCCATGTCATCATGTGCCACATCATCCCGTGCCATGTCATCACATGTCTTGGATGCTTCTTCATGCCTTTAAGCTCCTTTGAAATGGCTTCCATGTGTGCTTGCATCATTCTCTTTTGCATTTGAGTCCTCCGGAAGTTGGTACTCTTGTTTGGACAAGTTTGATGGTTTTGACATCCTTGTCATCATCTAATGAAGAGTATATAGCATGATGTTCTAACAACGTATTAAAAAACTTCAAAGATGCTTCATTCTTTCCATTAACAACGTATTAAAAAACTTCAAAGATGCTTCATTCTTTCCATACACATGTTAGCATGATGTTCTAACAACGTATTAAAAAACTCCAAAGATGCTTCATTCTCTCCATACACATGTTGTCTCTAAACTCCACGCTAATATGTACACGAATTCCATGTGCTGGTTTACAACATGCCACATGTTGTATACTCGTATTCCATGGTAATGCTATGAATATTTGGGCCTAGGAAAAGTGTGCCTAAGTGTATTTCTTGGTCACAATGTGCTATCAAATTATTGTTTCCAATTTGTGATATGCTAATTGTTGGCAATAATGCCATATGACAGAATATGATTCTATTTTGAATTCACAAAATAGTATAAACATCTACCTCAACATTAAGAACAATTTTGCAGGTTACACCATTGTATCTACTACAACTCAAAAGTTGACACCATTACAGAAGTCCTATGCGGAGACCACATCTTTGCTATCTTCTTCGGGAGAGGAGTTAAGATCAAACATTTTGTGCTCGTCAGTGAATTCCCTGTTTGATAGCAATTCGGTTTATGTCCAGAATTTATTAATTCTGGATATCCAGACTGTGATAAAAATAATAACAAAATATGTTGCCTGCTGGATTACATAATTTATTTCCATTACAGTGGTCACCGACTAAATGGAAAGACAATAAGTGATTGCCCTAATTAATTGCAAAACGTGCGCATAGATTCCATTAAAATGATGAATGATATCATAATTGTTGGATGACATTATTATTCAACTGGTTGTGCGAAGAAAAAAAAATTCAAATATGGTATTTTGATTCTGCACATGCACCACAACTCGGACCTACGAACATCACAGAATGTTTGATCTAAACGACACATCACATATCATATATGCAAGCTATATATAGCACCTACATATCTGAACATTACACATTTTTCATAAAATAACACATATGATCATATATCATTTATACATCCAGCATGCAAATTAATGCATTGAAGCATATATCATATATAACTATAGCATATATGCGAGCTATATATAGCAAGTCCGAATCATCATTGTTACTGGACAAATACTATAAACACATTCCGTTTTGACATTACCATTTATATCATCTACCAGCTACAATTAATTATTTTCTTTCCATATACACGGTGGCACCAAACATGGCAACAAAACAACACAATTTTCAATCATCATATCTTATATATGTGTGTAGCATGTTCTGAATATCCAGAATTTATATATTCTAGACATAAACCGAATTGGTTTGATGGGGTCGATTATTGTGGTGAGGATTGCACTTTGACAGTAAGTCACACCATAATGGCACATCATTTTAGGAATAGATCAATCAGCCATAATTTACGCAATTATTTGGTATAGCTGCAGACGTCTTTCCAAATCATGCTTGAAACCGAAATAATAAGAAATAAATTCCCTAGCCATTCAGCACAATAGAACCAGATCTTCCAACATGTTCTGTATCTCCTGGATGTAAAAGGTTCAGGACTGCGACTTAATTGAAGTAAGCCTTTCAAAAGGCCTTCGTATTTATAGTGATATTTTGGAAATTTTCTCTTAATCAACAATGTTAGTATTTTTCATAACTTCGACATCCTAATATATTATTTGAAATGTCAATTTTTATTTCTTTACATCCTACTATTTTATTTTATTTTTTATTTCTGGATAACAAGCCTGAAAAGGCGGGCAAAGAATACAAGAAAAAATAGACAAAATGAAATAAACAAGAAACACCAGCAACCTAATGCCAAAAACATTAAACCCGAAGCATCATTGTTCATAGCCTTCAAGCAGTCGTCCGGAGGAAATTCCCAAGTAGTGTAAAACTCCTCTGCCTACGCCGCCCTCTTAGCTAGGCCGTCCGCGACCTGATTCCCTTCTCTGAATACATGTGCTAAAGACCCACGTAGAGCGCCAAGCTTCTCTCAGATGAAACAAATGAGAGCCCAATGTTGGTGACTCGTAGTAGCCCCTCCATGCACCAACCGGACTGCCTCATTCGAGTCAGAATAAACATGAACGCCTTCACCACCCTTCTGCATGGCCAGCATGAGCCCTTCCTTCAACCCCATCAATTCAACTTCCAACACCGTCCGAGGCCCTCGCTGTCCACTACATGCTCCCAAAAACCCTCCAGCCGCATCCCAACAGCGGCGAACCCGGAACGCCCCTCCTCCAACCTCACGCAACCATCCGTATGAAGCACAACACCTTCAACCCCCTCTTCCCGCCACCTGACATAAGTGATCGGACGGGAAACCCTACCCACCGGACGCCGCCGTTGCATTGCCTCAACCATCCAACAGATCTTCCTCAACAAAGTGTCGGCTCGCATAGCACATCCTTTAAAAACTTTATGGTTTTGCTCGCACCAAATAACCCACAATGCCGCGATGAACCTCGTCCCATAAGTCCAAGCTGCCCAGTGAAGCCACCACTTGGCCGCCCCTCTAGGCACTGAATGCTCCTCCATGATGTCCCTAAATCGCATTCAAAGCCATAGATCTCGTGCCCAATAACACATAAAAATAGCATGCTTCCAATCCTCCGCTTCCTCACCGCACATCAAGCATAATGGCCAGTTGGCCATCCGCCTCTCATATCTTAATAGATTCAGTGGTGCCGCCTCATGGCTTAGAAGCCAAAGCAACAGACCCACCTTCTCCGGAATCCATTGGCACCACATCCACCTCCAATCAGTTTCATCACCATGAAGCTTTTGTAGCCATCTATAACCGGAAGCCACAGTATACCGACCATGACTCTCCCCTCGCCAGGCCACCAAGTCCGCAACGCCCTCCACCAGATGAGGAGCTGCTGCCTTAACTATCTCCTCCCTAATCCGAGCTGGCAACCAGGAGTAGAGCAAACCTAGGTTCCAGGCATTACCCTCCACAACATCATACACTCGCAAGTCTACATCCTGGTAGTGCACAAACGGGACATGATGACAAAGTGGTTCACCTTTCCACCAAGCCGAATACCAAAACGAACAAGTGTCATTCCCCAAGCGGATACCATAACCTTTTTCCAGCATATTACTAACTTTACACAAGGCCTTCCAAACTTTCATCCCCCGGTAGTGATCCTTAGGAAACTGCCCCCCAACAATGCCATACTTATCCCTCATCACTTGTACCCAAAGCTTATCATGAGAAATAAGCAAATCCCACAATTTTCTTCCCGATAGAGCTATATTCATGTTGTGGGTTTGCCGCAACCCCAATCCTCCACTTCGCTTAGGCCGCACAAGGGTTTCCCAGTTGATCAAATGAAGCCCCTGGTCCGACGCCCTTTCCAGATCCATCTTTTAACCCTTTTGTCAATAGCCGAGGTGACCGCACACGGAAGCATATGTAATTTCATGACATAAACTGGTAGCGAGGCCAACACTGAACGAGCTTTTGTTACCCTCCCAGCTTTATTAAGCAGAAAAGCCGACCATGCACTGAGCTTATTTTCCAGCTTATGCAACAAACCATCAAAGTGGCTAATTCGAAGGTGGCCATGGACAATAGGGAATCCCAAGTACTTGCCAAGGTTTTCCGTAACACTAATATTTAGATCGCTCGACAACCAACTCTTCTCACCCACTGTTGCACCAGGAGAGTAAAAAGCCACAGATTTATCCGCATTCATGAACAGCCCCGATCTAGTGCCAAACCTATTAAGAGTTACCGCCATGCACTGGATGTTGGCTTCCTCCAACGCCGCACAGAATATGAGATCGTCAGCAAATATCATATGCAAAACTCCCACTCCACCAGGCTTTAACCGAATCGGTTCCCATCTGCCACCCTCCACTTCATCAAGAATAATCCTCGTCAACTTCTCCATAACTATCACAAATAGATATGGCGACAACGGATTGCCTTGCCGTAATCCACGCCCGGCCTTGATCATTGGCAACGACTCTCCATTCAATAAAACTGAAAAATTGGAGCTCCTGACACATGCCATAATCACCTGAATAATCCGATGCGGAAACTCCATTTCCCGAAGACACTGCTCAAGAAAGCTCCAAAGGACCATATCATATGCTTTTGCCAAGTCAATCTTCACCACAACTCCTTTCAAAAATGACCGAGGTGCTCCATTGTCGACACCATTTCCTGCAACAAGATCCCATTGTCCGTAGTGCCTCTCCCAGGGAGAAAGGCCGACTGATATGGGCTAATACACGACTGCAAGATCGGACGTAAGCGATTGACCAACACTTTGGTAATAAATTTGAACGACACACTACATAACATGAGCAGACGAAACTGTGTAATAGTTCTTGGAATATCCACCTTAGGAAGTAGACACATAAATGCATCCGCAATGTGATCTGGTAGCACCCCCGATTGCACGACCGAGTGAACCATCTTCCACATAACATCACCAAGTACCTTCCAATTCGCTTTATATAACGCCGCCGGAAATCCATCCGGACCGGTGCAGCATACACCCGCATTTGACCCAGCGCAAATCCATCTCCCCTCGGCCAACATCATGATCCAATTTATCCATCTCCAACGCACTAATAGGCAGCAGCGCTGGAATCTCCTCACCCTCGGCCTCAACCTCCCTACACGCAAACATAGCGTTGAAGTGATCCAATACATGTTGTTGCAGCTTATCAGATTGTATTTCCCATGATCCATCAGGTAATTCCAGCCCCATAATATGATTCCGTCGGCGATGAATCTTCATCTTCGTATGAAAGTACTTGGTATTACGGTCACCAAACTGCACCAATTTATCTCGAGAATTTTGATACCACAACATCTCTTCTTGGGCTAAAATTGTGTCCAACTCCTGTTTTAGTTCATCCATCAATCTCCACATCCATGCCGAATCCACACTGTCCAATCTCTTTTTAAGCCCAGCAATCCTCCTCTTGGTCCGCCTTTTACGTTCCCTGATATGGCCAAATGTCTTCTCATTAAATTCACAAGAGAACTCTCTCACTTTCTCAAGCACCCCCGACAATGTTCCATCCCCCACCCTCACACCGTCCTCCACGACTCGACTATAATCACTATGCAACTGCCAAGCCGCTTCCCATCTAAAGGGATGGTGAACCCTCTGCCGAACCCCCTGGCTGCACTTCACCTGGAGAGGGCAATGGTCCG
The DNA here is from genome assembly GCA_030278955.1 of Hygrophila difformis. Taxonomy (NCBI): domain Eukaryota; kingdom Viridiplantae; phylum Streptophyta; class Magnoliopsida; order Lamiales; family Acanthaceae; genus Hygrophila; species Hygrophila difformis. The sequence continues at coordinate 26,789,581 of JAOANR010000006.1, read as the reverse complement.
ATCCAAGTCTAGGTAAGTGAATCACACCCCCTTCCTCGAACAAGTTGAGCCAATCAAAATTTACAACTGCCCTATCCAATCTCTTAAGGATTCTTCTCCCCTCACCCGCACTCCTTGTCCAGGTAAACGGGCACCCGGTCGTTGGCACCATGAAAACCCCACACCAGTCCCAAACATCCCTCAGCTCCATAGCCCGTTCTGCCAAATACACCCCCCCCCCCCCCCCCCATCAACTTCATGTTCAACGCTAACTTTATTCCAATCACCTTCTATCATCCAAGGGCCTGGTATAGAGGTAGCAACTTCACAAAGCCTCTCCCAATCACCTTTCCGACGTTGGTAATTAGGATTAGCATATATAGCCGAAAATATCCAAGAAACCGATCCCTGACTAAGTTCCAAGGAAATCATCCTCTCCCGATCATCCCAGACACTCCACTAACACGGTATAGCTAGTGCCGTGAGCACCCACAAACCCCCACCCAATCCCTCCGACTCTTGTATAGCGGCCCGACCATACCCAAGTCTCAAGAAGAAACTTTCAACCTTATCAAACTTTCCTTTAGTCTCCATTAAACAAAGTATATCAGGACGCTTGTCCCTCACCAAGTCACTCACCCACCTTTGAGCCGTACGACTCATAACACCACACACATTAATAGTCAAATTCCTAAACATCATAATATCGATAAGGAACAGGTCAACCACAACCTCCACAGCTTCAAGATGAGTGGTAGCTCGCCTCCTCTGCATCCGCCCAAAACTCCGTATCTTTTGTCGCAGCTTCCGTATCGATCTTGCTACCCCCCACAAAAGGTATGTCCCCCCATGCAACGCATGCATTGCGGAATTAACCTCATCATCCGAGTCATTATCCGATGGTGAATCCACCCGGGCTCTTTTATTGCCCAAGGCAGAACCACGGCTTCCATTCTTACCACCACCTCCGTCGCCGGACTGAACATTCTGCACGGCCACCGCTTGTAGCTGCGGATCTACAATCGCCTCCCCTTCAACATTGTGTACATCCGACACCATTCTTTATTGTTCACCTCAACACCAGAATGACCCTTCACATAATCCCCAGCCTTACCCTTGTCCTCAGTCCCTGCCCCCAGACGCCCCTTGCGTCCATTACGCTTATTCCTCCGGACGACAGTGATACAATAACCATAAACATTACCCACTCCCCCTGATCCGACACCCCCGCAAGAGGGATCTCCTCCATTGCCTCATCCACACTCTTAACCTCGGCTTCCCCCACCACTTCCTTACCACTCTGTCTTCCTTTAACCTTCTCGCCCACTGCCTCCACAACCTCCTCCTCCCTATCAGGCTGTCCCGCAGGCACCTCTTCCCCGACCTTAGCGGCCGACTCCTTGAACGTGCATCCCGCTTCAATATGGCCATAACATCCACATGACTTGCAGATGAGGTGCAACCCTCATACGATACCGTCACCCAGGAAGTATTCACAAGCAACTTTCCCACCACCGGCTTCTCCAGATCAAGCACCACACACACCCTCGTGAATCGTCCCTTCTCAGTTGTACGTGTTGAAACTTTTGACAATTTCCAACCACGAGTATTTTCAAAATAATAAAAATAAAGTAATAATCCCGGTTTTAGATTTTATTTATGAAACCAATTTATGAAGATGGAGTTGGGATTAGGGATATATTTATAGGTTGTCACGTTTTTATTACTCGTGTTAAGAAACTGTGGCCCGAAAGAGCACGGTGCCAAAAATTGCAGTAATTTATAGGAAAGACCGGATCGTTCACTGAAGGATGTGCGATAGAAGCAGGTCCCACACCGTTTTACTAGATTTTCCACTCGTATTGCTCTAATCAGTTTAAAGGTTGAAATTATCATCTACTGACGGAATTTAATCTAAACTAAGAGGGCAGATAAAATTATCCTACAAAGCATATTAAAACTGTTCTAAAAAGCATATAAATCTATATTAAGAAACAATTAAAATTAGATCTAGAAAGCAGATAAAATTAACCTATGAAACCAGTATAAATTATTCTAAGGAAGCTGTAATTTATGCTATGCTAACTATGAAGCTGATTCAAAAGATGGACAGAAGAGACGGGAAGAAAAGAATAAAAATTGGACAAGATTGAGATAAAAGATAATTAAACTTCCATTTTTATACACAGATCTTTGTTTGGGATAATCCTGTCAGATAGCTAATTCTCATGCTCTCAGTACTCTGTTCCCTTTAACAGACAGGTACTTACAGTATGAGTTTACATGTTCTTAAGAAAACAAATTATAAGATACCATGGATTCATAACTGCCCCGGCCAGGGTATGTTTTTTTCGTGTGCGGTGGACAAGCAACACCTGACAGATTATTAGTTGAAATGCCAAGTACTGCTATCATTCCCCCGTGTCACACCCAAAGTTTCTAATTAAGCCTGAACCATCCCATAACTCTCAAACCTAGAAACAGTTTTGCTACTCTCAATACATCCGTGTGACCTCTAAGAAAGCATTTAAAAGGAAGCGGTAAAGAAAGCGTTTAAATATCCTATCACTCAGAGGTTTCAAAAGAGTTACCCTGGTAGTATAAGAAGAGCCCCCAGTCAGGATAACCGGATGTGGATCAAGAATTACCGGATCTCGGTGAACCGCTCGCAGTGTTCACTTCCTTCCGAGTGGTTATGAGATACAAACTAATGAAACGAACTAATAAATTAGTTCGTTCCGGATGCACTCACTCAGGACTCAAAAATAGGCTTTGGCAGGAGAGGATAGCAGTTGAAAGGAACTCAACTCTATCTTAGAAAATAACGAAGGCCTAAGTGTTATTCCTCTAGAATTATTTATTACACTGTATTTGAATCCAAGTGGATCCCATCTCGGTGTAATATTTAATGCCGGATTTCCAACACTTAGCAATTTTGGAAAATAATGGATTTTGAAAACCATTCCCTAAACAGGTACTAGACTTTCAATAAGAACACAGACCCTTTCAGTCTGGAAGAGACCTAATCGAAGACTCTGCTTCTAATTTCCCAAAAGATCAACCCTTGGTCGAATATGAACTAGACATAACTGAGGAATTTATCCCTTATTTAGATCCGAATTTTATAGATGAGTTTTTGTTGAAAATTTAATATGCAATATCTGTGTAAATCTAGACTTCTAATGTCCAAGGGAAGAATCCCAAAATATTATAGACCACGATAATTACATAATAATAGCATGCATACAGGTATAAATGAAATGTAAAATAGTTTGACCCAAAATATACGGATGGATCTAGACAGAATGTGGGACACACAGATGGAATAGCCAGAGGAAAGAAGAGTTTTGGCCAAAAAAAATGCCAAAATAATTGGGGTTAATGGGACTGCAGTTATCTGTGGTCCAATTTCCCAATTATTAAGATGGAATGATTTTTAGACAGCATAAAGCCCTATAATGGCAGTGTCGCTACCAGTTGGGCTTCTACTGTCTGTGAATCTGGATAAAAAACCTTCATGATTCTTTTCTATAATATTTATCAGACGATTTTGACAGATATCGTCTGAGTCCTATTACAGAGCAAAATTTGGTTTTGGAAATTAAAATAAAGACAATAAAACTATATCCGGATAGGAATTGGCTGAGTAGCTATTTTACTTCCCGGTGAAGGGACCATTCGCCAGAGCTTCCACCAATCACTATACAGACCATGCAAAATAACGAATGATAATTAATAACCAAGCCACGAGCTATTTAACTTCCCTGTGAAGGGACCATTCACAAATATTAGTTTGGGATATCTCTTATCATTCATTCCACACTTCACGAATTAGAAAAAATAAAAGAAGAAAAATGCCTTGCATAAGGGACATTGGTTTCTCATGCAAGGGTATTAAATTAATCCATAATCAATGCCTTAAATGATACCTCATACCATAATTAATTACAGTCCGGATTATCTGCTTAAAGCATCAACATTTTGTTTGTAAAAGAATATTTTAATGAGAATTGAACAAATATCCATTAATCACGATAATTATTGATTCTAATTATTGCTAATCATAATCATTAATTAATGACTTAAGGGTTCAATTAATTAATGGTCGGGTATGGAGAAACATAAAATTTGGCAAGGGAGTGTCATGCATGTCACAAGGCAGAAATTGCATGGTGAACCGTGCGTCCACGATGGGAGGCTTGCAACATGGGGATGGGTAATAAAAGAATCGAATTTTTGGAAATTTAGGGTTTTTCCTGTCGCTAGACAAAAATCCAGTCGCAAGACGTGGTCTAGCGACTGGGGTCTAGGGACAGGGGTTTTAAGAAATTAGAATTTTGGAATTTTAAAAGAGATGAGAAGCCAGTCGTGAAACCATAATTTGTGTCGCGAACCTCGGTTCCGTGCCATTGATCTCACGACTGGTAAATTTTAGAAATTTTGCCAAGGCATGATATTCCTATCCCAAGACAAAAATTGTGTCGCGAGACATGGTCTCACGACAGGAGTCTTGGGACTGGAATGATTACAAAAGAAATTCAAAGTATTTGGTCCCCAGTCGCTAGACTAAAAAGTGTGTCATGAGACATGGTCTCACGACAGGAGGGTCTTGCGACTGGGGGTTTTCCAAAATTTACTAAGGCATAATTTCCCAGTCGTGAGACTAAAGTTGTGTCATGAACCATGGGTTCAGGACAGGAGTCCCGCGACTGGAACCTTACAGAATGAAAATACAAGGGTTTGGGTCCCCAGTCGCTAGGCTTAAAATTGTGTCGTGAACCGTGGGTTCACGACAGGATTGCTTCGCGACTAGGGTTTTTAGAACAATGAAACAAGTGTCCGGAGGCACCCATGTCACAAGACTACCTTCCAGTCGCTAGACGTGGTCTCGCGACTGGAAGAGGTTAGCGACATGGGTGTGGTTCAGGACCCTAGTCAGAAAAAGGAATAGTGGCATTTAAACAGCGTGATCTCACCCTATTTCAGATCAAAAAGCTATCCTAGCCCAAAAATAACCAAACATAATTTAAAACTAACTGGAACATGCTTGAATAAAAATATACCTAACTAGAACAAAATTTAATAAAGCATAATCTTAATCTAGGGTTTAATCACACATCATGCATGAACATCATCCAAAAATATGAACAGTAAGCTAAAAGTGGAAAAACCATGGTCAAGTGACCAAAAAAATAAAACGAAAGCAGTAAATCCATGGGGTGTGAGAACCATTTCATAATTTTGAGACACATTTTAATGAATATTTTCCCATTTTATTAATGGGTTTGATAATAACCATCATTTGAGTATTTTAAACCATAAAACAAAGTTAAGAATAATAAAACAAAGGTGGAAAGTGGCTACCTAAAATTCTAGAATGGAAAATCATACTGGAATTTAAGCTAAACTACACAAATCTCTGGACAAAAATTAAATAATACAAAAAAATTAAAAACTAAACTAAACTAATACCTAAGAGGAAGCTCTCCACAAATGTCTTCAAGGATGGAATTTTTCTCACCCCCAGCACATAGGGATCACCTCAGATTTATAGAAGTGAAATCCTAAGCCCATGGGCCTTGATTCTGAGGCCCACATGTGACGTAAGACTCACACACATCACAGCCTCCCTTCGTGTCGCGGGACTACGCGGTGTGGCGCGAGACGAGGCTGCATGTCGCAAGGCTTCACGACTGTAGTTGAGGCTCTCCGGACTAGGTCTTCATTTTGCCTTCTGTGTCGCTAGACTCACCCCAGTCGCGGGACCATGCTCCGCGACTGGGGGTCTAGTGATTGAGTATCTTGGGAATGACTTTCTTTTCAGTTGACCTATGCGTCGTGGGACTCCTCCCCAGTCGCTAGACCATGTTTCGCGACTGGGGTCTCGGGACTGGAGGCTCAGGACTGTCCTCTTCTTCATCATCTTCTTGTGTGTCGCTAGACATCCCCCAGTCGTGAGACCATGCTTTGTGACTGGGGGTCTAGTGACTGGCTTTATTTGTTTAGTCTCTCTTGTGTCGCGGAACTCCCCCAGTCGTGGAAATATGCTTCACGACTGAGTTTCAGTCTCGCGACTGGCTGGGCTTTACTGGGCCTGGTGGGCTAAATTATGTATTTTTGTGGGCTTTTCTTTCTTTTCCCATCTTTTTGGTTTTTGTGGGCTTGTTTTATTCTTTTACCCATCTTTTCATTCCTTTTTCTTTTATTTTCTTTTTTCTCATGTTTTTGGATTTTTCTAACGTAAATGTATAATAAAATTATATATTTATGTATTTTTCATAGCAGCTTATTATTTTTACAACTATGCATAAATCAGTCCAATTTAACTGCTTTCTTATTTAAATATAAGGCCGAAATGCGATCAAATGCCCGTTTCAGATACGGAAATGGATCGAAAATAATGGACATTTCTGGCCATTATCAACATCCTCACATTTAATACTGATCGTCCCCGAGCTGTCAGAGTCAATGTTTCTTAGAACACAGACTCTGCATATTCAATTCATTTTTGTGGCTTCATAAATTACATTCTTTTTGGATTGGGATAAGACAATCAAAAACTAAAAGTTTTAAATTCTCTTGATTGTTGTGTTTAATGAAATGATACTTGCTCACTAAATCGGGCCTACAAATCAAACATTATTGCCAATCCTTCATGAATGTCATGTTTGAAAAACTCAAAGATTAAAAGTTAGAATTAAGGCATGACATGAACATATTTAATGAAACAGAGCCTCACATATAAGAGAATCGGAAAGTTCACTCACTCTCAAATGGGTTTGATCATGAACGCTCAAAATCAAATTTGAGTAAATTATCCCATAGGCTTGCAATCAGACCAATTCGCCACCTGCTCATTTCTTTAAATCGAGATCATGAGGTCTTATTTAAGGTTATAACGGGGCATACGGTTGTAACATTTGGTAAGAAAGGGAATTTATTGGGCTAAGAAGTGACAAGAATTTATTCTATCATAACTTGGCATCATTTTGTTTGAAAATTTATGATCATCAACATTTCTTTCTTTTTTTCTTTTGCTTTTCTTTTTCTATTGCATGACATTAGACTATGTCTAATTGCTTTGTCATTTGCACTTTATTTTTGTTGAATGGTACTCAATATTTTTCTTTTTCTTTTTCTCTTTTCTTCTCTTTTTTTTTTGAATCGGTTTATTGGATATCGATTTATATATTGTTGATGATCATAAATTTAATGCCTTGATAAAATTCATTCTTGCACACTTGGGTTTGATTTTCTTGGTCTTTTGTAGGAATAAGGAAAATATAGTGGGTTTCAAAAAAATTAGGCTTAAAGGCTCAAGTTGGTTAATCCTAAAGGAAAAAAATATTTTTGGGTTTGGAATTCAAAAGAAGGCCAAAAATTTGGTTTTTCTAGGTGCCTCGATCATATGCTCGATTTCGGGAATATGGCATGGTTTTGAATCGGTCCCAATTGCAAGTTCTAATGTCCTTTAATCAAATTGATTCACACATAAAGAAAATAATGAGTAAAAGTGACTCATGGCTCAAATCTCACAAGGTTGGATTGATTCATGTCATACAATATTCTAATATTTAATCTAAGCTTAGTTCTAACAATTCATTCAATTAAAATTTTCAACATGCAGATTTATTACCCGACAAGATGATTGCATCATTAGATTCTTATAGCTCAAAACCCTAGGAATTCATTTCATGCATGTTTTCAATTATATTATCCCAATTTAAAAGTTTGAAAATTTAATCACAAGCCTAAATTCAACATGTGAATTTAGAGCAAGTTTATGCATACTTTTGCTGGTTATTTAATTTAAAGCAGTAAAGAGGCACTGTTAACATACAAAGTATGTCAACAACATATTTTTGGCCTGACAGTCACTTATTTATCTTGAACTGTCAGAGCATCTTTTCTAAAAAATAAAACTGTTTGGACTGCAAAATTCCTGTTTGAAAGCATTAAATACATCAATTACAAGAGATTTCATTGCAATTAACTCGAACTTGCACAGATGACAGAAATTCTCTTATATGTGTGTACAATGTAAGCTCATAAATGATGGGATCAAGAAGACTCATTCATTCCGGTCCTGTGGTTGAGTGGAAGGACCAGCATCATTTTTTCGTGGAGGTGGTGGTGTCGGAAGCTGTTTGACTAATGCAGATATCACAAGTTCCATCATCTTCCTCTGCCTTTCCTCACTTTCCATTCGTTCCCTGTGCTGTCTTTCCTCTCTCTCCAACAGTAACTGTCTGAACTCTGCTTCTTTTCTCCTCTCTTCAGCTTTTTCTTCTTCCTTCTTTCTTTCTCTTTCCTCTCTCCTCTTCCTTTCTTCTTGTCTCTCCTTTCGGTCATCTTCCCTTCCCAAAATGATAAAATCTGCCAACTGCTTGACGCTTTCAGTCATGGTCTTGCTCATTGTACTCACAATTTCAATCACCTGTGAGTTGGCAGGATGTTGCGAGATATTTTGGCTCGGAGGGGGCATCTGAGCTGGCGGTGGAATTGGAATTTCCATCTGCTCTGGCTGAGGCTCTTCTTGCATTGTAGTCGAAGGTCCCGCATCAGCACGGGCTTTCTTTGTTCCCTTCTTTGCCCTAGACGGCCTTGGAGCTCTCTTTCTTGTGGAGGGTGCTTGATCACCGGATATGAACGAGGACTGAACATCAGAATCGCCAGGTAGTTAGGGTAGAGAATATTCAATCTTGGCGCGCAAGGGAAGATTTGGCACACTGATGGTGGGGTTCACCCTTACTGGCTTGTCGGTTGTAAAAGCACTTATATTGACGCCCTGATTTATACAGATTCTTCGGATCAAATTTGGATAGCACAAGACTTGCTTGTCTTCTATCCGGGTCGTCAGAACTTCGAACACATGCCATCCTATGTTTAACTTTACTCCATGCCACAACTTCGCGAGTCCCATTAGGACACTTCCAGATGTAGTGTGTGGGTGCAAATTTCTCCAATGTAGCTTTCTTTGTAGCTTTCTTTGTAGTTTTCTGTGTGGGTGCGAACACATGCTGAATACAATGTAGCTTTCTTTGTCTTTCCTCTTTTCATCAAAATTTCTCCAACGGGGAATTCGTCTCGGATATCCGGGGTCTCGAAGAATTGGTTTAACCGTGTGTTAATGGCCAAAATTGTCCATTATTTCCAATCCATTTCTGTGTCTGAGACGGACATTTTGATCGCCCATATTATTTTAATAAGAAAGCAGTTGAATGTGACAAATTAATGCGAGTTTGTAAAAACAATAAGTTGGTAATGAAAAACACAAAAATATGCAATTTTAATTGCATTTGTGTTAGAAAAATCCAAAAACATGAAAAAGGAAAAATAAAAGAAAAGGAATGAAAAGATAGGCAAAAGAATAAAATAGCCCACGAAAATAAAAAAGATGGGAAAAGAATGAAAATCGCACAAAAATGAAATTTTTGGCTAAGTGTTGAAAGGCATTTCGGTCTAGGCAATTCGTTCTACACCGAATTGCTGAAGAATAAAGAAGAACAATAGACAAAGTGTTGAGAGGAGAAGCAAGATGCCCAATTCGGTCTATGCAATTCGGTTTACACCGAATTGATTGCATAGACCGAATTGATTCAAGACAAGGAAGCCAAGAAGGAGACCATGAGCAATTCGACACAATCAATTTGGTCTATACTTAAGCCGAATTGATATTGAAGGCCACATCCCAGCCAAGGATCAAGGAGGAGAGACCTCATGCAATTCGATATGCATCAATTCGGTCTATACCGAATTGGCAGGATGTTGCGAGATATTTTGGCTCGGAGGGGACATCTGAGCTGGCGGTGGAATTGGAATTTCCATCTGCTCTGGCTGATGCTCTTCTTGCATTGTAGTCGAAGGTCCCGCATCAGTACGGGCTTTCTTTGTTCCCTTCTTTGCCCTAGACGGCCTTGGAGCTCTCTTTCTTGTGGAGGGTGCTTGATCACCGGATATGAACGAGGACTGAACATCAGAATCGCCGGGTAGTTAGGGTAGAGAATATTCAATCTTGGCGCGCAAGGGAAGATTTGGCACACTGATGGTGGGGTTCACCCTTACTGGCTTGTCGGTTGTAAAAGCACTTATATTGACGCCCTGATTTATACAGATTCTTCGGATCAAATTTGGATAGCACAAGACTTGCTTGTCTTCTATCCGGGTCGTCAGAACTTCGAACACATGCCATCCTATGTTTAACTTTACTCCATGCCACAACTTCGCGAGTCCCATTAGGACACTTCCAGATGTAGTGTGTGGGTGCGAATTTAGCCGGATCTTCGACATATAAAACTCATAGGTCGGCATGAATTGCAATTTTAACCAGTTTACATCAAAAGTGTGGTCCGGAGCGGGCACCCTTGTCATGCTATTCGCCAAGGCCAAATACAATGTAGCTTTCTTTGTCTTTCCTCTTTTCATCAAAATTTCTCCAACGGGGAATTCGTCTCGGATATCCGGGGTCTCGAAGAATTGGTTTAACCGTGTGTTAATGGCCAAAATTGTCCATTATTTCCAATCCATTTCTGTGTCTGAGACGGACATTTTGATCGCCCATATTATTTTAATAAGAAAGCAGTTGAATGTGACAAATTAATGCGAGTTTGTAAAAACAATAAGCTGGTAATGAAAAACACAAAAATATGCAATTTTAATTGCATTTGTGTTAGAAAAATCCAAAAACATGAAAAAAGGAAAAATAAAAGAAAAAGGAATGAAAAGATAGGCAAAAGAATTAAATAGCCCACGAAAATAAAAAAGATGGGAAAAGAATGAAAATCCCACAAAAATGAAATTTTTGGCTAAGTGTTGAAAGGCAATTCGGTCTAGGCAATTCGGTCTACACCGAATTGCCCATATAGACCGAATTGCTGAAGAATAAAGAAGAACAATAGACAAAGTGTTTAGAGGAGAAGCAAGATGTCCAATTCGGTCTATGCAATTCGGTTTACACCGAATTGATTCAAGACAAGGAAGCCAAGAAGGAGACCATGAGCAATTCGACACAACCAATTTGGTCTATACTTAAACCGAATTGATATTGAAGGCCACATCCCAGCCAAGGATCAAGGAAGAGAGACCTCATGCAATTCGATATGCATCAATTCGGTCTATACCGAATTGGCAGGATGTTGCGAGATATATTGGCTCGGAGGGGACATCTGAGCTGGCGGTGGAATTGGAATTTCCATCTGCTCTGGCTGATGCTCTTCTTGCATTGTAGTCGAAGGTCCCGCATCAGTACGGGCTTTCTTTGTTCCCTTCTTTGCCCTAGACGGCCTTGGAGCTCTCTTTCTTGTGGAGGGTGCTTGATCACCGGATATGAACGAGGACTGAACATCAGAATCGCCAGGTAGTTAGGGTAGAGAATATTCAATCTTGGCGCGCAAGGGAAGATTTGGCACACTGATGGTGGGGTTCACCCTTACTGGCTTGTCGGTTGTAAAAGCACTTATATTGACGCCCTGATTTATACAGATTCTTCGGATCAAATTTGGATAGCACAAGACTTGCTTGTCTTCTATCCGGGTCGTCAGAACTTCGAACACATGCCATCCTATGTTTAACTTTACTCCATGCCACAACTTCGCGAGTCCCATTAGGACACTTCCAGATGTAGTGTGTGGGTGCGAATTTAGCCGGATCTTCGACACATAAAACTCATAGGTCGGCATGAAGTGCAATTTTAACCAGTTTACATCAAAAGTGTGGTCCGGAGCGGGCACCCTTGTCATGCTATTCGCCAAGGCCAAATACAATGTAGCTTTCTTTGTCTTTCCTCTTTTCATCAAAATTTCTCCAACGGGGAATTCGTCTCGGATATCCGGGGTCTCGAAGAATTGGTTTAACCGTGTGTTAATGGCCAAAATTGTCCATTATTTCCAATCCATTTCTGTGTCTGAGACGGACATTTTGATCGCCCATATTATTTTAATAAGAAAGCAGTTGAATGTGACAAATTAATGCGAGTTTGTAAAAACAATAAGTTGGTAATGAAAAACACAAAAATATGCAATTTTAATTGCATTTGTGTTAGAAAAATCCAAAAACATGAAAAAGGAAAAATAAAAGAAAAGGAATGAAAAGATAGGCAAAAGAATAAAATAGCCCACGAAAATAAAAAAGATGGGAAAAGAATGAAAATCGCACAAAAATGAAATTTTTGGCTAAGTGTTGAAAGGCATTTCGGTCTAGGCAATTCGTTCTACACCGAATTGCTGAAGAATAAAGAAGAACAATAGACAAAGTGTTGAGAGGAGAAGCAAGATGCCCAATTCGGTCTATGCAATTCGGTTTACACCGAATTGATTGCATAGACCGAATTGATTCAAGACAAGGAAGCCAAGAAGGAGACCATGAGCAATTCGACACAATCAATTTGGTCTATACTTAAGCCGAATTGATATTGAAGGCCACATCCCAGCCAAGGATCAAGGAGGAGAGACCTCATGCAATTCGATATGCATCAATTCGGTCTATACCGAATTGGCAGGATGTTGCGAGATATTTTGGCTCGGAGGGGACATCTGAGCTGGCGGTGGAATTGGAATTTCCATCTGCTCTGGCTGATGCTCTTCTTGCATTGTAGTCGAAGGTCCCGCATCAGTATGGGCTTTCTTTGTTCCCTTCTTTGCCCTAGACGGCCTTGGAGCTCTCTTTCTTGTGGAGGGTGCTTGATCACCGGATATGAACGAGGACTGAACATCAGAATCGCCGGGTAGTTAGGGTAGAGAATATTCAATCTTGGCGCGCAAGGGAAGATTTGGCACACTGATGGTGGGGTTCACCCTTACTGGCTTGTCGGTTGTAAAAGCACTTATATTGACGCCCTGATTTATACAGATCTTCGGATCAAATTTGGATAGCACAAGACTTGCTTGTCTTCTATCCGGGTCGTCAGAACTTCGAACACATGCCATCCTATGTTTAACTTTACTCCATGCCACAACTTCGCGAGTCCCATTAGGACACTTCCAGATGTAGTGTGTGGGTGCGAATTTAGCCGGATCTTCGACATATAAAACTCATAGGTCGGCATGAATTGCAATTTTAACCAGTTTACATCAAAAGTGTGGTCCGGAGCGGGCACCCTTGTCATGCTATTCGCCAAGGCCAAATACAATGTAGCTTTCTTTGTCTTTCCTCTTTTCATCAAAATTTCTCCAACGGGGAATTCGTCTCGGATAGCCGGGGTCTCGAAGAATTGGTTTAACCGTGTGTTAATGGCCAAAATTGTCCATTATTTCCAATCCATTTCTGTGTCTGAGACGGACATTTTGATCGCCCATATTATTTTAATAAGAAAGCAGTTGAATGTGACAAATTAATGCGAGTTTGTAAAAACAATAAGCTGGTAATGAAAAACACAAAAATATGCAATTTTAATTGCATTTGTGTTAGAAAAATCCAAAAACATGAAAAAAGGAAAAATAAAAGAAAAAGGAATGAAAAGATAGGCAAAAGAATAAAATAGCCCACGAAAATAAAAAAGATGGGAAAAGAATGAAAATCCCACAAAAATGAAATTTTTGGCTAAGTGTTGAAAGGCAATTCGGTCTAGGCAATTCGGTCTACACCGAATTGCCCATATAGACCGAATTGCTGAAGAATAAAGAAGAACAATAGACAAAGTGTTTAGAGGAGAAGCAAGATGTCCAATTCGGTCTATGCAATTCGGTTTACACCGAATTGATTCAAGACAAGGAAGCCAAGAAGGAGACCATGAGCAATTCGACACAACCAATTTGGTCTATACTTAAACCGAATTGATATTGAAGGCCACATCCCAGCCAAGGATCAAGGAAGAGAGACCTCATGCAATTCGATATGCATCAATTCGGTCTATACCGAATTGGCAGGATGTTGCGAGATATATTGGCTCGGAGGGGACATCTGAGCTGGCGGTGGAATTGGAATTTCCATCTGCTCTGGCTGATGCTCTTCTTGCATTGTAGTCGAAGGTCCCGCATCAGTACGGGCTTTCTTTGTTCCCTTCTTTGCCCTAGACGGCCTTGGAGCTCTCTTTCTTGTGGAGGGTGCTTGATCACCGGATATGAACGAGGACTGAACATCAGAATCGCCAGGTAGTTAGGGTAGAGAATATTCAATCTTGGCGCGCAAGGGAAGATTTGGCACACTGATGGTGGGGTTCACCCTTACTGGCTTGTCGGTTGTAAAAGCACTTATATTGACGCCCTGATTTATACAGATTCTTCGGATCAAATTTGGATAGCACAAGACTTGCTTGTCTTCTATCCGGGTCGTCAGAACTTCGAACACATGCCATCCTATGTTTAACTTTACTCCATGCCACAACTTCGCGAGTCCCATTAGGACACTTCCAGATGTAGTGTGTGGGTGCGAATTTAGCCGGATCTTCGACATATAAAACTCATAGGTCGGCATGAATTGCAATTTTAACCAGTTTACATCAAAAGTGTGGTCCGGAGCGGGCACCCTTGTCATGCTATTCGCCAAGGCCAAATACAATGTAGCTTTCTTTGTCTTTCCTCTTTTCATCAAAATTTCTCCAACGGGGAATTCGTCTCGGATAGCCGGGGTCTCGAAGAATTGGTTTAACCGTGTGTTAATGGCCAAAATTGTCCATTATTTCCAATCCATTTCTGTGTCTGAGACGGACATTTTGATCGCCCATATTATTTTAATAAGAAAGCAGTTGAATGTGACAAATTAATGCGAGTTTGTAAAAACAATAAGCTGGTAATGAAAAACACAAAAATATGCAATTTTAATTGCATTTGTGTTAGAAAAATCCAAAAACATGAAAAAAGGAAAAATAAAAGAAAAAGGAATGAAAAGATAGGCAAAAGAATAAAATAGCCCACGAAAATAAAAAAGATGGGAAAAGAATGAAAATCCCACAAAAATGAAATTTTTGGCTAAGTGTTGAAAGGCAATTCGGTCTAGGCAATTCGGTCTACACCGAATTGCCCATATAGACCGAATTGCTGAAGAATAAAGAAGAACAATAGACAAAGTGTTTAGAGGAGAAGCAAGATGTCCAATTCGGTCTATGCAATTCGGTTTACACCGAATTGATTCAAGACAAGGAAGCCAAGAAGGAGACCATGAGCAATTCGACACAACCAATTTGGTCTATACTTAAACCGAATTGATATTGAAGGCCACATCCCAGCCAAGGATCAAGGAAGAGAGACCTCATGCAATTCGATATGCATCAATTCGGTCTATACCGAATTGGCAGGATGTTGCGAGATATATTGGCTCGGAGGGGACATCTGAGCTGGCGGTGGAATTGGAATTTCCATCTGCTCTGGCTGATGCTCTTCTTGCATTGTAGTCGAAGGTCCCGCATCAGTACGGGCTTTCTTTGTTCCCTTCTTTGCCCTAGACGGCCTTGGAGCTCTCTTTCTTGTGGAGGGTGCTTGATCACCGGATATGAACGAGGACTGAACATCAGAATCGCCAGGTAGTTAGGGTAGAGAATATTCAATCTTGGCGCGCAAGGGAAGATTTGGCACACTGATGGTGGGGTTCACCCTTACTGGCTTGTCGGTTGTAAAAGCACTTATATTGACGCCCTGATTTATACAGATTCTTCGGATCAAATTTGGATAGCACAAGACTTGCTTGTCTTCTATCCGGGTCGTCAGAACTTCGAACACATGCCATCCTATGTTTAACTTTACTCCATGCCACAACTTCGCGAGTCCCATTAGGACACTTCCAGATGTAGTGTGTGGGTGCGAATTTAGCCGGATCTTCGACACATAAAACTCATAGGTCGGCATGAAGTGCAATTTTAACCAGTTTACATCAAAAGTGTGGTCCGGAGCGGGCACCCTTGTCATGCTATTCGCCAAGGCCAAATACAATGTAGCTTTCTTTGTCTTTCCTCTTTTCATCAAAATTTCTCCAACGGGGAATTCGTCTCGGATATCCGGGGTCTCGAAGAATTGGTTTAACCGTGTGATAATGGCCAAAATTGTCCATTATTTCCAATCCATTTATGTGTCTGAGACGGACATTTTGATCGTATTCCCATCTTATTTTAATAAGAAAGCAGTTGAATGTGACAAATTAATGCGAGTTTGTAAAAACAATAAGCTGGTAATGAAAAACACAAAAATATGCAATTTTAATTGCATTTGTGTTAGAAAAATCCAAAAACATGAAAAAAGGAAAAATAAAAGAAAAAGGAATGAAAAGATAGGCAAAAGAATAAAATAGCCCACGAAAATAAAAAAGATGGGAAAAGAATGAAAATCCCACAAAAATGAAATTTTTGGCTAAGTGTTGAAAGGCAATTCGGTCTAGGCAATTCGGTCTACACCGAATTGCCCATATAGACCGAATTGCTGAAGAATAAAGAAGAACAATAGACAAAGTGTTTAGAGGAGAAGCAAGATGCCCAATTCGGTCTATGCAATTCGGTTTACACCGAATTGATTGCATAGACCGAATTGATTCAAGACAAGGAAGCCAAGAAGGAGACCATGAGCAATTCGACACAACCAATTTGGTCTATACTTAAACCGAATTGATATTGAAGGCCACATCCCAGCCAAGGATCAAGGAAGAGAGACCTCATGCAATTCGATATGCATCAATTCGGTCTATACCGAATTGGCAGGATGTTGCGAGATATATTGGCTCGGAGGGGACATCTGAGCTGGCGGTGGAATTGGAATTTCCATCTGCTCTGGCTGATGCTCTTCTTGCATTGTAGTCGAAGGTCCCGCATCAGTACGGGCTTTCTTTGTTCCCTTCTTTGCCCTAGACGGCCTTGGAGCTCTCTTTCTTGTGGAGGGTGCTTGATCACCGGATATGAACGAGGACTGAACATCAGAATCGCCGGGTAGTTAGGGTAGAGAATATTCAATCTTGGCGCGCAAGGGAAGCTTTGGCACAATGATGGTGGGGTTCACCCTTACTGGCATGTCGGTTGTAAAAGCACTTATATTGACGCCCTGATTTATACAGATTCTTCGGATCAAATTTGGATAGCACAAGACTTGCTTGTCTTCTATCCGGGTCGTCAGAACTTCGAACACATGCCATCCTATGTTTAACTTTACTCCATGCCACAACTTCGCGAGTCCCATTAGGACACTTCCAGATGTAGTATGTGGGTGCGAATTTAGCCGGATCTTCGACACATAAAACTCATAGGTCGGCATGAAGTGCAATTTTAACCAGTTTACATCAAAAGTGTGGTCCGGAGCGGGCACCCTTGTCATGCTATTCGCCAAGGCCGAATACAATGTAGCTTTCTTTGTCTTTCCTCTTTTCATCAAAATTTCTCCAACGGGGAATTCGTCTCGGATATCCGGGGTCTCGAAGAATTGGTTTAACCGTGTGATAATGGCCAAAATTATCCATTATTTCCAATCCATTTCTGTGTCTGAGACGGACATTTTGATCGTATTCCCATCTTATTTTAATAAGAAAGCAGTTGAATGTGACAAATTAATGCGAGTTTGTAAAAACAATAAGCTGGTAATGAAAAACACAAAAATATGCAATTTTAATTGCATTTGTGTTAGAAAAATCCAAAATCATGAAAAAAGGAAAAATAAAAGAAAAAGGAATGAAAAGATAGGCAAAAGAATAAAATAGCCCACGAAAATAAAAACGATGGGAAAAGAATGAAAATCCCACAAAAATGAAATTTTTGGCTAAGTGTTGAAAGGCAATTCGGTCTAGGCAATTCGGTCTACACCGAATTGCCCATATAGACTGAATTGCTGAAGAATAAAGAAGAACAATAGACAAAGTGTTGAGAGGAGAAGCAAGATGCCCAATTCGGTCTATACAATTCGGTTTACACCGAATTGATTGCATAGACCGAATTGATTCAAGACAAGGAAGCCAAGCATGGGACCATGAGCAATTCGACACAATCAATTTGGTCTATACTTAAACCGAATTGATATTGAAGGCCACATTCCAGCCAAGGATCAAGGAAGAGAGACCTCATGCAATTCTATATGCATCAATTCGGTCTATACCGAATTGTTTGAAGAGACTGAATTACATTCAAAATACATCCAGATGAAGCTGAGGAGCACGTGGAAAATACATGCCATTGCTAATGGGCCACTGATGGGCCTAAGGTTTTGAAGAACTAGTATAAAAGCTACTTCTCACCAACATATCTCAGAACACAGAATACATTCCAACCCTAATACTTGGAGAGGACAAGGAGTACCAAGTTCTTCACCCCCTTAAGGGTTAGGTAGGTAGATTAGTTAGATTATTTTTATGCACTCTAGATTAGTTTTTAATGTTTCGATCTTAGTTTAGTTCGTAAAGCTGTTACTACCATTTAGAGTAGCCATTTTCCATATTTTTAACATGCTTTGTGGTTAGAATGAACCCTACCATCAATCTAATGATGGTTTTGGGTTATTTATTATGCTTCCAAGTGTTTAATACAAAGAAAATTTCCAGAAATGGATTTTGGCTCATGTGTTTTACACTCTTTATATGCTTTCTTTAGCAATAAATATGATAGAATGAATGTTTGTTCCAACTAGGTTACATTTAATATGTTTCTTGTTGGCTTTCATTCTTAATAAATGCATGTTAAGTGGATTTTGAGTGTGGTTTTATGCCTTAGAGCTCAAATAAGTGTTCTTAGGTGTTTAGATAATTTAGGGCTTCTTAGAAATAGGTTTTACATGCTTTATTTTAATATTTTTTGCTTAGATATCTTGTTTATTGTTGCCTTAGATAATTTAAGTGTTCTTAATTTTTATGCATGATGTTCTTAGAATTATAGTTGTTTTAGGTTATTTAGTCTTTGAATTATTTATTTGTAGCTTTAGGTCTTACTCCATGCTTTTATCCACTGAACATGCATAATTATGGATAACCACAAAATATTTACAAGTATGGCTGCGAAATGACATTGATGTGAAATGAGTGATGGGGTCAATCTCATCTATCATAAATCACATCAACTTAGAAACCGCAGTGATATTTGTGAACATAAAAAATACACATGGGAAAAATGGCATGCAATTCGATCTAAGGCAATTCGGTCTACACCAAATTGCCAATGAAGATTGAATCGCATGACTCAAAAATGTTTGTTTATTTCCTTATGAGAAAGTCACATGGCATTCGGTCTAAGGCAATTCGGTCTATACCGAATTGCCCATGAAGACCGAATCGCATGATAAAAATGTGTTTGTTCATTTATTCATGTAGTTCCCATGCAATTCGGTCTATGCAATTCGGTTTATACCGAATTGCACACATAGACCGAATTGACTTGGAACCCACATTGTATGCATTATCATCCCTTCATGCCTTAGTTTATTTTTCTTGTTAAACGAATTCGGTTTTCCAATTCGGTCTATACCGAATTACCCTGGTAAATCGAATTAAACACTCCTTTTGAAGCAATTGCCTTGGCCAAATTTGAGTAAGGGGATAACCCCATCAATTCGGTTTGTCCAATTTGGTCTATACCGAATTGCTTGACAAACCGAATTAGACGATGCTATTTCACAACCTTACTATGATTAATTGGGTAAGATAACACTTCATTTCTCATGCATAGTCAATTCGGTTTATATTGCACTTAAACCAGTAGACCGAATTGACCTCCCCTCTTTATTTTAAAACTCCAAAAATATTTTATCTTTCTTAGTTGTGTAAGTTGCACGGTTGGATTGGGCTTAGGCCCATTGCATCTAATTTTATCCATTACACACCTCAACCAATTAGTGTCCAAATTATTGTGTGATTAATACTTACACAATACCCAAAAACATTCTTTTAATTTTTCCTCGTTAATTGTGTGTATGAATGGGTAATAAGAGATATCATAGATCAATGTTGGCAAAAAGGTCCCTTCACTGGGATAACGATTAGCTCGCCTTCTAAGTATTAATTGTTACTCGTTATTTTACATGGTCTGATTAGTGATTGGTGGAAGCTCCGGCAAAAAGGTCCCTTCACAGGGATAACGATTAGCTACTCAGCCAATTCCTAATTAGATACAGTTTTCTTCTCTTTATCTTAATTTCAACCTGAATTTCGAGCCATAGTAATGTTAAACAGTGTCGATCAACACTGTTATAATCGTACTGTAGCAAGAAAACATGTGGGTTTTTTACTCTCTCATGGATAGTAGGACTCTTGATGGGAGCGATCACTATCATTAAGGGTTCCTTACTGTCTAAAAACCATTCCATCTGGAATAATTGGGAACTGGATAGCAGATGTTTGCAGTCCATATCATCCCAGTTATTTATGGCATTCTTTTTAGCCAATTCTTCTTATCTCAAGGCTAACTCATCTTTGTGTATCAAATTCTGTCTAACCCCACCATATATTTTGGGGTATTTTATTTTACTTCTCATATACATGTATGCATGCTATTATTATGTAGTTATTGTGGTCTATAATATTTTGGAGATCCTTCTCCTTGGACATAGAAGTCTTGATTTAAATCAAATGCTGCAGAATAAATTTCCACAAAAATCACTTTATAAAATCCGGATCTAAGTAATGGATAATTTCACAGTGATGACTAATTCATCTTCTACTGGGGGTTGATTTTGAGAACTTAGAAGCAGAGTCAGCGATTAGGTCTCACCTAGACTGAAAGGATCTGTGTTTTAATTGAGAATCTAGTACCTGTGTAGGGAATGATTTTCAAATATCAATTGTTTTCTCAAAATTACTGTGTGTTGGAAATCTTATATTAGGTATTGCATTGAATCCGTGTCCACTTGGATTCAGATGAGATGGGATACATAATACTAGAGGAACAACATATAGGCCTTGGTTAATTTCTAAGGTAGGGTTGAGTATTCTTTCAACTACTATCCTCTCCCACCAAAGCCTAGCATTGAGTCTTGAGTGAGTACATTCGGAATAGATCTTCACAGGTCTGCTCCACTCAGTTTGTATCTCATAACTAGCCAGATGTTATAAGCCCTGTGGCTTACTGATATTTGGGAAGTTCTAAATCTGCATCTGGTCACCAAGACCAGGGGCTCTTTTATACTAACGGAATGAGATAGCTTTTGAGACTTCCGAGTGATAGGTTTTTAAATGCTTTCTTTACTGCTTTCTTTACCGCTTTCGTTTAAATGCTTTTATAGAGGTCACTCGGAAGAATTAGAGGTTGGCCGCCGGTTGTAAGGTTTAAGAGTTGTGGATTAGTTCGGGATTTTTAATCTAGACTATTGGGTGTGACAAGGGGGATGATAGGAGTACTTGGCATGTCAACTAATGATGTGTTATGTGTTACTTATCCACTATGGAGAAATAGCATACCTCGGCAGGGGGAGTTATTAATCTGTGGTATCTTAGAAATTGAGGTCTTAGAAGCATGTAAATTCTGACTGTAAGTACCTGTCTGTTAAAGGGAACATAGTCTAGAAAGCATGAGAGTTAGCTGATTGATGAATTATCCCAACCAAAGATCTGTGTAATTAAAATGGAAGTTTAATTATGTTTCATCTGAATCTTGTCCAATCTTTATTATTTTCTCTCTGTCCCTTCTGTCACATTTTACATGCTTTCATAGATAATTTTAACCGCTTTCTTAGAATAATTTTATTGCTTTCTTAGAATAGATTTAATTGCTTTTTAGAATAACTTTATTGTGCTTTGTATGATAATTTTACTGCTTTCATAATTTAGTTTAAATTATGTCAAATAGTTGTTACAAACCAATGCAAAACCTGAAACGAGTAACCGAGTGGAAAATCTTAGTAAACGGCGTGGGCCCTGCTTCTATCGCACATCCTCAAGTGAACGATTCGGTCTTACTATAAATTACTGCAATTTTTGACACCGTGCGCTTTCGGGCCACAGTTTCTTAACACGAGTAATAAAAACGTGACAACCTTAATATATCCTTAAACCCCTTCCATAAATCATAACTCTTTTCATTTAATAAATTCAAACTTGATATTTTAGAAAGTACTCGTATGGGAAATTGTCAAAAGTTTCATGGCGCCGTTGCCGGGGAGGATGCAGCGCCGTTTATTAAGAGAATTACACTCCTGATTTACTCATAGATAGTTTTTGTATATACTCTTGAACCATTACTAACCTGGGGGTTGTGCAGGTGCTGTCAAGTTGAGATATAAACTGCTTATGCAACGGAGGAAGGATACATTGCCTGAGTTACCGTTCGATCTGGAAATAGAAAGGACTGCTCGACAACTGAGAGCAAAAGCAAGACTGCGAAAGGAACGGGAAGCACAGACTCGTACCTCACCCGAAACCACAAGCAGTGACTTATCTGACATGGCAGAAAACCAAGACATTCCCCCGATCTTACCTATAGACCAACCACCCGTCCATAATCAACCACCAACTAACCCTGGCAATGGAGCTGATGGGGGTATGGTAGAACATCCAAATCGTGTCAACGAGGAGGAGAATCTACATAATCTCGATCAACAACAGTACCAGCAATTCCACCAACAACCGCCACCACCTCCAAACCAATACAACAACCAAAACCAAAATATACCAAACCAACAATACCAGAATCAACCATTCAATCAAGACCAATTTCAGAACAACCCTTAAGATCCAGACAACATGTTCCAACAGAATCCCAATTACCACCAGCAATACCAGGATCAAGCAGAACAAGGAAATCAGCAACAGCATGCAGCAACTGACTTCATGCATCCTATTGTGGAGCCCTATCTGAATAGGCCCGAGAGAGCACAATTTGCCGCACGCAACTTCGAGCTTAAACCTGCACTAATCAACTTGGTGCAGAATAATCAATTTTGCGGTGCAAATCATGAGGACCCTCATGATCATCTTCAAACTTTCCTGGAGCTCTGCGATACAATAAAAAATCAGGGGGTATCCCCTGACGCTATAAGACTGATGTTGTTTCCTTTCTCATTGTTTAGTGGAGCCAGGGATTGGTACAAGTCGTTGCCTATCAATCAGAGAAGCACATGGGCAGATCTGGTGAGGAGTTTTCTGTTGAAATACTTCCCTGAATGAAAAGTGGAGGAAGGACGAGCAAAAATTGGAGAATTCAAAATGAAGCCGGACGAGTCACTCTATGATGCCAAAGAGAGGTTCTTCAACCTCTTGAGGAGATGCACCCAACATGGATATCAACCATGGGAGCAGTTGCAAAAATTCTACGGAGGACTCACCCACTCATGGCGAATGATGCTAGATGCCGCGGGAGGAAGACACCTACTCCACTTGCCCATGGACCAAGCATGGGCAAAGATTGAGACCATGTCTGTCAACAGATCTGTGCTGAACACCGATGAAAGGAAGGCTGACCCTTTTAGAAAAGTTTTTGCTGTAAGTGAAGGTAAAACAGACTTTTAAAAATTACAGGAACAGGTAGCTGCGATTCAGCTAGGTCAGGATAAAGGAAAGGGTACTGTACAGGCAGGAGCTTCTTCAAGCCAAGCACAACCACAGCAATCGGAAGCTGTTTGCGGGCTGTGTCAGGGACCACATCCAACTGATACATGCCAACAGATAGCCACCGAAAGCTGTAACTATGCCGAAAACTACCAGAACCGCCACCCCAACCTATCCTACTCAAATAAAAATGCACTCAATGCGCATTTGTTATCCCAGCCAAACCAGCCTACCCAGTTTGCCCACCAAAACCAACAGCAAAACTTCCGGCCACAGAATCAAGGGTTTGTTCAACAGAAAGTACAGAACTTCCAGAATCACAATCAGAATTTCCAGCCCCTTATCCAACAAAGACCCAACCAAAACCAAGGCCAAAACTTCCAAAATTTCCAAGCCCAACCTGATCAGAACCAGCAGTTCAATCAAAAGCCACCATCTCGTCTGGAGAACATGATGACCGTGTTTATTTCTAACCAAAGGGAGATAAACCAGCAACTGCAGTCATCGATCAAGAATGTGGAAACACAAGTTACTCAACTAGCGAAAGAACTGCATAATAGGGGGAAAGGAACATTATCGAGCAGTACTGAGACCAACCCGCAATGTAAAGCAATCACATTGCGGGGAGGCAAGACTCTGAAGGGGAATGTTGGGTTCGGAAAGAAAAAGGTTGTAAAGGGAAAGAATTCAGTGGAGGTTGAGAAGGAAAAGGAAAAGATTAAAGGAGAAGAAAGTGTTGAACTGGTGAAGAACAAATCAGATGCAGCTAATTAGCAGACTGAAGCTGCAGTTGAAGCTGATAAGGGTACGGGTGAAGGTACAACTTCCTTCCCTTTACCACCAAAAATTGATAATAATAAGTACATGCCAAGGGTGCCATACCCTGCACGTCTTAAAAATAAGGAACGAGATGAAAAATTTAAAAAAATTTTAGAAAGATTGAAAGCTGTTGAGATCACTATTCCCCTGGTCGAAATGATTTCGGAAATGCCCGTCTATGCTAAATTTCTTAAAGAAATGATTTCAGGGATAAGGAAATTTGAGCAGGATGAAGTGGTGGTTTTAAACAGCAGCTGCAGTGCCATAATCCAAAGAGTGCTACCGGAGAAGAAGGAAGACCCAGGCTGTATCACACTGCCAGTCCACATTGGGAAAACCAATGTTGGAAAAGGGTTATGCGATTTGGGATCCAGCATCAATGTTATGCCAATCGCCATGGAAAAACATCTTCACTTGGGTGTAATTGAACCAGTTACAATGAAACTGCAACTGGCGGACCGGTCAATTACCCAACCAGTCGGAATTCTGAAGGACGTGATCGTCAAAACGGGAGGGACTCTCTTCCCTGTCGACTTCATCATTCTTGACATTGAGAAGGACTATGAAATGCCGCTGATCTTAGGCCGCCCCTTTCTTTCAACAGGTGGTGCACTGATAGACGCTCGATCAAGCCAAATCAAGCTCCGTGTCGGAGAAGAAGAGCTGAACTTCAAGATGGGCAAACTACAGAAGTTTCCATCTGAGGAAACTTGTTCCAAATTTGATGTAATGGATGGTAGGAGTGAGGATGAGAGCATAGACTCTATGACTGTGATGTCGGACAATGTTTCAAAGCAGGTACGGACGCCTGCTAGTGCCGAGCCAAGCTGCAATGCCGTGCACTTCGAGGACCCTATAACTGGGGACCTTGAAGAGTTCGACGGTGTTGAATTCACTCCGGAGGAGGAGGAGAACACCATGGACGAGAAGTGGACCCTGTACTGACACAGGGTCCTGAAGGTAAAACTAATCTTTCACCCCCATCCGTTTCTCGCAAATTACAGCCTTCCGTTGAATGTCCACCAGAGCTTGAACTTAAAATACTTCCGGATCATCTTAAGTACATTTTTCTCGCTGAACCTAAAAAGTTACCGGTAATTGTGTCAGCTAAGCTGACACAAGAACAAGAAAAAGCTCTGGTAGACATTCTCAAGAAATATGTACATGCAATTGGATGGACCATTTATGATATAAAATGAATAAGCCCCTCTGTTTGCATGCACAGAATTTTAATGGAAGAGGAGTACAAGCCCTCAAGGCAACCCCAAGGCGTTAGAACCCCCACATGCAAGAAGTGGTAAGGAAAGAAGTTATCAAGCTTTTAGATGCTGGTATCATCTAATCGTGGTTTAGCCCAGTGCAGGTAGTACCTAAGCGTGGTGGGATGTGCATAACTACTAACGAACAAGGAGAAGAAGTGGCGACAAGGCCAGTGACCGGTTGGAGAGTTTGCATCGACTACCGGAAGCTCAATACCGCTACGCGGAAGGATCACTTTCCCTTGCCGTTCATTGATCAAATGCTCGAGAGGTTGGCCGGAAGGGAGTACTACTGTTTTTTGGATGGTTATTCGGGCTATAATCAGATTGTAATATCTAGTGAAGATCATGATAAAACTACTTTCACTTGCCCGTATGGAACTTTTGCATACAGGCGCATGCCTTTTGGCCTTTGCAATGCGCCTGCAACTTTTCAGCGATGCATGATGTCTATATTCTCCGAATTTATCGAAAAATGCATTGAAGTATTCATGGATGACTTCTCTGTATATGGAGATACTTTTGATGGATGCTTGACTAATCTTGCAAAAAATTTAAAAAGATGTGAGGACACCAACTTAGTTTTGAACTGGGAAAAGTGCCATTTCATGGTCACCGAAGGAATTGTGTTGGGTCACCGCATCTCGCGCGCAGGCATCGAAGTCGACAGAGCCAAGGTCTCAGTCATCTCCAATCTTCCATTACCCAATTCAATAAAAGCAGTTAGGAGTTTCTTAGGGCATGCCGGTTTTTACCGAAGATTTATTAAAGATTTTTCTAAAATTGCCAAGCCGCTCACTAACTTGCTTTGTAAAGAAAATTCTTTCGTAATAAATGAAGCGTGTGTTCAAGCCTTTGACATGCTCAAAAAGATGTTGATTTCTGCTCCAATAGTGCAACCACCCGATTGGTCAATACCTTTCGAGGTAATGTGCGATGCAAGTGATCTCGCCGTGGGTGCAGTTCTTGGGCAACATAAGGAAGGGAAACATTGTGTAATTCATTACGCAAGTCACGCCCTGAACGAAGCCCAAATCACCTACACCACCATGGAAAAAGAGATGTATGCTGTGGTTTTCGTGTTTGATAAATTCAGACAGTACCTCATTGGTACGAAAACCATAGTGTACACAGATCACTCTGCACTGAGATACTTGTTTAGAAAACAAGATGCCAATCCTCGATTAATCATGTAGGTACTTCTGTTGCAGGAATTCGATATCATAATAAATGACAGAAAAGGCAGAGACAATGGTGCTGCTGACCATTTGTCTCGAATAGAAAATGATAAAAATGAGATAGCCGTAAATGAAAATTTTCCGGACGAGCAACTGTTTGCCTTGCACCTTCATGATCAAGCTTGTCCGTGGTTTTCCGACATTGCTAACTTTTTAGCATGTGGAATAACCCCACCATTCCAGCACAAGGGCCATAAAGCAAGGTTCAACCGAGATGTAGCCAACTACTTCTGGGAAGATCCTTATCTTTTCAAGCATTGTGCAGATTTGATTATTCGACGATGTGTAACTGAGCACGAGGCTTATCAAATCGCTAAAAAATGCCATGAATCGGAATATGGAGGTCACCATGGCCCCACTCGAACAGCTCATAAAGTGCTCGAGTGTGGTTTCTATTGGCCTACCATTTACAAAGATTGCAGGGCGTTTGTTAAGGCTTGCGACAGATGCCAAAGACTAGGGAATATCTCCAAGAGGGATGAAATGCCTCAAAAAGGAATTCTCACTCTTGAGATTTTCGATGATGGGGTATTGACTTCATGGGACCATTCCCAACATCTGATGGGAATCATTACATCTTGGTAGCTGTCGATTACGTGTCCAAGTGGGTTGAGGCGGTTGCGCTGCCAACCAATGATGGTCACCAAATCATCAAATTTCTGAAAAATAACATTTTCAATAGATTTGGTGTACGTAGGGTAATCATATCTGATGGAGGAACCCATTTTGTTAACAAAGCTTTTGCAAATCTTATGAGCAAAACTGGGATTCTCCACAAGATAGGCACGCCTTATCATCCCCAAACTAGTGGCCAAGTCGAAGTATCAAACCGCGAAATCAAACATATACTCGAGGCTACTGTGGGGATAACCCGTAAACATTGGTCACGTAAGCTCAATGATGCACTATGGGCATACCGCAGTGCATTCAAGACTCCCATTGGGATGTCCCCTTACAGGCTTGTCTTCGGAAAAGCCTGTCACTTGCCCGTAGAACTAGAGCATAAGGCTTACTGGGCCGTAAAAACGCTTAATTTTGATCCAAGAGTTGCTCAGGGCAAATGCAAGTTGGACCTCAATGAAATTGAGGAAATACGTGCGCAAGCTTATGAAAGCTCAAGGATTTACAAAGAGCGGACCCAGAAGTTACACGATTGTCGTATTAAATCTAAACACTTCTATGTTGGCCAAAATGTCTTATTGTTCAATACTAGGTTGAAGTTGTTCCCCGGAAAGCTTAGATCCAGATGGGAAGGGCCATACGAAGTGGTGCACGTGTTTGAAAGTGGAGCTGTCAAGATTCGAACTGACAAGGGAGAGATGGTGGTGAATGGACAGAGACTGAAGGAGTACCTCCGACAATTCGATCCCGAAAAAGAAGTTCAAATGATATCAGAGCCAGCCTATGCTCAATAAAATAATATATACTTATATAATTATTTAGTACATAGCATATTCATTTTCTTGGCCTAAAACTCTAAATGTGAGGATGTTGATATTTGGAGAAAAATCAAATAATTTTCCTATGTTTGCCTTGCAGGAATTCATGGAATCAACAAAAAGAAAAATAAAGCTTAAAAAACCAGGTTCCTGGTTGGATTAATATTGCAATTAATGGAAATTAATTTCGGAAACTAGAGAAATATAAAGTCCGGAATAAATCCACAAAATAGCAATGTTAATCCAACCTAATTTATGCAAGCAATATATATTTAGAATAATTATTGTGTAAATAAGCATGCTCAGTATTTTGGATTTGTAGAAAATGCATAATTCTTGAAAATGTTAAAAACTGGGAAAATTTCAAAAATTCTTCTAAGTATTGCCTTGATAATTCGTCCAAATTCGGTCTTTAAAATCAATTCAGTTTAGACCAAACTGATCAAAGAGATCGAATTGATCCCCCAAGGCACACATTCGGTGTTAATTTTGCTAAGTAGCAATTCGGTCTATACCGAATTGATTTTGAAAGACCGAATTGATTTACAAAAGAGCATTATTTTATTCTTAGTCTCATTTTTGCAAATGACCAATTCGGTCTACATGGCAATTCGGTCTATACCGAATTGCTTGAATAGACCGAATTGCCTCACAAAAGCACACCTTTTATTTTTCTAAGTGTCCAATTCGGTGTACTCACTCCAATTCGGTCTTATGTCAATTCGGTCTAGACCGAATTGATTTTAAATACCGAATTGAAGTGAGTTGTTTGTGCTTTTCTCCAGATTCGATCTACAAGCCAATTCGGTCTATACCGAATTGGCCTGGAGACCGAATCCCTCACAAACAATTGGGGATTTCATCAATTCGGTCTAGACCGATTATGGTTCGGTCTTCATTAGACCGAATTGACCCCTGTCCCACTACTCTATATATATACCCTTTCCCTCTCTTCCCTCTCACTTTCACTTCCACACTTACAAAAATCCCCAACCCCCTCTCGCGACCCTTCGTCTTCCTCGCGAAACCAACCCGAACTTCACTCCATCCAAATCACTCCCAAGCTTTTTAAATGGCGTCTTCATCTTCTAATCCGAGTGGGAGTATGGGGGTAAGTTCTCTGTTTTCGATTTCGCACCCCATTGTCGCGTTTCCAGTTTTGATTTTTATGAGTTTTTGCAAAATCTGGGGTGGGGAAGGGATTGTAGCCTGCTTTCATGTTGGGGAAGGTCGCATTGTGGTCGGAATGTGGTCGGAATATGTTGGGCATGGTCGAAATAGCTTAAAACAGTGTAGTAGAACTTAGGGTTTTTCCTGTTTCCTTGTTCGACTGCCATTGTTGAATGTTTTGAAGCTTAATGTGTTTTAGGATGCGTTTATTTCTGAAAAATATTTGGGTTTCAAAACCCTAAAAAATTATGTTTTTGTCCATTGTGTAAATTTTGTTGTCATTTCATTTGTTGATAACTGTGATTACACTTAGAAAACTGTGATGATGGTGATTACAGGGGTAGCTTTTCCATTTTGCCCCTGTACTACTGTTTTGATATGTGTGATGATGATGATTGAATAAGCATGATTGATTAAGTGAACCTGTTGTGTTGAGTTCTTGAAGCATGATTTGTTGGCATAATTTTTGAAAAATATTGGCATGAATAAACTGTGTTATGAAGTTGTTTGCATGCTACTGTATTTGTGAATCCTGCTAATAAATGTTTTGTGGGTACCCATTTGACCACACCCTACAAACTCAACTGAAAAGTTGGTGTTTGTAATAAACTTGGAAACTTGGGTTACAAACAAAACCATGCCAAAATTTTTCCTGACATGTGTTTCTCAAACACTGCTGGTTTGGCATTTATGTATGAAAAAGACAAAAGTTAGTAGGATTCTTTGTTTTGCTTCATTAAGTGTTTGACTTACACAGGGATATGTGGGGAATCAACAAAGTGTAGTAATTTTGCTTATTTTTCATCACCCATTATCCACACAAAAATTCAAATGGGGGACCACTCACACCCCCAATTTTATTAAATAAAAAGTCAACACTTTTTATTAAAATCTAAAAATAGTCTTTGTGTGTTTGTGTGTGTGTTAGTTTATTTTATTTTTATTTTTATTTTTCCTTAATCCATTGCCTCATGCTAGCAATTGTAGATCATCATGTGCAATTTTTCTCCATCAATGAATTTTTCCTCATCCCATCTCATATGTTTAAAATCACTTTTATAGTGATTAAAAATAAAAATTCTCTTTCGTAGGCTCAATAGCCTATAAAAATTCCATCTTTTGGTCTCTTGACCATTTGAAAAATCCTTAGACTATTTTTAGTCTAAGAAAAATTATAAGAGTCCAAGACTCTTATTTTTCTTTTCTTCCTTTGTAATTAGTTTGTGTTCAATAATGTTAGATTTTATAATGTAACTTGGTATCTTAGTACCTATCTTTTGTCTCAATAAATTCAAGTGAAACCAATTAACTCACATTTAGAGCAAGGCTCAAAATGTGAGAATGTTGATTTTTAACTTGAATCTTATTCTATTAAAAATTTGTCAAAAATATTCTCATCTCTTCTTCTTCAGGGACCAATATATCATTAAGGATTCCATAATGGGGCTTCCAAAGACAACTCCAGATCTTGCCTTTCTAGAGATCGAACGAATGAAAAGGGAAATGGACGAGAATAGACGAGCTTTGGCAGCCGAATTCAAGTTAAAGATGGACCACCAGATCGAATGGAGATTCGAGATGAAAGAACACTGGTGGAGAGATATTCTAGAAGAGGACAGAAATCACAAGGCTATGGGACTTGAAAGAGATTTTTGCGAGCATGTTTTGAATTTCTGGGATAATGAGTTCACACACGCCACCTTTGATCAGAGATTCTCTTCCGAAGTACACTACGAAAGAATGGTCTGGTGGATGATTGAGCAGAAAGGCCGATGGAATAGATTACTGGAGCAAAAATTTGGAGACAAGAAAGTAGCAGCCTTTGAGCCGATCCCTATCCAACATGACATCACAGAAGAAACCAAGAGGTACTATGCCAGAAAAATTCCTCCAGCACAACAAGTGGCGGTATGTGGGATGTTCTCCATGACAGACGCCTTCCCATTCATGTACAAGAAAGAGTTATTTGACAATGGGACCGTCTGCGGACCGGATGAGCAATTGTGGCTCACAAAAGCACGCCAAGGCACGCCATACTGAAACGGCATACAATTTTTGGGAATCCCTGAAGCCCGTGTTGAGTTATGGAGAAGCCCACCACACCCCGATGCTGGATACAATCATTGAGCGTACAAAGGCAATAAGAGAACTATGGGGCAAGTACATGAAAGCATGGGGGAGATGGGAGAAGGATATCCGAGTCCCTGTGCTAAATCCAGGAGTGGTGATACCCCCGGGAAATGAGGAGATTATCCCGACATTTTTGCCTAAGAGATTCCCGGCGGTTATACCTAGAGAAGCTGCGATGGATGGGATGCCAAATTTTGCACTCATCAGAGCCGAATGCACCGCATTGATCCGGAGCAGGGACTGGACAAGGATGGGCAGATGAAAAAGCAGATAAAGCTGATGGATGACTATAAATGCCTGGACTACTTGAACATTCCACCGGTCTGAGACTTGTCCCAGCTGAAGGAGAAGGAGACAGATATAATGGACACCCTCTATGCTGATATAAAACAAAGATTCTTCAATCTTTTGCAGGAAATGGATAGGGAAGCCCTGAGATACTACCAGGAAAATAGAAGAGGGCGATTGAGATATGATGTGGGATTCCAAGGGGTGTTGGGCAGACATATTAGAGACAGATGGACTGCCCAGCTGAAAGCAATGACCGAACCAAATTTTATCAAGAAATATTTGAAGATTAAAGGTCCGGAATTTGGGCCGTGGACCGAAGATGATGATAAAATGATCGACGATTATGTGGACCCAACACCTGAATCCCACCAGTCAATCGAATCGGAGTCCCATCCAACAGAAACCGAGTCAGAGCCGCCAAAGAAGAAGAGGAAATTGATAAAACTGGCTGAGAAAGAAAAAGCTGGAAGGCCAACTGAGCCACAAATCAAGATTCAAGAACCAAAGCCTTCCAGCCAGCCCAGAATACTTCCACCTGTGCCGAAATACTATGGTAAGCCTACAGAGCCAAAGGATAAGGGCAAAGAGCATGTAGTTGAATTATCAAAGAAGGAGCAGAGGCGTCTGGCCAAAGAAAAATTTGATGCTGAAGTGGCAAGGAAAGCCCAAGAGAAAGCGACGCTGAAATTGCTGAGAAAGAACAAAGACTTACAGATGCTGAACGGGCCGAAGAACAAAGGATTGCTGAGTACGAGGCACGGCAAGTTGAAAGAGAAAGGCGGGAGAAAGAGGAAGCAGAGGCGGAAACGACCAAAGAAAATGAAGAATGGAGGCAGAAGAGGGAAAATGAGAGAGCCTAAAGGAAAAGAGAATGGGACGAAATGATGAGGAAGAATGAGGAGGAGAAAAGGAAAGAAGCGGAAATGCAAGAAAACGTAAGAAAAGCCCGGGAAGAGAGAAAATAGGATAGCTGCTGAAAAATTGCAGGCTGAAATGGAGCAGAGAAAGAAGACTGAGGCCACAAAGGAGGCCGATGTTGGGGACGATGATTGTCAAATAATCAGCGAAGCCAACATCGTGCCTATTAAAGTAAAAGCTGAGCCGGATGAATGGGCTAAGGACAAAGAGAAGCAACAAAAGGAGATAGTTGCTAGAAAGAGTGGGATTGAGGAGAAAATGGACAAGATTCTTGAGGGACTCAAACCCACAGAAGAAATGGAGGAAATAGTGCACCAGAGCGGTGAAATAATTGAAGATGTGCTGAAAAGAGTTGCCAAATTGATGGGAGAATTGGGTCATGTCACTGAGGAAAATCCAACTGACACTGCTGTTGAACCTCAACCCGCAGTGCAAGAAACGCTAAGAAATAAGATTAGCGGGGGTAACGAGCAGGCAGATTTGGAAACCATGGAGGACCTCTTCAAAGACAAGACCATCCAACAAATCCTCCAAGGTGATTTTAACATTGCAAGGAATCAGGGAGATGAAATGACAGAACAAGGACTCGAAGAATTAAACAAAGGGAGGGGAGTGGAGGTACCATAAAAAGAATATCAACTTGTTGTTGATCCCTTCTTTCCCGATGTTGTATTCAATTCTGTATTTCATGAAACCCCTTATAATATGCTTGAACAGGGAACACTTGAGGGAGAGCTGCAAACAGATGCACAAGCCGAAACTGAACATCAATTTGAGGGTGAACAACAGGAACAACATGAGCAGCAGGAGGAGCCTGAGGAAAGCTCGAATTCCGACTCGAAGCAAGCAGGCTCTGAGGGAACCCAAGAATTGACAGGATCAATTCGACCTGCTGGTTATTGGATAACCTCCACCTCAAAGGGTCGACTAGGGGTGTCCACCAAGAAGTATAAGAGGTTTCCCATCAACGATGATGCGGATATAATGAGAAGGTTCAATGGGAGCGGGCAGAATGATGGGCACTATATGGCACTGGCCGACATGTCCATACCCGACAAAGGATTCAGTCCAAAAATGGTCAATCATCCCATGATAACCTATCTGCAAGGACAACATGGATGGACTGAATTCCTTACACACCATGGCGAACCTGGGATAGCAGAGCTGACTAGGGAATTCTACTGCAATTTAAACATGGCGCAGAAGAAAAGTTGGGTGCGAGGAGTTGACATCAACATATCTGGAGAATATCTGAACAACTTCCTTGGCACACCCAACTGGAATTCAGAAGTCCCAGGAGCTGAGATTTTTGAAAAAGGAGCGTGTAAGGCAGCTGAGAGGCCATATTATGACAACATCACAAGATCCCTCACTGCCGAGAGCTACACAGCAGAATTCTATTTCAAGTCAGGGCACCTGAAGCTGGAGTTCCAACCCTCATATGACTTCTACATGTCAAATATTAGGCCAAATCCTCATGCACATGAGACATCTGGTCGAATGTAGAAGGGTTTTGCTAAGATTTGGCACGGGTTGAAGATCAATATGGGAGAGCATATTTTCCATGTTATGACCACAAGGAGCTCCGGCAGGGCAGCTGCTCTCTGCTATCCCAACCTCATCAGGAGGATCTGTTAAGCTCAAGGAGTAGATCTATCAGTCTTCCAAGGGAGCGATCTCATTCAAATGAATCCCCATATCCCACTTCCAAAGACTCGGTATCTGATCCAGTTGTGTATGTCATGCCAGAGGAATCAGATGCCCAGTCTAGATGCACTCCGAAGAAGCCAGCCAAGCGCCAATTACATAAAAAAAGGCCCGTACTGAAGCGGTGCCTTCAACAGAAGAAGCTGGAGTTCCCTCCACAGAACCTGCTACAGAAGAACATCCTATTGATGAGGCACCCACTCCAAGTCACCCTCAAACTGATGCCTCCACTCCGAGCCAACCAAGAAAACACCCAGTCCAAGTCCCTCGCAGAAGCCAAGACGTGTCTCAGTTTCCAGCTGATTCTCAAACTCTGTTATTAGTGAGCCAAATGGGAGAGTCGATGATGCAGAGTGTCAAATCGCTTGCCGACATCATCGTCTCCAACCAGGAAAAGCAATCACAGAAGGAGGAAAAGTTCAGACTGATGATGCTTGAACGAGAAGAAGATTTCAAAAGAAAAGCGCTCGAAAAAGAACACGAGCTCACAAGAAAGGCAGCTGAACGAGAGGAGAGACTGCACAAAGAAAGGATGGAGAGCGAGGAGAAAAGTAGGGAGTTGATGAAAGCGATGTTCTCCAATCAAGCTGAAATAATGAAGGCCGTTATCAGAAAGCTTCCTTCCCCACCGAGAGAAGATACCAGACCTCCCCCTCAGTAACTGGAAAAGAAGAGATTGTGTCTTCAATGATCAAATCTATGTGAGCTTCAATGTAAACATCATACATTAGATTTTCCATCCACTCAGTACACTTTCGATCAGACTGTTGGAAATCTAGTGTAATTGATGTATTTATTGCCTTCCACAAAGAGAATTCCGTCTTGAGTTCTCAAAAATATTTTGAAAAAAAAAAGATATGTGGCAGTCCGAGATGAATAAGTGACTGCCATGCCAAAAACAAAGCTGTAACATGCTTGCATGTTCACAGCGTCTTTTTACCGCTTTCAATTAAATAACCGGCATAAAACAAGCATAAATTTGTCACCTAAATTCACATGTTGAATTTAGGCTAATGATGAAATTTTCAAACTATTAAATTGGGATAAAATAGTTAAAAATATGCATGATATAAATTCTTGAGGTTTTGAGCTATAAAAATCTAATGATATGAATATGATCACTTGAAAACAAAAATAAACTTTCATGTTGAGAATTTGATTGAATAAATTGCAAGAATTTTTCAAAGGTCAAGAATAAATGGATGACATGATCAAACCGTACCATGTGAGATCTGAGCCGAGTCATTTTTACTCATCATTTCTTTGATTGTGTGAAAATCAATTCGATTAAAGGAAACTAGAACTTGCAATTGGGACCGATTCAAGACCATGTCATATTCCCGAAATCGAGCATATGATCGAGGCACTTAGAAAAACCCATATTTTTGGCCTTAGTTTGAAATCCAAACCCAAAAATATTTTCCCTTTAGGATTAACCAATCTGAGCCTTTAAGCCTAATTTTTCTTTGAAACCACTATAATTGCCTAGCCTTATAAAAAGACCAAGAAAATCAAACCCAAGTGTGCACGAACCTATTCTACTAAGGCATTATAATTTATGATCATCAAAAAGAAAACATCAATCGGCATTCAAGAGCCGATTCAAAAAAAAAAAAAAAAAAGAAAAGAAAAGAAAAGAAAAAGAGAAAAACTTTTAGATCCATTCAACAAAAATAAATTGCAATTGACAAAGCAAATTAGACATAGTCTAATGTCATGCAATAGAAAAGAAAAACAAAAGAAAGAAAAAGTATTGATGATCATAGCTTTTAAATAAAAACATGCCAAGTTAAGGTGGAATGGAGTCGTGCCACTTTTTAGCCCAATAATTCCCTTCCATACCGATGTTACAACTGTATGCCTCGTTATAACCCTTAATAAGACCTCGGGATCTCGATTTGAGGAAATGAGTAGGTGGCGAGTTGGTCTAATTGCAAGCCTATGGGAGAATTTAATTGAATTTGATTATGAGCGTTAATGTCTAAAATCCAATTTGAGAGTGAGTGAAATTTCCGTTTCTACTATATGTGAGGCTCTGCTTTGATTGATTAATGTTCATGTCATACTTGAATTCAAGAATTAAACCAATGAGATTTTCTATACATATATTCAAGAAGAATTAACAATAATGATTAATTTGTACCTACTCAAGTGAAAAATATCATTTCATTAAACACTGCAATCAAGAGAGTTTAATACTTGTAATTTTGATTATCTTATCCCAATATAAAAAGAATGAAATTTTTTAAGCCACTCAAATGGATTGAATGTGCAGAGCCCTTGCTCTTAGGAGCACTGACTCTGACTGCTCGGGGACAATCAGTATTAAATGTGAGGATGTTGATAATGGCCAAAATTGTCCATTATTTCCAATCCATTTCCGGGTCTGAGACGGACATTTTGATTGTATTCCCATCTTATTTTAATAAGTAAGCAGTTGAATGTGACAAATTAATGCGAGTTTGTAAAAATAATAAGCTGGTAATGAAAAACACAAAAATATGCAATTTTAATTGCATTTGTGTTAGAAAAATCCAAAAACATGAAAAAAGGAAAAATAAAAGAAAAAGGAATGAAAATATGGACAAAAGAATAAAATAGCCCACGAAAATCAAAAAGATGGGAAAGAATGAAAAACCCACAAAAATGAAATTTTTGGCTAAGTGTTGAAAGACAATTCGGTCTAGGCAGTTCGGTCTACACCGAATTGCCCATATAGACCGAATTGCTGAAGAATAAAGAAGAACAATAGACAAAGTGTTGATAGGAGAAGCAAGATGCCCAATTCGGTTTACACCGAATTGATTGCATAGACCGAATTGATTCAAGACAAGGAAGCCAAGCAGGAGACCATGAGCAATTCGACACAATCAATTCGGTCTACACTTAAACCGAATTGATATTGAAGACCACATCCCAGCCAAGGATCAAGGAAGAGAGACCTCATGCAATTCGATATGCATCAATTCGGTCTATACCGAATTGTTTGAAGAGACCGAATTACATTCAAAATACATCCAGATGAAGCTGAGAAGCACGTGGAAAATACATGCCATTGCTAATGGGCCACTGATGGGCCTAAGGTTTTGAAGAACGAGTATAAAAACATATCTCAGGACACAGAATACAGTTCCAACCCTAATACTTGGAGAGGACAAGGAGTACCAAGTTATTCACCCCTTAAGGGTTAGGTAGGTAGATTAGTTAGATTATTTTTATGCACTCTAGATTAGATTTTAATGTTTTGATCTTAGTTTAGTTCGTAAAGCTGTTACTACGATTTAGAGTAGCCATTTTCCATATTTTTAACATGCTTTGTAGTTAGAATAAACCCTACCATCAATCTAATGATGGTTTTGGGTTATTTATTATGCTTTCAAGTGTTTAATACAAAGAAAATTTCCAGAAATGGATTTTGGCTCATGTATTTTACACTCTTTAAATGCTTTCTTTAGCAATAAATATGGTAGAATGAATGTTTGTTCCAACTAGGTTACATTTAATATGTTTCTAGTTGGCTTTCATTCTTAATAAATGCATGTTAAGTGGATTTTGAGTGTGGTTTTATGCCTACAGCTCAAATAAGTGTTCTTAGGTGTTTAGATAATTTAGGGCTTCTTAGAAATAGGTTTTACATGCTTTATTTTAATATTTTTTGCTTAGATATCTTGTTTATTGTTGCCTTAGATAATTTAAGTGTTCTTAATTTTTATGCATGAGATGTTCTTAGAATTATAGTTATTTTAGGTTATTTAATCTTTGAATTATTTGTTTGTAGCTTTAGTTCTTACTCCATGCTTTTATCCACTGAACATGCATAATTATGGATAACCACAAAATATTTACAAGTATGGCTGTGAGATGACATTGATGTGAAATGAGTGATGGGGTCAATCCCTACTATCATAAACCACATCAACTTAGAAACCGCAGTGATATTTGTGAACATAAAAAATATACATGTGAAAAATGGCATGCAATTCGATCTAAGGCAATTCGGTCTACACCGTAGACCGAATTGCCAATGAAGATTGAATCGCATGACACCAAAATGTTTGTTTATTTCCTTATGAGAAAATCACATGCCATTCGGTCTAAGGCAATTCGGTCTATACCGAATTGCCCATGAAGACCGAATCGCATGATAAAAATGTGTTTGTTCATTTATTCATGTAGTTCCCATGCAATTCGGTCTATGCAATTCGGTTTATACCGAATTGCACACATAGACAGAATTGACTTGGAACCCACATTGTATGCATTATCATCCCTTCATGCCTTAGTTTATTTTTCTTGTTAAACCAATTCGGTTTGCCAATTCAGTCTATACCGAATTACCCTGGTAAATCAAATTAAACACTCCTTTTAAAGCAATTGTGTAACACCCCGATTTTTGGTCACCCAGGTTGGGATGTCACCGCCACACCTCCCTAGTAAGACACGGTTTCTCCGACTTACTAAAGAGATGCAAGGCTAGGTATTTCAGTATTTAAAAATATTTAAAGCATTTGCAAACAGCCCATACAATATAGTCTCGAAAATAATAATATCATAATGCAACGGAAATAATATTTAAGTATAACATTGCAGCGGAAATGTAAATAAGACCAACATGGTCAAAGCACGGGTTAAACAAGCCCGTTTATTCTATAGTCTAATTTAAGAATTTAAATGATAAGTTTCGCAAAATATAAGTCCCCCCATGCATGAACGTGCTCATGTTTGTTCCACATACTCTGTAAAGAAAAGGAAATATAAACGGTTTGGTCAGCACAACTTGCTGAGTAAGTTAACATATGCATGATCGTAGGGTTTAAAAGCCATTAATTTAATATTTACATAAAAACATGATAATACCATAAATAATTCAATTTAATTATTTAACCCATTTGCATAATATTTCATGGCACGAGACAATAATACATTTAGCATAATTTTAAAATGAAAGCCATAATTAATTTAAACATAGCATTTAACAATTTAAACGACAACTATAAATAATCCAATTCAATTTTAATTCCCCACTACATCCCCGATTTAGTAATTTCAAGTGTTTCACGATTGCATCGCGATATCAACAAGTTTAGCCGGAAACCCGCGGCCGCAACCGTATCTGCCATACCCAGTACCACTCCGGAGCCTCAGGAAACCCATGTGGATATTTACGAGAGTGTAGGCCATATATCTCATGCCGTTTTGGCAATATATCTCAAAATTTTGCGCGGGTCACCATCATCCATAAAGGCACGAAGTGAATCGTTAGGAGGGCACCCTGCAGAGCACTCACCCCCTAATTTTAAAAGATCAAGTTTGTAAAGGGGATTTCCTAAATTTCAGATTTCATGTATTTATTTCAAAGAGTCTTCTACTCGTTTAAACCTTAAAGCCTAGTTTCACCGTTTCAACAAGATTTCAAGATTTGACCCGGTAAACCGCTGTTTACTCTAAAATTAATTTAAATCAGATTTAAGTTCAAAAATTCCGAAAATTTACCACTGACTCGAAAACATCGAGATGAACAACTTTCGTTTTTTTAACTTTTTCAATCCGAGATATCGAAGTAGGTCAAAAACGTCAATTTTTGTCATATCATTAATCTGTCCGAATTTCGTGTACAGCAGTTCAAGATTATCAAGATCTCCTATAGCAAATCAACTCCAAACTTAATGAAATTTTACAGAGACCTTCTTAAGACATTTTTCTACAACTTTCATGTTCGGCTAAAGATCTAAATCGGCTTAAAACTAATGTCAAAAACGTCATCAAGTTCAGACCTAAGTTCTGTCAAGAAATTCAAGATTCAAGTTTCAGCAGTTCGGTTTCGGGTGGATTTCAAGTATCAAATCATCATGAAAAATTCTAAAACTTTTACAGGAGATAGAACTAAGCCTTAGAAACGTTTTTCATATTTTAAGTTTTCTCGTTTGAAGAGTTTTAAGGGTTCGGAAAAATTAGACAAATTCGCTGCGCCGGTAGAAATCGTATGTTGACAGATTTACGAAAGTTTTGATTAAGCTTTTAGTTTTACGTGTGTTAATTACTCCCAAAACCATGTAAGTGTCAACTTACAGATTCGTAGTCGTCCAGGATCGTCGAGTTCGGAGGCGTGGCTTCCAGTCCACCGTTTATCCTCTCCGTTCGTCGGGTTCTTCGTTCTAGATCCGATTCGGGGTATAGAGAAGAAAAGAAGAGAGTTAGGGTTTCGTTTTTGAATTAAAAACGAGATGGATGAACGGATCAGACTTACCACGATGTTGGAAGACTTCCGAATTCGTCCAAACAGTCTCCGGCTTGGTTTTGGTGCCTCCGATGTTTTCCGGATCTAGGGTTTTGTGTATAGAGAGTATCGTAGGGTTTTGAAAAGTGTTCGGGGCTTTCAAGAGGTGTTATTTATAGAAAGGCGTGACCTAGGGACGTCCAAGGTCGGCCTTGGGGAGTCTTGAGCCGAACGGTGTTCAACCGAAGTCGGAAAATCCGGATTCGGGCGAGTGAATCTCGCAACCGGCGAATCTGTCCGTTGGCGTGGTCGTGGCGCGCCCTTTCCCCCTTTACCGCGCGGCCACCGCGCGGCACTCACCTGGACTTCGGTCCGGGTGGGTCGTGCGATCCGTCGTGCCTTTCCTCCTCTCTTTCGGACTTCTATCCCCCTATGCTCCCGGGTTCCGATTTCCGGGGTATCTCCGGGTTCTTATTTTCTCTCTAAATTTTTACTCGGGTCTAAATGCATGTTTGGACTCGAATTCTCGAGTTCATTGGTGTCGGGTTTCGGTGTGCAATTTATTTATCTTTATTTAATTCCTTTTTATTTGATTAAATTCCTTTAATTCCTTTTTAAGTTAAATTTCATTTCTCATTTCCTTATCTTTATTTATTTATTTGCTGAATTTATCTATTTATGGTATTTA
The DNA here is from genome assembly GCA_030278955.1 of Hygrophila difformis. Taxonomy (NCBI): domain Eukaryota; kingdom Viridiplantae; phylum Streptophyta; class Magnoliopsida; order Lamiales; family Acanthaceae; genus Hygrophila; species Hygrophila difformis. Next base: position 26,748,359 of record JAOANR010000006.1, on the reverse strand, counting down.
TTTTATTTATTGTTTATTTATTTAATTATTGTTTTATGTTGCAAAATTCTCAGGTATTACAGTCTACCCTCCTTAAGAATCAACTTCGTCCTCGAAATTGAGTTTCGGCTTTTCTCGTGCTAAGGTCTTTTGTTTGTTTTATTATTTTGTGACTGAACTTAGAATTAAAACTTCTAAACTGCCTACATACCCTGTGAAGGGATCAAGCCATAACGTAGTTCAAAACAATTTGAATTTTTTTGTTTGTTTACAAAAATGCACGAAAAATAGATGGTATGACATCCTCTCCCCCTTAAGGTTGCAGTTATGTCCCCATAACTGTGTCGGTGTTGGTTTGGAACAGTGTCGGATAGCGTTCTCTCATGTCGGATTCTACCTCCCAAGTTGCCGTCTCTCTTCCGTGGTTCGACCAAAGAACCTTGATCATTTTGACGGTTTTGTTCCTCGTTACTCGCTCCTTAGTGTCCATAATTCGCACTGGGACTTCTTCATAAGTCAGATCTTCATCGAGTTCGATTACTTCTGGTTAAAGTACATGTGTCGGGTCCGGCACATACTTCTTTAGTTGTGAGACATGAAAAACATTATGAACTCGATCTAATTGTGGTGGTAAAGCCAGTCGGTAGGCTAAATTTCCGACTCGTTCTAGAATTTCGTAAGGTCCTATGTATCGAGGACTCAACTTTCCTCGTTTGCCAAAGCGCATCACCCCCTTCGTGGGTGATATCTTTAGCATGACCCTATCTCCCACTTGAAATTCTAGGTCTCGTCGTCTCACGTCAGCATAACTCTTCTGACGGTCTTGAGCGGCTTTCATTTTTCCTTGAATCACTTTGATTTGTTGAGCCATGTCTTCGATAAGTTGTGGTCCCACTACCACCGACATATCGTTTTCTTCCCAGCTCAACGGGCTTCGGCACTTTCGTCCATACAACACCTCGAATGGTGCCATGCCAATGCTAGCATGGTAGCTATTATTATAAGAAAATTCGATTAAGGGTAAATGGGATTCCCAATTTCCCTTAAATTCCAACACGCATGCTCTCAGCATGTCTTCTAGTGTTTGGATTGTTCTCTCGGTTTGACCATCCGTCATCGGGTGGAATGCGGTGCTCATTTTGATTTGAGTACCGAGAGCTTTTTGTAACTCCGTCCAAAAGTGAGAGACAAATCTACTGTCTCTGTCGGAAATGATGTCATGTGGTACTCCATGTCGTCGTACCACATTATCAACGTAGGCTCGGGCCAATTGATCCATAGTCCACGTGTCCTTCATCGGGATAAATATGGCTATCTTCGTCAGCCTATCCGCAATCACCCAAATCTTATTCATGCCTTTAGGTGATCAGGGTAATCCCGAGACAAAATCCATTGAGATGCTATCCCACTTCCAACTTGGAATCTCTAGTGGTTGCATCAGTCCTAAGGGTTTATGACGCACTGCCTTAACCTTTTGGCAGGTGAGACATTTCGCCACGAAGTCTGCCACTTCCTTTTTCATTCCCGGCCACCAATAGATCTTCTTTAGATCTTTGTAAAGCTTGTCGCCTCCGGGATGCACTGAATATGGCGTGTTGTGCCCTTCCTCCATCAACCTTCGCTTCAACTCGGCACATTTTTTAGGCACACACCATCTCCCTTTGAAGCGAATGCTTCCATCCTCGTGGACAGAAAATTCTATTGCCTTCCCCTCGGCAATGTACCCCTTTATCTTCTCCAATTTCGTGTCGCCCGGTTGGGCGAGCCTAATCTCATCCAATATTGGAGTTTCTACGATCATGGCATTGATCGTGTCACTCACTGTGCCCTGATGCACAAGTTCCACGTCCAATCTCGCTAAATCCATGTACAATGCCGGCGGAATACCAACGAGTTCGTCACGTGTTGGGTTTTCCGACTTAGGGCATCGGCTACCACATTCGCCTTCCCCTCGTGGTAGGCTGTCTCCAAATGGTAGTCCTTAATAAGTTCCAACCACCTTCGCTGTGTAACACCCCGGATTTGATAACCCAGGCCGGGATGTCACCGCCACATCTCCCTAGCAAGACACGGCTTCCCGAGCTCACTAAGGAAATACAAGGCTTGTGGGTATGTAAAAGATTTAAAAACATTTCAAGATTTAGTCCGGAAATTTATAATACTTAATTCAAAATACGATAGCAATAATCATCATGCACGAAATTAAATAGAGTAAATGCAGCGGAAAATAAATCACGGCCAACATGGCTAAATCCTCGGGTTTAACAGACCCGGTAAAAACAGTACGATGCAGAATTTAAAATGTCCATAATGGTTTCCCCCAAGTGCATATGCAATGCGTCACTCGACATACTCTGTAAAAGAAAAATAACAATGGTTTATCAGTATAAAAATATACCGAGTAAGTTAATCCCTAACTAACAAATGAAGGGGTTCCATGTATTTAAAAACTAAAGATTCACTTGTCATGCATTACTTTAAAAATCCATATTTTATTCGCAGCGGAAAACATGATTAAATTATCCAAGACGAAAATGCATAATTTAAAAGACTAAATTTTAAAAGCAGAATTTAAAGGCATGATTTAATGACGTAATTTAAATGCGTAATTTAAAAACATGGTAAATAACATTTAAGCGTAATTAACACTCACACAAGTCTTTTATAATTTATCCCGCAAACTAAGAAGAGGACACCATACCGGGAGATCACTAACGAGGCAATCTCAACATAGAACCACTAACGAGGCAATCCACAACAATGGGAGACCACTAACGAGGCAGTCTCAAAAGATAGTAGGACCACTAACGAGGCGATCCAAACACAGGCGCGAGATCACTAACGAGGCAATCTCAGATAGTAAGGAGACCACTAACGAGACAGTCTCAAAGATAATGATTAGCATGAAGATCGGCTCAGCCTAGTGCACGGGATTTTTCGAAAGTTCGTATTTCAAGTGATCAAAAGATTCGATATCGCGTTTCATAGTTCGGGTTTTCTCAAGTTCGAAAAATCCGATTTGACGAAGTTTGCGCCTTTCTTAATTAAAAATTCATTTTTACACCAAAAATTCTAAAATTTACACAGTAGCTCAAAAACACACACACGAACAACTTTCGTGTTTTAAGTTTTCGAAAATAAGGTTTCGAAGTGAGTCAAAGTTTGAGTTCTTTACAAAAGATGATTTCTGTCTCAAAAACTGATTTCGTCACAGGTTCGTACGACGCCGATTAAAAATTCATTTCAAAGCCAATTGATCCGAAATTTTTACAGGAGATACACAACACATTAATGAACAACTTTCATGTTTTAAGAAATTAGAAATAATGAATTTTAGGTGTTCAAAAATCGACCACAACACGCTGTACACGCGCGGACTCAAAGGATTGCTTAAAACAAGTTCTGAAATTCGGCCGTTTGACATATCAAATGAACTCCAAAATCTATGAAATTTTATATGCATAATCTAGACACATTTATCTACAACTTTTGTTTAGAAATGCAAGGTTAAATCATTCTAAAAATGGGTGAAAAACATGCATCAAGTCGAGTAATGAAATCTGTCAACGGTTTCAAATGTTCGGTTTATCACAGAAAGTTTACGGCGAGTTTTGGGATAGGAAATCTTAATGTCAATGGCTGACATTTGGACAGATGATAGATTAAAGTCTTAGGAACAAAATCTATGTTGAAAAGTTTTCGGTTTGAATTCTCGAAGGTCGAGTTTTAGGCGAGTTTTTGAAATTAGACGAAAATAGGGTTTTTGGAAATCGATTTTTTTTACGGGTATAGATCTCGAGTTTTAAACAACAATAAACCACAAAATTTTGTGAGTAAGGTCTTAACTTACTGTTTTAGAGATTAGGGTCACTGGAGCGGGTATCCGGACGTCTTAGGGTCGCGACGAACGGCCAATCCTTCCGATCGCTTTTTGTTCGTTTTCCGGCGTGAAATCGTGGCAAAGGAAAAGGGTTAGAATTCGAGTTTTGGAGACTTATGGATGGATGGAACACTATATTAAGACTTACCAAGGTTTTATGAGGCAGTGGCTCCGTCCCGTTCGCCTCGTCGTCGCCGGAATGTTCGCCGGAAAGTTTCGTCGGGGGAGTTTGGCTTGGAGAGGAAGTTTGGGAGTATTGTGGGGATTGGTTTCTGTGGGATTAGGGTTTTTGAGGCGCCCCAGCCGTCCTTAAGCCTTCCTTAAGGCTGGAATTCGGTTTCCTTCGAAGGGAATCGTAATTTAGGCAAGAAAATCACCCCCGAAGGAAAGATTACACCTTCAGCTCCTCTGGCGCGGAGGTGGCGCGCACCCACGCCTATGCCCGCGCGGAGCACGCGTGCCAGGCCTGGCGTCGCGATGCCTTCGTCCGCGCGGTGGCCGCGCGGCTGGCGCGGGCCGGCCGGACCGGCCGGTTCGGCGGTTCGCGTGTTCCGTCGGGTCTTTCCTTGCTTTCCTCTATCGGTTTTCTACCCCCTACGTGTTAGCTCGACTCCTCGGGTCGTCTCTGGTTCGGCATCTTCACCTTAAACTTGTTACGAGTTCGGCTTATCGCTCGTAACATTTCCGTGGCCTAAGTAGTCTAGTTTAAATTAGTTCCAACTCCTCCTATCGTCCTTGCGATCGATCTTGTGATTTATCTCGTGATTTATTTTATGATTTTATTTCGTGACTGAATTTAGAAATTAGTTCCAAGCTGCCTACGTACCCTGTGAAGGGATCAAGTCATGACGTAGTTCAAAACAATTTGAATTTGTTTTTATCGGGTGTTACACGCCGTCTCAAATTCAACTCCTTCTGAGTGAATATATACTTCAAGCTCTTGTGGTCGGTGAACATTCGACACTTCCGCCCATAAAGATAATGTCTCCATATCTTTAGAGCGAAAACAACCGCTGCCAACTCCAGGTCGTGTGTCGGATAATTCTCCTCGTGAGGTTTTAGCTGGCGTGATGCATACGCTACGACTCTCGAGTCTTGCATCAAGACACAACCTAAACTTTCCTTCGAAGCATCGCTGTAAACTTCGAAGTCACCACCCTCTGATGGTAGGGTCAATGCGGGTGTGGTTGTGAGTCGTTTCTTCAGCTCTTGAAACGCTGTCTCACAAGCCTCTGCCCACACGTATTTTTCTCCCTTCTTCAGTAGCTGGGTCAAAGGTCGTGCGATTTTCGAAAAATCCTTCACGAACCGTCTATATTACCCGGCTAATTCAAGGAAACTCCTTATCTCAGTTTGGCTCTTTGGAGTTGCCCAGTCAGTTACGGCAGAGACTTTTGCCGGATCCACTGAAACTCCATCAGCGGATACTATATGTCCTAGAAATGCTACCTCCTTCAACCAAAAATCGCATTTGGACAATTTGCCGTATAGCTGATTCTTTTGCAAGGTACCTAACACTTGGTGCAAGTGCTGGGCGTGCTCCTCCTCACTTGTCGAGTAGATCAGGATGTCATCAATGAACACCACTACACACTGATCTTATAGCTCTCGAAATACATTGTTCATGAGGTTCATGAACATTGCTGGAACATTTGTTAACCCAAAGGATAACACTGTGAACTCGTAGTGGCCATATCGAGTTCGAAACGCCGTCTTCGGAATGTCTTTCTCGGCAATTCTCAACTGGTGATACCCAGATCGTAAGTCGATCTTCGAGAATACTGAAGCTCCCTTCAGTTGATCAAATAGATCCTCAATTCTCGGCAACGGGTATTTATTCTTGATAGTCACTTGGTTTAACCCTCGATAGTCTATGCAAAGACGTAATCCTCCATCTTTCTTCTTAACAAATAAAACCGGTGGTCCCCAGGGGGAAGTACTCGGCCTTATGTACCCTTTTCCTAAAAGCTCCTCGAGTTGGTCCTTTAACTCCTTCATTTCCAGTGGTGCCATCCGGTACGGAGCTTTTGAGACAGGCTCTGTGCCCGGAATGAGATCTATCGTGAATTCAAGATCTCGCTCAGGTGGCATGCCCGGGATGTCTTTAGGAAACACATCTGGGTATTCTCTTATCACTGGTATGCTGTCAACCTTATTCTCTTCCGCCTCAAGGTTGTGCACGTAGCACGCATATAGCTCATACCCCCTTACGCATCAAGTTACTTAGTTTGAATGCACTAACGATTTTGTTACTCTTCTTAGGGGGCTGAGAGTAAAAGATAACTCTCTTTCCCCGACTTTTTGACAAGGTGATCTTTTGTTTTTGGCATTCGATCACCGCTTTATACTGGGATAACCAATCCATCCCCAGTATGATGTCAAAGTCTCTTAAGTTAAATTCTACTAAGTTCGCGAAGAATTCTACGTTCTTTATCACTATAGGAATTTCGTTATATCGTTTAGAGCAAGATACTACTTCTCCAGACGAGGGTTCTGAGTCCTCTAAGTAAAATGCTAGCGGCTCCGAAAATATAGGTTAGGAGCTGGATAGAATATAGGGAATTGCTTTCCTTAAAAAGGATTTGAGAATTAATTCTGGAAAATATATTCCCAAAATAACTTGCGGTAATTATTTTGGGGTTAAAACTATGAACACTCTAATTTTCCGTGTGCTATATTTGTAAACTGTGGAGGGAGTTATTATTCATAGAATGTTCCTCAGATTTGAGTAATACAGAGAATCAAGCTCCTTGCAATAAAATCTGTCAATAATGCAGCGAGAATATTTAATTCTCATTTATAAGATAGGTGATATATATTTATAGCGAGAAGGTCTTTGACTTCCTTAAGAAAAGGAACCAATTCTGTTGCTACCTCAGAATGTTCCCTCGCTTTGTTCAATTGAACGAAGCGTGGGTTCTGGAATAATATTTTCGAGAGTTTTTGTTGATAGGTTTGTTCCTTGCATCATTCCAATAATGAAATAAAGCAAGGATGAGTTTGTACGAAGGAAAATACTAAGTTTAAAATATGTTCAGGACCTTCCTTGCGATATTCCTCTATGGGAAACACTGGGAGAAAGATTCCAAACCATTATCTAGATTAGTAAAGCCATAGTTTTTAGTTTTCAAGGATTGTCACGCTATGTTGACCACTGCGTGGGTCTTTAAGAACTTAGTGAAAGTTAATTCACTTAACCTTTAAAATTTGTTATTCGAAATCGAGATCTAATATAGCTTCAGCGACAGGAATTCCTCATACATTGTTGATTTAGTACTCAAGGGATAGAATCTATCCCTGAGCAGTTCCATCATTTCCGCCCAAGAATACGGCTCGTCATCTTCAGTCGGTTTGGCTTGAGTCGCCTGCCACCAGTCGTCCGCTTCGCCTCCCAAGTAGTACGAAGCGACGTGCACCCTCTCTCCTTCCGGACACTTGACCGCGCCCAGCAGCTTGTCAAAGGTCCGGATCCATTCTTCCAGTTTGGCTGGATCCTCCTCACCAGCATAGTGGGGCGGCTGGTAAGGATTCACCATTGCCAAGTAGTTAGGGCGAGCTTGGGGCGGAGGTACCGCCGCAGCTTGACCCTGATTGACTTGAGCGGGTTCGGTGTCATTTGGTGGCACCCCAGTAGTAGTTTGGGGAGTAGGTTGGTTCCTTGATCTACCTCGTGGTGCCATTCTGTTACGAACGGTGTAAATTAGAACGTGATATATTGTCTAGGCAAGCCACTATGAACGTGCTTGTACATAGTGCTTGATTGGGCTTAAAAGTAACGCAAGGTTTTGTTTTATTTTGTTTAAATGAATAAATCTTGTGTTTTATTCCCTTAAAAGAAGCTTTTAAGGGACTGTCCTGTCCATGAGCATCGACGTGTTCCTTCAGTATTAGGTTTTGCGTAGTGATGGTTTGGGCTTGACGTTCGAGTTGGTTTATGCGGTGGTGATCCGCCTCTCTCAAGTTGCCCATGTGGTGCAGATTTGCCTCCAAGTGATCTATACGATGTTTCATTTGTTCTATGGTTTGTTGGGAATCAAGGTGAACGTTCATCATTTTGATCATCAAGTTCATCATATCTTGACTAGCCATCTAGCGCAAGCAAAAGATCTAAGTTAATATTCGCCAAGATTCTAGGTTAAACTTCGCCAAGATTCTAAATTAAAATTCGCCAAGATTCTAAGTTGAAATTCGCCAAGATTCTAAGTTCTCTACATAAAAGAGATGCAATATGCAAATGCAAATGATGATTTCCCCCCAAAAATAATTCATGCACTATATATATATTTTTCCATGGGTTTTAAAATAAAAATTTTTCCATGGAAATAATACTTTAAAATTTAAAATAATAGTCAAAATATTAATAGTAGTTTAAAAATAATAATGGTTTAAAAATAATAGTTTAAAAATAGCCGGTCTCTGATACCAACTTGTAACACCCTGATTTTTGGTCACTCAGGTCGGAATGTCACCGCCACACCTCCCTAGTAAGACACGGTTTCTCCGGCTTACTAAAGAGATGCAAGGCTAGGTATTTCAGTATTTAAAAATATTTAAAGCATTTGCAAACAGCCCATACAATATAGTCTCGAAAATAATAATATCATAATGCAACGAAAATAATATTTAAGTATAACATTGCAGCGGAAATGTAAATAAGACCGACATGGTCAAAGCACGGGTTAAACAAGCCCGTTTATTCTATAGTCTAATGCAAGAATTTAAATGATAAGTTTCGCAAAATATAAGTCCCCCCATGCATGAACGTGCTCATGTTTGTTCCACATACTCTGTAAAGAAAAGGAAAGATAAACGGTTTGGTCAGCACAACTTGCTGCGTAAGTTAACACATGCATGATCGTAGGGTTTAAAAGTCATTAATTTAATATTTACATAAAAACATGATAATACCATAAATAATTCAATTTTATTATTTAACCCATTTGCATAATATTTCATGGCACGAGACAACAATACATTTAGCATAATTTAAAAATGAAAGCCATAATTAATTTAAACAAAGCATTTAACAATTTAAACGACAACTATAAATAATCCAATTCAATTTTAATTCCCCACTACATCCCCGATTTAGTAATTTCAAGTGTTTCACGATTGCATCGCGATATCAACAAGTTTAGCCGGAAATCGGCGGCCGCAGCCGTATCTGCCATACCCAGTACCACTCCGGAGCCTCGGGAAACCCATGTGGATATTCACGAGAGTGTAGGCCATATATCTCATGCCTTTTTGGCAATATATCTCAAAATTTTGCGCGGGTCACCATCGTCCATAAAGGCACGAAGTGAATCGTTAGGAGGGTACCCTGCAGAGCACTCACCCCCTAATTTTAAAAGATCAAGTTTTTAAAGGGGATTTCCTAAATTCCAGATTTCATGTATTTATTTCAAAGAGTCTTCTACTCGTTTAAACCTTAAAGCCTAGTTTCACCGTTTCAACAAGATTTCAAGATTTGACCCGGTAAACCGCTGTTTACTCTAAAATTAATTTAAAATCAGATTTAAGTTTAAAAATTCCGAAAATTTACCACTGACTCGGAAACATCGAGATGAACAACTTTCGTGTTTTATCTTTTTCAATCCGAGATACCAAAATAGGTCAAAAACGTCAATTTTCGTCATATCATTAATCTGTCCGAATTCCGTGTACAGCAGTTCAAGATTATCAATATCTACTATAGCAAATCAACTCCAAACTTAATGAAATTTTACAGAGACCTTCTTAAGACATTTTTCTATAACTTTCATGTTCGGCTAAAGATCTAAATCGGCTTAAAACTAATGTCAGAAATGTCATCAAGTTCGAACCTAAGTTCTGTCAAGAAATTCAAGATTCATGTTTCAGCAGTTCGGTTTCGGGTGGATTTCATGTATCAAATCATCACGAAAAATTCCGAAAATTTTACAGGAGATAGATCTAAGCCTTAGGAACGTTTTTTGTGTTTTAAGTTTTCTCGTTTGAAGAATTTTAAGGGATTGTAAAAATTAGACAAATTTGTTGTGCCTGTAGAAATCATATGTTGACAGATTTACGAAAGTTTCGATTAAGCTTTTAGTTTTACGTGTTTTAATTACTCCCAAAACCATGTAAGTGTCGACTTACAGATTCGTAGTCGTCCGGGATCGTCGAGTTCGGAGGCGTGGCTTCCAGTCCACCGTTTATCCTCTCCGTTCGTCGGGTTCTTCGTTCTAGATCCGATTCGGGGTATAGAGAAGGAAAGAAGAGAGTTAGGGTTTCGTTTTTGAATTAAAAACGAGTTGGATGAATGGATCAGACTTACCACGACGTTGGAAGACTTCCGAATTTGTCCAAACAGTCTCCGGCTTGGTTTTGGTGCCTCCGATGACTTCCGGATCTAGGGTTTTGTGTATAGAGAGTATCGTAGGGTTTTGAAAAGTGTTCGGGGCTTTCAAGAGGTGTTATTTATAGAAAGGCGTGACCTAGGGACGTCCAAGGTCGGCCTTGGGGAGTCTTGAGCCGAAAGGTGTTCAACCGAAGTCGGAAAATCCGGATTCGGGCGAGTGAATCTCGCAACCGGCGAATCTGTCCTTTGGCGCGGTCGTGGCGCGCCCTTTCCCCCTCTACCGCGCGGCCACCGCGCGGCACTCACCTGGACTTCGGTCCGGGCGGGTCGTGCGATCCGTCGTGCCTTTCCTCCTCTCTTTCGGACTTCTATCCCCCTATGCTCCCGGATGCCGATTTCCGGGGTATCTCCGGGTTCTTATTTCCTCTCTAAATTTTTACTCGGGTCTAAATGCATGTTTGGACTCAAATTCTCGAGTTCATTGGTGTCGGGTTTCGGTGTGCAATTTATTTATCTTTATTTAATTCCTTTTTATTTAATTAAATTCTTTTAATTCCTTTTTAAGTTAAATTTCATTTCTCATTTCCTTATCTATATTTATTTATTTATTTGCTGAATTTATCTATTTATGGTATTTATTTTATTTATTGTTTATTTATTTAATTATTGTTTTATGTTGCAAAATTCTCGGGTATTACAAATTGCCTTAGCCAAATTTGAGTAAGGGGATAACCCCATCAATTCGGTTTGTCCAATTCGGTCTATACCGAATTGCTTGACAAACCGAATTAGACGATGCTATTTCACAACCTTACTATGATTAATTGGGTAAGATAACACTTCATTTCTCATGCATAGTCAATTCGGTTTATTTGCACTTAAACCAGTAGACCGAATTGACCTCCCCTCTTTATTTTAAAACTCCAAAAATATTTTATCTTTCTGAGTTGTGTAAGTTGCATGGTTGTATTGGGCTTAGGCCCATTGCATCTAATTTTATCCATTACACACCTCAACTCATTAGTGTCCAAATTATTGTGTGATTAATACTTACACAATACCCAAAAACATTCTTTTAATTTTTCCTCGTTAATTGTGTGTATGAATGGGTAATAAGAGATATCACCGATCAATGTTGGCAAAAAGTCCCTTCACCGGGATAACGATTAGCTCGTCTTCTGTGTATTAATTGTTACTCGTTATTTTGCATGGTATGATTAGTGATTGGTGGAAGCTCCGGCAAAAAGGTCCCTTCACAGGGATAACGATTAGCTACTCAGCCAATTCCTAATTAGATACAGTTTTCTTCTCTTTATCTTAATTTCAACCTGAATTTCGAGCCATAGTAATGTTAAACAGTGTCGATCAACACTGTTATAATCCTACTGTAGCAAGAAAACATGTGGGTTTTTTACTCTCTCAGGGATAGTAGGACTCTTGATGGGAGCGATCACTGTCATTAAGGGTTCCTTACTGTCTAAAAACCATTCCATCTGGAATAATTGGGAACTGGATAGCAGATGTTTGCAGTCCAAATCATCCCAGTTATTTCTGGCATTCTTTTTAGCCAATTCTTCTTATCTCAATGCTAACTCATCTTTCTATATCAAATTATGTCTAAACCCACCATATATTTTGGGGTATTTTATTTTACTTCTCATATACATGTATGCATGCTATTATTATGTAGTTATTGTGGTCTATAATATTTTGGAGATCCTTCTCCTTGGACATAGAAGTCTTGATTTAAATAAAATGCTGCAGAATAAATTTCCACAAAAATCACTTTATAAAATCCGGATCTAAGTAAGGGATAATTTCACAGTGATGACTAATTCATCTTCTACTGGGGGTTGATTTTGAGAACTTAGAAGCAGAGTCAGCGATTAGGTCTCACCTAGACTGAAAGGATCTGTGTTTTAATTGAGAATCTAGTACCTGTGTAGGGAATGATTTTCAAATATCAATTGTTTTCTCAAAATTACTATGTGTTGGAAATCTTATATTAGGTATTGCATTGAATCCGTGTCCACTTGGATTCAGATGAGATGGGATACATAATACTAGAGGAACAACATATAGGCCTTGGTTAATTTCTAAGGTAGGGTTGAGTATTCTTTCAACTACTATCCTCTCCCACCAAAGCCTAGCATTGAGTCTTGAGTGAGTACATTCGGAATAGATCTTCACAGGTCTGCTCCACTCAGTTTGTATCTCATAACTAGCCAGATGTTATAAGCCCTGTGGCTTACTGATATTTGGGAAGTTCTAAATCTGCATCTGGTCACCAAGACCAGGGGCTCTTTTATACTAACGGAATGAGATAGCTTTTGAGACTTCCGAGTGATAGGTTTTTAAATTCTTTCTTTACTGCTTTCTTTACCGCTTTCGTTTAAATGCTTTTATAGAGGTCACTCGGAAGAATTAGAGGTTGGCCGCCGGTTGTAAGGTTTAAGAGTTGTGGATTAGTTCGGGATTTTTAATCTAGACTATTGGGTGTGACAAGGGGGATGATAGGAGTACTTGGCATGTCAACTAATGATGTGTTATGTGTTACTTATCCACTATGGAGAAATAGCATACCTCGGCAGGGGGAGTTATTAATCTGTGGTATCTTAGAAATTGAGGTCTTAGAAGCATGTAAATTCTGACTGTAAGTACCTGTCTGTTAAAGGGAACATAGTCTAGAAAGCATGAGAGTTAGCTGATTGATGAATTATCCCAACCAAAGATCTGTGTAATTAAAATGGAAGTTTAATTATGTTTCATCTGAATCTTGTCCAATCTTTATTATTTTCTCCCTGTCCCTCCTGTCACATTTTACATGCTTTCATAGATAATTTTAACCGCTTTCTTAGAATAATTTTATTGCTTTCTTAGAATAGATTTAATTGCTTTTTAGAATAACTTTATTGTGCTTTGTATGATAATTTTACTGCTTTCATAATTTAGTTTAAATTATGTCAAATAGTTGTTAGAAACCAATGCAAAACCTGAAATGAGTAACCGAGTGGAAAATCTTAGTAAACGACGTGGGCCCTGCTTCTATCGCACATCCTCAAGTGAACGATCCGGTCTTACTATAAATTACTGCAATTTTTGACACCGTGCGCTTTCGGGCCACAGTTTCTTAACACGAGTAATAAAAACGTGACAACCTTAATATATCCTTAAACCTCTTCCATAAATCATAACTCTTTTCATTTAATAAATTCAAACTTGATATTTTAGAAAATACTCGTGTGGGAAATTGTCAAAAGTTTCACCGTGCGGGCGATATATCTATAACATGACCCCGGACCCAGGTTCTCTTGCTGCTGGCTTCAATGTTGCAAAAGAATTCTCGAGTTAGCTCGACATAGCCATCTTCTTCACTGTGCAACATGAAGTTCCCCCATTCTTGATTTCAGTAGAACGTTTCGATCGTGGGGTGGAGCAAGGTATCTGACCTGAACCCTTTGTCTGGCACAATCATTTTTTACATTTTTGCGTATCGTTCAGCCCCTTCCATTCTCCCGTTGAACTTGATTTCTAAGTATGCATTGCTTAAGGCCTTCTTATCAAATTGCCTTGTAATCCCCATCCTGTTCCTTACAGTGTTCTCAGACCAGAATTCAACCGGTCTGGCAGAACCAATTGACTCTTGGTCTTCACTGGTGTGCCAATCGGTTGGCTCATCCCCCTCTTGTTCAGGCTCGTTAACTGGTTCTGCCTCCAGATCCTGTCGGTTTGATTCCGCCTTAACCTGTTTATTACATCATTCAATTGATTGTACTCAGTCATTACAGGCATTGGAAAATTAAGTACATGAAAATAAGGATCAACACTAGTTGATACCTCCTCCTCCTCCCTTAAAGTTTGTTCATGAGCAGCTTCATCTAACATTTCCAGGATGTTTTCTTTGAAAAATGGGACCATTGGTTCTTCAACTGGTTGATCCTCCAAAATGTTAGTTGCTTCTGCTGGATCAATGCTTGCTAACGATGTTTACTTTCCTTCTGCATGCTTCGCTGCTGCTTTGCTCCTCAGATAATCTTCTTGTTCGGCCACATATGTCATCCATAAAGGATCATCTTTCTTGTAGCCAGCAAATATTCTGAACTGTTCTCTTCTTTCCTCACGAGTCAAGTGTGCAAAAGGATGAGGTTCATCCTTAGTAGACGGTCTTCGCTCTGGCATTTGATCTATCACCCGCAGATCATCATCCCCTTCATCAAGTACTATTTTGGTCAAGAGGGATTTTCTTCGTTCCTGTTCAGCTTGCATCTGCCTCACCTCTTCTTCGCCCTTCTCCATTTTTACTTGAATTATTTTTTCTCTTGTTTGCTCCTCTTCCACAACAGTTTCAGCCTCTTTCTCCTTTCTACTTTCCAATTCTGCTTGTAACTTCTTCGCTGCCTCTTCATCTTTTGTCTGCTGAATATTTTTCATCATTTCAGCCTCTTTCATTGCCTTCTCCTCTCTTACAATCCTTTCTCTCATTTCAGCCTCATTAGCAGGTCTCTTTCCAATTGATTGTCCATGTATAGTCGCCCTTGCGTTCTCTTCCTCTTAGAGCTTTCTAGCTAATTCAGCATCGAGGGCAATTAGATCTTTTCACTTTGGAGGCGGCGGCGGCATTATCCCTTTTTTTTATCAGCTGGGTTGGCTGGCTCAGCTGTTTTCTTGGCCTGTGGCTCGGGCTCTCTAATTACGACTTTTGGCTCAGGTGCCCGTCCACCTTTTTCCTTTTCAGTTAGTTTCATCAACCTTCTTCTGGATTGTACTTGGGGCTCAGGCTGGCTCACAGGTTTATCAGCAACAGGTGTTTGCACTTCAATTTGTACTGGCTGTACGGGAGGTTCGGGCTGCACTGGTTGCTCTGCAGTGGTAGGTACGGGAGCTGGAACTGATTTTTGCTGTTCTTGGGGTTCTTGTGGTGGGGGTGTAGAAATGTATTCATCAATGATAGCATCTGGGTCCTCTCCGGTTTTCTTCTCAAAATTGGGCTCATCTTCATAACCGAATTGTTTTTCTGCATGTTTTAAATAATTTTCTACAAAACTCCGGAGAGTGATACGCACCAGCTGTGCTGTAATACCCAAGAATTTTGCAACATAAAATAAATAATTAAATAAATAAACAATAAATGAATAAATAATAAATAAATACACTAAATAAAAAGATAAGGAAATGGGAAATGAAAATTAACTTAAAAAGGAATTAAAAGAATTTGATTAAATAAAAAGAATTAAATAAAGGTAAATAAATTGTTACACGACACCTATGGACTCGAAAACTCGAGTCAAACATAAATTTAGATCCGAGGGAAATGACGATACGGGGTTCCTATTCCATAAACCCGAAGATACCCCGGAAATCGGAATCCGGGAGCATAGAGGGATAGAAGTCCGAAAGAGAGGAGGAAAGACACGATGGATCGCACGACCCGCCCGGACCGAAGTCCAGGCGAGGGCCGCGTGGTGAAAGGGAAAACGGTGCGCCACGACCGCGCCACACGACAGATTCGCCGGTTGTGAGATTCACTCGCCCGAATCCGGATTTTCCGACTTCGGTTGAACACCTTTCGGCTCAAGACTCCCCAAGGCCGACCTTGGACGTCCCTAGGTCGTGCCTAACTATAAATAACACCTCTTGGAAGCCCCGAACACTTTTCAAAACCCTACGATACTCTCTATACACAAAACCCTAGATCCGGAAGTCATCGGAGGCACCAAAACCAAGCCGGAGACTGTTTGGACGAATTCGGGAGATCTCCAACGTCGTGGTAAGTCTGATCCATTCATCCATCTCGTTTTTAATTCAAAAACGAAAACCTAACTCTCTTCTTTTCTTCTCTACACCCCGAATTGGATCTAGAACGAAGAACCCGACGAACGGAGAGGATAAACGGTGGACTGGAAGCCACGCCTCCGAAATCGACGATCCCGGATGACTACGAATCTGTAAGTTGACACTTACATGGTTTTGGGAGTAATTAAAACACGTAAAACTAAAAGCTTAATCGAAACTTTCAAAAATCTGTCAACATGTGATTTCTAGCGGCGCAGCAGTTTTGTCTAATTTTTCCGAACCCTTAAAAGTCTTCAAACGAAAAAACTTAAAACACGAAAAACGTTTCTAAGGCTTAGGTCTATCTCCTGTAAAATTTTCAGAATTGTTCGTGATGATTTGCAATATGAAATCCACTCGAAACCGAACTGCTGAAACTTGAATCTTGAATTTCTTGACAGAACTTAGGTCTGAATTTGATGACATTTTTGACTAGGGTTCTAGGCCGATTTAGATTTTTAGCCGAACATGAAAGTTGTAGAAAAATATCTTAAGAAGGTCTCTGTAAAATTTTATTAAGTTTGGAGTTGATTTGCTATAGTAGATCTTGATAATCTTGAACTGCTGTACACGAAATTCGGAGAGATTAATGATATGACGAAAATTGATGTTTTTTACCTGTTTAGGTATCTCGGATTGAAAACGTTAAAACACAAAAGTTGTTATCTAGATGTTTCAGAATCAGTGGTAAATTTTCAGAATTTTTGGACTTAAATCTGATTTTAAATTAATTTTAGAGTAAACAGCGGTTTACCGGGTCGAATCTTGAAATCTTGTTGAAACGATGGAATTAGCCTTTAGGGTTGAAACGAGTCGAAATATTTTCTTAATAAATTTAGTGAAACCAGAATCTTTGAAATAAATTCCCTTACAAACTTGATAAATTAAAATTAGGGGTGAGTGCTCTGGAGGGTGCCCCTAACTGCTTCACTTCGTGCCTTTATGGACGATGGTGACCCCACGCGAAAATTTGAGATATGATATTGCCAAAACGGCATGAGATATATGGCCTACACTCTCGTGAATATCCACATGGGTTTCCCGAGGCTCCGGAGTAGTACTGGGTCTGGCAGATACGGCTGCGGCCGCCGGTTTCCGGCTAAACTTGTTGAGATCGCGATGAAATTGTGAAACACTTGATATTACTAAATCGGGGATGTAATGGGGAATTAAAATTAAATGGGATTATTTATAGTTGTCGTTTAAATTGTTAAATGCTTTGTTTAAATTAATTATGGCTTTCATTTTAAATTGTGCTAAATGTATTGTTGATTAATGCCATGAAATATTATGCAAATTGGTTAAATAATTAAATTGAATTATTTATGGTATTATCATGTTTTTATGTAAATATTAAATTAATGGCTTTAAAACCCTACGATCATGCATGTGTTAACTTACTCAGCAAGTTGTGCTGACCAAACCGTTTATTTTTCCTTTTTCCTTACAGATTATGTGGAACAAACGTGAGCACGTTCATGCATGGGGGGACTTATATTTTGCGAAACTTATTATTTTAAATTCTTGCATTAGACTATAGAATAAACGGGCATGTTTAACCCGTGTTTTGACCATGTCGGTCTTATTTACATTTCCGCTGCAATATTATACTTAAATATTATTTCCGCTGCATTATGATATTATTATTTTCGAGACTATATTATATGGGCTGTTTGCAAATGTTTTAAATATTTTTAATACTGAAATACCTAGCCTTGCATCTCTTTAGTAAGCCGGAGAAACCGTGTCTTATTAGGGAGGTGTGGCGGTGACATCCCGACCCGGGTGACCAAAAATCGGGGTGTTACAGGTTGGTATCAGAGCCCGGCTATTTTTTAAAACTAATATTTTTAAACCATTATTATTTTTAAACTACTATTAATCTTTTGACTATTATTTTAAATTTTAAAGTATTATTTCCATGGAAAATTTTTATTTTAAAACCCATGGAAGAAATATATATATATATATATAGTGCATGAATTATTTTTGGGGGGAAATCATCATTTGCATTTGCATATTGCATCTCCTTTATTGAAAGAACTTAGAATCTTGGCGAATTTTAACTTAGAATCTTGGCGAATTCAAACTTAGAATCTTGGCGAATTTTAACTTAGAATCTTGGCGAAGTTTAACCTAGAATCTTGGCGAGTATAAACCTAGATCTTTTGTAACACCCGAGAAAAACAAATTCAAATTGTTTTGAACTACGTCATGACTTGTTCCCTTCACAGGGTACGTAGGCAGCTTGGAACTAAATTCTAAGTTCAGTCACAAATTAAATCACAAAATAAATCACGAGATCAATCACAAAAACGCTAGGAGGAATTGGAGCTAATTTAACTCTGCAAATTATGGCATGGAAATGTTCGAGCGTTAAGCCCGAACTCGTAGCAAATTTAAGGTAAAGATTTCGAACCGGAAACGATCCGAGGAGTCGAGCTAACACGAAGAGGGTAGAAAACCGATAGAGAAAAGAAGAAAAGACCCGACGGACCACGCGGACCGCCGAACCGGCCGGCACGCGCTCGCCGCGCGCCGCCGCGTGGCCACTGCGCGGAAGGAGGATACGCGTCCCAGGACTGGTCGCGCGTGCTCCGTGCGGACAAAGCTCTATGTGCGCGCCACCACCGCGCCAGAGGTGCAGGAGGTGTAAACTTTCCTTCCATAGCGATTTTCTTGCCAAAAATCCAACTTCTATCGGTGGCAAGCCGATCACAGCATTAGGAAGGGTATAAGCTCGGTTTTGGGCGCCCCCTACCCCTCATTTTCAGAAAACAAACCCGAGACACTCCCATCCTTCCTCTCCAAGTCAAAACTCCTTCGACTTCACTTTCCGGCGAGTATTCCAGCGACGACGTGGCAAACGGGACGGAGCCTCTGCTTCCTAGACCTTTGGTAAGTCATGGTATAGTGTTTAGTTCGTCCATAAACCTTAAAAACTCAAAATCTAACATCCTTTCTTTTACTACGATTTCACGTCGGGGGACGAACAAAAAGCGATCGGAGAAGTTGGCCGTTCGTCGCGACCTTAGGACATCCGGAAACCCCTTCCGACGACCCTACTCTCTAACTAAGTAAGTTAAGACCTTACCCTTCAATTTTTGTGGTTTATTGTCGTTTAAAACTCAAGATCTAGACACGTAACAAAAATCGGTTTTCAAAAACCCTATTTTTGTCCAATTTTATAAACTCGCCTAAAACTCGACCTTCGGGAATTCAAACCAAAAACTTTTCAACATAGATTTTGTTTATAAGACTCTAATCTACCTTGTGTCCAAATTTCAGCCACTGACATCAAGATTTGCTATCCCAAATCGCACCGTAAAGTTTCTGTGACAAAACCGAATGTTTGAATTCGGGACAGATTTATTGACTCGATTTGATACATATTTTTCACCCATTTTTAGATCGATTCAACTTTACATTTCTAAACAAAAGTTGTAGATAATTGTGTCTGGATTATGCATATAAAATTTCATGAATTTTAGAGTTCATTTGATATGTCAAACGGACGATTTTCAAAACTGTTCTAAACTAACTTTGGAGTCCGCGCGTATGCAGCGTGTTGTGGTCGACTTTTGAACATATAAAATTCATTATTTCCAAAATTTTAAAACATGAAAGTTGTTCATTAAGGTGTTGTGTACATCCTGTAATAATTTCGGACCAATTGGCTTTGAAATGAATTTTTAATCGGCGTCGCACTTAACTGTGTCGGAATTAGTCTTTTGGACAGAAATCATCTTTTGCAAAGAACTCAAAATTTGACTCACTTCGAAACCTTATTTCCCAAAACTTAAAACATGAAAGTTGTTCGTATGTGTGTTTTTGAGCTACTGTGTAAATTTCAGAATTTTTGGTTTAAAAATGAATTTTTAATTAAGAAAGGCGTAAACTGCGTCGAATTGGATTTTTCGAACTTGAGAAAACTCGAACTATGAAACGCGATATCGAATATTTTGGTAACATTGAAATATGAAATTTCGAAAAATCCCGTTCACTAGGCTGAGCCGATCTTCATGCTATCATTATCTTTGAGACTGCCTCGTTAGTGGTCTCCTTACTATCTGAGATTGCCTCGTTAGTGATCTCGCGCGCTGTGTTATTTGGATCGCCTCGTTAGTGGTCCTACTATCTTTGAGACTGCCTCGTTAATGGTCTCTCGTTTATTTGGACTGCCTCGTTAGTGGTCCTACGTTTGAGATTGTCTCGTTAGTGATCTCCCCGGTATGGTGTCCTCTTCTTAGTTTACGGGATAAAATATAAAAGACTTGTGTGAGTGTTTAATTATGCTTAAGTCTTATTTATCATGTTTTTAAATTATGCATCTAAATTGCATTCTTAAATTTGCTTTTAAATTACGCTTTTAAATTAAGTCTTTTAATTATGTATTCTCGTCTTGAATGGATTAATCAAGTTCTTCCGCTGCGAGTAAATTATGATGTTTAAATTAATGCATGAAAAGTGTAATCTTTAGTTAAAACGCATGTAACCCCATAAATTGTTTAGTTAGGGATTAACTTACTCGGTATATTTTTATACTGATAAACCGTTGTCATTTTTCTTTTACAGAGTATGTCGAGTGACGCATGTACATGCACTTGGGGGGAAACATTTATGAACATTTTTAATTCTGCATCGTACTACTGTTTTACCGGGAATGTTAAACCCGAGGTTTGGCCGTGATTACTTTTCCGCTGCATTTACTCTATTTCGCGCATGATGATTATTACTTCCGTATTTTGAATTAAGTATTATTAATTTCCGGACTAAATGTTGAAATGTTTTTAAATCTTTTACATACCCATAAACCATGCCGGTGAGGACGCACCTCGTCAGGGAGGCCCCAGGGTCTCGGGCCCCGCTGCTCCTCGTCCTCCTCTGACTCGCTCTCATCAAAATCAGGCATCGCCGGAGCGGCAGTGCTAGGGCCAGCCTCATCACGCTGAGTAACCCGTCTCCTGGTCCTCGGAGGGCACATGAGAGACGCCAAAACAACCCACAAGAAGAGCAACATCCTGCAAATCATCCAATACCAATTATAAGACTAAATTCCACACAAAACTCAAGCAGAAACACGTAAGGAACATCAATATAGATTTCCAACATGAGTATTTCATAGGAACACCAAATTCTATCGTTTGCTAAGACCAACCAGAAGGTAATCTAGACAAAGGATATGCTCAAGCTAATTCCAAAACCTTTGTGGCATTTCGTCGAACACATTATGTGCGTAATAAACCAAAACCTAAGTTACAAACAAACACACGGAAGTTGCCCACAAAACAAAACAATCGCTCAAATAACAACACATCATTTCCTTACGGCACCAAACAACAAAGAAATGAGCTAATAATCACACCCCAATAACAACCAAAAATCAAAAACTTCTTAGTCTTCCTAAATATTTAAATCCAACAAGAATTTGCCAAAAACATAAACACATGGTGGCACAAATACAAGCAAGGCAACAAGAGTAACATCAACTATCATATATACTTGCTAAATTGCACAAATCAAACCTAAAAATAACAAACACCCAATTTTTGTACATAAACCCTAGTTCCTAAATCCATTCACAAATCAAATGTAACACCCCGGATTTGATAACCCAGGCCGGGATGCCACCGCCACACCTCCCTAGCGAAACACGGATTCTCCGAGCTTGCTAAAGAGATGCAAGGCTATCGGTATTGCAAAAAGGTTTAAAAACAAGTCCGGAATTTATTTAAAAATAATAATAATAATGACAATTCATCCACACATAGCAAAACCGGAAAGTAAAATATCGCAGCGAAAATGTAAAGGGGCCGACATGGCCAAAACTCGGGTTATACAGGCCCGATATGCAAGTGTCAATAAAAGCGATAAAAATAAAGTTTTAAAGTATTTCTTCCCCAATGCATATGCTCATGCATTATCTCCATACTCTGAAAAGAAAAGAGGAAACAACAATTTTATCAGTATATAAAATACTGAGTAAGTCGATCCTAACATAGCAATAAAGGGATTTAATTAGATAATTAAAATTTCACTCCTAAACATGCATTTACAAATTTAAAGGAAATAATGTTTTAATTGTGTACTCGAACATGCATTTAATTCGCAATAACAATTTAGTCATGATATGAAATTTAAAGACATAATTTAAATGCATAATTTAAAGACATGCATGAATAAATAAATACTTAAAAATATTAAATCTTTTATTTCCCCGTTACGTAACCATTTCTCAATATTTTGTATAGCCGGTGATCCGGCGGCCGCAGCCGTGTCGTAAGTATCTTGTATAGCCGGTGATCCGGCGGCCGCAGCCGTATCTGCCATACCCAGTAACACTCCGGAGCCTCGAGAAATCCATACGGCAATCCCGAGAGAGTAGGCCATGTATCTCCCGCCGATTGGCGTAATATCTCATCTAAATTCTCTCGTCCATTATAGGCCCGAAGAGAAAGGCTAGAGGGGCACCCTGCAGAGCACTCACCCTCCACCAAAGTATCTCATGTATCGTTTCAATTTAATGTATCGGGGTTTTTCAAAAGTATAGATGTATCGTATTTCAAGTCTTTGATCGTTTGTTACGAAATTTCAAAATCTCTCGATTTAAAAGTCTCTTGGCGTCACAGTTTACGCCTTTTTAATTTAAAAATTCATCTCGAGTCCGAAAAATCTGAAATTTTCACAGTATATCAAGAACATCATAACGAACAACTTTCATGTTTTAACGTTTTCGAAATAAGTTGAGGAAACATGTCAAAAATCGAGTTTATTACGCAAGCAGAATTCTGTCCGGACTCAGGTTTGACACAGTTCAAAGTTTCGACTTTTTAATGTATCAAATGGACTTCAAGAATTCTGAAATTTTATATGCACCTACTAGACATGATTACCTACAACTTTCATTTAGATTGCAAAGATCAAATCGGACTAGAAATTATAGAAACATGCTCATCAAGTTCGAATATGATTACTGTCAGTTTTCGAAAAAGTCCTACTAAAACAGTTTATGTCCGGTGCGATTTGAAATAGCAAACGTTAACGAAAATGTCTAAAATTTTCACACGACCTAGATTTATGTGTTAGGATTAAAGTCTAGTTTTGAGTTTCTCGGATTGAATCCTTGAAATATGAGTTTTAGGCCGATTTCAGAAACTGTGCGTGTTGGGGTTTTTAATTTCGGTTTTTACGTTTCGTTATGTTACGACTACTTCGGACGCCCCTAAACCACCCATATTGATATGGAAGGCTCAACTTACTGTGATTGTGTTCTTGAGTCGTCATAGGGTCACTCGGCTCATCCAAAAATCCTACGAACGGATCTACGAAACGCAAAGTTCCCGACTTTGGCCACGAACGTATTTGCAATCAACGATTCAGGAGTTAGATTGGGGATTTGAAAGGAAAAACGAGATTGAGAATCTAATATACTTCTTACCAATGATCTAAGGACTGTGATCCTTGATCTACACGTTCCTACGGCCGTCGATGGTTGTCGGAAAGTCGCCAGAAGTTCGTCGGAAGTTCGTCGGATGAGTGTTTTGGCTTTGGAGAGTTTGAGAGTGAATGGGGAGGGTTTTGGAGGCTGCAAATGGAGTGGGAGACAACCCTCCCACGACCTATACTCCTTCCCCCGTTCAAAATCCACTTTCCATAGTCGGGGGGTCGGATTATGGCAAGAAATCGCCGAAAACGCATAACTTGCACAAATCTGGGGGTTCACGCGGGGTTGGCGCGCCAAATGGCCAAACCCCGCCCGGCCAGTGCGCGGTTCCCGCCTAGACTGCGGTCCGGGCGGGTCCGTGCGATCCGATCCGTCGGGTCTTTTCCTCCTCTCTTTCGGACTTCTATCCTTCCACGTTTTCGCGCTCGATTTTCCGGGTCATTTTCGGATTATGCTTCTCATCATAAATTTATTCCGTCTCAATTCGATTTCATACTTGAAATCTTAAGACCGTCGGTTTCGGTCCGTCGGGTTCTAAATCGTCGTCTTTTGATTTCCGTGCATTTCCGATTTTACGGGTTCTCGGAACGAGACTTCCTTTCCTATTGGATTAATTCCTATTTTTATATTCTAAAATTTACGGGTATTACATCAAGTCGTTCAAAGCATAAAAATTGAAATTGATAACTAAAAGTAGTAGGTGCATACCTTACAAATCAAAATCGAAGCCGGCACCGGGAAAAGTTGGGAACAAGAGGGCGAATTTGACAGAAAATGTGAAGTGGTCTCGAATGGGAAATGGGGGAAGTGGCTCGCGCGGAGCGCGAGCCCTATTTTCTCGAACTGATGCACCCCCGCGGTCGCCGCGCGGTCGCCGCGCGCTGGGGTTTCATACCGCGCGGGTCACGGAGGAAGTTTTATTTTTTTTTTCGATTTTGCTTAATCTCTTATACTTTACACCACTCATTTAACCCGAGCATACATTGATAATGAGGTACGACGACATGGGGTATCAGCCGACATCATTCCCGACAAAGGCAGTAGAATTGCCTCGCATCTTTTTTTTTTCAAGGCTACAGAAACCCTCGGGACGAAAATACATAGGACCATATGAAATCCTGGAAAGAGTGGAAAATCTCGCATATCGGCTAGCGTTGCCACCACAATTTGCTCGTGTTCACAATGTATTCCACGTCTCCCAATTGAAGAAGTATGTGCACGATCCGACCCATGTGCTCCAACCGGAAGAAATTGAGTTTGAGGATGACTTGAGTTACGAGGAAGTTCCGATACGAGTACTTGACACGAAGGAGAGAGTAATGAGGAATAAGACCGTGAGAATGGTCAAGGTCCTTTGGTCCAACCACGAGACGGAGACGGCAACATGGGAATTGGAAGCCGACATGAAACAACGTTACCCTACCCTCTTCCAAGATGAACCGGCCACAGTTATGGGGGCATAACTGTATTCTTAAGGGGGGAAGGATGTAACACCCGAGAAAAACAAATTCAAATTATTTTGAACTACGTCATGACTTGATCCCTTCACAGGGTACGTAGGCAGCTTGCAACTAAATTCTAAGTTCAGTCACAAATTAAATCACAAAATAAATCACGAGATCAATCACAAAAACGCTAGGAGGAATTGGAGCTAATTTAACTCGACTAATTATGGCATGGAAATGTTCAAGCGTTAAGCCCGAACTCGTAGCAAATTTAAGGTAAAGATTTCGAACCGGAAACGACCCGAAGAGTCGAGCTAACACGTAGAGGGTAGAAAACCGATAGAGAAAAGAAGAAAAGACCCGACGGACCACGCGGACCGCCGAACCGGCCGGTCCGGCCGGCACGCGCTCGCAGCGCGCCGCCGCGCGGCCACCGCGCGGAAGGAGGATACGCGTCCCAGGACTGGTCGCGCGTGCTCCGCGCGGACAAAGCTCTATGTGCGCGCCACCACCGCGCCAGAGGTGCAGGAGGTGTAAACTTTCCTTCCATGGCGATTTTCTTGCTAAAAATTCCAACCTCTATCGGTGGCAAGCCGATCACAGCATTAGGGAAGGGTATAAGCTCGGTTTTGGGCGCCCCCTACCCCTCATTTTCAGAAAACAAACCCTAGACACTCCCATCCTTCCTCTCCAAGTCAAAACTCCTTCGACTTCACTTTCCGGCGAGTATTCCGGCAACGACGAGGCAAACGGGACGGAGCCTTTGCTTCCTAGACCTTTGGTAAGTCATGGTATAGTGTTTAGTTCTTCCATAAACCTTAAAAACTCGAAATCTAACATCCTTTCTTCTACTACGATTTCACGTCGGGGGACGAACAAAAAGCGATTGGAGAAGTTGACCGTTCGTCGCGACCTTAGGACATCCGGAAACCCCTTCCGACGACCCTACTCTCTAACTAAGTAAGTTAAGACCTTACCCTTCAATTTTTGTGGTTTATTGTCGTTTAAAACTCAAGATCTAGACATGTAACAAAAATCGGTTTTCAAAAACCCTATTTTCGTCCAATTTTATAAACTCGCCTAAAACTCGACCGTCGAGAATTCAAACCAAAAACTTTTCAACATAGATTTTGTTTATAAGACTCTAATCTACCTTGTGTCAAAATTTCAGCCATTGACATCAAGATTTGCTATCCCAAATCGCACCGTAAAGTTTATGTGACAAAACCGAACGTTTGAATTCTGGACAGATTTATTGACTCGACTTGATGCATATTTTTCACCCCTTTTTAGATCGATTCAACTTTGCATTTCAAAAAAAAAAGTTGTAGATAATTGTGTCTAAATTATGAATATAAACTTTCATGAATTTTGGAGTTCATTTGATATGTCAAACGGACGATTTTTAGAAACTGTTCTAAACTAACTTTGGAGTCCGCGCGTATGCAGCGTGTTGTGGTCGACTTATGAACATCAAAAATTTATTATTTCCAAAATCTTAAAACATGAAAGTTGTTCATTAAGGTGTTGTGTACATCCTGTAAAAATTTCGGACCAATTGGCTTTGAAATGAATTTTTAATCGGTGTCGCACGTAACTGTGTCGGAATTAGTCTTTTGGACAGAAATCATCTTTTGCAAAGAACTCAAAATTTGACTCACTTCGAAACCTTATTTCCAAAAACTTAAAACATGAAAGTTGTTTGTATGTGTGTTTTTGAGCTACTGTGTAAATTTCAGAATTTTTGGTTTAAAAATGAATTTTTAATTAAGAAAGGCCTAAACTGCGTCGAATCGGATTTTTCGAACTTGAGAAAACTCGAACTATGAAACGCGATATCGAATATTTTGGTAACATTGAAATACGAACTTTCAAAAAATCCCGTTCACTAGGCGGAGCCGATCTTCATGCTATCATTATCTTTGAGACTGCCTCGTTAGTGGTCTCCTTACTATCTGAGATTGCCTCGTTAGTGATCTCGCGCGCTGTGTTATTTGGATCGCCTCGTTAGTGGTCCTACTATCTTTGAGACTGCCTCGTTAGTGGTCTCCCATTTATTTGGACTGCCTCGTTAGTGGTCCTACGTTTGAGATTGCCTCGTTAGTGATCTCCCTGGTATGGTGTCCTCTTCTTAGTTTGCGGGATAAAATATAAAAGACTTGTGTGAGTGTTTAATTATGCTTAAGTCTTATTTACCATGTTTTCAAATTATGCATCTAAATTGCGTTCTTAAATTTGCTTTTAAATTACGCTTTTAAATTAAGTCTTTTAATTATGTATTCTCGTCTTGAATGGATTAATCAAGTTCTTCCGCTGCGAGTAAATTATGATGTTTAAATTAATGCATGAAAAGTGTAATCTTTAGTTAAAATGCATGTAACCCCATAAATTGTTTAGTTAGGGATTAACTTACTCGGTATATTTTTATACTGATAAACCGTTGTCATTTTTCTTTTACAGAGTATGTCGAGTGACGCATGTACATGCACTTGGGGGGAAACATTTATGAACATTTTTAATTCTGCATCGTACTACTGTTTTACCGGGAATGTTAAACCCGAGGTTTGGCCGTGATTACTTTTCCGCTGCATTTACTCTATTTCGCGCATGATGATTATTACTTCCGTATTTTGAATTAAGTATTATTAATTTCCGGACTAAATGTTGAAATGTTTTTAAATCTTTTACGTACCCATAAACCTTGCATTTCCTGAGTGAGCTCGTAAAGCCGTGTCTTGCTAGGGAGATGTGGCGGTGACATCCCGGCCTGGGTTATCAAATCCAGGGTGTTACATCTTTTGCTTGCGCTAGATGGCTAGTCAAGATATAATGAACTTGATGATCAAAATGATGAACGTTCACCTTGATTCTCAACAAACCATAGAACAAATTAAACATCGTATGGCTCACTTAGAGGCAAATCTGCACCACATGGGCAACTTAAGAAATGCGGATCACTACCGCATAAACCAACTCGAACGCCAAGTCCAAACCCTCACTACGCAAAACCTAATCCTGAAGGAACACATCGATGCTCATGGACAAGACTTGAATACTATCTTTGACGATCTACTGCCGCCAAGTTCGGAGGAGGAAGACCCGGAGGAGGATCCCGCTACCCCACCGGAGGACGTCTTGAGACACTAGGGATTCTATTTATAGTAGACACTATTTTGCTAGGAAAATATTTCTACTTTTGTATACCTTCCTGCTTGTACTAAAATTTCGTTTAAGGAAATAAAATGCCCGATTTATTTTTAATAAATCAAAAAAAAATTAAAATATGGACAGATCTGTCCGACGAAAAAAATCGAAATAAAATAAAATAAAATAAAACCCAGAAGCATACGACGCTTCTTAGTTCGATCGAGCACCACGTGCGAAATTACAAAACCCATACACATTTATAGAAATTGTTTAGACTATATGCTAATTTCGCAAGTCCTAATCCACCCTATTTGTACCTGAATGGCACCCAGAGGAAGAGGAAGAACTCAAACCGCTCCCAAAACCACGACTGAAACACCTCCGAATGTCACGGAACCGGCTCAACCTGTAGAGGAACAACCCCAAGGTGCGCAGGACGCCCCCGCACCGAACAATGTGGGTGATCGTCTTCGGACGATAGAAGAGGTTTTGGTTGCGCTAGGGAACGCGCAAGTCAATCAAGGGCAGGCTGCGGCGGTACCTCCGCCACAGGCTCGCCCTAACTACTTGGCAATGGTGAATCCTTACCAGCCGCCCCACTACGCTGGTGAGGATGATCCAGCTAAACTGGAGGAGTGGATCCGAACCTTCGACAAGCTGCTGGGAGCAGTCAAATGTCCGGAAGGAGAGAGAGTGCACGTCGCTTTGTACTACTTGGGAGGCGAAGCGGAGGACTGGTGGCAGGCGACTCAAGCCAAGCTGACTGAAGATGACGAGCCCTACTCCTGGGGTGAAATGATGGAACTACTCAGGGATCGATTCTATCCCTTGAGTACTAAATCGGCGATGTATGAGGAATTCCTGTCGCTGAAGCAAGGAGGTCATACCGTGCAAGAGTACTACACTCGATTCAGGGAGCTGGTGAGGTTCGCACCAAGACTCGTACCTATGGATGTGGAGAAAGCTCAAAAGTTAGAGATGGGACTGAACATGTCTGTTCGCGAGGTGATCGCGGGGGTACACTACCCAGATTTGCAAGCCGTGTACGACCGCGCTGTGGCAGTAGCGCGTGTGCAACAACTGAAGAGAAGGGTGAGTGGGGAGTCCAGCAGGGGTCCCCAAGACAAGAGAAACCGGGACTCGAGAAACGAGAACAACACGGGAAGGAACGAACAGCGGAGAGGGTCGAATAGGCTACAACAAACCAACAATGGGAGGAGGTTTAACCAAGATGAACCGGTACCACCCTGCCCAAGATGTGGACGACCCCATCTGGCGAGGGGATGCCCTCAACAGGGCGCCTGCTTCCGATGTGGTCGAATGGGTCACATTCGTCGGGATTGCCGAACGAGGATGGAGAACATAACAAAGAGGGAAGATTTGGTCATGGGGCCGGAATAGCCTCAGAACCAAAATGGGCGGAATGGAAATAACCAGGGGTATAGACCCCCTCAGACAATTTAGGCCGCCGAATCAAAACCAGAACCAACGACCTCCGCCACCGCAGAATCAAAACCAACAGCAAAATCAGCAGCAGAATGCGAATCAACAGGGTAACCAAGGATGCCCTATGGGGAGGCTCAATGTGGTTAACCAAGCGGACGTGCCTGCACAAGGAGAAGTGATGGCAGGTACATTTCATGTTTTGAATACACCCCTTAGAGTTCTATTTGATTCTAGAGCTAGTTGCTGAATCATAGCATCAAGGATAGTGCCTGAGTTAGATCTACCTAAGTGTGAGAGAATTGGCTTAGGAATTCAATTGCCTTCTGGAGAAGTAGTATCTTGCTCTAAACGATATAACGGAATTCCTATAGTGATAAAGAACGTAGAATTCTTCGCGAACTTAGTAGAATTTAACTTAAGAGACTTTGACATCATACTGGGGATGGATTGGTTATCCCAGTATAAGGCGGTGATCGAATGCCAAAAGCAAAAGATCACCTTGTCAAAAAGTAGGGGAAAGAGAGTTATTTTTTACTCTCAGCCACCTAAGAAGAGCAACAAAATCGTTAGTGCACTTAAACTAAGTAACTTGATGCGTAAGGGGTATGAGCTATATGCGTGCTACGTGCACAACCTTGAGGCGGAAGAGAACAAGGTTGACAGCATACCAGTGGTAAGAGAATACCCGGATGTGTTTCTTGAAGACATCCCGGGAATGCCACCTGAGAGGGATCTTGAGTTTACTATAGATCTCATCCCGGGCACAGAGCCTGTCTCAAAAGCTCCGTACCGGATGGCGCCATTGGAAATGAAGGAGTTAAAGGACCAACTCGAGGAGCTGTTAGGAAAAGGGTACATAAGGCCGAGTACTTCCCCCTGGGGAGCACCGGTTTTATTTGTTAAGAAGAAAGACGGAGGATTACGTCTTTGCATAGACTATCGAGGGTTAAACCAAGTAACTATCAAAAATAAATACCCACTGCCGAGAATTGAGGATCTATTTGATCAACTGAAGGGAGCTTCAGTATTCTCGAAGATCGACTTACGATCTGGGTATCACCAGTTGAGGATTCCGAAAAGGACATCCCGAAGACGGCGTTTTGAACTCGATATGGCCACTACGAGTTCACAGTGTTATCCTTTGGGTTAACAAATGCTCCAGCCATGTTCATGAACCTCATGAACAATGTATTTCGAGAGCTGTTATATCAGTGTGTAGTGGTGTTCATTGATGACATCCTGATCTACTCGAAAAGCGAGGAGGAGCATGCCCAGCACTTGCACCAGGTGTTAGGGACCTTGCGGAAGAATCAGCTATACGGAAAATTGTCCAAAATGCGATTTCTGTTGAAGGAGGTAGCATTTCTAGGACATATAGTATCCGCTGATGGAGTTTCAGTGGATCCGGCAAAAGTCTCTGCCGTAACTGAATGGGCAACTCTAGAGAGCCAAACTGAGATAAGGAGTTTCCTTGGATTAGCCGGGTATTATAGACGGTTCGTGAAGGATTTTTCAAAAATCGCACGACCTTTGACCCAGCTACTGAAGAAGGGAGTAAAATACGTGTAAACAGAGGCGTATGAGTTTGCATTTCAAGAGCTGAAGAAACGACTCACAACCACATCCGTATTGACACTACCATCAGAGAATGGTGACTTCGAAGTATACAGCGATGCTTCGAAGGAAGGTTTAGGTTGTGTCTTGATGCAAGACTCGAGGGTCGTTGCATATGCATCACGTCAACTAAAACCTCATGAGGAGAATTATCTGACACATGACCTGGAGTTGGCAGTGGTCGTTTTCGCTCTAAAGATATGGAGACATTATCTTTACGGGCGAAAGTGTCGAATGTTCACCGACCACAAGAGCTTGAAGTATATATTCACTCAGAAGGAGTTGAATTTGAGACAACGAAGGTGGTTGGAACTTATTAAGGACTACGATTTGGAGATAGCCTACCATGAGGGGAAGACGAATGTGGTAGTTGATGCCTTAAGCCGGAAAACCCAACACGTGACGATCTCGTTGGTAATTCCACCGGCATTGTACATGGATTTAGCGCGGTTGGACGTGGAACTTGTGCATCCTGGCACAGTGAGTGAAACGATCAACGCAATGGTCGTAGAAACCCCAATATTGGACGAGATTAGGCTCGCCCAACCGGGCGATGCAAAGTTGGAAAAGATAAAGGGGTATATTACCGAAGGAAAGGCAATAGGATTTGTTATCCACGAAGATGGAAGCATTCGCTTCAAAGGGAGATGGTGAGTGCCCCATAAATGTGCCGAGTTGAAGCGAAGGTTGATGGAGGAAGGGCACAACACGCCATACTCAGTGCATCCCGGAGGCGACAAGCTTTACAAAGATCTAAAGAAGATCTATTGGTGGCCGGGAATGAAAAAGGAAGTGGCAGACTTCGTGGCGAAATGTCTCGCCTGCCAAAAGGTTAAGGCAGTGAGACATAAACCCTTAGGACTGATGCAACCACTATAGATTCCAAGTTGGAAGTGGGATAGCATCTCAATGGATTTTGTCTCGGGATTACCCCGATCACCTAAAGGCATGAACAAGATTTGGGAGATTGTGAATAGGCTAACGAAGACATCCATATTTATCCCGATGAAGGACACGTGGACTATGGACCAATTGGCCCAAGCCTACGTTGATAATGTGGTACGACGACATGGAGTACCACATGACATCATTTCCGATAGAGACAGTAGATTTGTCTCTCACTTTTGGACGGAGTTACAAAAAGCTCTCGGTACTCAAATCAAAATGAGCACCGCATTCCACCCAATGACGGATGGACAAACCGAGAGAACGATCCAAACACTAGAAGACATGATGAGAGCATGCGTGTTGGAATTTAAGGGAAATTGGGAATCCCATTTACCCCTAATCGAATTTTCTTATAATAATAGCTACCATACTAGCATTGGCATGGCACCATTCGAGGCGTTGTATGGACGAAGGTGCCGAAGCCCGTTGCGCTGGGAAGAAAACGATAAGTCGGTAGTAGTGGGACCACAACTTATCGAAGACATGGCTCAACAAATCAAGGTGATTCAAAGAAAAATGAGAGCCGCTCAAGACCGTCATAAGAGTTACGCTGACGTGAGATGATGAGACCTAGAATTTCAAGTGGGAGATAGGGTCATGCTAAAGATATCACCCATGAAGGGGGTGATGCGCTTTGGAAAACGTGGAAAGTTGAGTCCTCGATACATAGGACCTTACGAAATTCTAGAACGAGTCGGAATTTTGGCCTACCGACTGGCTTTACCGCCACAATTAGATCGA
Organism: Hygrophila difformis; assembly: GCA_030278955.1. Lineage (NCBI taxonomy): Eukaryota > Viridiplantae > Streptophyta > Magnoliopsida > Lamiales > Acanthaceae > Hygrophila > Hygrophila difformis. The sequence continues at coordinate 26,715,561 of JAOANR010000006.1, read as the reverse complement.
GTTCATAATGTTTTCCATGTCTCACAACTAAAGAAGTATGTGCCGGACCCGACACATGTACTTCAACCGGAAGCAATCGAACTCGATGAGGATCTGACTTATGAAGAAGTCCCAGTGCGAATTCTGGACACTAAGGAGCGAGTAATGAGGAACAAAACCGTCAAAATGATCAAGGTTCTTTGGTCGAACCAGAAAGTGAGACGGCAACTTGGGAGGTAGAATCCGACATGAGAGAACGCCACCCGACACTGTTCCAAACCGACACCGACACAGTTATGGGGACATAACTACAATCTTAAGGGGGAGAGGATGTCATACCATGTATTTTTCGTGCATTTTTGTAAACAAACAAACAAATTCGAATTGTTGTGAACTACATTATGGCTTGATCCCTTCACAGGGTACGTAGGCAGCTTAGAAGTTTTAATTCTAAGTTCAGTCACAAAATAATAAAACAAACAAAAGACCTTAGCACGAGAAGAGCCGAAACACAACTTCGAGGACGAAGTTGATTCTTAAGGAGGGTAGACTGTAATACCCGAGAATTTTGCAACATAAAATAAATAATTAAATAAATAAACAATAAATAAATAAATAATAAATAAATACACTAAATAAAAAGATAAGGAAATGGGAAATGAAAATTAACTTTTTTTTTTTTTAGAACCATAAAAGATATATATATATATATATATATATAATATGTGCATCAATTATGCAAAAATAGATTAACATGGTCTCAGCAAGGGAAGCGTCCGGTCCTATGCATGTGGTCCAAGGTTCCTGGCAGCCCCAACCTGGATACAGCCTCATGACCAGCCCGAAACCCATTGCCGTATACAGCAGATGAATCCGTAGCAATCTGTTCCTTGTAAAACTCGCCAAGTTTTCGCTCAAATGAAGATCCCGAGCCTTGATTTGATGAGGTTGTTGCGGAATTGGACATGGATTCCATCTGGGATTCCAGCCATAGACAGGCCATAACTTGACATATCCCCTCTTCGACATCTTGGTTCAGATTTTGAAAACTGTTGAGTCGCAGCCAAGCGTGCATCATTTCATGGGCTAATATGATTCCAGTCAGTAACCTTGGTAGACCGTATACCAAATAAGGAATTAACTTAAAAAGGAATTAAAAGAATTTGATTCCAAATAAGGAATTAAAAGAATTAACCTTGGAAATAAGGAATTAACTTAAAAAGGAATTTTATGAATTTGATTAAATAAAAAGAATTAAATAAGGAATTAAAAGAATTAAAAGAATTAACCTTGGAAATAAGTTAAATTTTCATAAAAGAATTAACCTAAAAGAATTTGAAAAAGGAATTCTTTTTGATTAAATAAGAAATTAAAAGAATTAACCTTGGAAATGAAAATTAACTTAAAAAGGAATTAAAAGAATTTGATTAAATAAAAAGAATTAAATAAAGGTAAATAAATTGTTACACGACACCCATGGACTCGAAAACTCGAGTCCAAACATAAATTTATTAAAAGAATTAACCTTGGAAATGAAAATTAACTTATTTCAAATTCCTTTTTAAGTTAAAAGAATTCTTTTTATTTAATCAAATAAGGAATTAAAAGAATTAACCTTGGAATTAAAAGAATTAACCTTGGAAATGAAAATTAACTTAAAAAGGAATTAAAAGAATTTGATTAAATAAAAAGAATTAAATAAAGGTAAATAAATTATTACACGACACCCATGGACTCGAAAACTCGAGTCCAAACATAAATTTAGATCCGAGGGAAATGACGATATGGGGTTCCTATTCCGTAAACCCGAAGATACCCCGGAAATCGGAATCCGGGAGCATAGAGGGATAGAAGTCCGAAAAAGAGGAGGAAAGGTACGACCGATCGCACGACCCGCCCGGACTGAAGTCCAGGCGGGGGCCGCGCGGTGGCCGCGCGGTGAAAGGGAAAACGGCGCGCCACGACCGCGCCACACGACAGATTCGCCGGTTGCGAGATTCACTCGCCCGAATCCGGATTTTCCGACTTCGGTTGAACACCTTTCGGCTCAAGACTCCCCAAGGCCGACCTTGGACGTCCCTAGGTCGTGCCTAACTATAAATAACACCTCTTGGAAGCCCCGAACACTTTTCAAAACCCTACGATACTCTCTATACACAAAACCCTAGATCCGGAAGTCATCGGAGGCACCAAAACCAAGCCGGAGACTGTTTGGACGAATTCGGGAGATCTCCAACGTCGTGATAAGTCTGATCCATTCATCCATCTCGTTTTTAATTCAAAAACGAAACCCTAACTCTCTTCTTTTCTTCTCTACACTCCGAATTGGATCTAGAACGAAGAACCCGACGAACGGAGAGGATAAACGGTGGACTGGAAGCCACGCCTCCGAAATCGACGATCCCGGACGACTACGTATCTGTAAGTTGACACTTACATGGTTTTGGGAGTAATTAAAACACGTAAAACTAAAAGCTTAATCGAAACTTTCGAAAATCTGTCAACATGTGATTTCTACCGGCGCAGCAGTTTTGTCTAATTTTTCTGAACCCTTAAAATCTTCAAACGAAAAAACTTAATACACAAAAAACGTTCCTAAGGCTTAGATCTATCTCCTGTAAAAGTTTCAGAATTTTTCGTGATGATTTGTTATATGGAATCCACCCGAAACCGAACTGCTTAAATTTGAATTTTGAATTTCTTGACAGAACTTAGGTCTGAATTTGATGACATTTTTGACTAGGGTTCTAGGCCGATTTAGATCTTTAGCCGAACATGAAAGTTGTAGTAAAATGTCTTAAGAAGGTCTCTGTAAAATTTCATTAAGTTTGGAGTTGATTTGCTATAGTAGATCTTGATAATCTTGAACTGTTGTACACGAAATTCGGACAGATTAATGATATGACGAAAATTGATGTTTTTGACCTGTTTCAGTATCTCGGATTGAAAAAGTTAAAACACAAAAGTTGTTCATCTCGATGTTTCCGAGTCAATGGTAAATTTTCAGAATTTTTGGACTTAAATCGGATTTTAAATTAACTTTAGAGTAAACAGCGGTTTACCAGGTCAAATCTTGAAATCTTGTTGAAACGATGGAATTAGCCTTTAGGGTTGAAACGAGTCGAAATCTTTTCTTAAATAAATTTAGTGAAATCAGAATTTTTGAAATAAATCCCCTTACAAACTTGATAAATTAAAATTAGGGGTGAGTGCTCTGCAGGGTGCCCCCTAACTGCTTCACTTCGTGCCTTTATGGACGATGGTGACCCCGCGCGAAAATTTGAGATATGATATTGCCAAAACGGCATGAGATATATGGCCTACACTCTCGTGAATATCCACATGGGTTTCCCGAGGCTCCGGAGTGGTACTGGGTATGACAGATACGGCTGCGGCCGCCGGTTTCCGGCTAAACTTGTTGAGATCGCGATGAAATCGTGAAACACTTGAAATTACTAAATCGGGGATGTAATGGGGAATTAAAATTTAAATGGGATTATTTATAGTTGTCGTTTAAATTGTTAAATGCTTTGTTTAAATTAATTATGGCTTTCATTCTAAATTGTGCTAAATGTATTGTTGATTAATGCCATGAAATATTATGCAAATTGGTTAAATAATTAAATTGAATTATTTATGGTATTATCATGTTTTTATGTAAATATTAAATTAATGGCTTTTAAACCCTACGATCATGCATGTGTTAACTTATTCAGCAAGTTGTGCTGACCAAACCGTTTATTTTTCCTTTTTCCTTACAGAGTATGTGGAACAAACGTGAGCACGTTCATGCATGGGGAACTTATATTTTGCGAAACTTATTATTTTAAATTCTTGCATTAGACTATAGAATAAACAGGCCTGTTTAACCCGTGTTTTGACCATGGCGGTCTTATTTACATTTCCGCTGCAATATTATACTTAAATATTATTTCCGCTGCATTATCATATTATTATTTTCGAGACATTATGATTGTAGTGCAAGATCTTTTGCTTTTTTTGTCTTGTCATTGCAATATCGGAGCGCCTCCTTGTTCATTTCCATCAGAAGATCTAGATAGGAAGTCCGATATTTCTCTATCATTGCCCCCACTAAATCCTTCTGAATTCCCTCTAGGTATGACATATCCTGAGCGAAGTCATAATTCAGATAAGCTCCCGCTTCAGCTTTTGACATCAGTTGGAATTGTCTCTCATGTTTCTTTATCGGCTTCCAACTGCCCTTGTGAATGTCCACTATCAGTTGATCCCTCAGTACAACAATGTGTTCCGGAAATTCAGTTTCTTTCGAAGTTCTAAACTGCCCATACTTTCTGTGCGTGAAGACTGACTCAAACTCATCTTTCACCGGCAGTTCTACCCCTTTGTCTAGGAAGGACTTTGTAATGCTTGGGTTTCCCTTACCCCATACATAAATAAGATCCTTCCACTCCTACCTTGCATCTGTGATCATCTTCCTCATGGGGTTCAGCAGTGAGGTGTTGTTCGACTGCTCGAAGTTCTCAGCGCTTTTAAGGTGCTTGTGCAGGTTGTAGCTCAATTCACGATGCCTGATGCGGGCATGTTCGGTGATCCATCTTTGTTCCTCAGGCCCCCTCTTCTCAAACAGGTAGGGATTCCATTTGAACGGAAAGGCCTCGTGCATCATAATTGCTCCGCTGGCTAGAATTCTGATGATATCTATCTGTTTATCTGTGAAGGCCATTCTCACTTGCTGATCAATGATCTAATTAGGGATGATGATGTCGAAGTCTGCAAGCCCTCCATCTCGTGTTCCTCGCTCTACATGCCTACTCCAGATGGCCATGTGTTCTTTAAACTTACGCTGAATGCGCTCATGGTGCACCTTCGGGGCAGTTTTCGTGTCCTCTGGGGCGTGATCTGTCATTCGTTCCCAGAATTTCTTCAGGAAATGGTAGAAGTCCCTTTCGATAGACATCGCAACAATGGATCTGTCTTCCGGTGGTATATTCACATCCCATCCTGGAGCAAGTTCCAATTTTGCCTCAGTCGTATGGTCTAATGGCACTTCATACTCTGTTATGATTGCTTCTCTCGAGTTTTTCACTGCAGTTCTATCTGCAGATGCTTCCATTGCTGCTTCTTCGTATGTGCAATCAGGCAGCCCAATGCCTGATTGTATAAGTTTCTCATTCCTGAAAAATATTGGAAGTATTAAATTCAGACAAGTTTTTATATTTTTGATAAAAGGGATTCAAGTTAAAAATCAACATCCTCATATTTTGAGCTTTGCTTGAAATGTGATTTATTTGATTAATACTTAAATTTTATTACAATACATAAATACAGTATTTACAGACTGGAATTTAAAGCGACACTCAATTTTTATTAAAAGGTTAGGTCATTGGACCCAAAATATTTTTGATTTGGACTATTAAGTCCAAAAAAGCTAAAATGGCCATTGGACCAAGAATCTTTTTAATGGGCTATTGGGCCCAAAAGTTTGGTTTTCTCAATTTTTATTAAACAAGCTCGAGACACTTGTTGAAAGTGGAGTGAGATGGATGAATGGAATGGTATGCTCGGATTTGGAATGTGCAGTGGAGACGTGGCGAAGTGGATTTGCTATTTCCGGATTGTTTGGACTGTATTGGACAGTCAAGCACTCACCAAAAATTCGCAAACACTATTTTTAATTTTTAAAGGTTGACTTGGTTTTTTATTTAATGAAAAGTGGGATGTGAGAGGTCCCATTTTGGGTTTTTTAAAAAGGGATAGCAGTTATAGGTGACAAAAACACTGCTATTACTCACACTTTTAGTTCCATTGGGAACAAAAACACCCAAGTCAAAAATTATTCTACCAACTCTTTTTGTCTTTTTATGAAAAGGTGTTTTGAAAAAGGTTTTGCAGGGGTTTTGGTAGTGGCACAGAATTGCCACAACACAACAAACACCAACTTTTTCAGAATTGCAGCCACCAACATACAGTCATGCCCAAACAGGGAAATAACATTAAATGAACATCTTAGCATGCAAGGTACATGAACACAGAAGTAAGAAATCAACATAAACATGCTCTCCTCTTCAACAGAAACACAAGATCATTCACATATTATCATGCTTCAAAACCTCAGATTAACACAGACATGAAAAATCTAATCTGCTTAAAAAATTTCCAAGAGCAAAATAACCAATAACACAGTGATGTTTCAAACAAACACCCGAATGTTCATTGGTTCAACAAACTTGCAGATTTCAACAAGATTTAGCAAGATAGACACATCACCATTTTACTCATGCTAAAATTAGCAAGACACTAGGAAAATTCCCTAAGAATCCTAAAAGCTCAAAAATTTCAACAATGGTGAAAGTGCTCCCTGTCTCACCCTAATCATGCCACTGGTTCTCGACAAAGCCCTAGGTCTGAAAATTGGAAATGCCCAATAGAAATCAACCCTACTCCCTACTCCCTACTCCAAAATAGCCAAAACGTTAATACTTCCCCAGAACACACCCCGATCTGCAATCATGCTTCGGTCAACACCCAACTTCACAATCTAATGAAATACATCAAAATCGAACACATTGAACAAGTACTCGAACCAAACAGGGACCTATCTATACATTTTGTACAAACGGAGGCAGACATCCCAAAAATCGCAGAAACAGGGGGTGCGAAAATCGAATGAAGAACTGCTTACCATGGTTCGGCCTTGCTAGAAGATGCTGCCATCGTGATTTTTAAAAAATATGGATGGATTTTCGCCGGAATATGGACAGAGAGAGTGCGAGGAACACGTGGTGTTCGTCGGGAACGAGGGTTTCGAGTTCGAGAGGAAATTCGAAAAAAAATTGCTAAGTATGGAAGAGTATGGGGAAGAAGGGAGAGGAAGAGGTTTTAAAACTGATGGGCCCTAGTCGCGGAACCCTAGCCCGTGTCGCAGAACTGGGTTTCGCGACATTAGAGGAGTTGCGGGACCGGATGCTAGTCGCTAGGCTAGGTTCCACGACTGGGATGGGTATCAGGACAGGATACAAGGGAAAGTGGGTCCAGATGCAAGGGCCAGTCGTGAGACTTAGTCCCGCGACTGGGGGTGGTTTCACGACTGGGTGAAAGGATGAGAGAGGGCTAAGGGGCCAGTCGCTAGACTCAACCGCAGTCGTGAGACATAGTCTCGCGACTGGGTTTGTTGTCTTGCGACTGGGACAGAATGGGTTTAGGGACCCAATCGCTAGACTTGGTCCCAGTCGTGAAGTCTCACGACTGGACCTTTGCTTAACGACTGGGGCTCTGGACTGAGAGTTGGGGACTTCAGTCGCTAGACTACCGCTCAGTCGTGAGACATGGTCTCGCAAATGGTGCCTAGTTCCGCGACTGGGTTTTTGAATTTTCAAATTTTCATGGACTGGGCCTGAGTCCATTTTATTTGATTTGAATCTGAATAAATTCAGTCCAAATAAATTCAAAATACTGGGCTGGAAATTAAAATAATCCACTTGCATAATAATAGGTTGGATCAATTCCATTTATCTGTAAAATTTATTCCAGATTTTAAATTACTTTAAATTCTGAGAATATTTTCTTAAATTCATGGAATTAATTCAACCGGGAACCTGGTTTTCCGCGCTATTTTTCTGCTCCTCCTTTTTGGTGGTTCCGGAATTTCTGCAAGACAGATAAATTAATCATATTAGATTTCCTCCAAATATCAAGATCCTCACATTTAGAGTCTTAGTACTCTAAATGTTTAATTGATTTTTTGGATACCTTCTGATAAAATAAGTCAGTGCATATATACATAAAATGAAATTTTTATAATTTTAATATTGTTTTTATTGAGTGTAAGCCGGGTCTGCCACTGCTTGGCTCTCTTTTTCCGGATTGAACTGTCCGATGTATTCTTTCAGCCTGTGTCCATTCACTACCAGATCCCCTTTGTCAGTTTGGATCTTGACTGCACCGCTCTTAAATACTTCCAGCACTTCATACGGCCCTTCCCATCTGGATTTCAGCTTTCCGGGGAACAGCTTCAACCTAAAATTGAACAGTAGAACGTTTTGGCCAATAAAGAATTGCTTGGATGTTATCCTGCGATCGTGCAACTTCTGGATCCGCTCTTTATAAATCCGAGAGCTTTCATAAGCCTGCGCTCGTATTTCCTCAATTTCATTGAGGTCCAACTTGCCCTTGCTCTGAGCAACTTTCGGATCAAAATTAAGCGTTTTGACGGCCCAGTAAGCTTTATGCTCTAATTCTACGGGAAAATGACAGGATTTTTTTAAGACGAGTCTGTATAGAGACATCCCAATGGGAGTCTTATATGCTGTGCGATATGCCCATAAAGCATCATTGAGCTTACGTGCCCAATCCTACTAGTTCTCACGACAGTGGCTTCGAGTATATGTTTGATCGCGCTATTGGATACCTCGACTTGACCACTTGTCTGGGGATGATAAGGCGTGCCTATCTTATGGAGGATTCCAGTTTTAAGCATTAAGTTTTCAAAGGATTTATTAACAAAATGTGTTCCTCCGTCAGATATTATCACCCTAAGTATGCCAAATCGATTAAAAATGTTGTTCTTGATGAACTTGATGACTTGGTTACCATCATTGGTTGGTAATGCGACAGCCTCGACCCATTTGGACACGTAATCGACAGCTACCAAGATATACTGGTTTCCACCAGATGGTAGAAACGGTCCCACCAAAAATCGAAAATCTCAAGAGTGAGAATTCCTTTCTGGGGCATCTCATCCCTCTTGGAAATGTTTCCCAGTCTTTGGCACCTGTCGCAAGCTTTCACGAATGTCTTAAAATCCTCATAGATATGAGGCCAGTAAAATCCACACTCGAGGACTTTATGAGCCGTTCGAGTGGGACCGTGGTGACCTCCATACTGTGATTCATGGCATTTTCTGACAATCTGATAAGCTTCATGCTCAGTTACACATCGTCGGATTATAGAATAGGTGCAGTGCTTGAAGAGATGAGGATTTTCCCAGAAGTAGTTTGCTGCCACTTGGTGGAACCTTCTCCTTTGATAATCATTCGGAAATGGCGGGGTTATTCCGCATGCTAAAAAGTTAGCAATGTCGGAGAACCATGGACAAGCTTGATCGTGCAAATGCAGTTCGAACAGTTGTTCGTCTGGAAACTCTTCATTGACAGCTTTCTCATTTTTATCAGTTTCTAATCGAGATAAGTGGTCAGCAGCACCATTATCTCGACCTCCCCTATCTTCTATTACAATGTTAAACTCCTGCAGCAATAGCACCCACCTGATTAAATGAGGTTTTGTGTCTTACTTGATGAACAAGTATCTGAGTGCACTGTGGTCAGTGTATACTATAGTCTTTGTACCAATAAGATACTGTCTGAACTTGTCAAACGCAAAGACCACAGAATACATTTCGTTTTCGGTAGTGGTGTAGTTTATTTGGGCTTCATTCAAGGGGTGACTTGCATAATGAATTACGCAGTGTCTCCCATCCTTATGTTGCCCTAAAACTGCACTCACTGCAAGACCACTTACATCACACATTACCTCGAATGGTATTGACCAATCGGGTGGTTGCACAATTGGAGCAGAAGCTAACATCTTTTTGAGCGTGTCAAAGGCTTGGACACACGCTTCATTTATTACAAACAGGTTTTCTTTACAAAGAAGGTTAGTGAGCGGCTTGGCAATTTTAGAGAAATCCTTAATGAATCTCCGGTAAAAACCAGCATGCCCTAAGAAGCTCCAAACCGATTTTATTGAATTGGGGAGGGGGAGATTGGAAATGATGGAAACCTTGGCCGGATCGACCTCAATGCCTGCATGCGAGATGCCGTGACCTAACATTATCCCCTCAGTGACCATAAAATGGCACTTATCCCAGTTTAAAACCAAGTTAGTGTCCTCACATCTCTTTAAAATCTTAGCAAGATTGATCAAACAATCTTCAAACGTATCTCCATACACAGAGAAATCATCCATGAAGACTTCAATGCATTTTTCGATAAATTCAGAGAAAATTGACATCATGCATCTTTTAAAAATAGCAGGTGCATTGCAAAGACCAAATCGCATGCGCCTATAAGCAAAAGTGCCATAAGGGCAAGTGAAAGTAGTTTATTCATGGTCTTCACTCGAAATAACAATCTGATTATAACCCAAATATCCATCAAGAAAACAATAAAACTCTCTCCCTGCCAACCTCTCAAACATCTGATCAATAAAAGGCAATGGAAAATGGTCTTTTCGGGTGGCCTCATTCAGCTTCCGGTAGTCGATGCAAACTCGCCATCCGGTCACTGGCCTTGTTGCGACCTCTTCTCCTTGCTCGTTCTTCGTTATGCACATCCCCCCTCGTTTTGGCACGACCTGCACTGGGCTAACCCATTTGCTGTCAGAATTAGGATAGATGATACCAGCATCTAAGAGCTTGATAACTTCTTTCTTTTACCACTTCTTGCATAAGGGGGGTCAAACGCCTCCAGGGTTGACGGGAAGGTTTATACTCTTCTTCCATTAAAATCCTGTGCATGAAAATAGAAGGTCTTATTCTATTTATTTCAGAAATGGTCCAACATATTGCATGTACATATTTCTTAAGAACGACCACCAGAGCATTTTCCTGCTCTTGGGAGAGCTTAGCCGAAACAATCACATGTAATTTTTTATGTTCTGCGAGAAACACATACTTGAGATGATCCGGTAATGTTTTAAGTTCAAGCTCTGGTGGACATTCAATGGAAGGGAGCAGTTTGCGAGAAATGGATAGTGGGAGATCAGATTTACCTTCGGGATCCTGTGTCAGTACAGGGCCCACTTCCTCCACTTTGATGCCAACGTTTCCTTCTGTAGTGAAATCAGCGCCGTTGTACTCTTCAAGGTCCCCAGATTCGGGATCCTCGAATTGTACGGTGCTGCACTGTTCCTTTGGCTCAGCACCGGCAGGCTTCAGTACCTGCTTTGAGAGTTTGTCATTCAGCATCATTACATCATCGTATCCAGAGTCAAGTTCTCCCTCACTGTCCATCTCCTCTCCAGTAACTATTACAGAATCATCAAAAGAACAACAGGACCCATCGTGCGGGAATTTCTTCAGCCTCGCCATATCAAAGGTGATTTCCTTTCCATTTACCCGGAGCTTGATCTGCCCTGATTTTGCATCAATCAGGGCTCCCCTAGTTGCAAGGAATGGGCGTCCTAGAATCAGAGGCATATCAATGTCTTTGTCCATATCTAGAATTATGAAGTCCGCAGGAAACAAGGTCTGTCCTGTCTTGACGATAACGTCCTTCAATACTCCGATAGGCTTGGTGATAGACTGGTCTGCCAATTGTAATCGCATTTTAACCGGTTCAATTTGTCCCAAGTTGAGACGCTGTGCCATGGCGAGTGGCATCATATTAATGCTTGATCCAAGGTCGCACAGTCCTTTGCCAGCATTGTGCTTTCCAGTCTGAATCGGGAGTGTATAGCATCCTGGGTCCTCCTTCTTTTCTGGCATTTTACTTTGGATAATGGCGCTGCAGTTGCTGTTCAAGACCACTAATTCCTCCTGTTCGACCTTTCTTTTTCCTGAGATCATTTCTTTCAGAAATTTAGCATAGACAGGCATTTCAGAAATCATCTCAACCAGAGGAATATTAATCTCTACAGCTTTCAGTCTTTCCAGAAATTTGGCAAACTTTAAATCCTGTTCTTTATTTTTAAGCCTGCCCGGGTAAGGGACTCTTGGAAAAAAATTATCATGTTTTGGCGGTAAAGGGGCAGAAGTTGTACCTTCACCATTACCATTTTTAGCCTTTTCTGATGCAGCTTTAGTCTGCAGTTCGGCTATCTCTTTTTCAGCGTCAGTTTCTTTCGCCTCAATATCATTTCCCATTTCCTTTTCTTGTTCCACAACATCTTTTCTTTTTGGACCCTCCAAAACCTTTCCAGATTTCAGTGTGATGGCTTTACACTGAGGGTTTTTCTCAGCGATGCTAGCCAGTGCTCCCTGGTCCCGTTTCTGCATTTCCTTATCCATTTGTGTGACCTGAGTCTCAACATTACTTATGGAGGCTTGCAACTGGTTGTTGATTTCCTTTTGATTGGTGATGAAATCAGTCATAAGGGTCTCTAATCTGGGGGGTGGTTTCTGCTGGTTTTGGTTCCAATTTTGGCTCTGATTCTGGTTGGGGTTGGGATTGAACTGCTGTTAACCCTGAAAATTCTGGTTTTGGTTTTGGAAGTTTTGATTTTGGGTAGGTCTCTTCTGTATTTGAGGTTGGAAGTTGGGGTTCTAAAAATTTTGAGGCCTGGGGTTGAACTATTGGTTTCGTTGGAAATTTTGTTGCTGATTGAACTGAGGTGGCTGGGTTAACATATGCGCGTTGAGGGCATTGTTGTTTGAGTAGGACAAGTTAGGTTGACGGTTAGGAAACCCTCCAGCGTAGTTGCAGTTCTCAGTTGTGACCTGTTGACAAGCATCAGTGTGATGTAGTCCTTGACAAAGGCCACAAGTTGCATCTGTTGTCTGTACTTGCGCGGAGCTGCCTGCCTCTTGGTTCAATGCCAGCACTGCCACTTGATCCTTCAGCTTTTCAAGTTCAGATTTCCCAGGGGTACCTACAACACAAAGACCACGGGGAGGGGTGTTTCTGCATTATCATCATTCAAAATTGTTCTGTTTACAGACATTGTTTCAATTTTAGCCCATGCTTGATCCATGGGCATATGCAACAAATGTTGTCCTCTTGCGGCATCGAGCATGTGCTTCCAAGCTGGCATCAGCCCGCTGTAAAACTTTCTTAGTTGCTCCCACTCCTGGAATCCGTGTAGCGGGCACTTTCTCAACAAATTCATGAATCTTCCTTTGCGTCATACAGAGATTCCTTCGACTTCATTTTGAACTCAGCAATCTTTGATCTCCCTTCATCAACCTTCCATTCTGGGAAATACTTTACCAGGAAATTTCGAACTATGTCCTCCCAAGTGCTTCTCTGATAAACTGGCAACGATTTGTACCACGTTTTTGCTCCGCTTGATAGTGAGAACATGAAAAACATCATTCTGATCGTATTTGGAGCAACTCCCTGGTTTTTGATGGTGTTACATAGTTCCAAAAACGTTGCCAAGTGGTCATGGGGGTGCCCGTTGTAACACCCCGATTTTTGGTCACCCAGATCGGGATGTCACCGCCACACCTCCCTAGTAAGACACGGTTTCTCCGGCTTACTAAAGAGATGCAAGGCTAGGTACTTCAGTATTAAAAATATTTAAAATATTTGCAAACAGCCCATATAATATAGTCTCGAAAATAATAATATCATAATGCAGCGGAAATAATATTTAAGTATAATATTGCAGCGGAAATGTAAATAAGACCGACATGGTCAAAACACGGGTTAAACAAGCCCGTTTATTCTATAGTCTAATGCAAGAATTTAAAATAATAAGTTTAGCAAAATATAAGTCCCCCCATGCATGAACGTGCTCACGTTTGTTCCACATACTCTGTAAGGAAAAAGGAAAAATAAACGGTTTGGTCAGCACAACTTGCTGAGTAAGTTAACACATGCATGATCGTTGGGTTTAAAAGCCATTAATTTAATATCTACATAAAAACATGATAATACCATAAATAATTCAATTTAATTATTTAACCAATTTGCATAATATTTCATGGCATTAATCAACAATACATTTAGCACAATTTAAAATAAAAGCCATAATTAATTTAAACAAAGCATTTAACAATTTAAACGACAACTATAAATAATCCCATTTAATTTTAATTCCCCATTACATCCCCGATTTAGTAATTTCAAGTGTTTCACGATTTCATCGCGATCTCAACAAGTTTAGCCGGAAACCGGCGGCCGCAGCCGTATCTGCCATACCCAGTACCATTCCGGAGCCTCGGGAAACCCATGTGGATATTCACGAGAGTGTAGGCCATATATCTCATGCCGTTTTGGCAATATCATATCTCAAATTTTCGCGAGGGTCACCATCGTCCATAAAGGCACGAAGTGAAGCAGTAGGGGGCACCCTGCAGAGAACTCACCCCTAGTTTTAATTTATCAAGTTTGTAAGTGGATTTATTTCAAAGATTCTGGTTTCACAAAATTTATTAAGAAAAGATTTCGACTCGTTTCAACCCTAATGGCTAATTCCATCGTTTCAACAAGATTTCAAGATTCGACCCGGTAAACTGCTGTTTACTCTAAAATTAATTTAAAATTAGATTTAAGTCCAAAAATTCTGAAAATTTACCACTGACTCGGAAACATCGAGATGAACAACTTTCGTGTTTTAACCTTTTCAATCCGAGATACCTAAACAGGTCAAAAACATCAATTTTCGTCATATCATTAATCTGTCCGAATTTCATGTACAACAGTTCAAGATTATCAAGATCTAATATAGCAAATCAACTCCAAACTTAATGAAATTTTAGAGAGACCTTCTTAAGACATTTTTCTACAACTTTCATGTTCGGATAAAGATCTAAATCGGCCTAGAACCCTAGTCAAAAACGTCATCAAATTCAGACCTAAGTTCTGTCAAGAAATTCAAGATTCAAGTTTCAGCAGTTCGGTAGAAATCACATGTTGACAGATTTTCGAAAGTTTCGATTAAGCTTTTAGATTTACGTGTTTTAATTACTCCCAACCCAATGTAAGTGTCAACTTACAGATTCGTAGTCGTTCGGGATCGTCGATTTCGGAGGCGTGGCTTCCAGTCCACCGTTTATCCTCTCCGTTCGTCGGGTTCTTCGTTCTAGATCCAATTCGGGGTGTAGAGAAGAAAAGAAGAGAGTTAAGGCCAATTGGTCCATAGTCCACATGTCCTTCATCGGGATAAATATGGCTGTCTTCGTTAGCCTATCCACAATCACCCAAATCTTGTTCATGCGTTTAGGTGATCGGGGTAATCCCGAGACAAAATCCATTGAGATGCTATCCCACTTCCAACTTGGAATCTCTAGTGGTTGCATCAGTCCTAAGGGTTTATGTCTCACTGCCTTAACCTTTTGGCAGGTGAGACATTTCGCCACGAAGTCTGCCATTTCCTTTTTCATTCCCGGCCACCAATAGATCTTCTTTAGATCTTTGTAAAGCTTGTCGCCTCCGGGATGTACTGAATATGGCGTGTTGTGCCCTTCCTCCATCAACCTTCGCTTCAACTCAGCACATTTATGGGGCACACACCATCTCCCTTTGAAGCGAGTGCTTCCATCCTCGTGGACAGCAAATCCTATTGCCTTTCCCTCGGCAATATACCCCTTTATCTTTTCCAATTTCGCGTCACCCGGTTGAGCGAGCCTAATCTCGTCCAATATTGGGGTTTCTACGACCATTGCGTTGATCGTTTCACTCACTGTGCCACGATGCACAAGTTCCACGTCCAACCGCGCTAAATCCATGTACAATGCCGGCGGAATTACCAACGAGTTTGTCACGTGTTGGCTTTTCCGACTTAGGGCATCGGCTACCCCATTCGCCTTCCCCTCGTGGTAGGCTATCTCCACATCGTAGTCCTTAATAAGTTCCAACCACCTTCGCTGTCTCAAATTCAACTCCTTCTGAGTGAATATATACTTCAAGCTCTTGTGGTCGGTGAACATTCGACACTTTCGCCCGTAAAGATAATGTCTCCATATCTTTAGAGCGAAAACGACCGCTGCCAACTCCATGTCATGTGTCGGATAATTCTCCTCGTGAGGTTTTAGTTGGTGTGATGCATACGCTACGACTCTTGAGTCTTGCATCAAGACACAACCTAAACCTTCCTTCGAAGCATCACTGTAAACTTCGAAGTCACCATTCTCTGATGGTAGTGTCAATACGGGTGTGGATCGTTTCTTCAGCTCTTGAAACGCTCTCTCACAAACCTCTGTCCACACGTATTTTACTCCCTTCTTCAGTAGCTGGGTCAAAGGTCGTACGAGTTTCGAAAAATCCTTCACGAACCATCTATAATACCCGGCTAATCCAAGGAAACTCCTTATCTCAGTTTGGCTTTTTAGAGTTGCCCATTCAGTTACGGCAGAGACTTTTGCCGGATCCACTGAAACTCCATCAGCGGATACCATATGTCCTAGAAATGCTACCTCCTTCAACCAAAAATCGCATTTGGACAATTTGTCGTATAGCTGATTCTTCCGCAAGGTCCCTAACACCTGGTGCAAGTGCTGGGCATGCTCCTCCTCGCTTTTCGAGTAGATCAGGATGTCATCAATGAACACCACTACACACTGATCTAACAGCTCTCGAAATACATTGTTTATGAGGTTCATGAACATGGCTGGAGCATTTGTTAACCCAAAGGATAACACTGTGAACTCGTAGTGGCCATATCGAGTTCGAAACACCGTCTTCGGGATGTCCTTCTCGGCAATCCTCAATTGGTGATACCCAGATCATAAGTCGGTCTTCGAGAATACTGAAGCTCCCTTCAGTTGATCAAATAGATCCTCAATTCTCGGCAGTAGGTATTTATTTTTGATAGTCACTTGGTTCAACCCTCGATAGTCTATGCAAAGACGTAATCCTCCGTCTTTCTTCTTAACAAATAAAACCGGTGCTCCCTAGGGGGAAGTACTCGGCCTTATGTACCCTTTCCCTAACAGCTCCTCAGGTTGGTCCTTTAACTCCTTCATCTCTAGTGGAGCCATCCGGTACGGAGCTTTTGAGACAGGCTCTGTGCCCGGGATGAGATCTATACTGAACTCAAGATCTCTCTCAGGTGGCATTCCCGGGATATCTTCAGGAAACACATCCGGGTATTCTCTTACCACTGGTATGCTGTCAACCTTGGTCTCTTCCGCCTAAAGGTTGTGCACGTAGCACGCATATAGCTCATACCCCTTACGCATCAAGTTACTTAGTTTGAGTGCACTAACGATTTTGTTACTCTTCTTAGGGGGCTGAGAGTAAAAGATAACTCTCTTTCCCCTACTTTTTGACAAGGTGACCTTTTGCTTTTGGCATTCGATCACCGCCTTATACTGGGACAATCAATCCATCCCCAGTATGATGTCAAAGTCTCTTAAGTTAAATTCTACTAAGTTCGCGAAGAATTCTACGTTCTTTATCACAATAGGAATTCCGTTATATTGTTTAGAGCAAGATACTACTTCTCCAGATGAGGGTTCTGAGTCCTCTAAGTAAAATGCTAGCGGCTCCAAAAATATAGGTTAGGAGCTGGACAGAATATAGGGAATTGTTTTCCTTAAAAAGGATTTGAGAATTAATTCTGGAAAATATATGTCCAAAATAACTTGCAGTAATTATCTTGGGGTTAAAACTATGAACACTCTAATTTTCCGCGTACTATATTTGTACAGCGTGAAGGGAGTTATTATTCATAGAATGTTCCTCATATTTGAGTAATATAGAGAACCAAGCTCCTCGCAATAAAATCTGTCAAGAATGCAGCGAGACTATTTAATTCCCATTTATAAGATAGGTGATATATATTTATAGCGAGAAGGTCTTTGGCTTCCTTAAGAAAAGGAACCAATTCTGTTGCTATCTCAGAATGTTCCCTCGCTTTGTTCAATTGAACGAAGCGTGGGTTCTGGAATAACATTTTCGAGAGTTTATATTGATAGGTTTGTTCAGGACCTTCCTCGCGATATTCCTTTATGGGAAACACTGGGAGAAAGATTCCAAAACATTATCTAGATTAGTAATTCCACCGTTTTTAGTTCTCAAAGATTGTCACGCTATGTTGACCACTGCGTGGGTCTTTAAGAACTTAGTGAAAATTAATTCACTTAACCTTTAAAATTGTTATTCGAAATCGAGATCTAATATAGCTTCAGCGACAGGAATTCCTCATACATTGCTGATTTAGTACTCAAGGGATAGAATCGATCCCTGAGCAGTTCCATCATTTCCGCCCAAGAGTATGGCTCGTCATCTTCAATCAGCTTGGCTTGAGTCGCCTGCCACCAGTCGTCCGCTTTGCCTCCCAAGTAATACGAAGCGACGTGCACTCTCTCTCCTTCCGGACATTTGACTGCTCCCAGCAGCTTGTCGAAGGTTCGGATCCACTCCTCCAGTTTAGCTGGATCCTCCTCACCAGTGTAGTGGGGCGGCTGGTAAGGATTCACCATTGCCAAGTAGTTAACACCCCGATTTTTTGTCACCCAGGTCGGGATGTCACCGCCACACCTCCCTAGTAAGACACGGTTTCTCCGGCTTACTAAAGAGATGCAAGGCTAGGTATTTCAGCATTAAAAATATTTAAAACATTTGCAAACAGCCTATATAATATAGTCTCGAAAATAATAATATCATAATGCAGCGGAAATAATATTTAAGTATAATATTGCAGCGAAAATGTAAATAAGACCGACATGGTCAAAACACGGGTTAAACAGGCCCGTTTATTCTATAGTCTAATGCAAGAATTTAAAATAATAAGTTTCGAAAAATATAAGTCCCCCCATGCATGAACGTGCTCACGTTCGTTCCACATACTCTGTAAGGAAAAAGGACAAATAAACGGTTTGGTCAGCACAACTTGCTGAGTAAGTTAACACATGCATGATCGTAGGGTTTAAAAGCCATTAATTTAATATTTACATAAAAACATGATAATACCATAAATAATTCAATTTAATTATTTAACCAATTTGCATAATATTTCATGGCATTAATCAACAATACATTTAGCACAATTTAAAATGAAAGCCATAATTAATTTAAACAAAGCATTTAACAATTTAAACGACAAATATAAATAATCCCATTTAATTTTAATTCCCCATTAAATCCCCGATTTATTAATATCAAGTGTTTCACGATTTCATCGCGATCTCAACAAGTTTAGCCGGAAACCGGCGGCCGCAGCCGTATCTGCCATACCCAGTACCACTCCGGAGCCTCGGGAAACCCATGTGGATATTCACGAGAGTGTAGGCCATATATCTCATGCCGTTTTGGCAATATCATATCTCAAATTTTCGCGCGGGGTCACCATCGTCCATAAAGGCACGAAGTGAAGCAGTTAGGGGGCACCCTCCAGAGCACTCACCCCTAATTTTAATTTATCAAGTTTGTAAGGGGATTTATTTCAAAGATTCTGGTTTCACTAAATTTATTAAGAAAAGATTTCGACTCGTTTCAACCCTAAAGGCTAATTCCATCGTTTCAACAAGATTTCAAGATTCGACCCGGTAAACCGCTGTTTACTCTAAAATTAATTTAAGATCAGATTTAAGTCCAAAAATTCTGAAAATTTACCACTGATTCTGAAACATCTAGATGAACAACTTTCGTGTTTTAACGTTTTCAATCCGACATACCTAAACAGGTAAAAAACATCAATTTTCGTCATATCATTAATCTCTCCGAATTTCGTGTACAGCAGTTCAAGATTATCAAGATCTACTATAGCAAATCAACTCCAAACTTAATAATATTTTACAGAGACCTTCTTAAGACATTTTTCTACAACTTTCATGTTCGGCTAAAAATCTAAATCGGCCTAGAACCCTAGTCAAAAACGTCATCAAATTCAGACCTAAGTTCTGTCAAGAAATTTAAGATTCAAGTTTCAGCAGTTCGGTTTCGAGTGGATTTCATATAGCAAATCATCACGAAAAATTCTGAAAATTTTACAGAAGATAGACCTAAGCCTTAGGAACGTTTTTTGTGTTTTAAATTTTTTCGTTTGAAGAATTTTAAGGGTTCGGAAAAATTAGACAAATTCGCTGCGCCAGTAGAAATCACATGTTGACAGATTTTCGAAAGTTTCGATTAAGCTTTTAGTTTTACGTGTTTTAATTACTCCCAACCCCATGTAAGTGTCAACTTATAGATTCGTAGTCGTCCGGGATCATCGATTTCAGAGGCGTGGCTTCTAGTCCACCGTTTATCCTCTCCGTTCGTCGGGTTCTTCGTTCGAGATCCAATTCGGGGTGTAGAGAAGAAAAGAAGAGAGTTAGGGTTTCGTTTTTGAATTAAAAACGAGATGGATGAATGGATCAGACTTACCACGACGTTGGAGATCTCCCGAATTCGTCCAAACAGTTTCCGGCTTGGTTTTGGTGCCTCCGATGACTTCCGGATCTAGGGTTTTGTGTATAGAGAGTATCGTAGGGTTTTGAAAAGTGTTCGGGGCTTCCAAGAGGTGTTATTTATAGTTAGGCACGACCTAGGGACGTCCAAGGTCGGCCTTGGGGAGTCTTGAGCCGAAAGGTGTTCAACCGAAGTCGGAAAATCCGGATTCGGGCGAGTGAATCTCGCAACCGGCGAATCTGTCGCGTGGCGCGTTCGTGGCGCGCCGTTTCCCTATTGACCGCGCGGCCACCGCGCGGCACTCGCCTGGACTTCGGTCCGGGCGGGTCGTGCGATCCGTCGTGCCTTTCCTCCTCTCTTTCGGACTTCTATCCCTCTATGCTGCCGGATTCCGATTTCCGGGGTATCTCCGGGTTCTTATTTCCTCTCTAAAATTTTACTCGGGTCTAAATGCATGTTTGGACTCGAGTTCTCGAGTTCATTGGTGTCGAGTTTCGGTGTGCAATTTATTTATCTTTATTTAATTCTTTTTATTTAATTGAATTCCTTTTTAAGTTAAATTTCATTTCTCATTTCCTTATCTTTATTTATTTATTTGCTGAGTTTATTTATTTATGGTATTTATTTTATTTATTGTTTATTTATTTAATTATTGTTTTATGTTGCAAAATTCTCGGGTATTACACCCGTGGTTGGCCCCAGCAAATTGACTGTTCTGTACCAGGTTAATCAATGCTGGTTTGAGTTCGAAATTCCTAGCAATGATAGGTGCCCTACCTGGAATGTTTAGGTAGGGTTCTATGATTGGTTGCATATAATCCGCTGCGGCTGGCTGTTGATTGTTGCCTTGGCCTCCTTGGTACTGAGACTGCTGGTTGTAATTCTGATAGTAGTTACGGGGATCATTTGGATTGGGTGGAAACTTGTTCTAGTTAAACTGTGGGTTGTGATATTGAGGGTTCTGAAAATTGGGGTTATTTGGGAGGTATTGGTTGTTTTGGTAGTTTGGGGGGACCTCGAAGTGTTGATGGCCGAGGTTTGGTACGTTCCCACCTCCCTGAGTGACCTGAGGAGGGGGATCGTCCAAATTCTCGTCATTATCATCTTCAGGATCCTCCTGGATATTTTGGAGTGGTGGGTTAGGTGGTATGATGGGTGGAATGTCAGGATTTGCCATTTCAGAAAGATCGTTGCTTGTACTGGGAGAGAGTAAGGCCTGCCTTTCCCGTTCCATGCGCATTCTAGCCTGTGCTCGTAGGAGTCTGGCTGTTTTCTCGATTTCTGCATTGAACGGGATCTCGGCTGGTGTCTCTTTTCCTTTTGAGAACAGCGGGTTCAGCGATGACAGTACATGTACCATTCCCAGGTTAGAATTGATTCGGTGATATATATATTTATATATGTAAGCTAACTATGAGCAATCAGGAATGTAATTCTCTAATAAAACGGCGCTGCATCCTCCCCTGCAACGGCGCCATGAAACTTTTGACAATTTCCAACCACGAGTATTTTCGAAAGAATAAAAATAAAGTAATAATCCCGGATTTAGAGTTTATTTATGAAACCAATTTATGAAGATGGAGTTGGGATTAGGGATATGTTTAAAGGTTGTCATGTTTTTATTACTCGTGTTAAGAAACTGTCGCTCAAAAGCGCACGGTGTCAAAAATTGCAGTAATTTATAGGAAAGACCGGATCGTTCATTGGAGGATGTGCGATAGAAGCAGGTCCCACACCGTTTTACTAGATTTTCCACTCGTATTGCTCTAATCAGTTTAAAGGTTGAAATTATAATCTACTGACGGAATTTAATCTAAACTAAGAGGGCAGATAAAATTATCCTACAAAGCATATTAAAACTGTTCTAAAAAGCAGATAAATCTATGCTAAAAAACAATTAAAATTAGATCTAGAAAGCAGATAAAATTATCCTATGAAAGCAGTAAAAATTATTTTAAGGAAGCTGTAAATTTATGCTATGCTAACTATGAAGCTGATTCAAAAGATGGACAGAAGAGACGGGAAGAAAAGAATAAAAATTGAACAAGATTGAGATAAAACATAATTAAACTTCTATTTTTATACACAGATCTTTGTTTGGGATAATCCTGTCAGATAGCTAATTTTCATACTCTCAGTACTATGTTCCCTTTAACGGACAGGTACTTACAGTATAAGTTTGCATGTTCATAAGAAAACAAATTCTAAGATACCACAGATTCATAACTGCCCCGACCAGGGTATGTTTTTTCTTCTGCGGTGAACAAGCAACACCTGACAGATCATTAGTTGAAATGTCAAGTAGTGCTATCATTCCCCCATGTCACACCCAAAGTTTCTAATTAAGCCTGAACCATCCCATAACTCTCAAACCTAGAAACAGTTTCGCTACTCTCAATACATCCGAGTGACCTCTAAGAAAGCATTTAAAAGGAAGTGGTAAAGAAAGCATTTAAATATCCTATCACTCGGAGGTTTCAAAAGAGTTACCCTGGTAGTATAAGAAGAGCCCCCAGTCAGGATGACCGGATGTGGATCAAGAATTACCGGATCTCGGTGAACCGCTCGCAGTGTTCACTTCCTTCTGAGTGGTTATGAGATACAAACTAATTTAGTTCGTTCCGGGTGCACTCACTTAGGACTCAAAATAGGCTTTGGCAGAAGAGGATAGCAGTTGAAAGGAACTCAACCCTATCTTAGAAAATAACGAAGGCCTAACTGCTGTTCCTCTAGAATTATTTATTACACTGTATTTGAATCCAAGTGGATCCATCTCGGTGTAATATTTAATACCAGATTTCCAACACTTAGCAATTTTGGAAAATAATGGATTTTGAAAACCATTCCCTAAACAGGTACTAGACTCTCAATAAGAACACAGACCCTTTCAGTCTGGAAGAGACCTAATCGCTGACTCTGCTTCTAATTTCCCAAAAGATCAACCTTGGTCGAATATGAACTAGACATAACTGAGGAATTTATCCCTTACTTAGATCCGGATTTTATAGATGAGTTTTTGTTGGAAATTTAATATGCAATATCTGTGTAAATCTAGACTTCTAATGTCCAAGGGAAGGATCCCAAAATATTATAAACCACGATAATTACATAATAATAGCATGCATACAGGTATTAATGAAATGTAAAATAGTTTGACCCAAAATATACGGATGGATCTAGACAGAATGTGGGACACACAGATGGAATAGCCAGAGGAAAGAAGAGTTTTGGCTAAAAAAAATGCCAAAATAATCGGGGTTAATGGGACTGCAGTTATCTGTGGTCCAATTTCCCAATTATTAAGATGGAATGATTTTTAGATAGCATAAAGCCCTATAATGGCAGTGTCGCTACCAGTTGGGCTTCTACTGTCTGTGAATCTGGATAAAAACCTTCATGATTCTTTTCTATAATATTTATGAGACGATTTTGACAGATATCGTCTGATTCCTGTTACAGAGCAGAATTCGGGTTAGGAAATTAAAATAAAGACAATAAAACTGTATCCGGATAGGAATTGGCTGAGTAGCTATTTTACTTCCCGGTGAAGGGACCATTCGCCAGAGCTTCCACCAATCACTATCCAGACCATGCAAAATAACAAATGATAATTAATACCCAAGCCACGAGCTATTTAACTTCCCCGTGAACGGACCATTCGCAAACATTAGTTTGGGATATCTCTTTTCATTCATTCCACACATCACGAATTAGAAAAAATAAAACAAGAAAAATACCTTGCATGAGGGACATTGGTTTCTCATGCAAGGGTATGTAATTAATCCATAATCAATGCCTTAAATGATCCCTCATACCATAATTAATTACAGTCCGGATTATCTGCTTAAAGCATCAACATTTCGTTTGTAAAAGAATATTTTAATGAGAATTGAACAAAGGTCCTTTAATCACGATAATTATTAATTCAAATTATTGCTAATCTTAATCATTAATTAATGACTTAAGGGTTCAATTAATTAATGGTCGGGTATGGAGAAACATAAAATTTGGCAAGGGAGTGACATGCATGTCACAAGACAGAAATTGCATCGTGAACCGTGCATCCACGATGGGAGGCTTGCAACATGGGGATGGGTAATAAAAGAATCGAATTTTTAGAAATTTAGGGTTTTTCCTGTCGCTAGACAAAAATCCAGTCGCAAGACGTGGTCTAGCGACTAGGGTCTAGGGACAGGGGGTTTAAGAAATTAGAATTTTGGAATTTTAAAAGAGATGAGAAGCCAGTCATGAAACCATAATTTGTGTCGCGAACCTAGGTTCCGCGCCATTGATCTAACGACTGGTAAATTTTAAAATTTTGCCAAGGCATGATATTCCTGTCCTGAGACAAAAAAAATTTGTCGTGAGACATGGTCTCACGACAGGAGTCTTGGGACTGGAATGATTACAAAAGAAATTCTAAGTATTTGGTCCCCAGTCGCTAGACTAAAAAGTGTGTCGTGAGACATGGTCTCATGATAGGAGGGTCTTGCGACTGGGGGTTTTCCAAAAATTTACTAAGGCATAATTTCCCAGTCGTGAGACTAAAGTTATGTCATGAACTGTGGGTTCAGGACAGGAGTCCCGTGACTGAAACCTTACAGAATGAAAATACAATGGTTTGGGTCTGTAACACCCCGGTTTTTGGTCACCCAAGTCGGGATGTCACCGCCACATCTCCCTAGTAAGACACGGTTTCTCCGAGCTTACTAAAGAGATGCAAGGCTAGGTATTGCAGTATTTAAAAACACTTAAAGCATTCAAAATAGCCCATACAATATAATTCGAAAATAATAATAGCACAGCGCAGCGGAAATATTTAGTTTAGTACAGTATCGCAGCGGAAAATATAAAAAGGGCCGACATGGCCAAAACACGGGTTAAACATGCCCGTTCATAATATAGTCTAAGTACGAAATTTAAAAGCAAAATAACAATCCCCAAAATCCCATGCATGATTCGTGCTCATACAGGCTCATTCCACATATTCTGTAAAGAAAGGAATAAAAATGGTTTTGGTCAGCAAAATTGCTGAGTAAGTTAACACATGCATGATCGTAGGGTTTAAAAGCCATAAATTTAATAATTTAACAAAAGCATGATAATAACATAATATTTAGTTTCATCTAATCCATATCCAATAGCATAATTTATCTCATGCTCCATTTAACAACACATACCACATGGTTCAAAGTAATAGCCATAATTTAAATAAAGCATTTAAATAATTTAATTTGACAACAATATCATTTAATCTAGTTTAATTTAATTTAGAATCTCCATTACATTCCCGATTTGGTATTTCAAAGTTTCACGATAAAAATCGCGATGTCAACAAGTTTAGCCGGTAGCCCGGCGGCCGCAGCCGTATCAGCCATACCCAGTACCACTCCGGAGCCTCGGGAAACCTATACGGATATTCACGAGAGTGTAGGCTCTATATTTCGCCGTTTTGGCAATATCACATTTCAAGTATAGCGCGCGGGGTCACCATCGTCCATTACGGCACGAAGTGAATCGTTAGGGGGCACCCTGCAGAGCACTCACCCCTAATTTTAATTTATCAAGTTTGTAAGGGGATTTAGTTTTTTTAAAATCTGCCTTCCATTGTATTAATTTAGAAACAATATCTCAATTCGTTTCAACCCTAAAGGTTAATTCCATGTTTCAACAAGATTTCAAAATTTCGTTTCGGTAAATCACAGTTTACTCCAAAATTCGTTTAAAATCAGATTTAATTCCAAAAATTCCAAACTTTCATATCTGACTCGGAAACATCAGGATCTACAACTTTCGTGTTTTAACTTTTTCAATCCGAGATACCTAAGTAGGTCAAAATCGCCAATTTTCGCATAACAAGAAATCTGTCCGAGTTTAACATGTCACAGTTTAAAGATTTCAAATTCTAACATATCAATTCAACTCCAAACTTAATGAAATTTGACAGGGATCATCTTAAGACATTTATCTACAACTTTCATGTTTGGCCAAAGATCTAAAACAGCCTAGATCCTATGTCAAAAACGAGATCAAGATCATTCCTAAGTTCTGTCCAAGATTTCAAGATCTAGAATCAAACAGTTCGGTTTCAACGGGTTTTCACATATCAAATCAACTCCAAAAATTCTCAAATTTTTACAGTAGCTAGGTATAAGTCTTAGGAACGTTTTTCATGTTTTAAGTTTTTCCGTTTGAGTTCGTTTTAAGGGTCGGAAAAATTCACCAAATCTGTTGCGTCGGTAGAAAAACAAAAGTGGACAGATTTATGGTTCTTGTTGAATCTTTTAGGTTTCGAATGTTTTAAAATCTCCCAAAACCATGTAAGGTTAACTTACAGTGTCTATGAACGTCGGGAATGTCCAATTCGGAGGCGTGGCTTCCAGATCACCGTTTCTCCTCTCCGTTCGTCGGGTTCTACGATCTAGATTCGATACGGGGGTGTAGAAAGAAAAAGGAGATGATTAGGATTCGTTTTCGAATCGTTTATTGAATAAAGATTGGACCGAGACTTACCGCGACTATGGAGATCTGTAGAGAAACTCGTCCAACAGCGTTCGTCTTGGTTTCGTGCCTCCGACGACTCCGGGTTTAGGGTTTCGAACGTATAGAATGTTGTAGGGTTTTGTAAACTTGTTCGGGGCTCACAAGGGGCTTATTTATAGAATTCTCAATCCCTAGGGCGTCCACAACCGACCTAAAGGTCTAGAGTCGAGAGATGTTCAACCGAAAGTCGAAAAATCCGCGTTCGGGCGAGAGATTCACGCAACAAACGAATCTGTGAAGTGGCGCGGTCGTGGCGCGCTAAAGCCACTTCACCGCGCGGCCACCGCGCCGACTTCGCCTGGACTTCGGTCCGGGCGGGTCGTGCGATCCGTCGTGCTTTTCCGCCTCTCTTTCGGGTTTCTATCCCTCTATGCTCCCGAATTCCGATTTCCGGGGTATATTCGGGTTCGTACTTTCTCTCTAATTTTATTCTCAGTCTAATTGGATGTTTTGGACTCAAATACTCGAGTTCATTAGTGTCGGGTTTTGGTGTTCCATTTATCCATCCTTTTGTTTAATTAAATTCCTTTAATTCCTTTTTAAGTAAAAATCTCATTTCTCATTTTCTTATCTTTATTTATTTCTTTTATTTGCTGGTTTTGTTTATTTATTTATAGTATTTATTTTATTTATTATTTATTTATTTAATTACTGTTTTATTTTATGTTGGAAAATTCTCGGGTATTACAGTCTACCCTCCTTAAGAATCAACTTCGTCCTCGAAGTTGTGTTTCGGCTTTTCTCGTCTCGTGCTAAGGTCTTGTGTTTGTTTTATTATGTTGTGACTGAACTTAGAATTAAAACTTCTAAGCTGCCTACGTACCCGGTAAAGGGATCAAGCCATAACGTAGTTCAAAAGTTTACAAAATTGCACGAAAAATTAGGGGGTATGACATCCTCTCCCCCTTAAGATTGCAGTTATGTCCCCATAACTGTGTCGGAATCGGTTTGGAACAATGTCGGGTATCGTTCCCTCATATCGGATTCTACTTCCCAAGTTGCCGTCTCACTTTCGTGATTTGACCAAAGAACCTTGATCATTTTGATGGTTTTGTTCCTCGTTACTCGTTCCTTAGTATCGAGAATACGCACTGGGACTTCTTCGTAAGTCAAGTCTTCGTCGAGCTCAATTATCTCCGGTTGAAGTACATGTGTCGGGTCCGGCACGTACTTCTTTAGTTGCGAGACATGGAAGACATTATGAACTCGATCTAAGTGTGGCGGTAAAGCCAATCGGTAGGCTAGAGTTCCGACTCGTTCTAGAATTTCGTAAGGTCCTATGTATCGAGGACTTAACTTCCCTTGTTTGCCAAAGCGCATCACCCCCTTCATGGGTGATATCTTTAG
The DNA here is from genome assembly GCA_030278955.1 of Hygrophila difformis. Taxonomy (NCBI): domain Eukaryota; kingdom Viridiplantae; phylum Streptophyta; class Magnoliopsida; order Lamiales; family Acanthaceae; genus Hygrophila; species Hygrophila difformis. The sequence continues at coordinate 26,687,716 of JAOANR010000006.1, read as the reverse complement.
CATGACCCTATCTCCCACTTGAAATTCTAGGTCTCGTCGTCTCACGTCGGCATAACTCTTTTGACGGTCTTGTGCGGCTTTCATCTTCCCTTGGATCACTTTGATTTGTTGAGCCATGTCTTCGATAAGTTGTGGTCCCACTACCACGGACTTATCGTTTTCTTCCCAGCTCAAAGGGCTTCGGCACTTTCGTCCATACAATGCCTCGAAAGGTGCCATGCCAATACTCGCATGGTAACTATTATTATAGGAAAACTCAATCAAGGGTAAATGAGATTCCCAATTTCCTTTGAACTCCAACACGCATGCTCTTAGCATGTCTTCTAGTGTTTGGATTGTCCTTTCGGTTTGTCCATCCGTCATCGGGTGGAATGCGGTGCTCATTTTGATTTGAGTACCGAGAGCTTTTTGTAACTCCGTCCAGAAATGAGAGACAAATCTACTGTCTCTATCGGAAATGATATCATGTGGTACTCCATGTCGCCGTACCACATTATCAATGTAGGCTCGGGCCAATTGGTCCATAGTCCACGTGTCTTTCATTGGGATAAATATGGCTGTCTTCGTTAGCCTATCCACAATCACCCAAATCTTGTTCATGCCTTTAGGTGATCGGGGTAATCCCGAGACAAAGTCCATTGAGATGCTATCCCACTTCCAACTTGGAATCTCTAGTGGTTGCATCAATCCTAAGGGTTTATGTCGCACTGCCTTAACCTTTTGGCAGGTGAGACATCTCGCTACGAAATTTGCCACTTCCTTCTTCATTCCCGGCCACCAATAGATCTTCTTCAGATCTTTGTATAGCTTGTCACCTCCGGGATGTACGGAATATGGCGTGTTGTGCCCTTCCTCCATCAACCTTTGCTTCAACTCGGCACATTTAAGAGGCACACACCATCTACCTTTGAAACGGATGTTTCCATCCTCGTGGACAGCAAATCCTATTGCCTTTCCTTCGGCAATATACCCTTTTATCTTCTCGAGTTTCGGATCGCCCGGTTGAGCGAGTCGAATCTCGTCTAATATTGGAGTTTCTACGACCATGGCATTGACCGTTTCTCTCACTGTGCCAGGATGCACAAGTTCTAACTCCAATCTTGCCAAATCCATGTACAATGCCGGCGGAATTACCAACGAGTTTGTCACGTGTTGGGTTTTCCGACTTAGGGCATCGGCTACCACATTCGCCTTCCCTTCGTGGTACGCTATCTCTAAATCGTAGTCCTTAATGAGTTCCAACCACCTTCGCTGTCTCAAATTCAACTCCTTTTGAGTGAATATATATTTCAAGCTCTTGTGGTCGGTGAACATTCGACACTTCCGCCCATAAAGATAATGTCTCCATATCTTTAGAGCGAAAACGACCGCTGCCAACTCCAGGTCATGTGTCGGATAATTTTCCTCGTGAGGTTTTAGTTGGCGTGATGCATAGGCTACGACTCTCGAGTCTTGCATCAAAACACAACCTAAACCTTCCTTCGAAGCATCGCTATATACTTCGAAGTCACCTTTCTCTGATGGTAATGTTAATACGGGTGTGGTTGTGAGTCGTTTCTTCAGCTCTTGAAACGATGTCTCACATGCTTCGGTCCTTTCGTATTTCGCTCCTTTCTTTAATAGCTGGGTCAAAGGACGTGCAATCCTTGAAAAGTCCCTTACAAATCGTCTATAATATCCGGCTAATCCAAGGAAACTCCTTATTTCCGTTGGACTTTTCGGAGTTGCCCATTCAGTTACGGCAGAGACTTTTGCCGGATCCACTGATACTCCATCAGCGGATACTATGTGTCCGAGAAATGCCACTTCTTTCAACCAGAAGTCACATTTGGACAATTTGCCGTATAGCTGGTTTCTTCGCAAGATTTCCAACACTTGATGTAAGTGTTTTGCATGTTCTTCCTCGCTCTTCGAGTAGATCAGGATGTCGTTGATGAACACTACGACACACTGGTCTAACAATTCTCGGAACACGTTGTTCATGAGATTCATGAACATGGCCGGAGCATTTGTTAACCCGAAGGATAACACTGTGAACTCGTAATGGCCATATCGTGTTCGAAACGCCGTCTTTGGAATGTCCTTCTCGGCAATCCTCAATTGATGATACCCAGATCGCAAATCGATCTTCGAGAATACTGAAGCTCCCTTCAGTTGATCAAACAGATCCTCTATTCTCGGTAGGGGGTATTTATTCTTAATGGTCACTTGGTTTAGTCCTCGGTAATCTATGCAAAGACGTAGTCCTCCGTCTTTCTTCTTGACAAACAAAACCGGTGCTCCCCAAGGGGACGTACTCGGTCTTATGTAACCCTTTCCCAATAGCTCCTCGAGTTGTTCCTTTAACTCCTTCATTTCCAGTGGTGCCATCCGGTCCTGGAGCTTTTGAGACAGGCTCTGTCCCCGGAATGAGATCTATGGTGAATTCAAGATCTCTCTCAGGTGGCATGCCCGGAACGTCTTCAGGGAACACGTCCGGGTATTCTCTTACCACTGGTATGCTATCAACCTTGTTCTCTTCCGCCTCAAGGTTGTGCACATAGCACGCATATAGTTCATACCCCTTACGCATCAAGTTACTTAGTTTAAGTGCACTAACGATTTTGTTACTTTTCTTAGTGGGCTGAGAGTAAAAGATAACTCTCTTTCCCCTACTTTTTGACAAGGTGATCTTTTGCTTTTGGCATTCGATCACCGCTTTATACTGGGATAGCCAATCCATCCCCAGTATGATGTCAAAGTCTCTTAAGTTAAATTCTACCAAGTTCGCGAAGAATTCTACGTTCTTTATCACTATAGGAATTCCGTTATATCGTTTAGAGCAAGACACTACTTCTCCAGAAGGCAATTGAATTCCTAAGCTAATTCTCTCGCACTTAGGTAGATCTAACTCAGGCACTATCCTTGATGCAATAATTGAGCAACTAGCTCCGGAATCGAATAAAATTCTAAGGGGTGTATTCAAAATGTGAAATGTACCTGCCATCACTTCTCCTTGTGCAGGCACGTCCGCTTGGTTCACCACGTTTAGCCTCCCCATAGGGCGTCCCTGATTGCCCTGCTGATTCGCATTCGGTTGCTGATTTTGTTGCTGGTTTTGATTCTGTGGGGGCGGAGGTCGTTGGTTCTGGTTCTGGTTTTGCGGCCTATTTTGAGGGGGTCTGTACCCTTGGTTATTCCCGTTTCGACCGTTTTGGTTTTGAGGCTGTTCTTGCCCCGCGACCAAATCGTCCCTCTTCGTTATGTTCTCGAGCCTAGTTCGACATTCCCGTCGAACGTGACCCATTCGACCGCATCGGTAACAAGCGCCTTGTTGCGGGCATCCTCTTGCCAGATGTGGTCGTCCACATCGCGGGCAACGCGGTACCGGATCTTCTTGATTGAACCTCCTTCCCGTGTTGTTTTGTTGGGGCCTATTCGACCCTCTGCGCTGCTCGTTCCTTCCAGTGTTGTTCTCGTTTCTTGAGTCTCGGCTTCTCTTGTCCTGAGGACCCCTGCTGGACTCTCCACTCACCCTTCTTTTCAGCTGCTGCACGCGTGCTACTGCTACAGCGCGATCGTATACGGCTTGCAAATCGGGGTAGTGTACCCCCGCGATCACTTCGCGCACAGACAGGTTCAGTCCCATCTCGAACTTCTGTGCCTTCTCCGCATCAGTAGGCACTAGCCTTGGTGCGAACCTCACCAGCTCCTTGAAGCGGGTGTAGTATTCCTGCACCGTTTGGCTTCCTTGCTTCAACGACAGGAATTCTTCGTACATGGCAGCTTTGGTACTCAAGGGATAGAATCGATCCCTGAGTAGTTCCATCATCTCCATCCACGAGTAAGGCTCGTCATCTTCAGTTAGTTTGGCTTGCGTTGCTTGCCACCAGTCATCAGCTTCGCCTCCCAGGTAGTATGAAGCGACATGTACCCTCTCTCCTTCCGGACATTTGACCGCTCCCAGCAGCTTGTCAAAAGTCCGGATCCATTCCTCCAGTTTAGCTGGATCCTCCTCACCAGCGTAGTGGGGTGGCTGGTAAGGATTCACCATCGCCAGGTAGTTAGGGCGAGCTTGGGGCGGAGGTACCGCCGCAGCTTGACCCTGGTTGACTTGCGCGTTCCCGAGCGCAATCAGCACTTCCTCTATCGTCCTAAGACGATCGCCCACATTGTTCGGTGCGGGGGCGTCCTGCGCACCTTGGGGTTGTTCCATCTCAGGTTGAATCGGTTCAGTGACGTTTGGTGGTGTTTCAGTAGGTATCTCAGTGGTGGTTTGGGGAGTGGTTTGAGTTCTTCCTCTTCCTCTTCCTCTGGGTGCCATTCTAGTACAAATGGGATAGGTTAGGACTGACGAATTTAGCATATAGTCTAAGCAATTTCTATGAATGTATATGTGTGTAGTAATTTAGCACGTGGTGCTTTGTTCGGATTGAGAAGCATCGTACGCTTCGGGGTTTTATTTTATTTTGTCTTGTTTTGTTTTGATTTAAAAATAAATAAATCGGGCATTTTATTTCCTCAAAAGAAATTTTAGTACAAAAGTAGAAATATTTTTCTAGCAAAACAATGTCTAACAATAGAATCTCTAGTGTCTCATGACGTCACCGGAGGACGTAGCAGGATCTTCCTCTGGATCTTCCTCCTCCGAACTCGACGGCTTCAGCTCGTCAAAGATAGTGTTTAAGTCCTGCCCGTGGGCATCGATGTATTCTTTTAGTATTAAGTTTTGCGTAGTGAGGGTTTGGACTTGGCGCTCGAGTTGGTTTATGCGGTGATGATCCGCCTCTCTCAAGTTGCCCATGTGATGTAAATTGGCCTCCAATTGAGCCATACGGTACTTCATTTGCTCTAGGGTTTGGTGGGAATCGAGATGAACGCTCATCATCCTGACCATCAACTGCATCATGTCTTGACTAGCCATCTAGCGCAAGCAAGAGATCTACGTTAATATTCGCCAAGATTCTAGGTTCGAGTTTCCAAGATTCTAAGTTCAAGTTTCGCCAAGATGCTATGTTCAAGTTTCGCCAAGATTCTAAGTTCAAGTTTCGCCAAGATTCTAAGTTCAAGTTTCGCCAAGATTCTAAGTTCAAGTTTCCAAGATGCTAAGTTCATAGCAGAGATGCAACATGCATATGCAAATGATAATTCCCCCCAATAATAATTTAATACACCATATATATATACTTAATACTTTAAAATTTAAAATAATAGTCAAAATATTAATAATAGTTTAAAAATAGTAATGGTTTAAAAATAGTAGTTTAAAAATAGCCGGGCTCTGATACCAACTTGTAACACCCCGGTTTTTGGTCACCCAGGTCGGGATGTCACCGCCACATCTCCCTAGTAAGACACGGTTTCTCCGAGCTTACTAAAGAGATGCAAGGCTAGGTATTGCAGTATTTAAAAACACTTAAAGCATTCAAAATAGCCCATACAATATAATTCGAAAATAATAATAGCACAGCGCAGCGGAAATATTTAGTTTAGTACAGTATCGCAGCGGAAAATATAAAAAGGGCCGACATGGCCAAAACACGGGTTAAACAGGCCCGTTCATAATATAGTCTAAGTACGAAATTTAAAAGCAAAATAACAATCCCCAAAATCCCATGCATGATTCGTGCTCATACAGGCTCATTCCACATATTCTGTAAAGAAAGGAATAAAAATGGTTTTGGTCAGCAAAATTGCTGAGTAAGTTAACACATGCATGATCGTAGGGTTTAAAAGCCATAAATTTAATAATTTAACAAAAGCATGATAATAACATAATATTTAGTTTCATCTAATCCATATCCAATAGCATAATTTATCTCATGCTCCATTTAACAACACATACCACATGGTTCAAAGTAATAGCCATAATTTAAATAAAGCATTTAAATAATTTAATTTGACAACAATATCATTTAATCTAGTTTAATTTAATTTAGAATCCCAATTACATTCCCGATTTGGTATTTCAAAGTTTCACGATAAAAATCGCGATGTCAACAAGTTTAGCCGGTAGCCCGGCGGCCGCAGCCGTATCAGTCATACCCAGTACCACTCCGGAGCCTCGGGAAACCCATACGGATATTCACGAGAGTGTAGGCTCTATATTTCGCCGTTTTGGCAATATCACATTTCAAGTATAGCGCGCGGGGTCACCATCGTCCATTACGGCACGAAGTGAATCGTTAGGGGGCACCCTGCAGAGCACTCACCCCTAATTTTAATTTATCAAGTTTGTAAGGGGATTTAGTTTTTTTAAAATCTGCCTTCCATTGTATTAATTTAGAAACAATATCTCAATTCGTTTCAACCCTAAAGGTTAATTCCATGTTTCAACAAGATTTCAAAATTTCATTTCGGTAAATCACAGTTTACTCCAAAATTCGTTTAAAATCAGATTTAATTCCAAAAATTCCAAAATTTCATATCTGACTCGGAAACATCAGGATCTACAACTTTCGTGTTTTAACTTTTTCAATCCGAGATACCTAAGTAGGTCAAAATCGCCAATTTTCGCATAACAAGAAATCTGTCCGAGTTTAACATGTCACAGTTTAAAGATTTCAAATTCTAACATATCAATTCAACTCCAAACTTAATGAAATTTGACAGGGATCATCTTAAGACATTTATCTACAACTTTCATGTTTGGCCAAAGATCTAAAACAGCCTAGATCCTATGTCAAAAATGAGATCAAGATCATTCCTAAGTTCTGTCCAAGATTTCAAGATCTAGAATCAAACAGTTCGGTTTCAACGGGTTTTCACATATCAAATCAACTCCAAAAATTCTCAAATTTTTACAGTAGCTAGGTCTAAGTCTTAGGAACGTTTTTCGTGTTTTAAGTTTTTCCGTTTGAGTTCGTTTTAAGGGTCGGAAAAATTCACCAAATCTGTTGCGTCGGTAGAAAAACAAAAGTGGACAGATTTATGGTTCTTGTTGAATCTTTTAGGTTTCGAATGTTTTAAAATCTCCCAAAACCATGTAAGGTTAACTTACAGTGTCTATGAACGTCGGGAATGTCCAATTCGGAGGCGTGGCTTCCAGATCACCGTTTCTCCTCTCCGTTCGTCGGGTTCTACGATCTAGATTCGATACGGGGGTGTAGAAAGAAAAAGGAGATGATTAGGATTCGTTTTCGAATCGTTTATTGAATAAAGATTGGACCGAGACTTACCACGACTATGGAGATCTGTAGAGAAACTCGTCCAACAGCGTTCGTCTTGGTTTCGTGCCTCCGACGACTCCGGGTTTAGGGTTTCGAACGTATAGAATGTTGTAGGGTTTTGTAAACTTGTTCGGGGCTCCCAAGGGGCTTATTTATAGAATTCTCAATCCCTAGGGCGTCCACAACCGACCTAAGGGTACGTTTGGTACAGAGAATGGAATTGCAGAGAATTGATTCCAGAGAATGGAATTACAGAGAAAGGAATTGAGCCAGAGAAAGAGAATTGATTCTCTTGTTTGGTATAACAGAGAATTCAACAGAGAAATTGGTCAGAGAATCAATTCTCTTGTTTGGTTAATTAGATAATTGAACAATGTAACATTGAATTAAAAAATTAATTAAATTACTTGATTTTTATAAATAACGAAAAATAAAAATGTAAGTATAAATAAAATACTTGTTTAAACTATAAATTTTTCCTATAATAATGGTCTATTTAAATAAAGAAACTTAAAAAATATGCACAAATTAGCAACAAAAATAATATTTTTATCACTCCCAATAAAAGTTTACACAATAATCAATCTTTTTACAACCATTAAAACCAAAATGAAGTACTATGTGCATAATTAAACTTAACTAAGAGGGCTTGTAGAGCTGTATTGGATCAAAAAATAATCCACTACCCTATAAAACCATCCACAATTGCTTTTATCATATCAACTTTGTCTTCTTGATCTAAAGCAAGAAATGTACGTGCACGCGCCATATCTCGCCAATCAAATCAGTTGCTTTAAAATACGTTGCATGGCATTGATAACCGATAATCCTCTTATCTCTTCACCAACCTTCTTCTTATACAAACTCAAAAGCCTCGTCGTTTTCTTTGGCAGTGACATTCCTCAAAGATTCACCCACATTCTCTTCAAATTTGCCTATGAACAAAAAATTTAATAGGAATTCAATACCAATGCCCTGTAATTCAATACCAATGTCAATTCAGTTCATAGTCGGAAAATCAACAATTACTTGAACATTTTATGAGTATACAAAGAAGAAAATCAACAATTATTTGAACAACATTTAAAGGATACAAAGAGGACTGAAAATATCTATTAAGGTGGCTTTCTCACAAAAAACACAGGACTAGCACCCATGACTAATTAAAGACTGATTGACAAGCTGTGGCTCTATATCTCTCTAGTTATTCCCATGGTGCATTTTCCTTTGCATGCTAAACTAATAGGAAAGATGGCAGAAAATAACAAATGAACTACACAGAGTTTTCTTTAATAATTCAAAATTTTCGGTTTAAGTTATCGCAACAAAATCAAGCTAATCAATTATATCAAACTCCAATATATTTAGATAGTCAGTTCAGAACAATACAGACAAGAAAAGTATTTGTTTTCTCATATTATGTAATGTTAATATTATGTAATGTTACAATAATAATAGAACAAGGTATATAAGACAAAATAAAAGGTTATGGAAATAAACTAAACTTTTTATTTGATAAAAACTTTAGCCATTTGATAAATATCTAAATGCTCACCTTGATCTATACTTATTACTCATACTAAAAGGATTGGTATAATTTGGAACAAAGAACAAACTAAAAACCATATTTTGAATTACTCATGGACTAATTTGGAACAAAGAACAAACGCATGTTCATACTCACAAACTATGTTATGCTAGTACATATTTACAACATCAAATATAATTTAACACACATCAATGATTTGCTCCTCTATTAAACCCCAAACTTCCATTATCATTCAAAACATATAAATCATATTTTGAAAATACCTCGACTCCTCTCAAAGTTAAGTAAATGAGAGTATACAAATCTTGCAAAATGTTGTATCTTTTATCAAGTATCATGAAAAAATTCATCAAGACATTAAAGAAACAATATAAAACCAGCCCCACAGCGCGCACACACCTCAATTAAAAAAGAACTCTTTGAAGAATTTCATCGAACAACTGTATAGCATAATCTACAGGCACCAAATCTGTCTAAATTAAAACTTGAAAATCCAACAAAAATATCATAGTTGACAATGAAGTGTATAGATGGCTCTAGCCACCAGTATAGATCAAAATCACTTGCCACAGAAACTAAACTAAAACCAAAACCAAAATCAAGACAAAACAGACAAAGAGAAAGCAGACCGCATAATTAGGGCAGCAAACTTACCCAAAATTAGGGATTCCCAGAATGGCGCGGGAATTAGGAAATTGTGAGGTGGTTGAGGAGTAACGAGCAAAGCAGACGACAAGTCACAAGCCCCGAGCAGCGCCGAAGATTTGAAATTGAAGCAAGACGCATGCGAGACACATATTGAAATATGTGTGGAGAAAGAGATTGATGCAAATGGGGAATGAGAAGATTAAATCATGAAAACATACCTGAGGATGCCGGACGCAGCAAACACAAATGAGTCTCTGGAGAGCACAGACGCAGAAGAAGAACTATGGCAGAGCAGATGGACGACCCTTGTGTGTGGAAGGGGCGGTAGGGCTTTGGAGGCTCCTATGCGTCCAGCGAGAATCGATATGGGAGTTAGAGATCTAAATCTCGACGATTCTCCGTAATTAGGAGAGAATTAAAAGTGGAGAATGAGAATCGCTTTTATTTCTCGATGTGGAATTCTCAGCCCAAACAAACAAGAGAATGGGCCCCAATTCTCTTTCTCAGTGTCCTAATCTCGGTACCAAACACCCCCTAAAGGTCTGGAGTCGAGAGATGTTGAACTGAAAGTCGAAAAATCCGCGTTCGGGCGAGAGATTCACGCAACAAACGAATCTGTGAAGTGGCGCGGTCGTGGCGCGCTAAAGCCACTTCACCGCGCGGCCACCGCGCCGACTTCGCCTGGACTTCGGTCCGGGCGGGTCGTGCGATCCGTCGTGCTTTTCCGCCTCTCTTTCGGGTTTCTATCCCTCTATGCTCCCGAATTCCGATTTCCGGGGTATATTCGGGTTCGTACTTTCTCTCTAATTTTATTCTCAGTCTAATTGGATGTTTTGGACTCGAATACTCGAGTTCATTAGTGTCGGGTTTTGGTGTTCCATTTATCCATCCTTTTGTTTAATTAAATTCCTTTAATTCCTTTTTAAGTAAAAATCTCATTTCTCATTTTCTTATCTTTATTTATTTCTTTTATTTGCTGGTTTTGTTTATTTATTTATAGTATTTATTTTATTTATTATTTATTTATTTAATTACTGTTTTATTTTATGTTGGAAAATTCTCGGGTATTACAGGGTCCCCAGTCGCTAGGCTTAAAAGTGTGTCGTGAACGGTGGGTTCACGACAGAATTGCTTCGCGACTAGGGTTTTTAAAATAATGAAACAAGTGTCCTGAGGCACTCATGTCACAAGACTACTTTCTAGTCGCTAGACGTGGTCTCGCCCTATTTCAGATCAAAAAGCTATCCTAGCCCAAAAATAACCAAACATAATTTAAAACTAACTAGAACATGCTTGAATAAAAATAAACCTAACTACAACAAAATTTAATAAAGCATAATCTTAATCTAGGGTTTAATCACACATCATGCATGAACATCATCCAAAAATATGAACAGTAAGCTAAAAGTGGAAAAATCATGGTCAAGTGACCAAAAAAATAAAATGAAAGCAGTAAATCCATGGGGTGTAAGACCCATTTCATAATTTTGGGACACATTTTAATGAATATTTTTCCATTTTATTAATGGGTTTGATAATACCCATCATTTGGGTATTTCAAACCCTAAAACAAAGTTAAGAATAATAAAACAAAGGTGGAAAGTGGCTACCTAATCATCTAGAATGGAAAACCATATTGGAATTTAAGCTAAACTACACTAATCTATGGACAAAAATTAAATAATACAAAAAAAATTTAAAAACTAAACTAAACTAATACCTAAGAGGAAGCTCTCCACAAATGTCTTCAAGGATGGAATTTTTCTCACCCCCAGCACATAGGGATCACCTCATATTTATAGAAGTGAAATCCTAAGCCCATGGACCTTGATTATGAGGCCCACATGTGTCGTAAGACTCACACACATCACAGCCTCCCTTCGTGTCGCGGGACTACGCGGTGTGGCGCGAGACGAGGCTGCATGTCGCAATGCTTCACTACTGTAGTTGAGGCTCTCCGGACTGGGTCTTCATTTTGCCTTCTGTGTCGCTAGACTCACCCTAGTCGCGGGACCATGCTCCGCGACTGGGGGTCTAGTGACTGGGTATCTTGGGAATGACTTTCCTTTCAGTTGACCTATGCGTTGTGGGACTCCTCCCCAGCCGCTAGACCATGTTTCGTGACTGGGGTCTCGGGACTGGAGGTTCAGGACTGTCCTCTTCTTCATCATCTTCTTGTGTGTCGCTAGACATCCCCCAGTCGTGAGACCATGCTTCGCGACTGGGGTTCTAGTGACTGGCTTTATCTGTTTAGTCTCTCTTGTGTCGCGGAACTCCCCCAGTCGTGGGACTATGATTCACGACTGAGTTTCAGTCTCGCGACTGGCTGGGCTTTACTGGGCCTGGTGGGCCAAATTATGTATTTTTGTGGGCTTTTCTGTCTTTTCTCATCTTTTTAGTTTTTGTGGGCTTGTTTTATTCTTTTGCCCATCTTTTCATTCCTTTTTCTTTTCTTTTCTTTTTTCTCATGTTTTTGTATTTTTCTAACGTAAATGTGTAATAAAATTACATATTTATGTATTTTTCATACCAGCTTATTATTTTTACAACTATGCATAAATCAGTCCAATTCAACTGCTTTCTTATTTAAATATAAGACCGGAATGCGATCAAATGCCCGTTTCAGACACGGAAATGGATTGAAAATAATGGACATTTCTGGCCATTATCACGTGCACTGGAATCAAATTTCACCACCTCACCAATACCGGAAGCCAGCGCCCACAGTACATCAGTCGCATACCGATGGAGTCTCAACCCATTCAACCTCGCCCAGACCATAATCTTTTTGACTTTAGTCGTCGCCGGATCAAACTCCCTTGTCCATGGCATAATCGCAAGATAATGATCAAAAACCATTCACGGACCGCCATTAACCACCTTTTCCCGGTCCGACATCAATGCGAACCGGACTACGAAACATCCATACCCCACATCAATCAACGTCATGGTCCCTGTTGGCTTCCATGCATTTGTCAGCCTATCTTTGAGCGCCAGATACCCCACGTAACGACCAATGACTTTGATTACTAACGCCGCCTCCCACGCCCTTCTTGTCTCTACTTCCACCCGTTCGTCAATGACAAAACAAGGAACCGACGGATTTCCCCCCACAAAAGACTTGGTAATCAGATTCTCAACAATAAGATCACGCTGTGGATGTAGCCCCGGGGTTGCCTCCGTAGTCTCCTCCAGAATTTCCTTGAAAGATCGAGTCTTGGACGCAAATTCCGACGTGCGCGGAATGTTGCCTGTTGTGCCGCCAGAGAAAGCCCTAGGCGAAGAAACCCTAGAAGCAGCCATTGAGTTTACCTACTGTTTTATTAAAATTGTCATATTTAAATAATCAATTGAGAAAAGTCATGGAAAAACCGTAGGCGATAATATGAGCGAGCATAAGTGATAGAGGACGTGCAAGTTGCATTATCCTTTTTTTTTATCCTAAAGTCGTAATAAGACAGCAAAAGGACGCAATTTGAGATCAAAACACTTTTCACTTTAATGACTGAGATGTCGACTTTTACAAATTCAAATTACTTTATTTATAAAATTATTTAAATACCGACCATAAAAATATAATTTTTTTTTTATGAACACCCGAAAGGGGTGGTAGGAGCCCATACTACACAAATTACAAATGAGGAATAAAAGGGGGGATAGGTGGCCGGTGGGGAATCGAACCTTCAACATTCCGTTGGAAGTCGAGGGACTTAACCACTTGGGCTAAGTCATCATTCCCAAATATATAATTCAATTGATCAATGAGTGAGCAAAAAAAAAAAATCTTTTATAAACTGTATCACGAAAAAAAAAATAGTGAGAAAAAAAAATATCATGAAAAATTGTTGCTATAACGTTATAGTGACTTTTTTATATAGTGACAATTTTTTTCCTCACTAAAAATCTTTTTTTTTTTTTTCATAGTAGAGTGAGTGTCATTTCGAGATATTGATTCATTCTCGAAATAGGTTCAATATGTACAAGTGGGACTATAAACTGTATCATTGTTGTATATACTGGGATTCTATTCAATAAATAGCTAGTTTTAGAATCTGTGCGGGGTAATTATTGTTCTACAATTATTTATTAACTACAGTTTGATTGTAAAACATACTACAGTACTATTATTGACCCTAGTTTTAATTGTTTGCTATTGAAATGTGGCAATTATCGATCCTCTTCGGTTACTGTTATCGCGTAAATTCGGATAACAACAAATAGTAAAGCCCTTGCAGGCCTAAGACGATAGAATTTGAATAAACTCTTTCGTTGGATTGCGCCTTCAAAAAAGTTTAAGAACAATGAACACGAACGAGTCCCTTGCCCACTGTGAATCATACAAGAAACTACAGAACTAAAGCTAAACTTAACTAAACTACGAAACTAAGATAAAATAAAACTCCTGAGTAGTGTTGATGTGGTGTTGATTTTTTTTTTCATCTGCAACGTTGCTTGGTATTTATAGGAAGTGATGTAACCGTTGTGGAAGAACTGCAACTTCCATGATCTAGGCCCCCCAGTAACCGTCCCGTCGATGCATCTCAGCATAACTATTCCGTGCGGTTGTTCATGGTGTCGCTGGCCACTTTGCCCAGAAGTCCATTGTGGTCGTTGGATATCTGTTCTTCATTCACGAGATGCCGCCTAATAGACTATACTCCCTGGCCGGCCAAAAGGACGGGATGGTAGACTATTCTTCTGGCCGAGCCAATAGGTTTAGTACTACCCCTTTGGCCGAGTCGAGCCAATAGATCCAATTGGTAGACTATCTTCCCTCTTCCTTGCCAACAAGTCTAGTTGGCACAGACTATCCCTTTTGGTCTGGCCAATAGGTCTAGTTGGTGACTATCCCCTCGGGCCTGCAAGTAGCTCTACTTGATAGACTATCACTTTTGGCCTTGCCAATATGGCAGGTAGCTCTACTTGATAGACTATCCATTTTGGCCTGGCTAATAGGTCTAGTTGGTGACTATCCCCTTGAGTCTGGCCGGATGGGCAGGTAGGTCTACTTGATAGAATATCCCTTTTGCCCTGGGAAATATAGCAGGTAGCCCTACTTGATAAACTATCACTTTTGGTCTGGCTAATATGACAGGTAACTCTACTTGATAGATTATCCCTTTTGGCCGGGTCAATAGATTTAGTTGGTGGCTATCCCCTCGGGCCTGGCTCTACTTGATAGACTATCCCTTTTGGCTTGGCCAATAGGTCTAGTTGGTGAGTTTCCCCTCGGGCCTGGCCGGACAGCCAGGTAGCTTTACTTGATAGACTATCTCTTTTGGCCTGGCCAATAGGTCTAATTGGTGACTATCCCCTCGGGCCTGGTCTGACGAGCAGGTTGGTTCATTTTATTTTATTTTATTTTATTTATTATTATTATTATTATTTTGATGATATCAGTTACTGAGCTAAATTTCAATATTTAGTATATGCTATGTATTTAGTTTGTAATCGCGAACAAGCTTTGAAGGAGCTTTACCGAGTCACGTTTATGAACGGCTTGGTTCGTTTAACAGCTTTAGCTCGAGCTTACCTAATTTAAAATTGGAAACCCCTATGCGTTGTGTTCACAAATTTTAGGCCGCGTTTGACAAATAACGTTAGCGTTTACGTTTATCTTTTAAAATACATATTAAAAATAGCCTAAAAATCTATGTATATTAACACTAATTTTGGTAATCGTCAAAGTTTATTCTCTAAACTCTAAACTCTGAACGCTCATCTCCCCCAATTTTTAGCTTTCCAAACTCCAGACTCTAAACTCAAATTTAAAATTGCATTACTAAACACCATTTTTTAAAATTACCTCAATTTAAAACTATTTTTCATCAATAATTTTAAACTCGGGACTCAAACTCTAAACTTCAGATACTAAACACTAATTATTTTCCACACTAGTTAAAGTCAATAGCAAGTCTTTAACGACAAATTTTAGAAGGTGTTTGGTTCGTGGATCAAAGGAGAGCATAAACATTGATCTTACCACTAGTTAAAGTCACATATGTCCATGTTTGATTGGGGGAATATTTTATGTGGGAATGTGACATTCCCACTAAGGTAAAAATATTGAGTGTTTTGAGTGAGAATGTGATTCTGAGTCAAAGGCCATGTAACCTTATATTATCGGTCATCTTTTATCTCATTTTATACTTCACCCGTTCCTTTATATTTGCTCCATTTGCATAGTTGTGATTGTGTATTAAGTAACTTTGACCAATATTTTAATGTAGTTATATAAGAAAAAATATAATAAAGTGAGATGTTACTGGATTTATCTAATAATGTAGTTCTAGAATTATATGTTTATAATTTTTATTTATATACAATTTCAGTGATTAATGATGAAAATGTGTCTTGAATTGCATGAAAGTGTAAATGTAACAATTATTAAAGAATGAGATAGCTATTAAATTATCTTTTTTCCCCTCACTTTTCATATATTTTTATTTTATAAATTTTGATATTTTCTATTATAAAACATAATACATATGAATATTTAATTTGAAAAATTAATTAAAATTTGAAATTATTTAAACACATTTAATAAATATTTATTTTCTCATATTGGCTTTACAGTTTATTTATATTCATATATATATAAAACAAAAATAATTAAAATTTAGATAAATTAAATTACTAATTATCTATAATAGATTTCAGGTAAGTAATTTTCTGATTTTTTAAAAAATAAGTAAATTTAAATCTTTTGTATTGAGTAGCAAGATGACATTCGGTGCCTTCCAACAAGTAGAACCTCCGACCCGCATTCGGTGCCTTCCAACAAGTCTCACTCGAGCCTTCGTTCCACATAAGCATTCTCTCTTTCGGAGCCCAACGACGATTCACCATAGCAGGAGTCTTCCGACCTCAACATTGCGGTGCATCCTTCAATCTTCCACAAGACGGTGCGAACAAGAAGATTACTCTTCAATTAGGGTTCGTCTGTTGCTTCAATTTATGGTGACAATTTCTTCTTCTCCTCCTCCCTTTCGATCGGCCCTCGATCTGTTTTTCTAATGTGTGTGAAAATGCTTTATTTAGGTTAAACTAGTCAAATTTTAAAAACCCAGTCCATTTAACCGTATTTTCGTGACAAAACACCGGCGCATGGGTCTACTGGCGTTTGTCATCTACACAGCCCGAAATTGGGCAATTTCCGGTCATTTGGCCTTAGATCGGAGCCCAATCTCCTTGTGATGGCCTAAATCCCTAATTAAATTTACCGTGGCCCAAATCCGGAAATTCATCTTTCTAGTGGCCTAAAAAATTTATTATCTCAAAAATTTATTCAATTGAAATTAAAGGACATTATTGTAAATTAGTTTAATTTAAAAAATTTGAGATTTATAATCTAACCGAACATAGTAATATTACCAAAAAAAAAAAAAAGATTTTCAGCAATGCCATATTTCCAACAATCTTACAGTTCCAGCAACCACATCGTCCAACCAAATGGATGCTTAGTCTGAAATATTTTATAGATTGTTTGATCATTGCTTTAAACAGAAGTGCCTAAAAAGAAAAATAAGAAAGCAAAAGTAATAATATTTGCATAAATTTTTCACCACTCGTGGCTCTTACACTTTAGAATATAACTTTGTTTTGTATATTGATTAAATGTATGTGGGCAATTCACCTTATCTTTGAATAGTTTTGAATTTGATATGGCATGTGGATATCCGGTTTATGGAAAATATATATATATATATATATATATGTATAGAAGTGGGCAAAAATATAAATGAGGATTGTTGGAATTCTAATGTGTCTGTAACCATTGTTTTAAATTTCGGTCGAAATCCCGAAATTTCGATCAATCCCAAAATTTCGGTCAAAATTTCGGGTATCCGAGCACCTCGAAGCGAAATTTCACTTGGAATATTTTATGCAAAATTTCCATCAAAATTTCGGTCGAAACTCGATATTTCTCAAAATTTAACTTATATTTCCCGAAATTTGGCCAAAATTTTCAAATTCTATTTTTAGAGAAAAATTAAAAAAAATTGTAATAATGAGGGATTGAAACTCATGATACAAACGGAAGTTGACTTAAATTTAAAGATTATATTATTTAATTCATATGTAATAATCATGATTTTAAATATGATATTTTTGGGCGTATACCGGGTATTATCAGACAACATTGGACCCAAGATTAGTTTTCCGATGATCTGGTGAGCATTGAATGGTTGCCTAAAGTAGAATTCTATTAAATATGGTACTCCCTCCGATCCGTCCCATTTGTTTTGGGCACGATATTTTAGGTAGAATGAGTTATGGTGTTAAAGTGGAGCAAATAGTTGATATGATGTTTGTTTGAAGGAGTAAAAATTTTCTAAAGAAGGAAATGTAACAATTATAGTGGGACGGACCAAATTAGAAAATGAGACATTTGAAATGAGACGGATGGAGTACTATTTAATAAATAATACTCCCTCCGTCCCATGAATTGTGGTTTGTATTCCTCTTTGGGTTGTCCCACGAATTGTGGTCACTTTCCATTTTTAGATAAATTTAGTTAATATAAATATAATTAGAATCTTAATGGTTTCTAAATCCCATTAAAAGTAATTACTTTTACTATTCTGCACAACTCCCAATACACTTTATTTTTCTACACAAAGTCTCTTGCATTTCTTTAATTCTTCATATTGTAAAAATTGGTACAAATAAAAATTATATAAAATATATATTCTAAATCTAGACGTCTAGACGATTCTAACAATACCACACTTGAATATTTTTCTCTAATTAAATCATTACAATAATATTTCGTCGAAGTTAAACAATAAAGAAAGTCAAAATTCATTAACAAATACCCACATCACTTTAACCAATAAACCCCACCATACCCCACCACATAATTATATTTGTCAATCAACATATTCTTTAATTACATATAATTTGTTTCTTTTTTTTTATATTAATTAGACATCATTTTCTTTATAAAATATCTAAAATATTGTTCGAAAGACATTCCAAAATTTTTAATTAAAATTTCCAACTCCTTGTATTAATTTTTTTGATTTCTTCAAATTTAAAACCTATTTTGTCAAATATCTTATATCTCCAAAATTTCCATCAAAATTTAAAATATCTTCAAAATTTCCTTAAATTTACATATCTCGTATCGACCAAAATCTAACACCTTGTCTGTAACGAATTCTGGTCAATAATATACGTTGCTCCTCATTATTTTTTTTTCTTAAGAAAAATATCTGCAGACAGGCCTACCTCACTCAGTGCGAGTCCACGTAATTAGCTTTCTACTACAAGTCTACTACTACTATTGTTAGTAAAAATTATTTTTTTTAAAAAAAATAAGTGGGAAAAAAAATAAAAAGTGCAATAGAGAAGTAGTTGGGGATTTCTCCCACTCAACCTCTATCCCTTCCCCTTTTTATCCCAGTTGGCGAAGCGGGTACGAATTTATTGTACGTAGCTGTACGGAAGAAGCACATGACTTTTCGTGCGGGAAACCAGACCTTTCCATGGGTCCCATTTCTTCTTACATAAATCCATCCTGTCCTACAGCCTTCCATCCGACGTGTCGTATTAAGCCACCTGTCCAATCTTTATCACAAATATTTAGGGTCCATTCTCTGCCTAAAATCTCTGCAATTTCACGAGCGACTTGAATTTAAGATGATCTAAGGGCTCTCATTCACGCATGTAGAAATGAGAGGCTTGTATTAAATATTAATTAGTCATAAATAGTGTTGCTTCAAATCATATACTCCCTCTGTCCCATTTGAAATGTCTCAAAACTTTTTGACACGCAGTCCAATGCCTTTGTTTAACAGTTAATATCTTAAAATGTAGAGAAGTAAAAATTATAAAAAATATATATTTTAAAACTACACGATTAGACGAATCCAACAAGACCGAACTTGACTATATTTTTTGTTGATATAATTGTGATAACATTAGGTCAAAGTTGATCAATAAACAGTGTCAAAAGTCAAAATGAGACAATACAAGTGGGACGGAGGGAGTAGTAAAATAAAAAAGACGTCACATCACAATCGATGTAGAATCTCACCACCATATCCAGGTTGAAATCAAATCACAAATATTTGATCAAATATACCTAACCCGAAGAAAATGATATTGATACTAGGGTGGGCAAAATATTCGAACCGACTCGTTGAATCGCTGAGTCGAACCGAAATCGAACTGAATTTCCGGTTAATCGAGGACCCCGGAGCAAATACAAATATCAAATTTTAGTATTCGTCCGGTTCAAATACAAATACAAATACTTTAATTTTTTTTCCCGAGTAACCGAACCGAATCGAATATATTTATTTTATTTTAAAAGTTATATAGTATATTGTATATATTATAGGCATTTGATGGTATAAAATTATATATAGATAATATATTTAATTATTTAAGTATAAAGTAAAATAAAAATAAAAAATTGAAAGAGGTAATTATCAAAATATATCACCATAATGAGCCGATATTGATTTTTTTGTGTTTAAGAATACCTTGTTATTAAAATATACCACTACACTAAGATTTATTAATTATACTAACATATTTTGATAACACTAAAAATAATCATTGAATTACATAGTTATATATTTTTTCTATAGTGTAATAACCTCAAAAATAAAATCTACGAAAGTTAAAAATTAAGAAATGAAAACTTGATTATACATTTTTAGAGGGCCGGAAAAAATATTCGAACCGAATCGCTTAACCGCTGAATCGAATCGAAACCGAAGCCCCGGTTAACCGAGGACTCCGGTTACAAATACAAATACTGAAATGAAGTATTTTTCCGGTTCAAATACAAATACAAATACCTGAAAAATTCAGGTTAACCGAACCGTGCCACCCCTAATTGATACCATGTTAAATTCTAATCAATGGTTCTATTGAATACTGTAATTGTGAGAATAGTATTACATATTTATATGTGCAAAAGAGGCACACGGACTACTTGGTTGAGTAAAAAATTAGAGATACAAAAATAAGACAACATATATATTTTAACAATTGTTATCATTATTTTTTTTAATTATTATTATTAGCGTGATTAGTTGGAAGGATGAAGCGGCTAAAATTAATCAGAAAACTAGTAGTGAACAAGGTTATTACTTGATGAACCAGCCATAAGAAAGTAGAATAGGAGGAGTGAGGACCATATCTAGAATGTGCATAATTAAATGTAAATTGGTAGGGTGGGTGTAGTTTGGTTGGAATATTAATTTTAAATTCGTTAATTTTTTGGTAGTGACTACGTGGATTGCGTCTGAATATCTTGCGCCATCTAAGGCTGTACATAAATCAGGGGTTGGAGTCTTCTTCTAATTCCACGGTTGGAATTCCAGATTTCAATTACACGGCTACAATTCAAAATGCCAACTAGGTCGAAGTATTTAATAATTTTTTGATAAAAAAAAAATATGAATTTATTTCCATGTCTCTCAAGGGCTATTAACAAGCTAGTTGAATCAAGGCGCAAGTAGTGACTACTCAAAGCTCGACTCGATAAAAAGTGCTTGAGCTCGAATTTCAACAAGTAGTGAATCTTGAACTAAAACTTGTAAGACTGCATATATATATATATATATATAATACTCGAACTGCTCGAATTATAGTATTTTATATTTGTTGAATAAATAAATATAAAGAAAAAAATTATATAAAGAAAAAAATTATTGAAAAAATATTTTTTCTTAGGAACATAATCCAGAATTTTGCATTTTTTTTAGTTTCTCAAAAAGGTCAAAAATTTTATTAGTCGATTTTGCGATGTCATTTACTGATATATTGCCAAGAAAAATTATATAACTATAAAACAAAGCCATTTTGTGTATCGAAGCGTGCATAACATTAAAAACATGCATTATACTTTTAATGATGTGCCAAAAATGTATTCGTTTATATATTATTACTAAGGAAAATAGGAAGACAATCATTATATGATAGTTGAAAAACTGTTAATTTTGTTGAAATTGTAAGTATAAAAAGTGGATACTTTTTTTTTTTTTTATTGTAGTAACTTATTGTTCTCCACTAATTTTATATTCAATTTTCAATCACACATGGGGTTGGGGACTTACCCTAGCGGTCAAGTCCCCTATCTCCCAACCATAGTTTGGGAGTTCGATCCCACACCCGGCCCCTATCCCTCCCCTTTATCCCCTTTGTAATTTGTGTGGTTTTGGCTCCTGAATATAAAGTATGATAGTTTGAATTCATTCAATAACAACAAATATGATTGAAGAATCATTATGAAAGTGATTCATACACGAGACAGTTACAATATATAAGTAAATAAATAAATCAAATGCTATACATATTCTTATTGAATGTCAATATGACTATATACTAATTTCATACATAATCACCTCCACATAAATAGTTTTTATACTACAATATTTATATAATGATAGTATGGAATTAATTCTCTCCTATCATTTCTGTTCCTATTTAAATTTGATTGCTCATACCCCATTCATTGTGATTGTACCAATTTATGGTGATTGTTATTTTCTTATGATGCCCAATAAATTTTCCTTTAGTAACATAATAATATTTTTCTTCATATTTTATTGTATACTTTGTCAATTCATGTTGTGTGGGGCTATGAGTTATGAGGTTTATTTTTACAATTAGTTGGACTTGGTTGTCTTTGAATACAAGTTAGTTGTTTGTTTTTTTCTTCCGTTTCTTTTGATCATATTTATTGGCAATTTTTTAGGTTAGTGGCTGTATATGAATGTGGGAACTTAAAAACAAAAAAAAAATTTGCTAGCCTGAGAAAGTGATCTCCTAGAAAATTTAATGTTATGAAACCGATTGTATAGAATGATGAACAATTATATAATGGGAATAACATGATGATTACCACCAGTATATATAGGTTGTAGTTATAGCCAAAAGGATTGAGATTTTTCGATTTCTTACCAACTAAGAACTTATTTTCTAATATTTTCTAGGTCTTCTAAATAATGGTTTGTATAATATAATTAATTGAATCCATCCCTCCTACTATCTTATTGAAATTGCGGAGATTCGTACTCATGGTTTAGAATAGTCTGGTTTATTGAAATTGGTGGATCAAGATATACATATATAAATTCAGGTTGATTATCTCGAGGTAATGAACTGATTATTTATTTTGTCGCATGTTTTATGATCAAATTGATACAGATTCATATGGTTTCCTACGCCTATGTTATGAATTTAAAATAAGCAAACTTTATGCACAAATAATAATAAGACCACAAATATTTGATTTTATTTGAAAAAAAACAAAAAAAAAAACACCGCCAGCAAAGCGCGGGTCAAAATTCTAGTATATATATAATACTCGAACTGCTCGAGTTATAGTATTTTATATTTGTTGAATAAATAAATAATATATAAGATATAATGTTATATCTGTTACCAAAAAAAGATATAATGTTATATCGAACTACTTAACGATAATCCGCTCAAATTACTCTATATACGTACATTCAAGGCAAATACTGAAATGCATAGATTGATAAACGAGAAATAGCTTGGTTAAATATCACCCTTAATTAGCCTAATTATCCCACCTGAATTCATTAAGAAATACTACTACTACTACTATTTGAACCCATGGAATTTATCGACAAAAATTGAATGATTGATACACATAGAAAAATGATGTCAGAGCAATGAAAAATGATGACTGTGTGGAATGATGTATGCGCATGAAAAATGATGAATATAATAAAATAAGCAACATCATTTAATGGAGCTAACATCATTTTTCATAGCGTGGACATCATTTCGTGGTTGTCTGCACCTGCTGGCAATGTAGTTGTTTGTAAAGGAACGGTATTGCCGATTATTTTATGCATGACCAATTTGTTTTATATTGGAAAAATTAATTAAAACTATATATTTTATTGATTAACATTATTTATATACTATTACCTTTAATATTTATTATTTTATTATTTATTGATTATTACTATTTTATAATTAATTTAATATTATTCTCTTTATTATTATTATTTTATATTATTTTATTATTATTTTATTATATTAGTATTATTTATTTATTTATTGTCATTAAAATAGAAATGAAAGATGAGATATGAATGACATTTTTTCCCAATAAAATTAATTAATTTGTTTATTCATACTTAATCATTTGAAATAGATTTTTTATTTAATTGAATTTGTACTGTAGAAATTAAGAATTTAATTAATAATGTGATCTGAATTTTGGTTATCAGACATAGATTAAGTATTTAATTCATTCAAATTAGATAAAAAGTGTTGTTATAAAAGAACACCTCGAAAAAATGTTATATCTTTCATTAGTATTTTCCCCCCTTCAATAGTTTAACGCAAAACCTCCCAGCATGATTGTTAAGGCATGATGATCATAAGGCCTGAAATTGGTGTTTGAAGTTATCCTCCAACATGTGTTTACATATTCTTTTTATAGAAAAGTTATGAGCGTTTTTTTTTTTTTTTTTCCTAATGCTACTAGCAGTAGTTTCTATTAAATTTATATTGAAAGTGTAATTCCTAAAAATGTTTTTTGTAAAAAGGAGTTTTTTAAGTTAGTTTTAGAAGATCATCAAGTTCCAAAAGTTACACAGAACAACATACCCATTGTCACTAATGGGCAATGGTTGTCTAGGTAGTGCAAAGATTCTTTTGTCGGTAAGCGGTTGAAATGCATTGGGGGTATAATAATTGAAAAAATATAAATGCATTTTCGCAAAGCTAAACAGTTACATACATATATTCATCTAAGTTTCATCCCATATTCACTAATATTTTTAGTTACCAGATATCAATAAATATAGATACATTTCTTTTCTTTTCTTTTTCTTTGGTCTTTGGCTTCGTAAAAGAATAAATAAATAAATATACATACAATATGGTATTTGCCCTAACTGTAGAAACTAATCGAATTACACTTCCCCGGTCTTCTTTCACCTTTCTAATGCTCGATGATTTCTTCCTCGATTAATGCTTCCGCTTCATAGCCATCATCGGTGAGCGCGCACCCTTCCTCCATGCATCTCCTCCCCGCACTTCATTCTCTAGCGATTCCCTCAGTAGTACTCTCTTCGAGGGGAAGTTTAATTAGCATCACAAGAAAAATACCTTTTTGCCCCCTGCGCACTGTCAAACATCGCTAGCCACACTCGTGCCCCATTCTAGTCAAATCCCTAATCTCCTAACATCGTGGAAAATTTCCCCCACTGGCCACCGTGCTTTTTAAAGAAGATGAAGTTGAACAAAGGAGACTTGTGGTTGGAATTGATCAGGTGTCTATCAAGAGACAACTTTGAAAGCAGAAGGGATAATAGGTATAAATATTCGTTAATTTCTAAGCAATACTTCTTCCGTTCTTGTTTAATTGAACTATTTGCATAGTATTAACTATTTATTGAGTGACTTTTATCAGTTCTTTTAATATATATAGTTATAAAAGAAAAAAAAGTAAAATATAGTCAAGTGAAATCTTGTTAAATTCGTCTAACCACGTAGTTTTAAAATATCAAATTTTTATAATATTTACTTATTTAATATTGAATGAGTTATTACTGGTTAAAAATATTTATTGAATTACGTAAATATAAAAAATTGTACAGTTATTTAAAAACAGATGTAAGTATTCAGCTAATATATTCCGCAAAAGAACTTACATAAATATAACTAAAATAATTTAAATGAAACAAACACCCGAAAATGAATAAATATAAATGAAACAACATAGATATCTAATTTAAAAATTGCATAAACTAATAGTTAAACATATTTACTATATATGTACAAAATAATTGAATCTCATTATAAGCGACACTATATATAATGTTGTTAATTATTATGACACACTCAAACTTCAACCTTACAAAATTTCAAAATCTAATAATTCAGCATTATCGTTTCTATAATTTTATTAAGTGTTAACTTCAAATTAAAATGACTCATCGAACATCAAATGATGAGTGTGAAATTACAAGATGCTAAACAATGTAGTCAAAAAGAAAAAAAGGGAATATAAAGGAATAGACAAAAGAAGCTAAATATGCATGTGTTTTACATTTGCATGAGAACTTTTACAGTGTTCATATACTATTACAAATTTATTCACATGTTCTTTAGAGAAGACATGTGAATATAAAGGTGAAAACTGTTGGAAAAAGGGGGTTTTGAGCTCCTTTTTGCGTAATGACGATATTTAATTTGGATTAATTAAATAGCGTATACGAATTCTACGTTTCGCGTAGATTGTCGTAGTGCATTTATTTTCTCAAAACCATTGTCGGGTGAGTGAGAAATAAGTGGTCGAAATGGGTCATTGAATGCGGCACGCTTGTGTTTAAATGGTTGTTAAAAAGTAGGTAAAAGTGGCGCGTCCCACATCGCTTAAGCAGTGGGAGTTGAATTAGTTTATATTGTTCTGCGTGTTAGAAACAATTAAACTAATACAGATTGATCAAGTGTGGGGGAAGCCCACACGTGCGCGCCCGTCCCGTCCCGTCCCGAGCCGAGCCGAGCCGCGCCGCGCCGTCGCGGGCGACGGCCGCGCCCGTGCCCGTGGACTTGGACTTGGACTTGGATCTTGGTAATTGGGCTTTGGGTGGGCTTTGGGCCCGTCTAATTTTTTAGACAAAGTTTATTTGTCAGGCCCATGCCAAGCAGCCCAGTCGTTGAAGCCCACTTTGATTTCAACAGTTGTTGAAAACCATTTGAATTCAGCTGTTGAAAATCCAGTTGAAACCGCCCCATCAATGGCTGCCGGCGGTTTCGTCTCGTCCAACGCCTATAAATGGCAGCAGGGTCAGGCTTAGGAAGACACACCATTCTCTGCATTCTTCTGCATACACTCTTCCCTCTCCTCCCGACTTCTTCATCTTTTGTTCTGTTCGCCGGCCGTCGACGTTTGCGGTGCTGCTACGTCGAGGCAATCGTCGTTTTACCATTGGGGACGTTCTGCCGTTGCCGGAGCACTACCGGGGCACAAACGTCTTGCGGGAAGAGTTCCAAACTCGACTCGACGTTCATTCTGTGTTGCTGCTTCCGTCCATTTTCTAACAATCGCAAGACGTTTATAATGGACGGTTTCACTGCTGCCACCACCGCCTCCGCCGACGTTTCATCCGCCGCCGCCGCCTCCGTTCCCATGCCTGGCTCTGTCCGGGCGTCCGCTGTCGTTACCCCAACCGCAGCGGCGCCGTCAATGCTGACCACGCCCACTGTCGTCCCTCCACCCGTGACGCTGCCGCTGCCGTTGCCGCTGCCGACGGCAGACCCAAACGCCTCTATCGATCAATACTTGATTGATCCCACGGCGGCCTTCCTGCCCCCGTCGCCGACGCCCAACTCTGGCGGGTTCGTTCTGCCCAATTCTGGGCAGTTTGTTTCTGGACACTCTTTTGGAACAGTTTCGTTCCAGCCCAACGCTTCGGTTGGGGCGTCTCTGCCATTTTCTGGACAAACAGTCGGGATTACACCCGCAGGACTTAATAATATGAACACCGGTTTGCAACCGGGCGGTGGGCCGCTGAACACTAGTTTGCCAACTTATGTTCAGTCGGAGCCGGCCTTCATGCTGGGCGTTGGGCCGTCAACGGGTTCTGTCCCTATGGCGCTGCCTAGGTCATTTGGAGTGGCCGAGAAGCCGTCAAAGTTTGACGGGCGTGATTTCAAGACGTGGCAACAGAAGATGCTGTTCTATCTGACCACTCTTGGTTTGGCCGGGTTTTTGAGGAGCAGCCGGCCGTCCCTGTCTGAGATGGAGACCGATCCTCAGAAGCTCTTCGCCAAAGAACAATGGGTTCACGGTGATTTCATGTGTAAGAACTTCATTCTGAGTGCTCTCACGGATCCTTTGTACGCTGTGTACTCTTCTGTAAAAGGTGCAAAGGAATTGTGGATTCAGTTGGAACGGAAGTATAAAACCGAGGATGTTGGTACTAAAAAGCATGTCGTTTCCAAATATCTGGGTTTTCAGATGGTTGACGGGCGTTCAGTGGTTGAACAAGTTCAAGAGTTTCAATTACTGATACATGGCGTTCACGCTGAGGGAATGCAATTGCCCGATGCGTTTAACGCTGCGGTTGTGATCGAGAAGTTGCCTCCTTCGTGGAAAGACTTCAAGAACTACCTGATGCACAAGCAAAAGGAAATGTCCCTTGAAGATCTTGTTACACGGATCAGAATCGAGGAGGATAACCGCAAGGCCGTGTCAAAGAGCCATTCCGTGGAGGCTAAGGCGAACTTGACTGAAACGACCGGTAAACGCAAGCAGCCGACCGCTGCGGGCAAAGGAAAAGCGGTTGCCGATGGCCAAAAGAGGAAGAAGTTCTCCGGGAATTGCTACAACTGTGGCAAGGTTGGGCACTTTGCCAATCAGTGCCCAAAGCCGAAGAATAAGAAGCCTGCTAAGCCTGCCTCTCATATGGTACAGGCTGAACCTGAAGGTTGGGAGACCTTTGTGCAGTGGTGTCTGAAGCAGTATTGCATATTGATGATGCTAAAGGTTGGTTTGTTGATACCGGGGCTTCGTGTCATGTGGCTGCCAACAGGGAGTTCTTTACTTCATACCGGACTGTTGAAGGCAGAAAGCTGCACATGGGAAACCAAGCATCATCTGATGTGGTTGGCGTTGGAAATGTGATACTGAGGCTGACTAGTGGCAAAAACTTGACTCTGAAGGATGTGCTGCATGTCCCTGATATCCGGAAGAATTTGGTTTCTGGTTCGCTGCTAGTTAGTAGTGGTTTCAAACTTGTTTTTGAGTCTGATAAGTTTATCATGACTAAGTTTGGAAAATTCCTTGGTAGAGGCTATCTCACCAATGGTCTTTTCAAGTTTAATGTAATGGCTAAACGCCAAGTTGTTGAGCAAGCTTCTGGTAATAAAATTGAAGGTTCTTCTTACTTGCTTGAGTGTTTTAATTTATGGCATTGTAGACTTGGACATGCAAATAAAAATGCTATAAAGAGATTGGTAAATTTAAATTTACTTAAGGAAATGAATTCAACGATAAAAACAAATGTGAAATTTGTGTTGAAGCGAAAATGACAAAACCTCCATTTCCAAGTGTTGAAAGAAATACTAAACCCCTGGATTTAATTCATACTGATGTATGTGATTTTAGATCTTTGCAAACTCGGGGTGGTAAAAAGTATTTTATTACTTTTATTGATGATAGCACTCGTTATTGCTATCTTTATTTGTTGAGAAGCAAAGATGAAGCTATTGAAGCTTTAAAAACTTCAAGATTGAGGCTGAAACTCAATTGAATAGCCGAATTAAGGTTATTCGGAGTGATCGAGGAGGAGAATATGTTGCTCCATTTGCTGAATTGTGTGCCGAATCCGGAATAATTCATCAAACTACAGCGCCATATTCACCACAGTCCAATGGTGTTGCGGAACGCAAGAACCGTACGCTAAAGGATATGATGAATGCCTTGTTGATTAGTTCAGGGTTACCCCAGAACTTGTGGGGGGAAGCTGTTTTAACAGCTAATTATATTTTAAATAAAATACCTCACAAAGGTAAGGAAGTAACACCTTACGAGTTATGGAAAGGTAGAAAACCTTCTTTCAAATATCTCAAAGTGTGGGGGTGTTTGGCTAAAGTTGAGGTGCCACCTCCTAAACAAGTTACAATCGGCCCCAAAACAGTTGATTGTATCTTTATAGGGTATGCCCTCAACAGTAGCGCGTATCGTTTCCTGGTACATAAGTCAGAAATATCTGGTATAAGTGAAGGAACGATAATTGAATCAAGAAACGCCGTGTTTTTTGAAGACATATATCCCTACAAGGATAGAGTGGAATGTTCAAATAAAAGAACGTTTGATGAAGCTACGAGTTCTGATCAGCCGAAGCAAACTGACAAGGGAAGTGTTTCTCCTGAACCAGTTGAACTTCGTCGTAGCCAAAGGGCGAAAGTGGCTAAAACTTTTGGTCCAGATTTCGTCACTTTTATGTTAGATAATGAGCCAAGAACTGTGAGTGAAGCTCTGGCTCGACCAGATGCTGCGTTATGGCAAGAAGCCATAAACAGTGAGTTAGAATCCATTATGCAGAATCGCACTTGGGTTCTTACTGATCTACCGAAAGGTTGTAAACCCTTAGGATGTCGTTGGGTCCTTAAAAGAAAGTATAAAGCCGATGGATCAATCGATAAATACAAGGCTCGCCTTGTAGTTCAGGGCTTTAGACAAAAGGAAGGAGATAATTATTTTGATACTTATTCTCCGGTGTCCCGAATCACCTCCATTCGAGTGTTTCTCTCGATTGCTGCTCTTTACAATCTTGAGATACATCAAATGGATGTTAAGACTGCGTTCTTAAATGGTGATCTAGATGAAGAGATTTATATGAATCAACCAGAAGGCTTTGTTGTTCAAGGACAAGAGCATAAAGTCTGCAAACTAGTTAAATCTCTGTATGGTCTGAAACAAGCGCCTAAGCAGTGGCACTTGAAGTTTGATAATGTGATGTTGTCAAACGGGTTCAAGTACAATGAATGTGATAAATGCATTTACTACAAGGGAATAACAGTCAAATTTGTTATAGTTTGCTTGTATGTAGATGACATGTTGATCATGGGCAGTGACTTGAATATGATTAATCAGACCAAGAACATGTTAAAAAGGAATTTTGACATGAAAGACATGGGTGTAGCCGATGTCATATTAGGGATCAAAATCATTGGACATCCCGAAGGGATTGTTCTTTCTCAGTCTCATTACATTGAGAAAGTGTTAAGTAAATTCAACGCTTATGATAGTCATCCGGCAAAGACGCCTATGGATCCCAGTGAAAAGTTGAAAGTAAACAGGGGTGAACCTGTTGCTCAAGAAGAGTATGCAAGAATCATTGGTAGTCTAATGTACTTGACTAATTGTACTCGCCCGGATCTTGCATATTCGGTTAACAAATTGAGTAGATATACTAGCAATCCAAGTCGTGAGCATTGGAAGGCTATTATGAGAGTCTTGAGATATCTGAGATATACTCAAGAGGTTGGGTTACATTACACGAGATATCCTCCTGTTCTTGAAGGGTACTCTGATGCCGATTGGATATCAGAGAAAAGTGATTCATTATCCACAAGTGGTTATGTATTCATGATTGCGGGAGGGGTTGTGTCTTGGAAGTCACAAAAACAAACGTGTATAGCCCGATCCACCATGGAATCTGAATTCATAGCTTTAGATAAAGCTGGTGAAGAAGCCGAATGGCTTCGAAATTTCCTCGAGGAAATTCCATGTTGGAAGAAACCTGTGCCAACAGTAATGATACACTGTGATAGTCAAGCAGCTATTGGCAGGGCACAAAATGAGATGTATAATGGTAAGTCGAGACATATCCGTCGTCGACATCATACCGTTAAGCAATTGATCTCTAGTGGGGTGATTTCTCTAACTTATGTGAAGTCTGGAGATAACCTAGCGGATCCGTTAACAAAAGCTATCAACAGAGATTAATTTTGCAAATTGCGAGAGGGAATGGGGTTAAAACCCACACCTAAAGAATGACTACATTGGTAACCCAACCATGATGCGTGGAGATCCCACAAACTTGGTTCAAAGGGACAACTAAGATGTACGATTTCAAATGTGAAAACACTTTTGAAGAATAATCTTCATCCTTTCCCTCAGAAGCAATTATAAAGTGTTTGATGCCTGTCTGTGGTAGAGGTTGAGTTTAATAAACTCTTAATGATTCTGGAACTGTGTGTTCATATAAGTATGACAGGATACTTGTTTGAATCACCTATATAAGTAGAAGTGTGGCCGCTTCAGTAGAGACTTATGAATCCAAAGGGGGTTTCCATGGCCTGGAATGGGACCAAACGTGAGAACGGACAAAGAGTCTGAAAAGTTACTGATTCTTTATTATTGGACTAGTATACGTTGTGGGGGATAGTTCAAGAGTAAAATCACTACGCCGCCTGTATACTCGATAATATAGATATGGTTTAAGTTCAAAGCCAAAAACTACTTAAACCCGTGCAGTAACCTTTCTTTAAGAAAGAGTCGGGGCATTTGTATCTGCATTGCATTCACTGCTGCTGTTATTTCCACTCATGTGGGGGATTGTTGGAAAAAGGGGGTTTTGAGCTCCTTTTTGCATAATGACGATATTTAATTTGGATTAATTAAATAGCATATACGAATTCAACGTTTTGCGTAGATTGTCGTAGTGCATTTATTTTCTCAAAACCATTGTCAGGTGAGTGAGAAATAAGTGGTCGAAATGGGTCATTGAATGCGGCACGCTTGTGTTTAAATGGTTGTTAAAAAGTAGGTAAAAGTGGCGCGTCCCACATCGCTTAAGCAGTGGGAGTTGAATTAGTTTATATTGTTCTGCGTGTTAGAAACAATTAAACTAATACAGATTGATCAAGTGTGGGGGAAGCCCACACGCGCGCGCCCGTCCCGTCCCGTCCCGAGCCGAGCCGAGCCGCGCCGCGCCGTCGCGGGCGACGGCCGCGCCCATACCCGTGCCCGTGGACTTGGACTTGGACTTGGACTTGGATCTTGGTAATTGGGCTTTGG
The DNA here is from genome assembly GCA_030278955.1 of Hygrophila difformis. Lineage (NCBI taxonomy): Eukaryota > Viridiplantae > Streptophyta > Magnoliopsida > Lamiales > Acanthaceae > Hygrophila > Hygrophila difformis. The sequence goes on along the minus strand of JAOANR010000006.1, from coordinate 26,655,828 downwards.
GTGGGCTTTGGGCCCGTCTAATTTTTTAGACAAAGTTTATTTGTCAGGCCCATGCCAAGCAGCCCAGTCGTTGAAGCCCAGTTTGATTTCAACAGTTGTTGAAAACCATTTGAATTCAACTGTTGAAAATCCAGCTGAAACCGCCCCATCAATGGCTGCCGGCGGTTTCGTCTCGTCCAACGCCTATAAATGGCAGCAGGGTCAGGCTTAGGAAGACACACCATTCTCTGCATTCTTCTGCATACACTCTTCCCTCTCCTCCCGACTTCTTCATCTTTTGTTCTGTTCGCCGGCCGTCGACGTTTGCGGTGCTGCTACGTCGAGGCAATCGTCGTTTTACCTTTGGGGACGTTCTGCCGTTGCCGGAGCAATACCGGGGCACAAACGTCTTGCGGGAAGAGTTCCAAACTCGACTCGACGTTCATTCTGTGTTGCTGCTTCCGTCCATTTTCTAACAAAAACTTCAATTACATGCGGATATAGAGAATCCAAATTTTCTTTTTAGACGCCAAGTGCATAAACCACTGCACCACCCTCCCTGATATTTTTTTATTTGAAATGTAAAAAATGAAAGCGAGATATAAATAATGGGATAGAATGAATATTTTATTTTAATTACATAAAAATAAAAAATTTAAAAAAGCCATCAAATAATGCAATTTCCACTTTTTGGCCATAATTATGAGGTCATTTGAATAATACGCGGCTCGCTTTGGCGCTTTTTCAGGGTCCGACATCCTTGTAGTGGCCCAAAACTCTAAATGAAAAAATAATGATAAAAATCTGAAAAATAACTTCTTCTGATTGCCTAAAAAATCATTATATCTTCTTTTGACGTATATCGGATATCTCCATGTTATATTAGACCCAAAACTAATCCCTCGAGGATCTGAGGGGCATTGAAAAATTGCCTATAACAAAACAGAATTCAGCATACATAAATGCTCGAACCGATATGAGTCTATCTACTATATAAACGTTAAAATTAAAATATAACGGAGGAATTACTATTATACTCCCTCCGTTTCTAAATAAGTGTTACGTTTTGACTTTTTCTACTGTTCATTCTAGCACTTTGACTTCTATTTTTCTTATAGTTATACAAGAAAAAATATAGTCAAGTGAGATCTTGTTGGATTCGTCCAATCCTGTAGTTTTTATATATCAAATTTTTAGAATTTGTACTTGTATCGAATTTGATTTATTAATAGTTTAAAATGTGCATTGGCAAACGTGCGGAGGAGAAATGTAACACTTAAAAAGAAACGGAGGTAGTATAATTTATTAGGATTGTGTTTGTGCAATGAACTTTAGGACTTAAGGCCATGTTTGGTTTGGTGTATTGGGGTGTATTGGACCTCATTGTATTAATTTAATACATAGCAATAATACAATACAGTGTTTGGCAATTTTTTGGGATAATTCTATGTATTATTTTAATGTGGGATATGGCGTATAATTTAATACAGGGGTAGGATGCGGGTTTAGAAGGTATTGTTTCTTTTTCCGGTATCGGTCTCTTTGGATTTTTCCTCCTACCATCTTCGAATCCCAAACTCACCCCCTTTCAAAAAACTCATCGACACAGGCAGGTGGGCGGCGACGCAGGCGACGGAGGGCGGCGGCGAGCGGCGACGCACGCCGGCGGTGGGCGGCGGCTCTGTGCGTGTTCTGCTGCCCTAAACTTTTTCTTTCTTTCCTTTTCGATTTTTTGCTTCTTCAAATCTTGTTTCTGTGTCCTAATTTATTTTTGTGGGATCAATTATATGAATAGAATATGATTGTGTATGAAAGTGATTCCTGTGATTCATTTGATTGAATAGAATATGATTTCAAATTGATTCCATCTCGTTAATTCTATTTAACATATATATATATATATATATATATTTTTATTGAGGGCGGTTACCCCTCTCCGTTCGCCGATGAAATAGGCCGATTGTTGGTGCTTAAAAAAAACACAGCCCTTTTTCTCTAGGGGAAACTTTCAGTTTCGATATCGACAGGGAGAGACAGACAGATCGATCATATATAATTCTATTTAACATATGATTCACTTTTTTTAAAAAAGAATTCGAATCCTTAACCATTACTTAGGTTAAAATAGGTGATTTATTCATCAAGTTGCTTGCTATGTACAGGGGCATCGTGTGGGGATGCCCATTGTTGGTGGATTCGATCATCTGATGGTCAATTCACAAATGTGATTCTTTCTGGCTTTTGAGGGATTTATATTTATTTTCATATTTGTTCTGTGCATCTGTATTTGCTAGGTATTATTTTTGAGGATGGAGAAAATTAGGGAGTGATAGAAATTAAACTAGTTGGGAAAAGAGGAAGAATGAAGGGATCCAAATCCTCTGTTAGTGTGTTAGTTTTTCCATATTTTGGTCTTGTAACTTGACTGTGCTTCAATTTGCTTCAATGATTTTTATGCTTCTTGGTTCTGAAATCTGAATTGACTGAAAGGGGCTTAAAAATGTTTCATTCTAAGTAATATCCAGCGTTATTCCTTCATCTTAGGCTGCAAATTATTGTTCATTATGATTAAGTTTGACTTTGATATTGTTACATATTTTGCACATTGCAGGGAATGGAACATGGAAGTGCAAGTCAAGGAGGAAAACATTCAAGGCGAGCGTGGACAAAAGCTGAAGAAGATGCTTTTTTAGATATTTTTGTGATGATAACTAAGAGATAGGAATTATAGATTTTGCTTTGAGATGAATAGATAACAGCATACAATGGAATGAACTCAATTGGTGGTTTGAGAATGTTGATGAAAACATGGAGTTTATTTGAGTAATATTCTTTTGTCAACTGATGTATGAATTAGTATACTTTGTTTTCTTGTCTTTTATTTGGATGACTTTGATCAGGTCTTTTTTCATGTTTGATGTTAATTAGCCAATTAGCTTTAATTTTTGATTTCATTTTCTAGTCTAAATCTATTTTTATTATTTTTTGTTGATTGATGTTCATGTTTGATATTCTCTTTTTGGTATTGTTACAGCTTTTGTGAAATTTTGTAGGAAAATGAATTGTTATTTAATTATTCAGAAAATAATACAAAATAATACAATACAGTATTAACACCAAACACTGCATAATTATAATACATGGTACCACCAAACACTGTATAACATTAATTTAATACACTGCTAATACAATACACCCTAATACAATACACCTGCATTAAATAATATAATACAGCATAATACAGTACATGTGCCAAACGTGCCCTAAGGACTTAAGGACTTAAGGTCCTTGTTCCATTAAAAATTTGTGTACGATTATCTGCTCAGTTTCTTAGTTGCATTATTTAATTATACTTGGAGATATATACAAGTACACCTGCTTGGAAAAAATTGAAGATTCCAATTTTATTTTGAATTTCTTTTATTTTTTTATTGCGTTACCGGTAAAAAAAAAAAAAAGAAATTAAAAAAAATTAAAAAAAAATGAAAACAGAGAAGAACCAAAATTAAAAATTTGAATCAATCGAACACATTTATACGATTAGATTTATTTTGTTCCCAATCATTCTTGCAATTAGTCATGCCCTAAAACTAAAGTTGGCTATATCCGATATATATAATCCATTACTTAGTTGGGGGTCAAATGAATCAGGTCCAATGAATCAGATCTAAAGAATGATCTATTTATGACTAAATTGGGTTTGGATTTTGATTGATGCTATATGATTCGCTTAAACGGTTAATATAACATGTTATAATTAATTAATTAATTAATACAAGGATAGATGAGATAATAAAAAATAAAAAAAAAGTCTCTCCCCGCCTCGATCTCCTGTTCACCCCTCACCTCCGGCGCCGCCCGATTCGGGTGTGCCGCCGGGAAAGACTCTACTTCGCGATATTGTGATCCCTCATTCTCCTTCCGATTCAAGTCCGTCTGTTACCAATGTCCCTTATAGCGAATTGGTTTCCTTCGACACGGTGGATGGTAATCCCCTCTTGCCGCGTATTCAGATTCACGAAGCTGCTATCAAACGTCTAAGTTTTCCTTTTGCTGATGCGTTCGTTGTTCGTATTATTGGCAAGCGTGTTGGGCTTTTGGTAAGCCAAATTGGTGTCTCTATGGAAACCTAAGGGCCATATGAGGGTGATAGATGGGAATGAAGGGTATTTCTTGGTTAAGTTTGCTTCTGCGAATGATCGACGCCGCGCTCTCTATGATTGGCCATGGTCGATTTTTTATCATACCTTGGCAGTAGCGCCATGGTCGAAGGACACTCATGCTACAGCAGGTGTGATTACGAAAACATCAGTTTGGATCCGATTCCCTGATCTCGATCCGATTTTCTTCGAAGAGGAGATGTTGTTGCTCATTCCTACTATGGTTGGGAAACCCTTGAGAGTGGATGCCAACTCTAAGGACTTGACAAGAGCTCGTTATGGCCGTGTTTGTGTGGAAATAGATCTGAGCAAACCTGTGATTGGGAGAGTTATGGTGAATGATTGTTGGCAAAATGTGGCATGCGAGGGTTTGCTATATTTGTACTACATGTGGTAGGTTCAGATTTAACTTGGAGGACTGCATGCATCATGATCCTTCGTCGGGGCTGTCAGCGATTGATCCTACAGCAACGCCAGATCCTCCCCCAGCTTCTGAGATGGCGACAGTAGAGTTGGAGGTGGTTGGAGAGAATTTAGGGAAGTCAAATCCTGAGAAAGACTATCCTTCTAAAGAAGATTCTGTCCCGGATTTTATGGACAAAATGGATATGGGAAATGTAGTTCCGGAAACTCAATCTGGTGAGCATAATCTGGAAAAAAAAAGGCGGAACTTTCCTTGCCGGTTAGTCAACCATTAGTGACTCATGGAGATTGGATCATGGTCACTAGGGCTCAACGTCCGCCCCAACATGATGCCCATAAAGGTTTGGCTAAGAAACCCTTTCAGGATCGTACTAATTTTGTGGACAGACGTACGGATGGAGAGCAGTATACTGCTAACATGGACAAAGGGAAAGGGGTGGTTACTTTATCTCAAGGCCTATACTTTCCGAAGCTCAAGAAGGCCATAAAAATTTCAAAGCAAACGACAACGTCGTTCGGAGGATGCTGGGCAATCGGGGTCACAACCCGGTAATGATATTAATGTTCATCAACAGAATTCATTCATGGCTTTAACTTGGGTTGATAACCGAATGGAGGAGGATTAGTCAGGAAGTGGGCAGCAGGCCTATGAGGCTGCTGGTTCTCAATGATTATTTTTAACGATTGTACGATCTTAGCATGGAATGTGCGTGGCGCCTATGCATAGGTCTACTCAACGCCACATTAAGGATGTTCTTAAACATTATAAACCGTCTATTTTGTGTATATTGGAGCCGCAAGGCCCCTTTGGGCGGCTAAGGGTTATGCTCTACCGTCTGGATTATGAAGCTGTGCAAATTATCGAAAGTGTAGGGTGAGCAGGGGGTATCTGGGTATTGAAACGGATCGGAGTTCCTTTTTCAGTGTCCCTCACATCTGTTCATGCTCGTATTATGACATTGACACTCCAGGCTGGGGATACTTATTAGAATTTATCAGCTGTCTGTGCGAATCCAATTGTGAGTACTCGGATGAGAGATTGGCTAGACATGCCTGAGATTGCTCAGGCTGTGCAAGGGTCGTGGGTAGCTATTGGGGATTGAAATGAGGTTCTGAATAGTAATGAGGCCATGAGATTCACTGTTTCAGCTCGGAAATGTGAGCAATTCCGGGATATGTTAGCTGACTGTGGTTTGGACACAGTTCGCACGGTGGGCGATGCTTTTACTTGGCAAAAGAATAACACGGGTGGTCCTTTGGCCCGGAAGAGACTAGATAGAGTGGTGGCAACAGCTAGTTGGGTTTCATTATTTCCGGAAGCGGTAGTGGAGGTTCTACCCTGTCGTGCGTCGGATCATAACGGACTTCTCTTGAGATGTAAGCTCCAAGTGAGATCGGACGACTGGAAGCCATTTAGATGGAAAGTTATGTGGGCGCTCCATCATTTGTATGGACATGTGGTGGACGCTGCATGGAATTTTGGGGACTCTCCACTCTGTTCTAGGTTGGAGTCGGTCCGGGATGCCTCATTATATTTTAATGAACACCATTTTGGTCACCTCATGAAGAGAAAACATACCACATTAACAAGACTTCAGGGAGTGCGTTCTTTTCTTAGTAGGGTGGATTCTGTGAGACATATTTTACTCGAGAGACAACTTATGAATAAACTGGATGAGATTTTGAAATATGAAGAAATGCTTTGGTTCCAAAAATCAAGGGATAAGTGGCTCACTCTTTGCGACAGAAATACTCGGTATTTTCATGCCCATACAAAAATCCGCAGGCAACGATAAAAAATTATGGGTTTGGAAATCAATGGCAATTGGGTTAGTGATGATGTTATATTGAGAAATCACACACGGAATCATTTTTGTCACTTATTTGGGAATGTTACTGCCCCTAGTAACAACATCATGCCGAGGGACCCCTTGCCTCCAATGCTTTCTACGGAATGTCTTGGTGATGAGGTGTCGTTGGAAGAGGTTCATCATGCTAAGGAGATGTCTAAGTATTCGGCACCGGGACCGGATGGTTTTCCGGCGGAATTTTATAAGTTGTATTGGTCTTCGGTGGGCTCTTCAGTGTGGGGATTTATTCGACAGGCCTTGGCTACAAGATCCTTTAATACCTCTATCTCTATCACATTTATTTCTTTAATCCCCAAGGTTACTGTTCTGAAGGAAGTTAAGCACTTTCGGCCAATCAGTTTGTGTAATATTAGCTACAAAATTCTTACGAAAGTGATTGTTAATCGCTTAAGGCCTTTCTTCAGCAATACATCGGGCCGTATCAATATGCTTTCTTGCCAGGCCGTGGCATACTGGTAACGCTTTTATCCTTCAAGAAGTGGTAGCTTACTTCCAGAACCGTCATAGATGCTCTGAAGAGTTTTTTTTGAAAATTGATTTGGAGAAGCGTATGACAACATCTCTTGGGATTTTCTGGAAAATTGTCTTAGGGAGATGAATATCCCGATTCCTCTTTGTTGCATCATTATGTACTGTGCGATCCCCCATATATTTAATATTTTGGAACGGGGCGCCTCTTCCTTCCTTCACTCCGGCGAAGGGTTTAAGGCAAAGGGTTCCGTTGTCTCCTTACCTTTTTATTATTGTGAAGGAAAAATTCTTCCGAGCTATTCTGAAATGTTTGGACCAAGGACATTAGCTGCCTATATCCCTAGCTCGCAATGCTCATCGACTTTCACATTTAATGTTTGCTGACGATCTCCTCCTGTTCTCCAAGGCTTCCCCTCCAGTGCCCAGTGCATTGATGCGTTACTTGCAAGTTTTGAGGTCTCATCTGGGCTTCGTATCAACCCTGGGAAATCGATAACCTATGCTTCTTGTGCTGTGTCGCCCCATACAAAGAGTGTATTGTCTTCACTGTTTAATATTGGGTTTTGCGATGACATGGGGAATTACTTAGGGTTTCTCTCGCCCATGGTATGGTGAAGCATGCTCATCTGGAGCCTCTTATTCAAAAGCTTCACAGTCGGATGGGGTCTTGGAAGAGGGTGCTCCTTAATCGGGCAGGTCGAGTCACTCTAGCTCGTGCTGTTCTCACTTCTATCCCATCTTATATCATGCAATGTTATTGGTTTCCTGCCTCGAAGTGTAATAAAATTGATAAGATCATGCGTGATTTCATTTTGAAGGACGATGGTGGTAAATGAGTGTTGCTTGTTAGTTGAGACATTCGCCGCCCCCTCAACTTGGGTGGTCTGGGCATTCGCCTAGCCCGGGATTTCAACGTCGCCCTTCTTGGCAAGCCTCTCTCAGATTTCATTATGAGATCAACCAAGCCTTGGGTTGCTCTTTTACACAACAAATATGGGATTCTGTTAGAAATTTGAATGCTAGGCCTGGTGCATCAGCTCTGTTTCATGCGTTGGCGAAGGCTGCCCCATTCCTCCTAGGTGGTTTCCAGTTGCATATTGGGGATGAAGAAAGTAATTTTTGGAATAGCAGGTGGTTGCTGGGAGGCCCGATCGGCCCTAGATCCCTTACATGCACATCTCGGATACTGAGTTGAGGATTAAATATGTGTTTCGAGCGGGGGCATGGCGATGAAATGAGTTGTACACACCAGTGCCCGATGAAATCCAAAAGGAAGCTCAGGAATTTGGTCCATTGATTTGCCATGATACGGTGATTAATAGAGTTTCTTGGGTTCTAAATGCCTCCGGTAACTATTTTGTGAATATGGGATATGCATGGCTGCTTGAGCACCGAGGATATCATGGTGATCGTATGCGTTCGCGGGTGTGGAAAATCTGAGCGCCGAAGATGGTGAAAATATTTGGGTGGTTGGCAGCGCATGGTTCAACCCTGGGAATGAGGTGCGGTTCAAGCGAGGGCTTTCCAACTCTCCTGCTTGTGCTATCTGTGGGGCGGCCTCTGAGTCACTCATGCATATGCTTTTTCATTGCCCATGGGCAAAAGAAGTTTGGAGGTGCATGGGGGATTTTCCCTCAGCTAATTGGATCAATAGATTTCATGATGGTGTGCTCTTCCTCGCCCGGTTTGGGAAGGGTTGGTCTGGTAGCCAGTGGGCGGCTATTTGGTGCATTTGGACTGGGAGGAACAATTGTTGCTTCCAGAATGAAGTGCCCAATGCCGCTGTTGTTGCTCGACGTGCCCGGGCTCTTGGCGTGGCTTTCTATCGGGCGTATGGTAGTCCTCCTCAGATTCAAGAGGTGCGGTTTGTCCGATGGAATCCGAAGTTCTATCATGGTATGGTTCTCCATGTGGATGGTAGTTCGTTGGGGAATCTAGGACGTGCTGGTTTTGGAGGAGTTATTCGAGATTGGGATGGCCATTGGTTGGAGGGTTTCTCCGATTCTATTGGTATATCTACTAATCTAGCTGCTGGACTTCATGATATCCTAAATGGGCTTAAACGTCTTCACCATTTGGGAGTTCAATTTGTGTGTTGTTACTCTGATTTGGAAGAAGCTCTTCGCCTCATCAAGCTCGATGTTCATGAGGGAAGTAGATATTTTGCTTTGGTCAACAATATTCGGGATATTCTTGTGGCTCACCCGGGCTACAGATGGTACCACATCCTTCGGGAGGGCAACTCTGTGGCTGATGCGCTGGCTAAGCGTGGTTCTCGTTCTATGAAGTTCTTTACGACCTGGGCATTTCCTCCTGATGAGGTTTGCGCCCTGATCAACGCAGACATGTCGGGAACTTGGTTCCTCGTTTTTAGATTTTTCTTTTCTTTATTTTTGTTTCTTTCCTTTTCCTTTCCTCCCTGCTGTAATTTTTATCTTATTTGTTGGCGCTCTGGCGTCCTGTTCATCCAAAAAAAAAAAAATACAAGGATAGAAGAGTGAAAAGATAAATGTGAATTGTGACGCTTGGACTCCAACACACTTTTATCGAAATATAAGTATCAATATTTAAAGATAAATAAATAAATAAATGTGAACCAGAGAGGTACAATTTTGAACTTCAATTGGTGGGGTATGAATCTTTATTTTGTCGATGCATGAAATATTTGATTTTATAATTTAATTTAATGATTTTGATTATGGAAGTTCATAATTTAATTCTTTTCAAACTATATTTTAAATGTCCTAAAGAATACATATTTATAAATAAATAAATAACGAAAGAAGTCGAGCAGGTTAATCCGCCTACCCGCTTGACATAATAGGGTTGAGCAATACACACAGTTAGCATACATACATATGTGTTGCTTGCATGTGCATGCGTGATGGAAAGGATAATTTTTAGGATGTTTGAATGTATTTTTGCAATGTCATCACTTAATCATAACATAAATTATGGAATCCATCATTCATCACCAAACATCGCCTATATGAAGGTGAGCAATGGAACAACATAAATGTTTAGGGACCTAAAATTGAAAATTAAATGCATTTAGGACTATTTCGGCTAAAATATGAAAGTTATAGGAACATTTGAGATAACTGAATACTTTATGACCAAATTCGATAATAGTAAAATTTACAGGACTATTGGATATTTATTCTATATGAAGGCTATACAAAGGTAACTAACTAACCAACTTTTTTTGGTAAACATTGACACCTATGTGTCGAAAAATGTGTGTGGGAGCCCAAGCCACAAGTTACAAAGGAAAATAAAGGGGAGTAATAAGGGCCGCGTGTGAATTGAACCTCCTAGCTATGGTTGGAAGACAGAGAACATGGCCACTTGGGTCAAGTCCCATTTTCAAAGTTAACCAACTTTTGCAAACAGTTTATAATATTTTTGTTTTCTAATTTACATCTTTTATAAATTCAAAAGAAAAAAATCCAAAAAATATATTTTTTTTCCATTGAATACATTCCCTTAAAATTAAGAATTTGGCAGGCTAGAACAAACTTTAATCCTCATTTGATTTATTTATTTGAAAAATAATGTGAGGCAATATACTATCCCATGGATTGTCTGTTTTTGCACCATTTGTCCATTGAATGGTCTTTTATTCTGAATATTTGTCCATTCGATTGTTTTTTTTTTTGATAAGCCAAAAAGGCCGGAAAACAAGATGAAAAAACAACAAAGAGAAAATTATACAACCCAAAGAGAAACAGACCCTAGCGCTAAGGGAACAGGGAGAAACAGACTAAAGCCGAGGAAAATGCACCCCCAATTCGTCTGCCGCCAGGTCTCCTAAAACAAAATCGGACGAGAAAGCCCACGTGGTGTAGAAATCCTCGACCGAAGCACCGTGTTTAGCTAGTTTGTCCGCCACCCTGTTGCCCTCCCAGAGGATGTGGAGCAACGCGCATTCTTCAAAGGTGTCCTGAAGCTTCTTGATTTTGAAGAGCATGGCCGCTAGGGGGGGGGGGGGGGGGGGGGGGGGGAAAGGAGGTTGGTCCTTGACAAGGCCTATCCCCGTCAGTGAGTCCGAATAGCAGCACACCCTGCGAGTACCCCTGTTAGCCACCGTTTCGAGGCCCCTGGCTATGGCCGTTAGTTCTGCACAAAGGATCATAGAGCTCCCCAGATGCCCGCTCCCCCCTTCCAACCAATGGCCTTCAGGGGTTCTCACCACGATGCCAAATCCTGCCTTGCTCGAGTCCCTCAAATAGCTACCATCAACATGAACAATGGTGTCCCCGGCCCCCTTGTCATTCCATTGAACATACTGGATAGGATGATGGACAGTAGAGCTGCCTCCTCCAGCTTTGTTAAGGTCTGCAGCTATCTTATAAATCTCCCTTATAATGTACCACTGGGATTGTTGCTGGCCTCGAAAGATTCTAGCATTTCTTTCCAACCAAATCACCCACACAGCCGCCATAAAAATGTTACCATACGCATTGTAAATGCCTTGCATGAAACCTCTAATATCCTCCTTGGGAATAGTCGCACAGTCGGGGGGAATGGGGATATGTATGGCAGTCCAGACCTGATTGGCCCAAGGGCAATAGAAGAGGCAGTGGAACCAGCTTTCCTCTTCTTCTCCACATCCGGTACACAACGGGGAGGTGGCCATCTTCCGCTTGAATCGGACTAGGTTGACCGGAAAGGAATCATGGCTAATAAGCCATAGAAGGATGCCAAATTTCTCTGGTAGGGTGGACCTCCACATCCACTTCCAATAACCACCAGTATTGTCCCTCTGAGAGAGCATAAGATAAGCTGAACTGACTTGATATTTCCCAGACGGGCTCTCCTTCCAAATCCACAAGTCAGGAACATCCGGGTGGGATAGGAGGCGGCGAGGTAGCACTGATCGCCTGCCGCGTGCTATCGGGGATGGCCGAGTACAGGTGCTCCCATTGCCAAAGCCTATTGACAATCACGTCCTTGATCGTAAGGTCGAGATCCTGAGCCGCGATGAAGGGGAGGCCGGGGCCTAGTTGAGAATTTTGCCACCAATTCGAGAACCATAGGGAAGAGTTCCCGCATGCAATTCTAAACTCAAATCCTTTTTTTAGGATAGGGATCAGTTTCAGGATGATCTTGGCCACATAAGAACGGGAGTATCTCATATGGGTAGACGGAAATTCCCATTCCGGCAGCCTCTCATGGACCAACTTCACCCAGAGCTTCTGTTTATCATGCATCCAAGCCCACAGGATCTTGCCAAGAAGCGCTGAGTTCATGCTTCTAGCACGGCGGATTCCCAGGCCCCCTTTCTCCTTAGGAGCTGCAACTTTGCCCCAAGAAACAAGATGGATCCCTCTTCCTTCGCGGTCCTTCCAAATGAATCTGCTAACTTTCCTGTCTATGGCATTACACATGTTTTCCGGGAGCCAAAAAAGTTGCATGTGGTACGACGGGATGGCTGTCAGGACAGCTTTGCTCAAGGTTATCCTCCCAGCTCTGTTCAGTAATTTACTAGACCAGCTGTCTAGTCTGGAATCCATATGGTCGAGGATGAAGGCAAAATCCCTTATACGCTTACGGCCCACCAGCGTAGGGAATCCTAAATAAGCTCCCAGGGAGTCCACCTCCCTAATATTCAGAGTAGAAGCTATCCAATCTCTGTTTCCAGCCGGCACTGATTTAGCAAAAAATAAGGAAGATTTAAGGGGGTTTAACTTCATACCTGAGGCAGCCGCGAATCTCCTTAGCCCATGATTAATAGCCTGTATACTGCCCCTATCTCCCATGGCCCCTAGGATAAGATCGTCCGCGAACATGAGGTGGGAGACCCCAGTGCCATTGTTTGATAGTTTAATCGGCTTCCAAAAACCTTGTTTAACAAGTTCAATGATAAGTAAGGATAGCTTCTCCATGATGATAAGGAAGAGGTAGGGTGAAAGGGGGTCCCCTTGCCTCAACCCTTTGCCCGGTTTGAAAGGATCCAAAATTTTTCCATTCCACAACAGAGAATATGTTGGAGAGGACACACAAAACATAATCAGATCCACCATGGCCTTCGGAAGATTCAACTCAACGAGGCAATTCTGTAGGAAGGTCCAGTTGACATTGTCATAGGCCTTGGCTATGTCAATCTTAAGGACCACGGCAGGAGCACCCGGTCGAGGCCCAGCAATGTGGTGCAGAATTTCCAGCAATGAAATAGCGTTATCTATCGAGCCTCTCCCCGGCAAGAACGCTGATTGGAGGTGCAAGATAGTCGACTGCAGTAAGGGTTGGATGCGATTTACCAGAACCTTCGTCAGAATCTTGTAGACGGTGTTGCAAAGGGTGATTGGCCTAAATTGAGAGATGGAAGAGGGATTGGTAATCTTTGGAATCAGACAGATGTAAGCGTGAGCTACCTCCGGCAAGAATCTCCTATCCCCAAACGTTTGTCGAACAAATTTGATAACTGCCTCCCTTGTTAATTCCCAATTGTGTTTGAAGAAAAGGATGGGAAAACCATCCGGACCCGGGGCCGGACATCCTTTGCTATCCGACATCACTTGATCAACTTCTTTCTCAGAAACCTCTCTCTTTAATAACTCACGATTCTCCGCTGAGCAGGCAGGGATGGCTAATCAACAACGCCCTCATCTTCGTCTGCCTCTATAGTAGATTGAGCCATATAAAGAGTATTGAAATAATCTCTGGCATGATTTTGCAGCTCCAGCCCCTCCTCACAGCAGCTCCCATCCGGAAGATTAAGCCCGTGGATGCGGTTATGATGATTCTTGGATTTCGCTCTCGCATGAAAGTACGCCGTGTTCCGGTCCCCTAACCTGACCCAATTCTCGCGAGCTCTTTGGTGCCAATAATGTTCCTCCTGGCTGAGGATGGCATCCAAGTCCGTCTTCAATTTAGCTTCCAGGATCACCAAGCGGAGAGAGTCCACTTTCTCTAGAGTCCTGGCTATCCCCTCAAGTCTCTTAGTGAGTTTAAGTTTCCTCCATTTAAAGTTGTTGCCGTGTTTCCCACTGAAGGATATGGATGCCTCTTTAGTCCTATTCAATTTCTGAGTAATATGATCCGAGGGCTGGTTCCACGCCTCTGTGACAACCTGATCATAGCCCTCTATTCCATTCCAGACGGCCTCCCACCTAAAGGGTCTGTTCCCATATCTGTCCGGAGCTTTACCACATCATAGCAACAGTGGGCAGTGGTCGGAGCCTATACGCGGAAGGACTTGAGTGAAACCAAAAGGGAATTTGGAGAGCCATTCCAAGTTGATGACACATCTATCCAATCTCTTAGAAATACTGGATTGCCCAAGCGGCCTAGCCCAAGTGAATTTCCCTCCTTGGGTGTTAATAGTGTTAAGGCCACACTCGTAGAGGATGTTGCTAAGTTTTTCGGCCCTGTTCACATTGTGTAATCCCCCGCGTACCTCATCCGCGTGGAGGATTTGATTCCAATCCCCAATTACCGCCCAATCCCCTTCCATATCTTTGGACAACTGGATTACATCTCCCCAATTGCTCTTCCTAGCCGAATATCTAGGATTGGCGTATAAAGCAGACACAAACCAGAATTCCGAGCCGCTATCCAGTTTTAAGGTGACAATGCGATCTCTACAGTCAGCAATCGTCACCTTAACATCCAATCCAATCCTCTGCATAACCCAAACCCCACCTGATCTGCCAACCACTTCCTGAATGCATATAGGCGAAAACCCAGCTTGCAGCAGCAGTGATTTGGAGGACTCAAATGATGCTTGTGGTTCAAACAAAAAGACCATATCTGGCTTATTCCGATAAAGTAAATCTGCCAGAATTCTCCTAGTGGTAACCCCCATGATACCTCCTATATTCCAAGCTATTATTTTGAAATCTGCAAAAACCATAAAAACAGATTTTGGGAGGGGGGAACCAACATACCTCGCTAATCAAGCATATTCCAATTGTGGAGTAGGCTGCGAAGCCTCTACCCCACTCGCCTCCACCATTGATATGTCCGCTGGTGACTGCCCTTCCTGAGTTTCGAGAGATGTCCCCACCCCTAGGGATGTAAGGACCTCCGGATTTGAGCCTTTAGGCGCTCCCTCAATGATCTTGGTTGGTCTCGCTCGTTTCGCCAGCATAGCGTTGCCATTGGAAATAAAAATCTTCACCGCCGGAGATGATCCCCCTTTCATCGGATTTTTCATTTTGCCCTTCAATTTACCTTTCGAGCCGAGCGTATTGGTGATTTGCTTCAGGTGCCTCGAAGTGGGGCGTGGACGAAGCTGGGCCTCTTCCTTCACATTTTTGGGCTGGGCTATTTGGGGAGGGCTGGGCTTTCCTCCCACTCCTTTGTTTTTGGCTGGCCCATTTCTCTTTTTCTTGGTGACTTTGATCCAGTCCCCATTTTCCGGCTGTAATGGGATCTCTGACGAGGCCGTCAAGGTATGAGAGTGTACCTCTTGTCCATCACGTGAGACGCCACCTGACAGATTTGTCTCTTCAAGGCAGACCCTTTCCTCCACTTCCATTCTAGCTTCTTTGTCTTTAGCCATTTTCGTGCTAGGGATAGAATCAACCTTCCCCACTGCCGAGGGCTCCCTGCTAGGCTCAGGGCAGCCTGCGTACGTACCAAACACCCCTGCCACCACCTTTCTATCTAGATTAACCTTTTCATGCAAGACTAACGCCTGTGCTGGACTGTTCCCTTTAGGGTTTCCAATACCGTTTCTTGCCTCCTTTGGCAGTTCCTTGGCCGGGCAGTCTTTCCCTCCATGCCCGTACCTTTGGCAAGTGGAGCAAAGGAGATGAAGCCCCTCGTATTGGACTTTATGCCAAACGTCTCCGATCAAGATGCTTGTGACCACTGGTTCACTGAGATCGATTTCAACACACACACGGGCGTATCTTCCTCGATGCGCCCTCTTCGTCATGTCGTAAACCTTCATAGGTGTTCCAAGACAACCGCTATTTTGTGGAGTAAGTTCTCATCATACAGCTCCATCCACAGTCCCGGTAGCCTTGCCCACACGATAGTTTTACGTGGAGGCACTTGCGAAGCCGAGAAGAAAGGCCTCCAAGGCGAGATCGTCAAGTAGCTTTCGTAAACCATCCACGGGCCGTCATTGAGGACCCTAGTGCGATCCACAGACCTCTCGAATTTCACCAAGAAGAACCCTTGATCAAGGTCTAGCATGTTGAACCCTCCTTGAAGCTTCCAGATACGGGCAACTCTTTCTTTCAAGCCAAGATAGCCCACCTTCCTTCCCAACACCGAGATGATGAGGGCGTCTTCCCAACGCTGACAAAGCCGAGCCTGAATCTGGGGGTCAAGCGTGATTCTTGGCTTCAAACGATCGCCGCCGATGAAATCAAGTTTAACATGTTCTTCCACCTCCTCTTTGTTCAGGCTTGCCGCAGGCGGCTCACCCTTACTGTCGAGGACCATATCCCTAAACGAGGGTTTTGAACCACTAGCAAAGACGAACGGGGATCCCGGCGCGTCTGGGAGAGCGACGTCTGGGATGGCAAAATCCGGCGGGGCAGCATCCGGGGGGACAGCTAGCGGCGAGAGAGGACGAGACATAGAGAGAGAAAATTTCTCCAATGTTGAAAATAGTTCTAACCGTTAATTCCATTCGATTGTTGACTCGTCAACTAATATTTTGGCCACATATAGCAGAATTATTTGAAAATTATTAAGTGTGCGCATACTAATTAGTTCAGAAAAAATGGACCTATTTTCTGTAAATTTTGTTTGCTTATTAAAATAATTATTAATCGTCAAATTTCTTTCTTGGATTCAATCTATCAAAATTTATTTTATTAATGTACCCTTTTGTACTTTTGGTAAAAGAAAAAAATTAAATAATATATTATTCATTGTAGTATATATATTAGACTGCCGCATTACTAGGAATGCAAAAATGCTCATCCCTAATGGTGATGGGGATATTTTAGGGGATGGGGATGGGGACGGGAGAGCAGTCCCTGCCCCGCCCATCCCCGATATATTTTATATTTTATTTATTATATATTTTATATTTTATAATTAATATTTAATATATTATATTTTATGAATTTTACCCAGTTCATCCAAAATAATTAAAAAATGAGTGACAAAGCTCATTAGTTTGTTAGATGGATTATATATTGGAAACTGTTATAAAAAATTTTATGTTGATTATTGTTTATTTAAATAATTCATGTGTATGTTTTCATATTATGAGTAGTGAAATTGAAAGTTCGCTTGAATAATATATCTCCGACCTTTCCAATTACCGAAATAAATTGAAAACTAGTAAATAACCCGTCGAAACTCGACGGGCGTAACTATATATTTTATTCATGTGTAATAATAAATTGTATTTTGAGTAATGAAAAATGTGTAATGATTTTTTTTATATATTCAAAAGAGGATATATATATATATATGATAATATAATTTAATTATTTTTAAAACTAATAAAGAAATAATATTATACTGTATCATTAGCTTCTGTGGCTTGTCCGGTACTGCAATACCCGAGAATTTTCCAACATAAAATAAAACAATAATTAAATAAATAGACAATAAATACAATAAATACCATAAATAAATAAATCCAGCAAATAAAGAAATAAATAAAGATAAGGAAATGGGAAATGAGATTTTACTTAAAAAGGAATTAAAGGAATTTAATTAAATAAAAGGAATTATTAAAGGTAAATAAATTGTACACCGAAACCCGACACCAATGAACTCGAGAATTCGAGTCCAACATCCAATTAGACCCGAGTAAAAATTTAGAGAGAAAGTAGAAACCCGGAGATACCCCGGAACTCAGAATTCGGGAGCATAGAGGGATAGAAATCCGAAAGAGAGGAGGAAAAGCACGACGGATCGCACGACCCACCCGGACCGAAGTCCAGGCGAGTTCGGCACGGTGGCCGCGCGGTCGAAGAAGGGAGGGCGCGCCACGGCTGCGCTGTCGGACAGATTCGCCCGTTGCGTGAATCTCTCGCCCGAACGCGGATTTTTCGACTTCGGTTGAACATCTTTCGACTCAAGACCCTTAGGGTCAGATCTTGGACGCCCTAGGTCTTAGCTATCTATAAATAAACCCCCTTGGAAGCCCCGAACACTTTTACAAAACCTACAACTCTCTCTATACATTCGAAACCCTAATTCCGGAGTCGTCGGAGGCACGAAACCAAGGCGAATACCGGTTGGACGAAAATTCTGAGATCTCCAGCATCGTGGTAAGTTTCGATCCAATCCTTGTTCAATATACGATTCGAAAACGAATCCTAATCTTCTCCTTTTCCCTTCTACACCTCGAATTGGATCTAGAGCGTAGAACCCGACGAACGGAGAGGAGAAACGGTGGACTGGAAGCCACGCCTTCGAAATAGACGATCCCGGACGTTCACAACTCTGTAAGTTAGCCTTACATGGTTTTGGGAGGAATTAAAACGTTCGAAACTAAAAGATTTAACAAGAGATCGAAAATCTGCCAACATGGTGTTTTTACCGACGCAACAGATTTGCCTAATTTTTCCGAACCTTAAAACGACGTCAAACGGAAAAATTTAAAACACGAAAAACGTTCCTAAGGCTTAGATCTATCTACTTTAAAATTTTCAAAATTTTTAGAGACGAATTGGTATGCGAAACCCAACCGAAACCGAACTGCTTGAAATTTGATCTTGAAATTCTTGACAGAACTTAGGTCCGATCTTGATCATGTTTTTGACATTAGATCTAGACCGATTTAGATCTTTGGCCGAACATGAAAGTTGTAGATAAATGTCTTAAGATAGTCTCGGTAAAATTTCATTAAATTTGGAGTTGATTTGCTATGGTAGATTTCAATATCTTTAAACTGTGACATACAAAATTCGGACAGATTTGTGTTTCTGTGAAAATTGACGTTTTTGACATGTTTCGGTATCTTGGATTGAAAAAGTTAAAACACGAAAGTTGTTCATCTCGACGTTTCGGAGTCATTAGTGAAATTTTGGAATTTTTGGAGTTTAATCTGATTTTAGAAGAATTTTAGAGTAAACAGTGGTTTACCGGAAGTCAAATCTTGAAATCTTGTTGAAACATGAAATTAACCTTTAGGGTTGAAATGAGTTGAAATATGATTTTTAAATAAACTAAATTGAAACCAGATTTTTGAAATTAAATCCCCTTACAAACTTGATAAATTAAAATTAGGGGTGAGTGCTCTGCAGGGTGCCCCCTAACGATTCACTTCGTGCCTTAATGGACGATGGTGACCCCGCGCGAAATTGAGATATGATATTGCCAAAACGGCATGAGATATAGAGCCTACACTCTCGAGAATATCCACATGGGTTTCCCGAGGCTCCGGAGTGGTACTGGGTATGGCTGATATGGTTGCGGCCGCCGGGCTACCGGCTAAACTTGTTGAGATTGCGATGCAATCGTGAAATACTTGAAATACCAAATCTGGGATGTAAGGAGGAAATTAGAATTAAATTAAATTGAAATGTGTGTGGTTGTCTAATTAAATTATTTGAGTGCTTTATTTAAATTATGGCTTTATTTTAAATTGAATAGTTAATTAAATTAAATCGAATATTATGTTATTATCATGCTTTTATTTAATTATAAAATGAATGGCTTTTAAACCCTACGATCATGTCTGTGTTAACTTACTCAGTAAGTTGTGCTGACCAAACCATTTTTATTTTCTTTTCTTACAGAGTATGTGGAATGAGCATGACCATATTCATGCATGGGGGAAATTACATTTTTGGAAAACCTATCATTTTTAAATTCGTACATTAGACTATATTATGAACGGGCTTGTTTAACCCGTGTTTTGGCCATGCCGGCCCTATTTACATTTTCCGCTGCAATACTATACTAAAACAATTATTTCCGTTGTGCTATGATATTATTATTTTCGAATTATATCGTATGGGCTGTTTTGAATGCTTTAAATGTTTTAAATACCGCAATACCTAGCATTGCATTCCTTTAGTAAGCTCGGAGAAACCGTGTCTTACTAGGGGATGTGGCGGTGACATCCCGACCTGGGTGACCAAAAACCGGGGTGTTACAAGTTGGTATCAGAGCCCGGCTATTTTTAAACCATTATTATTTTTAAAGTACTATTAATATTTTAACTATTATTTTAAATTTTAAAGTATTATTTCCATTGAGGAATTTTTATTTTAAAACCCAAGGGAAAAAAATAGTTATAGTGCATTAAATTATTTTGGGGGGAATCATCATTTGCATTTGCATATTGCATCTCTTCTATGAACTTAGAATCGTGGCGAATTTGAACCTAGAATCTTGGCGAATTTGAACCTAGAATCTTGGCGAATTGAACTTAAAATCTTGGCGAAATTGAACTTAGAATTTTGGCGAATATTAACTTAGATCTCTTGCTTGCGCTAGATGGCTAGTCAAGACGTGATGCAGTTGATGATCAGGATGATAAGCGTTCATCTTGATTCCCAACAAACTCTAGAGCAAATGAAGTACCATATGGCTCAATTGGAGGCCAATTTGCACCACATGGGCAACTTGAGAGAGGCGGATCACCACCGCATAAACCAACTCGAACGCCAAGTCCAAACCCTCACTACACAAAACCTAATACTAAAGGAGCACATCGATGCCCATGGGCAAGACTTGAACACTATCTTTGACGATCTACTGCCGCCGAGTTCGGAGAAGGAAGACCCGGAGGAGGATCCTGCTACGCCACCGGAGGACGTCTTGAGACGCTAGAGATTCTATTTTTTTTTAGATACTATTTTGCTAGGAAAATATTTCTACCTTTGTACTAAAATTTCTTTTGAGATAATAAAATGCCCGATTTATTTATAATAAATTGAAAAAAAAAAACGGACAGACCTGTCCGTACAGCAGTAAAAAAGAAAAAAAATCGAAATAAAACAAATTAAAATAAAACCCCGAGGCATATGGCGCTTCTTAGTTCGATCGAGCACCACGTGCTAAATTACAAAACACATATATATTTATAGAAATTGCTTAGACTATATGTTAAATTCACAATCCTAATCCACCCTATTTGTACCAGAATGGCATCCAGAGGAAGAGGAAGAACTCAACCCGCTCCTCAAACCACCACTGAAACACCTACTGAAATACCTCCAAATGTCACGGAACCGGCCCAACCTGTAGAGGAACAACCCCAAGGTGCGCAGGACGCCCCCGCACCGAACAACGTGGGCGATCGTCTTCGGACGATAGAGGAGGTTTTGATTGCGCTAGGAAACGCACAAGTCAACCAGGGCCAAGCTGCGGCGGTACCTCCGCCCCAAGCTCGCCCCAACTACTTGGCGATGGTGAATCCTTACCAGCCACCCCACTATGCTGGTGAGGAGGATCCAGCTAAACTGGAGGAGTGGATCCGGACTTTCGACAAGCTGCTGGGAGCAGTCAAGTGTCCGAAAGGAGAAAGAGTGCACGTCGCCTCATACTACTTGGGAGGCGAAGCTGACGACTGGTGGCAGGCGACACAAGCCAAACTGACGGAGGATGACGAGCCCTACTCATGGGCAGAAATGATGGAGATGCTCAGGGATCGATTCTATCCCCTGAGTACCAAATCAGCGATGTACGAAGAGTTCCATTTGCGGAAGCAAGGAGGCCAAACTGTGCAAGAATACTACACACGTTTTAAGGAGCTGGTGAGGTTCGCACCAAGGCTAGTGCCCACTGATGCGGAAAAGGCACAAAAGTTCGAGATGGGGCTGAACCTGTCTGTTCGCGAGGTGATCGCGGGGGTACACTACCCCGATTTGCAAGCTGTGTATGACCGCGCTGTGGCGGTAGCGCGTGTGCAACAACTGAAGAGAAGGGTGAGTGGGGAGTCCAGCAGGGGTCCCCAAGATAAGAGAAACCGGGACTCGAGAAGCGAGAACAACACTGGAAGGAACGAACAGCGGAGAGGGCCGAATAGGCCCCAACAAAACAACAATGGGAGGAGGTTCAACCAGGAAGATCCAGTACCACCCTGCCCAAGATGTGGACGACCCCATCTGGCGAGGGGATGCCCGCAACAGGGCGCCTGCTACCGATGTGGTCGAATGGGTCACGTTCGACGGGATTGCCAAACCAGGGTCGAGAACATAACGAGAAGGGACGATTTGGTCACGGGGCAAGAACAGCCTCAAAATCAAAACGGGCGGAACGAAAATAACCAGGGGTACAGACCCCCTCAAAATAGGCCGCAGAACCAGAATCAGAACCAACGACCTCCGCCCCCTCAGAACCAAAACCAACAGCAAAATCAGCAGCCGAATGCGAATCAGCAGGGCAATCAGGGACGCCCTATGGGGAGGCTTAACGTGGTTAATCAAGCGGACGTGCCTGCTCAAGGAGAAGTGATGGAAGGTACATTTCATGTTTTGAATACGCCCCTTAGAGTTCTATTCGATTCTGGAGCTAGTTGCTCAATTATAGCATCAAGAATAGTGCCTGAGTTAGATCTACCTAAGTGCGAGAGAATTAGCTTAGGAATTCAATTGCCTTCTGGAGAAGTAGTATCTTGCTCTAAACGATATAACGGAATTCCTATAGTGATAAAGAACGTAGAATTCTTCGCGAACTTAGTAGAATTTAACTTAAGAGACTTTGACATCATACTGGGGATGGATAAGGCGGTGATCGAATGCCAAAAACAAAAGATCACCTTGTCAAAAAGTAGGGGAAAGAGAGTTATCTTTTACTCTCAGCCCCCTAAGAAGAGTAACAAAATCGTTAGTGCACTTAAACTAAGTAACTTGATGCGTAAGGGGTATGAACTATATGCGTGCTACGTGCACAACCTTGAGGCGGAAGAGAACAAGGTTGATAACATACCAGTGGTAAGAGAATACCCGGATGTGTTTCCTGAAGACATCCCGGGAATGCCACCTGAGAGATCTTGAGTTCACTATAGATCTCGTTCCGGGGACAGAGCCTGTCTCAAAAGCTCCGTACCGGATGGCACCACTGGAAATGAAGGAGTTAAAAGACCAACTCGAGGAGCTGTTAGGAAAGGGGTATATAAGGCCGAGTACTTCCCCCTGGGGAGCACCGGTTTTATTTGTTAAGAAGAAAGACGGAGGATTACGTCTTTGCATAGATTACCGAGGATTAAACCAAGTGACCATCAAGAATAAATACCCTCTGCCGAGAATAGAGGATCTATTTGATCAACTGAAGGGAGCTTCAGTATTCTCGAAGATTGACTTACGATCTGGGTATCACCAGTTGAGAATTGCCGAGAAAGACATTCCAAAGACGGCGTTTCGAACTCGATATGGTCACTACGAGTTCACAGTGTTATCCTTTGGGTTAACAAATGCTCCGGCAATGTTCATGAACCTCATGAACAATGTATTTCGAGAGCTGTTAGATCAGTGCGTAGTGGTGTTAATTGATGACATCCTGATCTACTCGAAAAACGAGGAGGAGCATGCCCAGCACTTGCACCAAGTGTTAGGGACCTTGCGAAAGAATCAACTATACGGCAAACTGTCCAAATGCGATTTTTGGTTGAAGGAGGTAGCATTTCTTGGACATATAGTATCCGCTGATGGAGTTTCAGTGGATCCGGCAAAAGTCTATGCCGTAACTGAGTGGGCAACTCCCAAGAGCCAAGCTGAGATAAGAAGTTTCCTTGGCTTAGCCGGGTACTATAGACGGTTCGTGAAGGTTTTTTCTAAAATCGCACGACCTTTGACCCAGCTACTTAAGAAGGGAGTAAAATACGTGTGGACAGAGGCTTGTGAGACTGCGTTACAAGAGCTGAAGAAACGACTCACAACCACACCCGTATTAACACTACCATCAGAGAATGGTGACTTCGAAGTTTACAGTGATGCTTCGAAGGAAGGTTTAGGTTGTGTTTTGATGCAAGACTCGAGAGTCGTAGCGTATGCATCACGCCAACTGAAACCGCACGAGGAGAATTATCCGACACATGACCTGGAGTTGGCAGCGGTCGTTTTCGCTCTAAAGATATGGAGACATTATCTTTATGAGCGGAAGTGTCGAATGTTCACCGACCACAAGAGCTTGAAATATATATTCACTCAGAAGGAGTTGAATTTGAGACAGCGAAGGTGGTTGGAACTTATTAAAGACTATGATTTAGAGATAGCATACCACGAGGGGAAGGCGAATGTGGTAGCCGATGCCCTAAGTCGGAAAACCCAACATGTGACGAACTCGTTGGTAATTCCGCCGGCATTGTACATGGAGTTGGCAAGATTGGAGTTAGAACTTGTGCATCCTGGCACAGTGGGTGAAACGATCAATGCCATGGTCGTAGAAACTCCAATATTGGACGAGATTCGACTCACTCAACCGGGCGACGCGAAATTGGAGAAGATAAGGGGATATATTGCCGAAGGAAGGGCAATAGGATTTGATGTCCACGAGGATGGAAGCATCCGTTTTAAAGGGAGATGGTGTGTGCCTCAGAAGTGTGCCGAATTGAAGCAAAGGTTGATGGAGGAAGGGCACAACACGCCATATTCCGTACATCCCGGAGATGACAAGCTATACAAAGATCTGAAGAAGATCTATTGGTGGCCGGGAATGAAGAAGGAAGTGGCAAATTTCGTGGCGAAATGTCTCACCTGCCAAAAGGTCAAGGCAGTGCGACATAAACCCCTAGGACTGATGCAACCACTAGAGATTCCAAGTTGGAAGTGGGATAGCATCTCAATGGATTTTGTCTCGGGATTACCCCGATCACCTAAAGGCATGAACAAGATTTGGGTGATTGTGGATAGGCTAACGAAGACAGCCATATTTATCCCAATGAAAGACACGTGGTCTATGGACCAATTGGCCCGAGCCTACATTGATAATGTGGTACGACGACATGGAGTACCACATGACATCATTTCCGATAGAGACAGTAGATTTGTCTCTCACTTTTGGACGGAGTAACAAAAGGCTCTCGGTACTCAAATCAAAATGAGCACCGCATTCCACCCAATGACGGATGGTCAAACCGAGAGAACAATCCAAACACTAGAAGACATGCTGAGAGCATGCATGTTGGAATTTAAGGGAAATTAGGAATCCCATTTACCCCTAATCGAATTCTCTTATAATAATAGCTACCATGCTAGCATTGGCATGGCACCTTTTGAGGCGTTGTATGGACGAAAGTGCCGAAGCCCGTTGAGCTGGGAAGAAAACGATAAGTCGGTGGTAGTGGGGCCACAACTTATCGAAGACATAGCTCAACAAATCAAAGTGATCCAAGGAAAAATGAAGGCCGCTCAAGACCGTCAAAAGAGTTATGCCGACGTGAGACGACGAGACCTAGAATTTCAAGTGGGAGATATGGTCATGCTAAAGATATCACCCATGAAGGGGGTGATGCGCTTTGGCAAGCGAGGAAAGTTGAGTCCTCGATACATAGGACCTTACGAGATTCTAGAACGAGTCGGAAATTTAGCCTACCGACTGGCTTTACCGCCGCAATTAGATCGAGTTCATAATGTCTTCCATGTCTCACAACTAAAGAAGTATGTGCCGGACCCGACACATGTACTTCAACCGGAGATAATTGAGCTCGATGAAGATTTGACTTATGAAGAAGTCCCAGTGCGCATTCTCGACACTAAGGAACGAGTAACGAGGAACAAAACCGTCAAAATAATCAAGGTTCTTTGGTCAAACCACGAAAGTGAGACGGCAACTTGGGAAGTAGAATCCGACATGAGAGAACGCTACCCGACATTGTTGCAAACCGATACCGACACAGTTATGGGGACATAACTGCAATCTTAAGGGGGAGAGGATGTCATACCACCTATTTTTCGCACATTTTTGTAAACTTTTGAACTACGTTATGGCTTGATCCCTTCACCGGGTACGTAGGCAGCTTAGAAGTCTTAATTCTAAGTTCAGTCACAAAATAACAAAACAAACAAAAAAACCTTAGCACGAGAAAGGCCGTAACACAACTTCGAGGACAAAGTTGATTCTTAAGGAGGGTAGACTGTAATACCCGAGAATTTTCCAA
The DNA here is from genome assembly GCA_030278955.1 of Hygrophila difformis. Lineage (NCBI taxonomy): Eukaryota > Viridiplantae > Streptophyta > Magnoliopsida > Lamiales > Acanthaceae > Hygrophila > Hygrophila difformis. Next base: position 26,629,948 of record JAOANR010000006.1, on the reverse strand, counting down.
CATAAAATAAAACAATAATTAAAAAAATAGACAATAAATACAATAAATACCATAAATAAATAAATCCAGCAAATAAAGAAATAAATAAAGATAAGGAAATGAGAAATGAGATTTTACTTAAAAAGGAATTAAAGGAATTTAATTAAATAAAAGGAATTATTAAAGGTAAATAAATTGTACACCGAAACCCGACACCAATGAACTCGAGAATTCGAGTCCAACATCCAATTAGAGCCGAGTAAAAATTTAGAGAGAAAGTAGAAACCCGGAGATACCCCGGAAGTCAGAATTCGGGAGCATAGAGGGATAGAAATCCGAAAGAGAGGAGGAAAAGCATGACGGATCGCACGACCCGCCCGGACCGAAGTCCAGGCAAGTTCGGCGCGGTGGCCGCGCGGTCGAAGAAGGGAGGGCGCGCCACGGCCGCGCCGTCGGACAGATTCGCCCGTTGCGTGAATCTCTCGCCCCAACGCGGATTTTTCGACTTCGGTTGAACATCTTTCGACTCAAGACCCTTAGGGTCAGATCTTGGACGCCCTAGGTCTTAGCTATCTATAAATACACCCCCTTGGAAGCCCCGAACACTTTTACAAAACCTACAACTCTCTCTATACATTCGAAACCCTAATTCCGGAGTCGTCGGAGGCACGCAACCAAGGCGAATACCGGTTGGACAAAAATTCTGAGATTTCCAGCGTCGTGGTAAGTTTCGATCCAATCCTTTTTCAATATACGATTCGAAAACGAATCCTAATCTTCTCCTTTTCCCTTCTACACCTCGAATTGGATCTAGAGCGTAGAACCCGACGAACGGAGAGGACAAACGGTGGACTGGAAGCCACGCCTACGAAATAGACGATCCCGGACGTTCACAACTCTGTAAGTTAGCCTTACATGGTTTTGGAAGGAATTAAAACGTTCGAAACTAAAAGATTTAACAAGAGATCGAAAATCTGCCAACATGGTGTTCTTACCGACGCAACAGATTTGCCTAATTTTTCCGAACCTTAAAACGACGTCAAACGGAAAAACTTAAAATATGAAAAACGTTCCTAAGGCTTAGATCTATCTACTTTAAAATCTTCAAAATTTTTAGAGACGAATTGATATGCGAAACCCAACCGAAACCGAACTGCTTGAAATTTGATCTTGAAATTCTTGACAGAACTTAGGTCCGATCTTGATCACGTTTTTGACATTAGATCTAGACCGATTTAGATCTTTGGCCGAACATTAAAGTTGTAGATAAATGTCTTAAGATGGTCTCTGTAAAATTTCATTAAATTTGGAGTTGATTTGCTATGGAAGATTTCAATATCTTTAAACTGTGACATACAAAATTCGGACAGATTTGTGTTTCTGTGAAAATTGACGTTTTTGACATATTTCGGTATCTTGGATTGAAAAAGTTAAAACACGAAAGTTGTTCATCTCGACGTTTCTGAGTCAGTAGTGAAATTTCGGAATTTTTGGAGTTTAATCTGATTTTAGACGAATTTTAGAGTAAACAGTGGTTTACCGGAAGTCAAATCTTGAAATCTTGTTGAAACATGAAATTAACCTTTAGAGTTGAAATGGATTGAAATATGATTTTTAAATAAACTAAATTGAAACCAGATTTTTGAAATTAAATCCCCTTACAAACTTGATAAATTAAAATTAGGGGTGAGTGCTCTGCAGGGTGCCCCCTAACGATTCATTTCGTGCCTCAATGGACGATGGTGACCCCGCGCGAAATTGAGATATGATATTGCCAAAACGGCATGAGATATAGAGCCTACACTCTCGAGAATATGCACATGGGTTTCCCGAGGCTCCGGAGTGGTACTGGGTATGGCTGATACGGTTGCGGCCGCCGGGCTACCGGCTAAACTTGTTGAGATTGCGATGCAATCGTGAAATATTTGAAATACCAAATATGGGATGTAAGGGGGAAATTAGAATTAAATTAAATTGAAATGTGTGTGGTTGTCTAATTAAATTATTTGAATGCTTTATTTAAATTATGGCTTTATTTTAAATTGAATAGTTAATTAAATTAAATCGAATATTATGTTATTATCATGCTTTTATTTAATTATGAAATAAATGACTTTTAAACCCTACGATCATATCTGTGTTAACTTACTCAGCAAGTGTAATACCCGAGAAATCGCCATCGAAAATTTAAATCCAAAAATAAAGAATTGGATTTAAATTATTAAAACCGAAATAATTCCGAGAGAGCGGAATTTATTATTTATCGGAAGATAACAACTCGAAACGAGTTTATCGAATTGTCCCAACAATCATGGATAATTCCCACATTATGATTTTTATTTTTGTAGAAAAGGAATCTTAATATTTAAAAAAAAAAAAAAAAAAAAAAAAAAAAAATATTAAAAGTTACTGTAGCACTACTGTAGCACTACTGTAGCGGCCGCCTAATTGTCGGCCTAGGCCTCCAAATCCGGGATTCCTTGTCCCTTTAATGGCCATAACACCCCCTAACACCCCATGATCAGCCCCCATCACTTCTTCTTCTTCCCAAACTCTCCCAAAATCAAAAACACAAAGCTTTACCTTCCGGCGACTTTCCGGCGAACTTCCGGCGAATTTCCGGCAACCAAATCCGACCAAGGAAGTGTGTAGATCAAGGATTGCAAGCTTTGGATTGTTGGTAAGATGTAAATCAAGATTCCTTATTGTTTTAAGATCATAACCATCATCCTAAACTTACGAATCTTCATATTCAAACACAAATCGGAGCCAAGGGAAGAATAAATCGGGTGGAAGAGATTCGTTCGTGACATCCCGTGGATTCCGGACGACCCCGTGACCTCCTAAACATCATCCCCACTGTAAGTTAACCTTACTATGGTTTTGGGTGACTTAAAATGCAACCAAACATAGAGATTCAACTCAAGAAAGTTAATAAAAATCTGTCAACAAGAGAAACCCTCAACGCAGCGTTTTCGTATGAATTTTTCGAACCTCTAAAGCTGCTCAAACGGAAAAACTCAAAACATGAAAAGTGTTCCTAAGACATAGATCTAGCTTCTGTAAAAATTTCATAATTTTTCATGAGGTTTTGAAACCTGAAACCGACCCAAAACCGAAGAGCATCAAATCTGGATCTTAGAATCCTTGACAGAATTTTCGTTCGAACTTGACGATAATTTTTACCTTAGATCTAGACCGATCTAGGTTTGGAATTGAACATAAGAATTGTAGATCTATGAGTTTGGAATATTACTGTAAGTTTTTAGAATTTTTCATTGAGATTTGAACCTCCAAACTCGAGCCGATCCGATCTGCGTTAGAACCGATGTCAAGAACCTTGACAGATTTCTTAACCGAACTTGATGAGCATATTTCTACTACTTCGAGTGTTCAAATCTGAAAACTCAAAACTAAGATTTTGATCCTAAGATCATAAGCTATATTGTGTAAAAATTTCAAAGATTTTCATCGAGTTTTGATACCCCGAATCATGTCGGACATATTCTGCGTTTTTAAGAATTTTCAAAGGATGACAGATTTCATATCCAATCTTGAGGAGCTTATTCCTATCACTTCTAGCTCGAACCAATCCTCATGATCTAAACAAAAGTTGTTGGAAATCAAGTCTAGTATGTGCCTGTAAAATTTCAGAATTTTTGGAGTTCATTTGATATGACAAAAAGTCGAATCTTTTAATGTTGTCAAACCTGAATCCTGACAGCTTTTTGTTTCTGTCGAAAACTTGATTTTTGACATGCTTCCCATCGTTTTTCCGAAAAACTTAAAACACGAAAGTTGTTCGTTGGGATGTTTTTAAGATACTGTGAAAGTTTCAAATCAATCGCCTAAGAAATGGATTTTTAAACCAAAAAGGCGCAAACTGTGACGCCAAATGATTTTTAAATCAAAGAGATTTTGAAATTCGAAACAAACGGTCGAGACGTTGAAATACGATATATCTATACTTTTGAAAAATCCCGTTACACCAAATAAAAACATTTTCTTAAAAGAATTCTTTTGAAACATTGGGGATTTGTGACCAAGTTTGATATTATCAATATGGGCCAGAAGGCTTGTGGACATAAGAGCCCAAGCGAACGGCTAGTGGACATAAGAGCCCTAGCGAATGGTCGACCAAACGGCTTGTGGACATAAGAGCCCAAGCGAACGGCTAGTGGACATAAGAGCCCTGGCGAATGGTTATTTATAAATATTGATTATGAGGATTGCGGTCACAAGAGCCCTGGTGAATGGTGAACTATAAAAGAAACGAAAAATATTTTGAGAAATGATACTTATGAAATTGGCTGCGGCCGCCGGATTGCCGGCTAAATTAAATATTGTTGAGATGGTGGCGTATCGGGGAGAATTTTTTTTAAAAAAAAAAGCTCAAATTTTCATTTACTTACTTACGGCATTATTCATGTCTTAAATCATGCCATTTATTTATAGTGGATGATTAACTCAAATTGTGAATTACCTACAAGAAATGTTTTTATTAAATTTAATTAAAGGCTTTGAAACCCCTAACCCATGCTATGTGTTAACTTACTCAGCGCGTTTTTGCTGACCCAAACCATATATCTCCTTTTTCTTACAGAGTACGAAGAATATGCATCGTCATATGCATACATGGGAACATTAGGGGAAATCTTTATTTTAAATCCCTGCATTTAATTACGACTTGCATGAACGGGCCTGTTTAACCCGTGTTTTGGCCATGTCGGCCCTTATACTTTATTTCCGCTGCACAATTTATTTTTCCGCTGCAACTTTGATGTATTAATTTTAAAATTATATATGAATGGGCTGTTTGAATATTTTAAATTCTGAAAAACCATAGCCTTGCATCTCTTTAGTGAGCTCGGAGAAACCGTGTCTTGCTAGGGAGGTGTGGCGGTGGCATCCCGGCCTGGGTTACCAAAACCGGGGTGTTACAATGTGGTATCAGAGCCCAGAATATTTTAAAACTACTATTTTAAAGAGCCCGGAATATTTTTAAACTATTATTTTTTTAAAGTTACCATTTCTAAACTAGTAGTATATTTCAAAGAGCTCAATTATTATTTTGAAATTAAAGCCCAAATTTTTAGCCCAAAAATTTTTTTAGAAGCCCAAGAAATTATTTTGGCCCAATAGCCTTGTTTTTATTTAAAGCCCAAATAATTTATTTCTTTCGGCCCAATATAGTGGCCCAAACCTTTTATCCTTATTTTAACCTATCCATGGAATAAATTTATTTTTAAAACCCATGGATAAATAAATGCATGCATAAAATTTTTTTTTGGGGGGATCACATATGCATATGCATACATAAATATTGACACTAACTCTTTTTATGTGAATTATCGGTAATAAGAAACACTCCTACCTTAGAACTCGACATGACCTTGACTTAGGAGCGCTTGCTAAAGACTAACTTTGCCTTAGTCCTAGATCTTGATCACTTAGAAACTCATCTTCGCGCGCTTCTATAACAGAAAATGGCACCTAGAAGAAAATTGAGGAAGATAAGCCCAAACGGCACTGACACTGGCCTCCCAAACACACCTAACAACAATGAGATTCCTCCGAACGTCGGAGATCAAGTGCCTCCTACACCCAACAACATGGAAGAACGTCTAAGGACTATGGAGGAAGTCCTAGTAGCATTAGGAAATGCCGAGGTGCATAGGACACAAACAGTACCTCCACCCGTAGCTCAACCCAACTATCTAGCGTTGGTGAATCCCTATCAACCACCACGCTACGATGGGCAGGAGGATCCCGCCGAACTAGAGGGGTGGATCCGTACATTTGATAAGCTCTTGGATGCTATCAAATGTCCTGATGAGGCAAGGATACGAGTAGCAACCTACTACTTAGGAGGCGAAGCCGATGAGTGGTGGCAAAACCTCCAGAGGAATTTAGAGGAAGCTGAAGAAACTTATTCGTGGAATGAACTTAAGGAGGGCCTAAGGGACCGATTCTACCCCATGAGCACCAAGGCGGCAATGTACGAAGAGTTCTTATCACTAAAGCAAGAGGGACGGACGGTGCAGGAGTATTACACCCGGTTTAAGGAATTGGTACGATTTGCTACGAGAATAGTACCAACCGACTCTGACAAGGCTCAGAAATTTGAGATGGGTCTGAACCTTAGTATCCGGGAGATACTTGCAGTAGGACAATTCACGAACCTGCAGACGGTTTATGATCGTGCGGTAGCGGTTGCACGAGTCCAAGGACTGAAACGGAAACCGGTAGAGGAGGCTAACCAAGGACCACAAGGAGAATACAAGGTGGATAAGGACCATTTCGATGGAAACACGAAAGTACAACATCAAAATGACAATGGGGAGAAAAAGGGGATAGTCTTCAACCATGGTGACTATGCGCCACCATGTCCAAAGTGTGGTAAACTGCATTATGCAAGAGGATGCCCTCAACCTGGAGCATGCCTTCGATGTGGTCGACATGGTCATCAGCTGCGTGATTGCCGGACACGGAGAGAGAACATCGACAAGAGAGAGGATGTGACTACTCGACCTAAGCAACCACGAAACCCAGACGGTCAAGGTGGCAACAACCAAAGGCACCAACACCCGCAGAATTAAGACCAAAACCCGAAACCTCTTGAGAGTACTGAATAGGCAGTTATGGGGACATAACTGTAATCTTAAGGGGGGGAGGATGTAATACCCCGTATTTCGAAACTCGAATATTTTGTATCCCAAATAAATTTTTGAACTACGTAATGACTTGATCCCTTCACAGGGTACGTAGGCAACTCGGAAATTTCAATTCTGGGTTCAGTCAAACAATAATCAAACAATAATCAACAATCAAACAATAACAAACAACAACACACATTAATACAATCACGCAACCAAACAATGTCCGAGCTCGCAAGGAGCTAACGCCCAACTTCGAGGACGAAGTTGATTCCTAAGGGGGAGAGGATGTAACACCCGAGAAATTTAATTCACATTCAAAGGAATGGAATTAATTTCTTGTGAAAGACGTTTATCCTTAAGGAAAGCAGATGGAGATACCCCAACATTAAATTGAGCCCAAAAGAAAGTGAGGGCGCAACTTCGGGGACGAAGTTGATTCTTAAGGGGGGTGGAGTGTAATACCCCAGATTTTTATCAAAGTCCAAAGGAATAAAATTTATTCCGATCAATGTCGAAATATATCCGAGAAGAAGAAAATAATTTATCACAATAAATTATTGCTCGGATATGAAACGCCGATAGATTTAAATTCAAAATGGAATAAAAGAGGGAAAGGAAGCCCGAAGGCATTCCATGAATTGAGTAACAAAATTTGGAATTTAGTTCATGAAGGAAAAGAATTTTTAATTCCAAGAACCCGTGAAGTCGGAAGAAATTTAATGATACAATCGCAATCAATCAATCGATCAATAAGTCGCGCAACTTCGGGGACGAAGTTGATTTTTAAGGAGGGTAGATTGTAATACCCGAGAAATCGCCATCGAAAATTTAAATCCAAAAATAAAGAATTGGATTTAAATTATTAAAACCGAAATAATTCCGAGAGAGCGGAATTTATTATTTATCGGAAGATAACAACTCGAAACGAGTTTATCGAATTGTCCCAACAATCATGGATAATTCCCACATTATGATTTTTATTTTTGTAGAAAAGGAATCTTAATATTTAAAAAAAAAAAAAAAAAAAAAAAAAAAAAAAATATTAAAAGTTACTGTAGCACTACTGTAGCACTACTGTAGCGGCCGCCTAATTGTCGGCCTAGGCCTCCAAATCCGGGATTCCTTGTCCCTTTAATGGCCATAACACCCCCTAACACCCCATGATCAGCCCCCATCACTTCTTCTTCTTCCCAAACTCTCCCAAAATCAAAAACACAAAGCTTTACCTTCCGGCGACTTTCCGGCGAACTTCCGGCGAATTTCCGGCAACCAAATCCGACCAAGGAAGTGTGTAGATCAAGGATTGCAAGCTTTGGATTGTTGGTAAGATGTAAATCAAGATTCCTTATTGTTTTAAGATCATAACCATCATCCTAAACTTACGAATCTTCATATTCAAACACAAATCGGAGCCAAGGGAAGAATAAATCGGGTGGAAGAGATTCGTTCGTGACATCCCGTGGATTCCGGACGACCCCGTGACCTCCTAAACATCATCCCCACTGTAAGTTAACCTTACTATGGTTTTGGGTGACTTAAAATGCAACCAAACATAGAGATTCAACTCAAGAAAGTTAATAAAAATCTGTCAACAAGAGAAACCCTCAACGCAGCGTTTTCGTATGAATTTTTCGAACCTCTAAAGCTGCTCAAACGGAAAAACTCAAAACATGAAAAGTGTTCCTAAGACATAGATCTAGCTTCTGTAAAAATTTCATAATTTTTCATGAGGTTTTGAAACCTGAAACCGACCCAAAACCGAAGAGCATCAAATCTGGATCTTAGAATCCTTGACAGAATTTTCGTTCGAACTTGACGATAATTTTTACCTTAGATCTAGACCGATCTAGGTTTGGAATTGAACATAAGAATTGTAGATCTATGAGTTTGGAATATTACTGTAAGTTTTTAGAATTTTTCATTGAGATTTGAACCTCCAAACTCGAGCCGATCCGATCTGCGTTAGAACCGATGTCAAGAACCTTGACAGATTTCTTAACCGAACTTGATGAGCATATTTCTACTACTTCGAGTGTTCAAATCTGAAAACTCAAAACTAAGATTTTGATCCTAAGATCATAAGCTATATTGTGTAAAAATTTCAAAGATTTTCATCGAGTTTTGATACCCCGAATCATGTCGGACATATTCTGCGTTTTTAAGAATTTTCAAAGGATGACAGATTTCATATCCAATCTTGAGGAGCTTATTCCTATCACTTCTAGCTCGAACCAATCCTCATGATCTAAACAAAAGTTGTTGGAAATCAAGTCTAGTATGTGCCTGTAAAATTTCAGAATTTTTGGAGTTCATTTGATATGACAAAAAGTCGAATCTTTTAATGTTGTCAAACCTGAATCCTGACAGCTTTTTGTTTCTGTCGAAAACTTGATTTTTGACATGCTTCCCATCGTTTTTCCGAAAAACTTAAAACACGAAAGTTGTTCGTTGGGATGTTTTTAAGATACTGTGAAAGTTTCAAATCAATCGCCTAAGAAATGGATTTTTAAACCAAAAAGGCGCAAACTGTGACGCCAAATGATTTTTAAATCAAAGAGATTTTGAAATTCGAAACAAACGGTCGAGACGTTGAAATACGATATATCTATACTTTTGAAAAATCCCGTTACACCAAATAAAAACATTTTCTTAAAAGAATTCTTTTGAAACATTGGGGATTTGTGACCAAGTTTGATATTATCAATATGGGCCAGAAGGCTTGTGGACATAAGAGCCCAAGCGAACGGCTAGTGGACATAAGAGCCCTAGCGAATGGTCGACCAAACGGCTTGTGGACATAAGAGCCCAAGCGAACGGCTAGTGGACATAAGAGCCCTGGCGAATGGTTATTTATAAATATTGATTATGAGGATTGCGGTCACAAGAGCCCTGGTGAATGGTGAACTATAAAAGAAACGAAAAATATTTTGAGAAATGATACTTATGAAATTGGCTGCGGCCGCCGGATTGCCGGCTAAATTAAATATTGTTGAGATGGTGGCGTATCGGGGAGAATTTTTTTTAAAAAAAAAAGCTCAAATTTTCATTTACTTACTTACGGCATTATTCATGTCTTAAATCATGCCATTTATTTATAGTGGATGATTAACTCAAATTGTGAATTACCTACAAGAAATGTTTTTATTAAATTTAATTAAAGGCTTTGAAACCCCTAACCCATGCTATGTGTTAACTTACTCAGCGCGTTTTTGCTGACCCAAACCATATATCTCCTTTTTCTTACAGAGTACGAAGAATATGCATCGTCATATGCATACATGGGAACATTAGGGGAAATCTTTATTTTAAATCCCTGCATTTAATTACGACTTGCATGAACGGGCCTGTTTAACCCGTGTTTTGGCCATGTCGGCCCTTATACTTTATTTCCGCTGCACAATTTATTTTTCCGCTGCAACTTTGATGTATTAATTTTAAAATTATATATGAATGGGCTGTTTGAATATTTTAAATTCTGAAAAACCATAGCCTTGCATCTCTTTAGTGAGCTCGGAGAAACCGTGTCTTGCTAGGGAGGTGTGGCGGTGGCATCCCGGCCTGGGTTACCAAAACCGGGGTGTTACAGCAAGTTGTGCTGACCAAACCATTTTTATTTTCTTTTCTTACAGAGTATGTGGAATGAGCATGACCATATTCATGCACGGGGGCAATTACATTTTTGGAAAACCTATCGTTTTTAAATTCGTACATTAGACTATATTATGAACGTGCCTGTTTAACCCGTGTTTTGGCCATGTCGGCCCTATTTACATTTTCCGCTGCAATACTATACTAAAACAATTATTTCCGCTGCGCTATGATATTATTATTTTCGAATTATATCGTATGGGCTGTTTTGAATGCTTTAAATATTTTAAATACTGCAATACCTAGCCTTGCATTCCTTTAGTAAGCTCGGAGAAACCGTGTCTTACTAGGGGGATGTGGCGGTGACATCCCGACCTGGGTGACCAAAAACCGGGGTGTTACAGGTACTAACCTAACAGATAAAAAAAAATTATTCAAATAATATTTTTATTTGATTTGAAATTTTAATTAAGATAAAATAAAATTTAAAAATATGTATGAAACATAATATGAAAATTTTCCTAACAATTTGCTGAAATTTTCATTGGTGAAAATCTCATTAATAGGGACTAGTATAACATTATCTTTAAAAAATGTCTGAATTTGAAGTGATTTGTATTTGTATATGTACTTTAAAAAATTACCGCTATTAATCATCTGAAAATGTCATATCTAATTGTACATCTCTATATTCAATACCCGCTTTACAATCTACTATCCATTTTGTAATTTTTTTGTCATATATAAATTTTATTATAAACAACATTTCTTGTGATATCTTGAGTTAATCATTCTTAATTGCATATTTAATACTTTTAGCTAAATTTTGCTAGTGACACGAAATATTGCAACATAACTGTTCATGGCTAAAAACTGGTTTTGGAAGATAAAATCCGACTTTCTTTAAAGATTGATATTTACTTTTGTTTACAATTATAGCAAAACAAACTGTGAGTGAGAATTTTCTCATCTCCAATCGAATAAAAAATTTGGTCAAATCAAATAGGCTCATAATCACCAATAAAAAAAATTTCTACTTTCATGGTTTCTCGAAAATTAGTTTAACCTCAACTATCTAGTTCCGCATCTTGGTTACTATCAACCTACTTCCATTGCATAATCTATTTGTTGTATATATATTCCTAAGAAGCATGACTATGCAACCCTTATTCAACTATATTTCATGATTCGATAATCTAGAACAATTGATCGTGTTTAGATATTCCAGTGAAAATAATTCATTGGCATTATCTATGCTTTCATCCTTTTGACAAATATTGTTAAAACTGATATATATATATATATATATTTTCATTTGCAAACATACGTTCCATGATGTAATTATATATTGTAGCAACAATTTCATTGGTTGGGGTTAATATATAGTAAAAATATTTGCATTTGAAGTGGTGCAGTTTATATTTGTATAAGTACTCTCAACAATTGCCGCTATAGAATCTCTGGTAGAGTTTATAAAATTATCATCTGGAAATGTCAAATCTATAACACCCCATAAAATTTTGCATAAAATCTAAATTTCAAATAGTGACATTTAAATTTTCTATAATGAAATGTCTTCTAAATTCTAGTTGTTGATCATTGAATAATTTAAAATAATATTTTTCCAAAGGACTATTTAATTGAAATTAATTAGCCATTTTTAAACCTAAAACCCCAACTAACATTTTAACACAAATTAAATCGTGTAAGGAGCTACAATTGAAATATTTTAAAAACTTGGGTCCACTAGTTATAAACTTTGGAATAAATATAATTGGACATGAGTTAGTGGTAGAATAAATTGCATGGTTGAATTTAAATTTTTAGCTGGTTATATTAAGTAGTATTTAAATAGTTAATTGGTACAAGTCCGATGGTACCATTAATTTATAAATGTCGGATTCAATATTTTTATATATGGATTAAAATATTAAGTTAAGCCTTCCCCCTTTTCTTAAAAATATTAGCCCATTTAATTGATGAAGATTTATATTTTGTCCACACTGTAATAGGAATTGTCCCGGATTGAAGAATTGGAAATCTATTATTATGTTCAATAAGTTAAAAAAATTTTTAGTGTGGGAAATTATTAAGTCAATAATTTAAATTAATTAGTTGATTAAATCCACAATTAGGATGAAATTGGGCCAGTTAATTGTATAGTCCAATAAGTAAAAATAATAAAAATTTTGAGTCCAATCCATTTAGGTCCAAACCAAACCAAACCAAAGCCCAATCCAACTCAAAAGCCCAACCCATCACACAAACCCTAACCCTAACCCTAACCCTAATGAGCAGCCGCCGCCGCCGCCTCTCCGGCGCCGACATCGTCGGCGCCACCGCCGGCCGGCCACCTCCGGCCACTGCGGCCACCACCCGCCACCACCCTCTCCATCATTCTACTCCATGTCCGGTCCTCTTCTCCATCCTCCTCCCTTCTCCGGCCAACCCGCCACCTCCGGCCATCGTCCAACTCCGCCGCCACCCATCTTCTCCCAAAGAAACCTCAGCCGCGTCGCCACCACCATCCTCCAACGACTGCCTCCGCCACCTCGCGCCGACAGCGCCTCCGCCATCACCACCACCGAAAATCCGCCTCATCCTCACCACCGCCTTCATCAGATCCGGCCACCACCACCGCGGCCTTCACCTCCGTCCGCCACCTCCCCTTCATGATTCCCCTAAACCCCAAACACCACCACAGCCCCCCCTCGCGCCACCACCACCCGGCGGCCTCCTCACCACCCGCGGCCACCGCCGCCCCTTCCCCATCTCACCACCACCGCGAGCCACCACCTCCACCACCAGATCCGGCCGACAGCCACCACCACCATCCCCTTCTCCCCCAAAATTCCAAACACCCATAAAAATAAAAATAAAATAGAAAGAGATAGAGAGGGAGAGCCATTGTCGGCAACCGGTCGCCATCGCCGTGTCTCCATCGCCGCTCGTTGTGTGCCCAGAAGAATTCATGAGCATGGGACAATGTTGAAAGGAGAGTTGTGGAGGAGAAGGAAAGTTGTGGAGAGGAGGAAAGTGGTGGAGGATTTTTTTGGTAGGGACTAGTGTTGTTGGTGGAATTAAAGAGGATGCATTGTCTATAAAAAAAAACAGACCAATTCCTTTAATCAGTGCACAAATTATTTCATGTCCCTGCATTATTGTCAGTCAGTGTTGATTCTCATTCCCAGCTATTCTCACATTTTATTCCGCTATTTTGAGAACAGTAGGGAGAGTTCAGATTAACAATTTCCTGGTAAGAATTATTGAAAATATATATATATATATAAAAATGTATATAGTTATTATTTATTCTAAAATACTATTATATTATACTTAACCAATTTAAAATTTTCTGCTAGCCAAATAGCTGTAAAAAGGGTATCTGCTCGTGGCCTGTGCGTGTGTTATACCATTTCGTCACGGTAACTGTAAGTGGATTTTTACTCTTTGGAGTAAGCCCAATTTTATTTTAGCTTGAGCATAAATTTCAATACCACATTTATATTTTAAATTTATGCTTATTGCTCCCTACTGCTTTTGGAATATTGGTATGCCATTTTTACTGTGCTTAATAATTGTTATAACCATTCTCAAAATCCTACGGATTTTTGAGCGCGCATTGTTACGGGGGTGAGACTGTGTGTGGGTCGCTGCTGCCCAACTCCCACGTTTGTTGTGCAATATTTAGCCACACGGGGACCACTGGGATTATTCAGCCCGATGCCATTACCTTATCTCACATTGGGTTTGAGGAAATTTCTTACCTCCCCCACACCCTTGAGTGTATGTGCGAATTGGGCCCTACGGCGGGGAACCTGCACAACACGGTGGCTGAGATAATTATTTCTCGGTAACGCATATTGTTATATTATCTGTTCCCGGGATATAGACTAATATTTCATTTATGTATAAATTATCCTCGTTTAAGCATGCCTTATTCCCTAAATATTATTTAAATTATTTCCGTAACTCGACCTCCTCCGGGAGTAAGGGTCTACTTACTCAGCGATTGTTTTTCGCTGACTCTACACTTTTCATATTCATTCGCAGGTTTTGATATTTGTGAAGATCAGTAAACATTTTACGCATCGGGCACGGTTTGGGTTTATTCCGAATAATTTAAATTTGAGTGCAAGTTATGTATAATATTTTAAATCTCCTTAATGGAGTTAAACAACTTGGCATATGTGTGTTAAATAAGCGAGGACGTATATTTTAAAGTTTCCATCCGTTCCTGTAATTTATACGCCTCGTATTTTAATGTATGATGAACGATTATATTTATATGTGTGTGTGATAAACTATTTTTTTTTTAAAGTGTCTCTTTTATTAAATAAAATTTCCCGGGATTTATTCCAATATTATCGCTGCACGCATCAAAAATATATATATATATGTATACATATATATATTCATCTGTTTTGGTTATGTAAACCAAATAAATTTATTAGACTTATTTTATACTTATTACAGTATTATCAGCTTATGCGTAAATTATATGTTAACTTATCCGGAAAGTAAGTAACATATATATTAAACTCTGATTTTATGCAAGTATGCCTGCTAGTCCGTAGCGTATTCCGGACGGCCCGGAATGCAAGGCGGTAACATCGGCCCATTCTTCCCACACTGTGCTTCCGCTGTTCTTTTTAGGGAAAATGGGGGTGTTACAGATTGGTATCAGAGACTAATAATAACAAAATTTATTGATAGTGACTTTGAAAAAAGTGATTATTATTTTTTTTTTGGACTGACTATAAAAAAAAAATAAAATAAATAAATAATTGATGGCATCTTTGAAAAAAAGTAGTGCCGGATTTAATGGCTTTGAAAAAAAGTGATGGCATCTTTTTGAAAGTTTGTCTTTTTGTCCATTTTCAAAGTTATCTGAACGGGTGCCTAGGATTTAATGCCCGGATTTAATGTTTTTATGTTTTTGAGGTGTTTAAATATATACTCCTGTTCCTGTGCCTGCTGTGTGTGTGCCTCGGGTGAAGTAAGTACCTGGAAAATTTTATATTGTTTATTTTGTGGTGATGCTACAGAGTGTATGTTGGACTTTGGTTGGACGAGTAAGAAAGTCTTATATAGTACTTTTTCTCAAAAAAAAAATTAAATTATATATATAATTTTTAAACATATATATATAAAATATGCCAAGTACTATTTTTTTAAAAATATATTTTGGGATGGGAACACACACATATGCATATAGGCACGAGCAGAAATCTTTGCTTTATAGGTGTTTATTTATATTTATATTTTCTTTTCAAATAGCGTAAAAAAAACAAATAAATAAATAAATAAATAAAAATAAAAAAATCAATAAATAAATAAAATAAAATAAAATAGAATATTAGATATGCGTGAACATGAAAAGATTTAAAGGGGATTTTATAGGTAATTATTTTGTTGTTAGGCCATGATAGATGAATACACGGTGGGTCATGCACGGATTAAATAGATTACTTCACTGTGATAGTGTGTTCTGATAGTAAGTCATGGTACATTAATAAACAAAGACCCACATCAAATCCTCTCGATCATGAGATAATAGATTTATTCATTAAAATTTAATTAAGCTTAGAATTTAGCGGTAGCATACCTGAATAATAAATTCTATCAAACTTATAGGGTTTTGAACTACTCGTGAAAATAATAATAGACGAGTAATAAATGTGTCAATATTTAATAATTTTCACAAGTATGAGATTATTTGTGGTTTTCAGATGCCTCGAGGACGCCCAAGGAAATACCCGGTAAACCCACCTGTGGCACCTAACCCTGTTGAAGGAGCACAGAACCCGGCGGGAAATAGACAAGACCCTATCGAGGGTTGGCAAGCCCGGTTGGAACAGTTGTTACTTACTATTGGTGCCGCTGTGGAACGACAATTGGCGAGACAAGAAGAACAAGAGGAACAACCCACGGATTATATTGGGGCTATCCACAAGTACCAGCCGCCCAGATACGCCGGACATGAGGACCCGGCCAAATTGGAAGGTTGGATAGAAGCATTTGACAAGTTACTAGAGGCAGTGCAATGTCCAGCAGAAAAAATGGTAGAAGTGGCTACGTTCTTCCTGAGTGGCAAAGCAAATACTTGGTGGCGAAACCAGGAAGATCGGAACATCAGTTGGCCAGAATTTCAGGAAGCCCTGCGAGTAAGATTCTACTCCATTACCATGAAAAATGCTAAGTATGAGGAATTCGTCACTCTAAGGCAAGGCAATCGCTCTGTCCACGACTACTATGAGAAATTTAACGAGCTCATTCGCTTTGCTCCGGGACTGGTAAACACTGATCATGCACAGGCTCAGAAGTTCGAGCTCGGCCTGAACCGGGAAATCCGCGAAGGATTGGGAGGAAAACAGTTTTTCAGTCTCCAGAAGCTTTATGACCGAGCCATGACAGTGGAGAGAATTCGACAACCTAAGCGAAGGGAGGAAAACGTCGGACAGTCCTCTACTGCTAATAAGAAAGGGCGCTTTGAAAGAAAACAGGATAGAAGGAACCTTGGGCCACGCCAGAACTTCTATGGCCCCAACCCAAGAAATGACAATCACCCTCCTATTCCACTACCTTGCCCTAAGTGTAACAAACGTCATTGGATGCAAGCCTGCCCCAGATTCGGGGACTGTTTCAGATGTGGCCTTAATGGCCATATGGTCAATGATTGTGGCATACGTTTGGACGTTAACAAGTTGCGGGAGGATCTCAAGAGGGACCCTCGCTTCAGAACAGAGGAATGCTTGAAAGGGAAACCAGGGAACCCACAGCCAAACCAGGGTCGTAATCAGACAAACCCTCCACCAGTTGCTCGGAACAACCAGGGACGACTGAACGTGGTTAACCGAGCTGATCTCCGTGAAGCAGACGACGTCATAGCTGGTACGTTTACAGTTAAAGGTTTTGCGACATATGTTTTATTTGATTCTGGAGCATCATATTCCTTCATAGCAAGTAAGAAAGCGGAATAACTAGGATTTAGAACACCTAGTACAGTAAACTTAGGTGTTTCTTTACCTAATGGGATAGTGGTGAATTGCTCACAGAAGTATATGGACGTGCCAATCCTTATATACGGGGTTGTGTTTGCAGCGGACATGATTAAGTTCGACTTGCAAGACTTTGATATAATTCTGGGAATGGATTGGTTGACAGACACAAGGCTACCATTGACTGCGCTCAACAGAAGGTAACGGTGTATGGTCCCAATAAGAAGAGATTATCTATCTATGCGGAGCCATCGAAACCGAGGATTAAGATCGTCACGGCTCTAAAGATGAGGGAGTTAGCAACTAAGGGATATCCAATTTATCTCTGTCACGTTGAGGACAAAGAAGCTGAGGGAATTGTCCTAGGGAAAATCCCGGTTGTTCGAGATTTTCCGGACGTATTTCCAGATGATATACCGGGAATGCCACCACACAGAGGAGTAGAATTCACCATCGATTTGGCGCCAGGGACACAACCTGTGTCCAAAGCCCCATATCGAATGGCACCTGCAGAGAGCAAGGAATTAAAGGAGCAACTGGAAGAATTACTTGATAAAGGTTACATCAGACCAAGTACGTCACCATGGGGAGCTCCAGTGTTGTTCGTTCGCAAGAAAGACGGTAGTATGCGACTTTGTATAGACTACCGTGGATTGAATCAGGTGACAATCAAAAATAAGTATCCTCTCCCAAGGATTGATGATCTATTTGATCAATTGAAAGGTGCAAGGATATTCTCAAAAATTGATCTGAGATCTGGATATCATCAGCTGAGGGTGGCTGAAGAGGATATTCCAAAGACGGCTTTTCGAACCAGATATGGGCATTATGAATTTACAGTAATGTCATTCGGGTTAACGAATGCCCCAGCAGTATTTATGAGTCTGATGAATGACGTGTTCCGCGAGCTGTTGGATATCTGCGTAGTAGTGTTCATTGACGATATTCTGATCTACTCCAAAGGGGAGCGCGAGCACGAGGAACACTTACGCAAAGTTTTGACAATACTAAGGGATCACCAGTTGTACGCAAAATTGTCAAAATGTGAATTCTGGCTGAACAAGGTGTCCTTTCTTGGACACACCGTATCAGCTGAAGGAATTTCGGTGGATCCAGCCAAAGTGTCAGCAGTGGTTGAATGGCCTGTACCGACTTCGCAGACTGAAATAAGAAGTTTCCTTGGTTTAGCAGGATATTACAGACGATTCGTGCAAGACTTCTCTAAGATTGCCAGACCGTTGATGCAGAATTTGAAAAAAGGGAAGCAAGGTGATATGGACTCCGGAGTGCAACGCTGCGTTCGAGACATTAAAAAAGAGGCTAACCACGGCTCCTATACTAACACTTCCTACAGACACAGATGATTTTGAGGTATACAGCGATGCATCCAAGAATGGACTATGGTGTGTCCTAATGCAGCTCAGAAAAGTAATAGCTTATGCATCTCAACAGTTGAGACCTCACGAAGAAAATTATCCCACACATGACTTAGAACTTGCAGCGGTCGTGTTTGCACTGAAAATATGGAGACACTACCTGTATGGGAGGAGATGCAAGATCTACACCGATCATAAGAGTCTAAAGTATATTTTTACTCAGAAAGAGTTAAATATGCGACAAAGGAGATGGTTGGAATTGATTAAAGATTATGATTTGGACATTATTTACCATGAGGGTAAAGCAAATGTCGTAGCAGACGCACTTAGCCGCAGGGCTACGCATATGACAAGTATGAAGGTCATTCCACCGGAGTTGTATATGGAGATAGCCAAATTTGGAATCGAGTTGGTGTATGAAGGGACACCAACAAGATTGTTCAGCACGATTGCTATTCGACCAGATTTCTTTGAGGAAATTCGAGGTGGTCAACAAGGGGATGTCAAGCTGGAGAGAATAAAGGCCAAGATTGAACAGGGAAAGGCATCAGACTTCCAAATGGAAGCAGATGGATGTATTAAATTTCGGGGACGTTGGTGCATACCACAAGCATGTACCGAGTTAAAAAGAAAAATTTTGGAAGAAGGACATGTGACGCCATACTCGGTTCATCCGGGAGGAGATAAGTTGTACAAGGGTCTAAAGGAACATTTTTTGTGGCCTCGAATGAAAAAGGAAGTAGCAGATTTTGTTGAGCAATGTCCTATCTGTCAGAAGGTTAAAGCGGAAAGGAAGAAACCCATCGAATTGGTTAAACCGTTGGAAATCCCAACCTGGAAATGGGATAGTATCTCGATGGACTTTGTCTCAGGATTGCCGAGGACGCCATCGGGATATGATAAAATTTGGGTTATCGTCGACAGGTTAACCAAGGCTGCTATCTTCATACCTATGCGAGAAAAATGGAGTATGGAACAGTTAGCAAACGCCTATGTGGAGAATGTGGTAAAGAGACATGGAGTTCCGCAGGACATAGTGTCAGACCGTGATGGGAGATTTACTTCAAATTTCTGGACGAAGCTTCAAGAGGCACTTGGTACAAAGCTTAACTTAAGTACGGCTTTTCACCCGACAACTGACGGACAAACCGAGAGGACTATTCAAACACTTGAGGATATGTTGAGATCATGTGTCTTGGAGTTTGGTGGTAGCTGGGAAAAACATTTGGCACTAATAGAGTTCTCTTACAACAATAGCTATCACGCGAGCATTGGAATGGCACCGTTTGAAGCTATGTACGGGAGGAAGTGTCGCAGCCCTCTATGTTGGTTTGAGAAAAATGATCCGATCCAAGTTGGACCTCAAATGATCGAAGAGTCAAGAAAAATAATTGAAAAGGTCCAACAACGGATTAAGGCGGCTCAAGATAGGCAGAAAATGTATGCTGACAAGCATCGAAGAATTGGCGAATTTAAAGTAGGGGATAAGATCCTTCTTAAAGTATCTCCCATGAAGGGTGTAATGAGATTTGGCAAGCGCGGAAAATTGAGTCCAAGATATATTGGACCTTTTGAAATAACTGCTAGAGTCGGACCATTGGCCTATAGATTGGCCCTACCGGAAGAATTATCCAGAGTTCAAAATGTATTTCACGTATCTCAACTTAAGGAATATCATCAGGACCCGAAAAGGGAAGTGATGCCAGAGATAATCGAATTGGATGAGAACTTAACATATGAAGAGCATCCTGTGCGAATCTTGGATTCAAAGGAGCGAACCACTAGGCGAAAATCGATCCGGATGGTAAAGGTGCAGTGGTCAAGGCATGACGAGAGAAATGCAACTTGGGAGGTAGAAACTGATATAAAGGAAAAGTACCCCGAATTGTTCCACGAGATTTGAAAACCAAGAATCACTCGGTGTACCATGTAAGAGAATATATTAGTGTATTGAACTACTTATTATAATGCTAGATTTTTTTTCATGACCACATTGTGTGGCTTCGAGGACGAAGCCTTATTTTAAGGAGGGTAGACTATAACACCCCATAAAATTTTGCATAAAATCTAAATTTCAAATAGTGACATTTAAATTTTCTATAATGAAATGTCTTCTAAATTCTAGTTGTTGATCATTGAATAATTTAAAATAATATTTTTCCAAAGGACTATTTAATTGAAATTAATTAGCCATTTTTAAACCTAAAACCCCAACTAACATTTTAACACAAATTAAATCGTGTAAGGAGCTACAATTGAAATATTTTAAAAACTTGGGTCCACTAGTTATAAACTTTGGAATAAATATAATTGGACATGAGTTAGTGGTAGAATAAATTGCATGGTTGAATTTAAATTTTTAGCTAGTTATATTAAGTAGTATTTAAATAATTAATTGGTACAAGTCCGATGATACCATTAATTTATAAATGTCGGATTCAATATTTTTATATATGGATTAAAATATTAAGTTAAGCCTTCCCCCTTTTCTTAAAAAGATTAGCCCATTTAATTGATGAAGATTTATATTTTGTCCACACTGTAATAGGAATTGTCCCGGATTGAAGAATTGGAAATCTATTATTATGTTCAATAAGTTAAAAAAATTTTAGTGTGGGAAATTATTAAGTCAATAATTTAAATTAATTAGTTGATTAAATCCACAATTAGGATGAAATTGGGCCAGTTAATTGTATAGTCCAATAGGGAATCCGGCAGGGAATCCGGCGATGCAAGGAGGTAATGCGACAGGGAATCCGACAGGGAATCCGGCAGGGAATCCGATAGGGAAGGAGAGTCAAGAGGGTAAGAATCCAACGGGGAAAGAAAGGGAGGAAATGAGGTGGCCTTCGGGGAAAGGGGATTCATGGAGATCATCAGGTAAATGGGTTGCTGCTGGGGGTTTCAAGTTCCGCAAACAGTTGGTTGGAGTTTACATTGGTAACATCCCGGTGAATGTACCAATCAGTCATATTCTAAAGGAGATTGGGAGTGTAGCTAAGGTGGGAGAGTGGTTTATTCCGACAAGGAAGTGGGCAGAGTTGGGGTTCAAATTTGGGTTCTTCAGATTTCATTGTAAAGCAGATGCTGAGAAGGTGATTAAATGGATGAATGGTAGGGTCGTGGAGGAAAGGAAATTATCAGCAAACTGGGCTATTCCGAGCAGGAGGTTCATTGAAGCAAACAATGGGGTGGGGAAATTTAAAGAGATAGCTCATCATGTCCGAAAAGAGGAGTGGATGTCAGCACACAAACCGGTGGGGAGAGGCGCAGTTTTTAAAGGAGCTAGAAGAGACGGTCGCTCATATGCTGAAGTGACGAGCGGAGGAAGGGAGAGACGATTAGAGAGTGAGAAAGTGAGAATTAATACTGGGATAAGACTGGAGGAGATTACCAAGGATATGACTTGGCGTAGAAAGTCAGCTGTGGTGGAAATACAGAAACTGGAGTTGCTCACAAAATTTCAAGATTGGTTGTACAAGGAACATGAAGGATGCATGGAGGTGATCTATGGTGGGGGCCTGTCAGTAGTGGCGATTTTCACTAATATAGACAGTAGAGATAAGTTCTTAAGGGACCAGGGAGATAGAGAATTTGTTGCATGCAAAAAGGAGTGGGCGCCGGGAGCGGTAACCAGTAATCAATTGGTGTGGGTGTATTTCTTTGGATTACCTTTTTCGACTTGGAGTGAGGACAATTTGCAGAGATTAGTGGAAGGGTGGGGTAGATTGGAGGCCATGGATAGTGATACTCGGATGAGAAAGAGGCTGGACAGAGCAAGAGTTTTGGTCGACATAAAGATCAATGTTTCTGTTCCAGAAAAGATGTCAATCATTGTGGGTAATGAGATTTACGACGTTAGGGTAGTACCAAACTTCTGTGAAAAAGTGGTTGTAGAAGATGACTCAGAGGGGGATGGGCCGGAAGGAACTCCGGTGGAGAAGATGGAGACGGAGGGAGGAGATGACCTGCAGGCCGACGATCATGGTGGGAGGACCTGGACTAACATGCACGGGGAAGCGGAAAGTTCGAACATAGGGATATATGGGGAAAATCAAAACCTGAAGTCGGCGGCAGTAATAGATCAGCATACATTAAAAGACAATTCCAATGAGTACAGTAGCATGCGGGGAGTTAATGATGAAAAGGTGGTGGACTACAATTATGAGTTGGGCCTAGAAAGTGAAAGGAGGTGTAGCTGGGGCAAGAAAGGTAAGAAGAATATGGAATTATGTGGGCCGGATGCGGATGGGCCACGAGATGTAATGGGCCCAAATAAGATGGTTGATTATATAAAATCGGGGGATCGGTCTAAGATTGCCACATCTCAGTTCGATATAACTAATAGGGAAATAGAAGGGATTGGGGCTAGGGGCGAGGGTGAGTACAATGTCTCGATAATGAACGATGTGAGCGGTGTGTCGGGTGGGGATATTAGAAACAGGGGGATGGCAGGGTCGAACAAAAACAAGGGGTGTGTTGCAAATAATCATACAATTGTGGTGTCGGTGTCTGATTTAGAATCAGGGAGTTGCCAATCCAGTGGGAGGAGGCATTTGGAGGAGAAAATTGAGGCGGTCAGGAGGGCGAAATTCGAGCTAGCTGATCTAATTAAAGGCAGGTCGGGGGCGAGTAAGAAGGGCAGGAGAAGGAGTAAAGTCGGCGATCAGCGATGCAGGGGAGAGAATGTTACTTGCCTGCCGGACGTTGGATTGGGGGAGAATAATTTCGCCAGGTTGCAATTTACGACTCTCAGGGGTAACAAGGGGGTGAAATTGGTGGAATATTCGGAGGTGATTGAGACTTTAGCACTTGCGGATAGATTGGGATTGGGATGCCTTGTAGGTAGGAATGAGGCCTTGGAACGTATCAGAGAAGAGGTGGATAGTGAAGTGTAAGATGTTGGGCGGTTTTCGGTGTGTATAAGATTGTTACAATATGAAGATTATCTCATGCAATGTTAGAGGGTTGAACGGTGGGGTGAGAAGAAGGGCGATAACAAGAATGTGTAAAAAGAATCGACCGACTGTGTTGTGTATACAGGAAACCAAGATGTGTTTGATTCGCGACAGGCTAGTCTTTAGGCTCTGGGGGTCTTCGGGATGTACTTTTTGTTACCAACCGGCTATTGGTAATGCTGGTGGTTTGTTGATGATCTGGGATACTAGCTGTGTTAAATTTCAGGTTATCGAACAGGAACATAGATTCATTTGGATGAGAGGCAGTATTGGGGGAATCAATGGGGTGGTGAATTTATGGTGTATTCATGCACCAAATGATAGACGTGAAAGAAGGGAGTTTTGGGAGACGATTTCACAGAAGTGCGATATAGGGAATGGGGAAGCGTGGTGCTTGACAGGGGATTTCAATGCAGTGGGATCGGAAGGGGAGAGACTTGGGGTGACGGATGATGGGGGATCTGTACGGGAATTTAGGGAATTTATAGATAGTTTGGGTCTAGTTGATCTACCGATGAGTGGGGGTTTGTTCACTTGGGTAGGGAGGGGTGGGAACTCCTGCAGTAGGTTAGATAGGTTCTTGGTTTCGCCGGATTGGCTTTGTTTGGATGGAGAGGTGGTTCAAAAGAGGTGTGAAACGATACTATCAGACCACTATCCGGTGTCCCTCGAGATTGGGGGGAAAGAATGGGGGCACAAACCGTTTAGGTTTTATAACTACTGGATGGAAGATAGAAGATTCATAGACTTAGTTATAGAGTCGTGGGAGACTATGGCTGATCAGAGGGGCTGTAATTTGAGCAGGAGGTTAAAGGTGTTAAAAGCTAAAATCAGGGGTTGGGACGGGTATGGTGCTAAGGAGTTGGATTTAAAAATCAAGAAGCTTCAAGAGGATATCAGCGAATTGGAGGAGATGTTTCAAGGGGGCAGCCCAGAAGATTCAGTAAAGGAGGATTGGATTGTCAAGAAGAGGAATCTAAAATGTTTATTACTTGCTGAAGAAAGGCGTTGGTTTCAAAAATCTAGGGTTCGTTGGGTTAAGGAGGGGGACCAAAATACTCGGTATTTTCACGCTATGGCAGGGCTAAATCGGAGGAGGAATCATTTAGGTTGTATTAAAGTAGATGGTGTAATATATGAGGAACCGAGAGCTATCAAAGAACAAGCGGTGTTACACTTTCAGGCCCAATTCAACTCAAGTTTCACAGTGATATTTCAACCAGATAATATTGATATGACAAAACTACAGGTGTCGGATAAGGAATGGATGATTAGGAGGTTTGAGGAAGAAGAAGTGAAGTCGGTGGTGTGGGAGTGTGACGGGAACAAAGCACCGGGTCCAGACGGTTTCAATATTGCTTTCTTCAAGAAGTACTGGCAGATACTCAAAGGAGATGTTATGGATATTTTCAGAGAACTGGAGTCAAAGGGGTGCCTACCCAGAGAGACTGGTGCCGCTTTTGTGACATTGATACCAAAAGTGGAAAATCCGATCGAATTCGGGGAGTTTCGTCCAATCTCATTAGTGGGGAGCATATATAAAATAGTAACTAAAGTGTTGGCAAATAGATTGAAGACAGTAATGAACAAGGTGGTGGGATACGAGCAGATGGCGTTTGTAAAGGGGAGGCAACTTTTGGATGGCGTATTGATGGCATCAGAGGTGATTAACGCGTCGCAGAGGGCTGGAGGTAGGGGATTCGTGATTAAACTAGATTTCGCAAAAGCATATGATTGTGTGGAATGGGAGACACTATTAAGAGTGTTACAAGCGATGAATTTTTATGAGGATTGGATAATGTGGATTAAGAGCTGCATTACATCTGCATCAGCAGCCATTTTAATCAATGGGTCTCCCTCAAATTTTTTCAAACTTAAGAAGGGATTACGACAGGGAGATCCACTGTCCCCATATTTATTTGTGCTGGTGGCAGAAATTCTAAACCGATTACTACACAAAGCAAGAGACATGGGGTTGATCAGAGGGCTTGGAGTTGGCGGTGGTGGCCCAATCATAACACATTTGCAATATGCTGATGACACAGTTTTGTTCTGTGAAGGAGATTCAAGACAGGTTATGGTGATTAAGAGAATTTTACGCTGCTTTTCTTTAGCCACTGGATTAAAGATTAACTACAGCAAGAGTTGTCTATACGGGGTAAATTGTGAAGAGGAGGTAGTAGGAAACGCGGCTGCTGCCATGGGATGTAAGGTTGGAACGTGGCCGATGAAGTACTTGGGGATCCCGATTGGTGGGAGGATTAATGGGATCGAAGTTTGGAAACCGGTATTAGAAAGAATTGAGAATAAGTTGGCAGGTTGGCAAGGGCGCTTATTGTCACAAGCCGGGAGATTATGTCTAATAAAATCGGTGGTGAACAGTTTGCCCCTACATTTCCTATCCATTTTTAAGGTTCCAAGAGGTGTAGCCGATCGAATTGAAAGACTCAAACGTAATTTTTTCTGGAACGAATGGGAGGGCACCAAACGGTTGCATACTGTGTGTTGGGAACGGATCTGCTTGCAGTCAGGCGATGGAGGGTTGAATATACGACAGATTCAAGAATACAATAATGCTTTATTGCTGAAATGGAGATGGAGATTCGGAGTGGAAGACACTATGTGGAAGCATTTGATTGATGCGAAATATTATAAGAAACTGAGTCCAATCATTCCAGCTGCGAGGAGGGACAGAACAACTTGGGGTTACATTTGTCGAGCATGGGAAGATATGGGGCAGGCCGGGGATATAAGTAATTTTATAATACAAGTGGGGAATGGTGAACGGACGAGGTTCTGGCAGGACCGGTGGGTAGAGGGGGGATGGCAGTTGAAGGGATTGTTCCCACGTATTTTTGCTCTCACAATAAACAAAGAGGGTAGAATCTGTGAGTTTGGAGCTTGGACTGGAACAGAATGGAATTGGAGAATAGAGTTGAGGAGAAGGTTGTTTGACTGGGAAATTGAGGTATGGCAACAATTCCTAGCAATTATAAAAAGACAAACATTGAACAGATTTCTAGAGGATCGGTTGAGATGGATTTACGATAGAAATGGAATATTTTCGGTCAAATCTTGTTGGCAAAGATTGAGTGGCAGCAGGGATGTATATGGGGAGAAGTTCTGGAAGAAACTTTGGCATGTTAAGTGCCCAGGAAAGGTGAAACTACTGATATGGAAAGTGTTACATGATGGAGTTACGGTACGTGCAGAACTAATGAGAAGAGGATGCTTGAATATTGCAAATGCACTTTGTCCTGCCTGTGGAATTGAGGTTGAAACGATTGATCATATTTTCTGCAAGTGCACAAGGGTTAAGGATCTATGGTATATTGGTGTGGAGTGGTTTGGGGTTACATGGGTTATGCCAGGAAAGATCAAAGAGCTGATGGCGTGGTGGCTGGATACTAACCCCAGAAAAGGTCGAGATGAAGTATGGTATATGACAGCTTATGCTATAATTTGGTCTATATGGAAGCACAGGAATGCAACGGTATTTAATGGTATGAATTTTGACAAGAAGGTGATCGAAGCTGAAGTTAGATGGCGAACCTGTTTTTGGTGGAAAGTAGCTCAAGGTAACAATGAGGCAGGATTGATGTTGAACAATGCAGAGTCCCCGGGGGTTTTACCTGGATTATGGAAGCTTACTAGGAAGGCACCAAGGATCGGGATTGATTGGGAACCTCCGGGAATAGGGTGGTGGAAAGTGAACACGGACGGATCATCCCTTGGGAATCCCGGTCCGGCTGGTATTGGTGGAGTAATAAGGAATGAGGTTGGGACAGTGATTTTTGTGCTTTCTAAGTTCATTGGCCATAAAGATTCTACTGAAGCTGAAGTTTCGGCTTTGAGTAATGTGTGTGCGGCTTTAATCCGGGATCAAGGTTTTCCATTGCCAAGAATTATTTTTGAATGCGACTCATCGAACGTTGTGCGCTGGATGGAAGAATTGGGAAATGTTCCATGGAGGTTATCTCATTTGTTACCGCCCATTGCTGCAGTCCTAAGATGTGGAGGAGGGATTAGAGTCTCACACATTATGCGGGAAAGGAATAGTCTTGCGGATCAATGGGCAAGGCGAGGAGCTATGGCGGAGGAGGATATCGAAATCTGGTACTGATGACACAAGACTGCTGCTGCCTTACAAGGATGTGGCTGATATATCTTCTTGAGGCTGCTGTTATGGTTGGCGCTATTTGGTGATCCAAAAATGTTCCTAGCTTAGGACGGTCCCAATATTACCTGAGGCTGTTTGAGAGGTAGAGAAAAAGCGCTGAAGACGACTCCCCATAACCGAGACTGCTTTAATGCTATGATGTGGAAAGAAAAGGGACGAAGGAGACCCCAAAGTGATACGATGTGGAGAGAAAAAGGGGTGGCATAAAATTGGTTTTGCCTGGTTTAGACTCACATTTGCTTCTTTTTCTCTTCTATTTCCCTTCTCTTTTTTGTAGGTGAAACATGCGCATGGGACCGCCTGGAGCCATGGAGGTTTAACTGATTCTTGTGACGAGTAAAAATTCTTTGGGATGCTGTGGGTGATGGATGATTGCGTTATCTGTTTGATGAAAAACTTGAGGGATAACTGATGTTGCTACTGCCAATATTCCATTGTGATCGCTGACAACAGGATGACATAAAGAGATGAATGATGATATAAAGCGAGTACTGATTTAATCTTGTGGGAAGAAAGCTGTCTGTTGCCAATACTTCATTTTGAACGCAGACAGCAGGATGCCACAGAGAGGTCCTGTTTGGTAATGTTGCCACCGAGGAGGGGATCAGGAGGGAGCCCATGCATATTGAGTAAAGATGGTCAAGGCAAAAGGGGGGTCCGATAGTTTAAGCTGCCACTGGAGAAAAAAAAACATATAATGTAAAGGCTCCGATTTTTAAACTGATTGCTGAGTGAGAGTGGAAGGATGAAGGGATCTTGCATCAAGCTTATGAAACCCATGGTCAAGCGCACTTGGTTAGATACGTCGCTTTAATTCTCTCAGGTATGTATGAATGTGATGTTCATTTTGCTCCCCATAACGTGCTTAATCATCAAGGTTTAAACTTGCTTATGCTCCAAGCCTGTCTATGGAATTGAAGAGGAACTTGGGTGAACCCTCAAATATTTTCTTACTCACATTGCCCTTTCTAGTCTTGTCTCCTTATCTGAACCCTTGACCTCTAAACCATACATTGACCATTTTACTTATTTCTGCCACATCAGATTCTGCAACCATTTGCAATAACCTAATCACAGACTCAGTCCCAGCGACCTTATACTTTGGGAGTATTAGGACCTACTTGTCAATTTTCATGTGCCTTTCTATTTGAGTAGCAACACTGGAGATATTAATTGTAGGGGGGTAGGTTGATTTTTATAAGTGGGAGGGTGTGAATGAACTAGAACTACCTGGATGAGCAATTCGTAAAAAAAAAAATAGGGGGAAGGAGAGGGGACAAGGGAAGTTGTATTACACTGTGGAAAAGAGAATTTGATGCTGTGAAAAAAAAAAAAAGAAAAGAGAAAAAAATATATATATATTTAAAAAAAAAAGAAAAAAAAAAGAGAAAAAAAAAATAGAATAGTCAAGTATATGGTGCTGTGAATTGAAAGCATCAGTTTTGTTCTGGGGGTGGAACTGATTTTGTATTGTCTCCTGTAGTATTGCTGCAGTATTGTTGGGGATAGAGGATGTTTCTCTTGGGGATATGCTGTTATAGAGTAGGTCGGGTAGCCCCTGTAGAATTTAGGCCTGTGAGACTTCATTTATGGATGGCATGTGTTAGACGACATGTAGTTTCCTAGTCTCCCAATTGTTAGATACTTTTTGTTTACCTCTTTCCATGGTCCCAGAAAGCCTGATACTTCCTCCGAGTTGTTGTATTTTTTAGTTTTGGAGCATTAGGCAAGGGAGACTTGTTTGATGGAGCATTGTTATGGGTTAATGATCAATTGACATCATATTTATACATGAAAGAGGGAGCAAAGTTGACTGCTGCGGAGGCATTGACTACTCATAGTATTGAGGAGGACGGAAGTTGACAGTGGATATGCTACATTTGGTTGCTGAGAGCTATGTGAAGAAATGGTGGAACTACCCCGGATCATTGAGTGGATCATTGAGTGGATAAGATAACAGTAGTTGCTTGTTTTAAGTAGACAGATGTGTGTTGTTAGGTTGCTTAAACTATGAGGCAGTAAGGCAGCAGAAGTAATTGTACCATGAGGGCTAGTAGTAAGTTGTGGATTGTTCCTTTTTTGTATAAAAGTTTTTCTTTAACTTCTCAAAAAAAAAAAATTGTATAGTCCAATAAGTAAAAATAATAAAAATTTTGAGTCCAATCCATTTAGGTCCAAACCAAACCAAACCAAAGCCCAATCCAACTCAAAAGCCCAACCCATCACACGAACCCTAACCCTAACCCTAATGAGCAGCCGCCGCCGCCGCCTCTCCGGCGCCGACATCGCCGGCACCACCGCCGGCCGGCCCACTCCGGCCACTGCGGCCACCACCCGCCACCACCCTCTCCATCATTCTACTCCATGTCCGGTCGTCTTCTCCATCCTCCTCCCTTCTCCGGCCAACCCGCCACCTCTGGCCATCGTCCAACTCCGCCGCCACCCATCTTCTCCCAAAGAAACCTCAGCCGCGTCGCCACCACCATCCTCCAACAACTGCCTCCGCCACCTCGCGCCGACAGCGCCTCCGCCATCACCACCACCGAAAATCCGCCTCATCCTCACCATCGCCTTCATCAGATCCGGCCACCACCACCGCGGCCTTCACCTCCGTCCGCCACCTCCCCTTCATGATTCCCCTACAACCCCAAACACCACCACAGCCCCCCCTCGCGCCACCACCACCCGGCGGCCTCCTCACCACCCGCGGCCACCGCCGCCCCTTCCCCATCTCACCACCACCGCGAGCCACCACCTCCACCACCAGATCCGGCCGACAGCCACCACCACCATCCCCTTCTCCCCCAAAATTCCAAACACCCATAAAAATAAAAATAAAATAGAAAGAGATAGAGAGGGAGAGCCATTGTCGGCAACCGGTCGCCAACGCCGTGTCTCCATCGCCGCTCGTTGTGTGCCCGGAGGAATTCATGAGCATGGGACAATGTTGAAAGGAGAGTTGTGGAGGAGAAGGAAAGTTGTGGAGAGGAGGAAAGTGGTGGAGGATTTTTTTGGTAGGGACTAGTGTTGTTGGTGGAATTAAAGAGGATGCATTGTCTATAAAAAAAAACAGATCAATTCCTTTAATCAGTGCACAAATTATTTCATGTCCCTGCATTATTGTCAGTCAGTGTTGATTCTCATTCCCAGCTATTCTCACATTTTATTCCGCTATTTTGAGAACAGTAGGGAGAGTTCAGATTAACAATTTCCTGGTAAGAATTATTGAAAATATATATATATATAAAAAAATGTATATAGTTATTATTTATTCTAAAATACTATTATATTATACTTAACTAATTTAAAATTTTCTGCTAGCCAAATAGCTGTAAAAAGGGTATCTGCTCGTGGCCTGTGCGTGTGTCATACCTTTCGTCACGGTAACTGTAAGTGGATTTTTACTCTTTGGAGTAAGCCCAATTTTATTTTAGCTTGAGCATAAATTTCAATACCACATTTATATTTTAAATTTATGCTTATTGCTCCCTACTGCTTTTGGAATATTGGTATGCCATTTTTACTGTACTTAATAATTGTTATAACCATTCTCAAAATCCTACGGATTTTTTAGCGCGCATTGTTACGGGTGTGAGACTGTGTGTGGGTCGCTGCTGCCCAACTCCCACGTTTGTTGTGCAATATTTAGCCACACGGGGACCACTGGGATTATTCAGCCCGATGCCATTACCTTATCTCACAGTGGGTTTGAGGAAATTTCTTACCTCCCCCACACCCTTGAGTGTATGTGCGAATTGGGCCCTACGGCGGGGAACCTGCACAACACGGTGGCTGAGATAATTATTTCTCGGTAACGCATATTGTTATATTATCTGTTCCCGGGATATAGACTAATATTTCATTTATGTATAAATTATCCTCGTTTAAGCATGCCTTATTCCCTAAATATTATTTAAATTATTTCCGTAACTCGACCTCCTCCGGGAGTAAGGGTCTACTTACTCAGCGATTGTTTTTCGCTGACTCTACACTTTCATATTCATTCGCAGGTTTTGATATTTGTGAAGATCAGTAAACATTTTACGCATCGGGCACGGTTTGGGTTTATTCCGAATAATTTAAATTTGAGTGCAAGTTATGTATAATATTTTAAATCTCCTTAACGGAGTTAAACAACTTGGCATATGTGTGTTAAATAAGCGAGGACGTATATTTTAAAGTTTCCATCCGTTCCTGTAATTTATACGCCTCGTATTTTAATGTATGATGAACGATTATATTTATATGTGTGTGTGATAAACTATTTTTTTTTTAAAAGTGTCTCTTTTATTAAATAAAATTTCCCTGGATTTATTCCAATATTATCGCTGCACGCATAAAAAAAATATATATATATATATATATACATATATATATATTCATCTGTTTTGGTTATGTAAACTAAATAAATTTATTAGACTTATTTTATACTTATTACAGTATTATCAGCTTATGCGTAAATTATATGTTAACTTATCCGGAAAGTAAGTAACATATATATTAAACTCTGATTTTATGCAAGTATGCCTGCTAGCCGTAGCTTATTCCGGACGGCCCGGAATGCGTGGCGGTAACATCGGCCCATTCTTCCCACACTGTGCTTCCGCTGTTCTTTTAGGGAAAATGGGGGTGTTACAGAATCTAATTGTACATCTTCAAGATTAATATCAGCTTTATCAATTACCATCACGTACATGAAGTATTCATTGTGCAAATTTTTGCCATATATAATTTCCATTATAAATTACATTTCTTATAATATCTTAAGTCAATCCATCTTAATTACATATTAATATTCGAGTCCCCTTTTCACAGTGATACGAGATATTGCAACATATCACTGACATGGGTAAAAATTGGTTTTTGAAGATAGATGCCCTGTTTGGCAAAATAGCTAAATCTAGTCAGCTAATTTATCTCACAATATGAGATAAAATAGCTTATTTGGAAAGATAAAATAACTTAAAACAGTGTTCAATCAGCTAT
The DNA here is from genome assembly GCA_030278955.1 of Hygrophila difformis. NCBI lineage: Eukaryota > Viridiplantae > Streptophyta > Magnoliopsida > Lamiales > Acanthaceae > Hygrophila > Hygrophila difformis. The sequence continues at coordinate 26,597,221 of JAOANR010000006.1, read as the reverse complement.
TTTTAAAACCGCTGCAAATAGCAGTATTTTGGATTTTAGCTTATTCTAGGCAAAAAGTTAGTTTCGAAATTGTCAAACAGCTAATTTTAACTAATTATTACTCAAATAATCAGTTAACAGCTAACAGCTAATTCCCAAACAGGGCCAGAGTCTAACCTACTTTAAAGGTTGACATTTACTCTTTTTATATATATATATAGTCATAGTAATACAAACTGCGAGTGGAATTTTTTCCTCTGAAATCGAATGGAAAATTTGATAAATTCAGACGGGCTTATAATCATTCTACCAATCAAGAATTATCATCCAAAATATTGAGCTTTGTTTTAATGAGAAAAGAGGTTAAATAATTTTCTAGAGAGGTTAAATAATTTTCTAATGTAAGTTTTTTGCAGGTAAAATTCTCGTCACAATCTAGTGGAATACCAAATCCAGAATGTGTAGTCCTACCTATTGAGTAAGGGTGTTATTCCATTGGATGCTAAAGGCAGCACAATATTACATCTATCGTGAATGGCTAAACATAATATTTTCTAGATAAATGTCTTGTCAGTTCCACCACTAGTGGCGGAGCCATGTTTATGAATGTAAATTTATTTTATGAAGCAATGTTCACTAAAACAAATTTTTGGGCCACATTTATGTTGAATTTAGCTACATAACTTATTATAGTTTATTATTTTTGGTATTTGTAAATTTATTAATAGTAAAATATATATTTAATTAAAAATAACATATCAAACTTGAATTTAAACCTTTGATTAGTATTTTCAGTTGATAAATTAGGATAGTATAGAGTGTTAGTGATGATAAGTTTGTAGTCAAAATTTAGGATGTATAGAGTATGTATTCCGTTATTTTCTTATATGATTAATATTAATAATTTTCACATATGTATGCTCCAATTTTGTATACTTTTATATTGATAAACTATCTATATTCATTTTATTTCATGACGATGTTTGGGATCTGCTCGCTTCCATATATCTAAATCATTTGACTGAATTTTTCAATTGAGTATAGAGTAATTATATGATAACCAATTGTCAATCCTGACTATTTAAATCTGTCTCCCCCTAAATGTCGAACCTGGCTCCGCCCCTGTCCTCCACGTAAAGAAAATGAATCAATACCCATCATTATCAACTACAGATATTATTTTATTATAAATATTCTTCTCATCATCAATCAACAAAGGTAATAACTTAGCATGATCCGCTTCCATTTCTTCCTAATTATAATATGTCTCTTTTAGTATCAATAGATTATTTATTTCAGATGTTAAAACTTCATTCAGTACCAGCTTTCCAGAGAAAATTTTCAAACTTATATATCTTGCAGCAATTAGTCTTTCAATATGAACTTACTTTGATCATTCACAATCACAATTTTCTAACAAAGCTAGATTTATATTTGTTTTTCGTCAATTGCAAATCTGTTAAAATATATATTAATGAATTACATCATTCGTTGTTTAAATGTTACACTTTCCCTTTTTGGGTGTTTGGAAATATATGTTACACTAATATATTTAAAATGTTTTTAAGGTTAATATTTTTTACTAATTGTACTTAAATTATTAATTTTTTTATATTCATTTAAATAAAACTCAAAAGGAATAAAGTCAAATGTAACTTATTTTATTTATTTAATTACTTCAACAAAATAAATTTTATTAACTTACCTTAAATCTTGTGTCATTTCCTAGTGTTACACTTATTATACGGAGGAAGTATTTCTTAAAAAATATTCCTTCCGCCGCACTCAAAATGTCTCATTTTGAGTTTTTTAACATTGTTTATTGATCAAACTTGACCTAATGTTATCGTAATTAGATACGAAAAACATATAGTCAAATTCGGTCTTGTTAGATTTGTCTAATCATGTAGTTTTAGAATATATATTTTACATCATTTTTACAGATATATATTTTAAGATATTAAATGTTAAACAAATGTATTGGAATATGTGTCCAAAATTTTTTAGACATAAATAATGGGATAGAGGGAGTAGATTAAAAAATTAAATTTTCCTTCTTTATTTACTGATGGATCTATTTACAACTATATAATTGTATATGACTTTTAAGATATTTTTGTGAAAACATGGCCAATATATACATTAATTAATATATACAAATACATTTTATATATTCATTAATGTATCTTTTAATAATATAAATTCCATAATACACTGCAAATTCCATTTAAATTTGAAATTTCATTTTTAAAAAAAAACTGAAAATTGTGAGAACTTCATATAAATTAAAAATTAAATATCTTTTAAAAACTAAAAATTTGGATTTTCATATACACATTAATATATCTTTAACATGAATAAATAAATCTGATGTGCAATGCTTATTTTGCTTACATCATTGACCACACAAAAAATATATATAATCAAAATTGAGATCAAACCTACACAAAATTACCGAAATTACAATATGTTCATCATATTGAAATATAAACACAACATAGTTCTTAGTTGCCAGTGCAAAACATCGTCATAATAATCCTATATGTAAAAACTGAAAATTTACAAATAAATACTAAATCCAGCAATAAAATTTAAAATAAATAAAATACAAATTACAAAATAATAAAATCTAAAACAGACAAAATAAAAAATGCAAATAAATAAAATCCAACATAGATAAAATAAAAATGCATAATTCCAAATTTTATCTTCAAATCTTTTTAAAAGTGAATGGTTACTTCGAATCGAATATATCGTTTTAAACCCAATTAATTAAAGTTATTCAAATATTATAGCTAGGGTTGATGAATTGTAGTACGTTTCGAATTAGCTTATCAATTAACAATGGTAAAAGCATCCCAAAGGCGAATTCTGGAGTCTCCCCCTCCCCCCGATCCCCCAGCGCGGGTTAGCTCTCCGGAGGGGCTGCCGGCATCCCCGCCAAAGTCTTTTCGTGATATTGTTACAATGGACACCCCTGTTACGGACTCCGCGTCCGCACCTACAGAGCGTGACTGGATTAAGGAACGATTGGCCTTTATTGATCGTTCTGGCGCTCATCGTCGATGCCCATGCATTCGCTATGACAAGACGGTGCTTAATGAACTCTATGAACCTTGGCGAGACACTTTGGTCGTTAAGCCTTTGGGAATTACTGTGGGTTATGTCGCGTTGAAGGAAAGATTAACCCGTGCATGGAAGATTGGGAATAGATTTGATCTTTTGGATATTGGATATGGGTGTTTCCTGGTGAAGTTTTGGTTGCTGGATGATAGGGAGAAGGTCCTTACCGGAGGACCTTGGATGGTTTTTGATCATTGTCTTGCGATGCTCCGATGGACGGACGACTTTAATCCTGCGAGGTCCAAGGTGAATACCATCCAGACTTGGGTTCGGTTTCCTGAGCTTAAGCAGGCATTCTATAACGAGAATGCTTTGCGTGTTATCGCCTCGGCCATTGGACACCCTATCAAATTTGATCTTAAAACTACAGCAATTTCTCGGGGTCGATATGCAAGAGCCTGTGTTGAAATTAATCTGGATGAGCCTTTGTTGGGTAAGGTGGATGTTGAAGGTGAAATTATTCACGTGGCATATGAGGGATTACACCTGATGTGCATGCGATACGGTCGGTTTGGGCACCTACAAAATAAATGTCCGGATGTTTCTGAGATAGCCCCGACAAAGGAACAGGTTCCGGCGGCTGGTTCGCATAGTCGGCGGGATTTTCCGGTGCAATAAAGTTCTCCTGTGGCCAGCAAGGTTGACCCAGTGCTCAGGGAAGCTGTTGCGGTATCTGGGGAAGGTAGGTTGGATTCGGGCAGTGTATCCCAAGATTTGGGGGATTCGAATATGGAGGATCTTGGTGTAGGTTCTTGGATGGTGGTTAAACGTGGGAAATCACGTAGACCTAATCTGGCCAGAGCTAATTCTCACGCTCCTAATGGGCCTGCAAAGGATAAGCCTCAAGTGGATGCTCAGACACATACTTTTCTCGGCAAAATCGTTAATGGGATTGACAAGGGCCCAGATGTTCCGGACATGGCGGTGAGATCAGATAAGGGCGAAGGTCTGGTCATTATGGGCAATGATAAGGTGGGCCAGGAGAAGCAGGCTAGTCCTAATACCAGGAGCCTTGTGCACAAGGGGCCGCCTAAAATGGGGCCGCTACTTTGGGCCTTGATAACCAAGCTGGAGCTCAGTCGAAGGGGTTGGAGAAAGCTGCATTAGGGATCACCACGCCACGTCCTAAGCAGGGGCAACAGAACCGGCATAGTTTGCATGGTGTAATACGTCTGATCACTAAGCAGAAATCATCCGCTTCGAACACGATTAAAACCAAGGCCTCGAAGGAGTTACCTGATGTTATCCCATCTAAATATGCTTGCCTATTGTCTGATATTGATGTCGCCACATCATCTGGCCTGGGAGCTCGGTTGGAGAAAGGGGAAGCGATTGCTGGGGGCGCGATTATGGTTCCCAGTAAGGCAACTTCTGCCTGAGGCGTCTTTTCCATGTGTATGGATTTGGGTGTTGAGGATGGTATTTCTGAGATTCCAGGATCTCTAGTACGATGATGGCCATATATTTTTATTTTGATATTTTGCTCATGTCTGAGTTTACTAATTTTACTATCTTGTCGTGGAATGTGCGGGGATTATGAACTCCCATGCTCGCAGATGTTTTATGGATTGCATTCGTCTTCATTCTCCATCTTTGGTTTTTATTATGGAGCCGCAAGGGCCTTTCGATCGTGTTAGGAACCTTGTTTTTGGCCTTGGCTATTTTCCTATTTTCATACAGGAAGCAAGAGGATGTGCGGGAGGTATCTGGCTTCTTAGTCGATCGGGTTTGTCCATCTCGGCAGCGGTATTTGACGTCAATGAGAGGTTGATCACCCTCACCCTATCTGCTGGCTTGATTTCTTGGCATTGTTCGGCCTTTTATGCTTATCCAAATTATTCCATGAGGAAGAGTAATTGGGAATACCTCCGTCAGCTAAAAGATATCATCCAGGGACCGTGGTTCATTGTGGGAGATTGGAATGAGGTGTTAGTGCCTTCCGAAGTGTATGGTGGTGTGTTCTTGCAGAGCCGGGTTGACGAGCTACGTGACTGCCTCAATGATTGTGGTCTCTTTCACGTGCATACGACAGGGTCACTTTTTACTTGGTTTCGATTGGCCAACCAAGTTTCTTTCATCGAAAAACGACTCGATTGAGGGCTTGCTAATGTGGACTGAATAAGCCTATTCCCAGAGGGGCATATTCAAACCTTGCCACGGACGGGCTCGGATCATGCTCCTCTTCTCCTATCATGTGGCACTCCGGTTGCTAATACATCAGGAAGGCCCTTTCGTTGGGAGGCCATTTGGAGCCATAATCCGGGTTACCAACATCTTGTTGCTGAGGCTTGGACGATGAAGGATGTACCTTTATCAGCCCGACTTGACAGGCTTCAGTCCCTTTCTAAAATACACTGCCGGAAGGATATTCAAGCGATTCGGAATAAGAAAAAGAAGATACAACGCCGATTGGTTGGGCTTGATAGGGCTTTAAGTTGTGTGGATTATGTGCGTCTTATGTCTCTGGAAAGGAAACTTCAATTGGCTTATATTGATATTCTGGAGCAAGAAAAAGTTTTTTGGTTTCAACGGGCGAGGGATAATTGGGTCCGTATGGGAGATCGGAACACCCGGTATTTTCATGCGAAAGCTAAATTCCACCATCATCGCAATAAAATTCATGGCTTACTTTTGGATGATGTAGGGTGGTGTACTGATCCTACTATACTTCGAGGGGCAGTGCGTGAGTACTATGTGAACCTTTTTGCGGACAATGGCTCCGTGGGTGACCTTCCGCCTCTTCCCCCATTGAAGCCGATTATTAATCTTGTGGACGCTCTCAAGGTTGGCGATGTTACTATGGAAGAAGCCTCCGAGGTACTGAGACAATTTAGGCCGTTGGCCGCTCCAGGGCCCGATGGATTTCCGGCGATGTTCTATAAGTTGCACTGGTCGGTGGTGGGGACTTCAGTTTTGGAGTCAGTACGCAATGCCTTCTCATCTGGAACTGTAGGGCCGGAAATTGCCGAGCTTTCATTTGTCTTATCCCAAAAGTCTATGTGCCGATAATATCAAACAATTCCGGCCTATTACCCTCTGCAATGTGGCTTATAAATTCATCTCGAAAGTAATTCTCAATCGATTGAGACCCCTGCTTGCTCGCTATATTTCTCATCTCCAGTCGGCCTTCCTTCCGGGCAGAGGCACTAGTGACAATGCTATTCTTTTACAAGAGCTTGTTTATTCTTTATCTAGAGCTAACAACCGAAAGAAGGCGATTATTATGAAGATTGATTTAGAAAAGGCCTATGATAATGTGAAATGGCCTTTCCTGGAGGAATGTCTGTGTCAAATGGAGTTGCCAGCTGATTTGGTTCGCTTGATTATGTCCTGTGTGACTTCTCCAACCTTCTCGATCCTTTGGAATGGTTCCCCGATGGAGGCTTTCAAACCAGCTAGGGGTTTGCGACAGGGAGACCCACTATCCCCTTATTTATTTAATATCGTTATGGAGCATCTCTCGATGTCCATTCTTCAGTCGGTAGATGATGGTGATTGGTCACCGATCAAGTTGGCCCCAGGTGTCGAGGTATTTCTCATTTACCATTCGCAGACGATCTTATTTTATGTACTATGGCGGAGGCGCATAGCATTGAGATACTGGCGGACATCCTTCATCGATTTGCAGCAGCATCAGGCCTTAAGATTAATAATTTGAAATCACACGCCTTTGCTTCTGCTTGTGTCACTGAGGACGAGCGACACTGGTTGTCTTCAACTACATCGGTTTCCTTTGTGGAGCATCTAGGCAAATACCTTGGTTTTCCGATTCATCATGGCAGAGCTAAGGCAAGTGCTTATGATTTTCTAATTGAGAAAATGGATAGACATATTAATACTTGGGGGATGAGACTGCTCAACAAGGCGGGCGCATTACCCTTGCACGCCATGTTTTGGCTTCGATTCTTACTTATTGCATGCAGGTTGGATGGATGCCGGAAGCCACGTGTAAATTAATTGATCTCCGGGTTCGGAATTTAGTTTGGAAGGACTGGAAAAATAAGGGGTTAAATTTGATTAAATGGTCGGTCATTGCAGCTCCCAAAGCCTATGGCGGAATCGGGCTCCGTCAGGCACGCCATTCCAATATTTCTCTCCTAGGAAAACTTGTTCAAGATTTTTGCATGGGTGTTGACAAGCTATGGGTTCATGAATTGAGGGCGATCTATTGTCCGGATGATAGAATTTCTAGCTCGGCAACGCGTGGCGGGTCTTTCACTTGGAGGAGTATTCGGAAAACCCTTGCTCATCTTTCGGGAGGTTTTTCTTTTTGTATTGGCAATGGCTCCAGTAATATATGAACATCTCCTTGGCTGAATGACACTCCGTTGGGGCCGCGGATTTCGTTAATTGCGGCTGAGGATCTGGACCTTTCTCTTAAGGATATCATCGGTCCCCACTCTTGGAATTTATCTAATCTTGCCACTAGTCCGCCGGAGTGCATTCAATTGGAAATCAAGCAGCTGGCCCCTCCATGTCTCCATGCAGGCAATCCGGATGGCTGGAGGTGGAAGGATAACACTGACGGGCGCTATACTGCTAAGTCGGGATATCATTTTTTATTGGCGGAGAGGGTTAAATCGGAGGGCTGGAAATGGATGTGGAATGCCAGTTTTCCTGAGAAAATATGTGTTTTCCTCTGGCTCATTTCTCATTCGGCTGTCCCATGCAATAGCCTTAGGTGACGGCGCAGACTTGCTGCTTCTCCTTTAGGCAGTTTATGCGGAGTGGTGGAGGAGGATTGGATCCATTGCTTATTCGGTTGTGCTTGGAATCAAATAATATGGAGGAGCCTGCAGATCGATGTGCCGGCAGATCTTCCATCCATTGATGTTGCAAGCATTCGCCTGTGGTTGTTTGGTATGTACCGTATATATGGTAATGTTTTTATTGCAGGGATTTGGATCGTGTGGCGGGATCGTAACCGCAGAGTTTTCCAAGGGCGCGGCACATCTCATCAGGCCCTTCTTCGCCAAGCTCATCACCTCACGGCTGAGTTGGATAAGGCGGCGGCCAAGATGAAACCCCCACGGATTCACCCTCGGCTGGTCTCTTGGAATTCGGTGGGATGGACAGGTACTATTGTCCATTCAGATGGCTCGTTGCTGGGGAGCAGTGGTAGAGCTGGCTTTCGGGCAGTGGTGCGTGATGTCTCGGGACGATGGCTGGGAGGTGTTGCTAGCTACCTTGGCAAATCGTCCTTACCGCATGCAGAACTTACAGGGATATTGCATGGACTCTCACTTGCGAGAACACTCGGATTTACGGATGTTTGCTGTCTCTGTGATTCCATGGAGGCATTGAGGTTACTTAAAATGGATCCTGGATCTTCCCATAGGTTGGCTTCTGTTTTGTTAAAAATCAGAGACCTCCGTCATGAGTTTTCACAGTGTTTGTTTGAGCACGTGTTGAGAGAAGGAAATGCCATAGCAGACTGTCTAGCGAAAATGGGAGCGGATAGTGAGTCATACTATACGACTTGGGCTTTTCCTTCGGATAGGGTTAAACCTTTGTTAGAGGCAGATGCCATGGGTGCGAGGTTCCCTCGCTACTAGTTGTTCCTTGATTGTTTTTTCTTTTTCTTTTTCTTTTTTCCTAGCCTTCATTGGCTGCTCCGCAAAAAAAAAATCTTTTTAAAAGTGAATATACACGATAAACTAAAATCTATAATGAATAAATAAATAAATACAAAAATCTAAAATTAGTAAATTAAAAATGCTAAATAATATAGATAAAATAAGATATGCACAATTTCAAATTTCAAATCTTTCAAATCTTTTTAAAATAAATATGGTAGAAATTGCATATATATTTTAAAAGCTGAAAATCTATAATAAATAAATAATAAATGTGAAAATCTAAAACTGATAAATTAAAAATTGCAAAAATTTATAAAAATTAGAAATTTGAAATGGAGACACCACATTAAATGTAGGATGGGTTGTTCACTAATGCTTTAATATATATATATATATATAGATTGATGTGTAACTAAATCCCCGATAAGATCGCCGATGGGGATCGGGAAAATCACGGTACCCAATGGGGATCCCCGATAATGTTCCCGATGGGAATCGCGACGATTTTGGGGAATGAAATTTCTAATGGTTTTGGGGATGGGGATGAGTTTTGGGGATGGGGATGCTACTCCCCGCCCCAAAACCGGCCAATTGTCATTCCTAAGCGTTACATTGTCTACAGTTTGACTGATATATAGACTTAAGTTGAAATATTTGTCCTCAGTAATTGCTAAAGAATTTTCCTTTTCCTTTTTCCCTTATTATATTGTCTTTATGTTAATTAGTCAATATTTTTTGTGAATCAAAGGGTTCGGTTTAGACTTAGGTTTCTTTGAGAGCTAAGAGTAAAAAGATCTAAAAGTAACCTTTAAAGTACGAGCGAACTTAGTAGGTGGAGCTCTCCCAAAAGAAGTTTATACATTTACAAGACTTTGAATTCCAGACATTATTTAAGCAGCTAGACATTATTAATTGGTCAATGTTTTATTTTTTTATTGAACAGTCTATACAGATTAGGAAAATGGTGTTGGGAATCCTTGCCATATAAATTATAATTAAAGGAATAAATGGAAAGAATGTAGGGGTCGTGTTGGAAATCGAACCCTCAAACTAAAGCTTAGGAGTATTGTTATTTTACACTGCATCAATCCTACTAATAATGTGCGTAACATAAGTAATGCTCCACAGTCCATACTCCATACTATTAGTATACTATTGGAGGGAAGGTTTACTTCCTCCGTTCCTTTTTATTTGACACGGTAGGAGTTTTATTACTGTTCATTGAGTAACTTTGATTCGACTTTTTAATACAGTTATATAGGATAAAAAATAATCAAGTGAGATCTTTTTAGATTCGTCTACTCGCATATATTTAGAATATCAAAGTTTCATAATTTCTCCTTGTACGCAATTTGAGTTATTAAAATTGAAATGGTGTATTCGATTATGTAAAATGTGGGTTCGTGGCAATAAAAAATGAACTTAGGTAGTCTTATTTTATATCCATATGTCCCACTAATAGTGTTCCAAAATTTTTGGGCACGATATCTTATGGGAGGGTAGTTAATATGTAATGCAAGGGGTAGATTAGTGTTTAAAGTGGGGGTAAATTATGAATTTATGTAGTGTGATTGTAATGAGTTTGAATTTTTAATTAATTTATTTATCTGTGATATGATAGTTGTGGGTTTGAATTTATTAATCCTAGTGTATCTGAAATTTTAATATAATTATTTATTTATTTATTGATGTAATGAGATGTGACTAAGTTTGGTAATTAGTATTTAATTATTTCCTAAAATGGTGACGTGACAATCTATATATTATTAAAAACATTAGTGGTCAACCAAGTCAACATTTAATGTGGTGTCTCCATTCTAAATTTTCAATTTTCTAAGATTTTTGTATTTTCTATTAATTAAATTTAGATTTTTGTATTTTTTATTTATTTACTATTTATTTATGTCAAAATATTTATTGATTTGGATATGAAAATTCTTATTTCCATTTTTAAAAAGATATGAAATTTTCAATTTATATGGAATTCCTATAATTGCCAATTTTAAAAGATTTTAAATTTAAAATTCTGTATATTTGCAGTTCTTTATATGAAATTTTGGTTTTTTTATTTATTTATATTAAATTTTTGCAATTTTATTATTCCAACAATTTTTATTTTTACACAATTTTCAGTTTTTTAACTTATATGGAATTCCTACAATTTTTAGCTTTTTAAAGATTTCAAATTTCAATTTTTCATTTATTATTTATTTTTTTTAGATTTTTGCATTATATTATTATTTTAGATTTTTGCATTATTTATGTATTTATTTTAGATTTTGCATTGTTTTATTCACATAATTTTCAGTTTTAAAAAGATATGGAACTTTTAAATTTATATGGAATCGAGATATGGTTTGACACATTGTTATTAATTGGTTAATTTTTTATTCAAAATGCCAAAAAAGAAAAGCAAGGTATAAATAATGGGATGGAATTAATATTATTTATTTTAGTTATATAAAAAATAATAAAAAGAAAAACTTAAATAGGCTATCAGAGGGATGTGATTTCTATTTTTGGACCATAATGAGGCAATTTGAACAACATGCGGTCCGCTTTGGCCTTTTTGTGGGTCCGACAGCCTTGTAGTGACCCAAAATTGTAAAAAAAAAATATAATGGCTAAAATCTGAAAATTGATCATTCTGATGGCCTAAAAAAATTATTATCTCTAAAAATAATTCAAAACGATTATAATTATTAAGGGAAATGTGAAAATTCATATTTTTTGGATAATTGGTTTAAAGTAAATTAATTACTTTCATAAAGCATATTATAAATAAAAGAATCTGATGTATAAATAGTTATTGGAAGTGCGAATAGATCCATCAGTAAATAAAGGAAAATTTTATTTTTTTAATCTATTTTTTAAGAAATAATTCATTAGTCTATATTTTAACAGATTTGTAATTGATGGAATAACTAATATATATATATATAGCTTTATTAGGAATTAAAAGGCTAATTGCTGCAAATTATATAAGTTTGAAAATTTTCTCTGGAATGCCGATACTGAATGAAGTTTTAACTTCTGAAATATATAATCAATTGATACCAGAACAGACATATTTATAATAAGGAAGAAATGAAGCCGGGTCATGCTAAGCTATTATCTTTCTTGATTGATGAACATAATAATGTTTATAATAAAATAATGTCTGTAGTTGATAGTGATGATGTTTGATTTTTTTTCTTTAAGTGGTGGAAATAATAAGACATTTATCAATAATTTATCTAGAAAACATTACGTATAGCCCTTCGTGGAAGAGTGATATGGTGCTGCCTGTAGCATCAAGTGGAATAGCATTGGCATACTCTAAATTTCGTATTCAACTAGATTGTGACGAGAATTCTACCTGCAAAAAAAACTTACTCCATAAAATTATTTAACCTTTCTTCTCAATAAAACAAAACTCATTATTTCGGATGGAAATTCTTAAATGGTAGAATGATTATGAGACAGTCTGAAATAACCAAATTCTTCATTTGATTTCAGATGAACAAATTCTCATCTCATAGTTTGTTTTACTATGACTATTAAAAAAAAATCAATGCCAATTTTTAAAGAAAGTTGGGCTTTATTTTCAAAACAAGGTTTTACCCGTGTTAGTGATATGTTGCAATATCTCGTGTCACTGGAAAGAGAGGATTCGAAGTAATATGTAATTAAGATTGATTAACTTAAGATACTACAAGAAATATTGTTTAAAATGAAAATTATATATGACAGAAAAAATCGAAGCTACAAGAAATATTTTATAATCACATAGTTTTAGAGTGTGTGTATATTTTTATGGAAATCGAAGCTAGATAATACGGAAAAGAAAAAATCAAAGAGAAAGCAAAAAACAAGAGGAAAAACTAGAAAGCGGAAGAGAACATGATCGAACTCAAGGGATCCATAAGCTGGAAAAATCCGCTGCCAATGCACCACTAACAAAATCCGGGGAACACCCACATGGTCAAGAGTTTCTAAGTCGAAGCACCATGCTTAATTAAGCAATCCGCCACCATATTGCCCTTACGCAATACATGGTGACAGGGCCGTCTCGATACTTTTGGAGGCCCGGAGCTTTTGTTATATTTTGGGGCCCATGTTAAACTTAAAAATATTTTTTATAAAATAATTTTATTAATTTAATATTTATTAATTAATAAAAAGAAAAATACTACTACTATTATCTTCCTAAAATAAATTATAATAGTATAATTTTTGATAAGAGAATAATTTTCCCCTTTACAATTTATAATTAATAAACTAACAATTTTACATGTTAAGTAAGGTCTAGTTATAGTACAAAAAATTGAACTAAATTTTCGCCGGCACACTTTGAATTCAATAATGAAAAATTAACTCAACATAATAGTTTAAGAACATATTAAGATTATATATATTAAAATTATGATCTATAAAACAAAATCATTAAAATATAATTATTCATTGTCCTACATTAACACTGGTATTTAACAAAATATTGGATAATAATTCAAATTTATATATTTGTTTATATTAAATAAATTTATCAAAACAAATTTTAGGATACTAAATAATATACATATTAAATATAATTATTTTATTTTCTTTAATATATATATATATATTTAAATTTAAATATATATAATAAAATAATTTTGATGTGGGGCCCCCCAAAATTGGGGGCCCGGAGCAGGAGCACTGGGTGCTCCTGCTATTCAGCCGGGCCTGCATGGTGAATCAAAAGAGTCTCTGGCTTCCCGAATTTTAACATGCATCACTTTTGTATTTCGCGCAATTTAATAACTATTTTTAATTAGTAATAACTCATATTGTATATAAGTAAAAATTATAAAAATTTAATATTATAAAACTACGTGATTAGAGGAATCTAATAAGATCTCACTTGGCTAGTTTTATCTTATATAAATATGTTAAAAAAATTTGACGAAAGTTACTTGAATAGTTACTACTATGATAATTGAACAATTAAATAAGAACGGAGAAAGTATATATATATATATACATATTTTGTATGTGAATAATTAAAAAATATATATATATAGTGAACAACGTATACTAACGGGTTACCAAACGCAGTTGGCCTGAGTGGTATGGGGCTCTGGCAGCTTAAGCAGATGTCTCGGGTTTGAGCCTTTGTATATGCAGAATTCTGGTTTAGGAGAGACAACCCTTCAATGCCCACCAGATCCTCGAGGGATTAGTCTTGGACCCATTGTGGCATGGGGATACCCGGTACACACCAAAAAAACGTATACTAATGGGATAGTGGGTATTTGTTTATTTATTTATTTTAGATATTGACAATAATGTATGGGCGAAGGCGTGTGAGAGTCAAGTCACACAAATTATAAAGGAAAATAAAGAGAGGGATATAGAGTCGAATGGGAATCAAAGCTCCATCTGTAAAGCTAAAGTTAAGGAATATGACCACTTGGTCAAGTCTTATTCCCAGTGGCATTAATAATATAGATACTCCATCCATTCTTTTATTGTTGACTTTTTTACCAAAAAAAAATGCATATACCAAGTAAAATCATTATTACTTGCCAATTTTTCACTTTTATCCCAACTATGTAATTAAAATGGAATTGGTGTGGGGAGAGAAAGCACAACATTCTTAGAGGAATACTTCGTATATATTAAAGCACAAGGGCTATATTAGAGAAATTTAATAGAAATATATAAAATAATACTCCCTCCGTCCCAGCTAACATGTCTTGTTTGACTTTTTGACACAGTTCTTTGTTCAACTTTGACTCGATTTTATTGCAAGTATATATTTGGAAAAGATAGACGAATTAGCTCTTGTTAGAATCGTATATTCATGTAGTTTTGGAATATATATTTCAGATAACTTTTTGTTGTACATATTTTGATATATTAATGGTTGAAAAATGCATTGAATTGTGTGCAAAAGTCAAACAAGATAAGTTAAATGAGACGGATGGAGTAGTAATTATTTTGGAATGATTTTTTTTAAATAAGTACTCATTCCGTTCCTTTTTAGTTGTCTTTGTAGAGATTAAAAAGTGTTCCACAATAGTTGTCATTTTGAGGTAGTTATAGGTAGTTATGTTATATTTTTCCTATATTGCCCTTTACTTTATATAAATGCTAGTTGTTGAATTTATTAAGAGTGAGTGTAGTTGAAGGATAAAAATGTAAATTTATGAGCTAATTAATACTTCCTTCGTTTTCAAAAATTGAAACGGACCCACAGTGCACGCAATCCAATACACATTTTAAATCATTAATTACTCAAATTCGGTACAAGTAAAAATTATAGAAATTTGATCGACGAGACGAATCTAACAAGATCCCACTTGGCTATATTTTAACTTGTATAACTATAATAAAACTTTAAATTAAAGTGCGTATGTGTATAGTGTTAAAATTTTACAATTTTCCAATTAATGGAAAAGGGAGGGAGTACAAATCTTGATTTTGAGTAAATAGGAACGGAAAGAGTACAATGATTTTGGACTGATGGAGGGAGTATATTTGTAGATGTCAGAAGAAAAATAAATTAGGTCGGCAGTACAGGAGTCAGGATACGACAAGTGGACATCGTTTACAAGTTACAACAATGTTAGTAGTGTAAGTACTATTTACTTTGGTTAAATGGTAATTAAATCATTAATGAATTTAATTAATTGATGGTACGCACAAGTACGCCCTTTTGTACCCTACACCCTACATTACGCTTTCTCCCTACGCCAAATTTCCCTTCTCCCTCTCTCACCCTTTATTTAACACCTCCTTTCTCCATTCCACCAAATTCCACGCGAAAATTTCTCCTATTCCTTCCCCTAAATCCCTAACCATGAAGAAGCTCATGAGAAGGCTCTCCAGAGTCGCCGATTCCTCTCAATACTGTCTTCTGCGCTCCGATTTCAGGCCGGTTCGGTCATTCCGGAAGGGGAGGGGTTTCTCCGTCTCCCCCTCCGCCGGGGGCGTACCGGGGGGACATCTGCCGGTGTACGTCGGCGAGGAGATGGAGAGGTTTGTGGTGAGCGCGGAGCTGTTGAATCACCCGATCTTCGTGAAGCTGCTGAACAAATCGGCGCAGGAATACGGTTACCAGCAGAAAGGCGTTTTGAGGATTCCCTGCCACGTGTTAGTTTTCGAGCGCGTGATGGAGACGCTCCGGATCGGCGGTGAGGAGCCTGAGGTGGCGGATCTGCTGAATTGGCTTTCGGATGACCAGACGAGTTGTTGTTGGGATTAGTGTTTAGGTTTGTTTTTTTTTGGTTCCTCTGTGCTTTCGGATTCTCTGTTGTAAATACGTCCTGTGATGAACAGAGTGGGGATCTTTTACTAGTTTTGCTCCAGTTTTTACTTTGGATTTCTGTGATTTTTTTTCTTTATAAGTCACACCATTTTCTTCATCTGCTGCTTCATTTATTTTTTTTTTCGAAGCGAGGATAAATCACAAAAAGACTATATTTCTCCATCTTGTTTTTTATATTTTAAATCATTAATAATTAAAATTGATATAAATAAAAATTACAAAAGTCTGATATTTAAAGAATAAACGACGAGACGAATCTAACAAGATTCTACTTGATTATATTTTAACTTGTATAACTATAATAAAACATTAGGTAAAAGTGTAAATAGTACTCCTCCGACCCATTAAAAGTGGCCACTATTCCTTTTTTGGGTGTCCCATTAAAAGTGGCCACTTTCCTTTTTAAGTAAATTAGATTAACATAAACATGATTAAAAACCCCACAATAATGACAATTGTACTTTCTGCACAAAACCCCTATATATGGTTAACCATTAATATCTCAAAATGGGTATAAATAAAAATTATATAAAATATATATTCTAAAACTATACGATTAGACGATTCCAACAAGATCACACTTGACTATTTTTGTCTTTCTACATCATTACGATAACATTAAGTCAAAGTTAAATAATAAATATGGTTAAAAGTCAAATGTAACCATTATAAATTAGATGAATGAATTAGTCAAATTTACTCACACCACTTTAACTACTAAATCTCACTACCTAAATTCTCGTGCCCAAAAGAAAAGGGTCACTTATATTAAGACGGAGGGAGTAGCACATTACCACACGTCAACAACATAACGAGACGGAGGTAGTATAAATGTGGGCAATCAACTAATCCATGAATTTGAGAATTTCTTCTTTTCTTGGACATCCCTTAAAAAACTCATTTAGAACAATAATGGATGTGTTTATATATTTTATAAAGTGTGTGTTATTTCAATTTGGTATACAAAATAGCAAATCCGTTAATTTAATATTTATCACATCGTTGTATTTCAAGTAATTCAAAACATGGGATTGAGAATTAGCCCAAGTGGTTAAGCCCTGGCTCTCAACCTTTAGGTTGAGGGTTCAATTCCCACCCGGCCCCTATCCCCTCCCCTTTTCCCCCTTTGTAATTGTATGGCATGGGCTCCCACCATTTCTCTAGCCTGTATAGGTTGTTCCGCAAAAAAAAAAAAAAAATTCAAAACATATTTTCAATCTTTAATAATTTAAATTGTAGACAAGTAAAAATATAAAAAAGATTTGATATTCTAAATTAGATTGTTAGTCTTACTTCACTATATTTGTTTATTTATTTATACTAAAAAATTTGATCAAAATTACTTAATAAACAATAACAAATCTTGAGGGTGAAGTATATATTAGTAAAATGTCTTATAAGTTAGAAGAAAAATTTATTTTAAGAGGTTTATTTATAAATGATAAAAAAAAATTATATATAATTACGCATTGCACGCAGCTAGTTATTTAGTACAATACTCCATCCGTCTCATTTAACATGTTTTGTTTGACTTTTGCACAAAATTCAATGCATGTATTCAATCATTAATATATCAAAATATATATAATAAAAAATTATATAAAATACATATTGTAAAAATGCATCATCAAACGATTCTAACAAGACCCAATTCGATTATTTTTTTCAAATATATACTTGCAATAATATTAAGTCAAAGTTAAATAATGAACGGTATAAAAATATCTAACAGGACAAGATTGGCGGGACGGAGGGAGTAATAACTAAATACTCCCTCCATTTTTATTCTTGCTACGGACGCACCCAGTACGTAATTCAATGCACATTTTAAATCATTAATAACTCATGTTCGGTACAAGTAAAAATTTTAAAAATTCGATATTTAAAGACTATACGACGAGATGAATCTGACAATATCTCACTTGATTATATTTTAATTTATATAATTATGATAAAATTTTAAGTAATACTCCCTCCGTCCCATTCCAAATGTCCTACTTACTATTTTTGGATGTCCCATTACAAATGTCTTCTTTCTATAAATAGAAATAATTTTCCCCTCCAACAACTATGTGGACCCCACCATATACTCACAAACCAACTCTACCTTAATTCCCGTGCCCAACAGTAACAAGACAATTGGAGTGGGACGGAGGGAGTATATGAGTGAATAGTAGCATAAACCTCAATGGAGCAACAAAAAAAAGGGATGGAGTACATATAGTTAAAAGAAATTATTTATTACTCCCTCCGTCCCATTTAACTTGTCTTGTTTCACTTTTGCACACAATCCAATGCACTTTTTCAACTGTTAATATCTCAAAATATGTTCAATGAAAAATTATGCAAAATATATATTATAAAACTATATGATCATACGATTCTAACAAGACCCAACTCGACTATTTTTCTCTAAATATATACTTGAAATAAAGTTGAGTCAAAGCTGAACAATGAACAGTGTAAAAAAATCAAACAGGACAAGTGTGGTGGGACGGAGGGAGTATTTTTTATTTGAAAAAAAAAAAGAGCTAGTTGCAAAGACTAGTCTTGAGGTGAGTACATTTCGAAGAAACTTCAGCGAGTTAAAGAAGGGGTTGAAGACAAGTCAAAAATAATGGCAGATGAAAGAGTCGTTGAAGAATGTGTACGAAACCGTACAAGAGGGAAATGGACAAGAAAGGACAACCGCTAATCTCGCATTTGTCGCGCACGTGGACTTTCGGGGACTTGTTCGTCGGCCGTTGGATGCCCCCACTTAGGGCTATAGGACTTTAGGGGCAAAGGAGGGTTATATTAGTCATTCGTGTCCTACCCGGTTAGACTTTAGAGACGGCCCTTGTTAGAGCGTCTCCAAGGCCGCCTTCAAAATGGCGGTGGGCGCTTTAATGGCGGTAGCGGGCGCTCCAACGCGCCTGCGAAATTGCCGCCCGCCATTGCCAAAAATGGCATTCTGGAACATTTACGCGGTGCACTGTTCACCCCGGCATTTTTTTTTTCTTTCATTTTTCCCCTTTTTTTTCATACTTCCTCCGTTTTTCAAAAAATGTAACACTTATGTTTTTCACGCAATCCAATGCACATATTAAACACATAATATCTTAAATTGTATAAGAATAAAAATTATAAAAATTTGATATTCTGAAACTATACAATTAGACGAATCCAACAAGATCTCACTTGACTACTCCCTCCGTCCCATATTTAACTTCTTCGACATTGTAGATACGGAGTTTAAGAAAGTTGTATTTTATTATTTTCATGTGTACTTTTTTAGGGGTAAATTTGTCTCTTTTTGTCTTGTAGTGCAATTGTTAGTAAAATTAAGGATTGATTTTTCTGTAAATATATGGACATGTAGGGATATTTTAGTAAAAAAAATTCCCTTTTTGGGGTAGGAAGATAAATGTGGGACGTCCAAAAACGAAAAGTAAGAAGATAAATATGGGACGGAGGGAGTATGTTTTATCTTAGATAAATGTGTTCAAAAATTGAATCAAACTTACTCAATGAATAGTAGTAACTATTCACATGTTTCATTTATAACAAAACGGAGGGAGTATTTTACTTACTTTTTTATTTGTTTTTTCTTTTGTTTTCTTTTTTTTTATTTTTTGATTTTGTTAACTGCTCTCTTTCTGATTTTTTTTCCAGTTTTGATTTTTTGCGTTTAATTATATTTTATTAAATAAATTAAAATATACAAATTAAATTTTATATATATAAAAGTATATTATGTATTAAATTAATTGATAAATGAATATAATATAAATAGTAATGGAATCAAAATAGAATATTCTATTGTAGAGGAAATATAAAGTGGTGGGTTGGAGAGAAATAGTGGGAAACTGTAAATTTAACTGGAAAGTAGAGATAGTATAACCGTCAAATAGAGTCTGGGATTGGAGATGGCCTTAGAGGTAATGAAAATTCGACTCAAACTCGAAAAATGCTCTACATGAATTAAAGTTTTATCATAGTTATGCAAGTTAATTTATAGGTAATTGAGACCTTGTTAAATTTGTCTCATAGTGTAGTTTTTAAATATCAAACTTTTAGAATTTTTACTTTTATCAAATTTGAGTTATTAATGATTTAAAATGTGCATTGGACTGCGTGCATTGCAGCTTCGTAGTAATTTTTAAAAAATGGAGGAAGTATTATTTAAGTTTTATCAAGCCTAACAAACTTATATTTTACAGCATAATAAGCAAAACTGTCAATTTAAATTTAAATTGGAGTACTATCTAGCCTAATTAAATTCGAGTTAGAATTTCAAATTTCATTATTGTACAAGCTCAAACTGCACTAGATCATTACTTCTAACCCTCGCCCCTCGGGTCGGGCCTTATCAATTCAATGAAATCATCATCAATATAAGTACTAATACAGCCAGGAATTTCAGTGTTTGGCGTTTAAGGTTTTTTTTTTTTTTTTTTAGTGTAATTTTGGAAATCACTTGGTATTAAAAGACTATGAGCGCAAAAAACTTGATTGAAATTCAAGTAAAAAGTTAAATTTACTTTCCCGATCCTCACAATTTGGGTGGAATAAACAAATATAATAACGGGATTTTTGTTTGAGACAATTTATTTTCTAAATCTTTACAATCTACTTCTCTAAGCTGTTAGAGATATTTCTAGTATTGTGAAGATGTTCGTAATATTTGTGGTTGTTGCAACATCTTGCCAACAACATCTATTATTCTTCTCTAGAAAAGCACGGGATAGTACAGTGACGTGGCTTTTCCCCTAGCAGCCTTAGAGGGTTTTTGATGGGCCTCAAACCCCATATAAATACATGTCTTCATCCTAGGGAGGTTTAAGCATCTTAGAGCAGCAATCACAGAGCGTTTTACAGAGCATTTCTACAGAATTCCAAAAGCTGTGATTATGGCATTCTGGAGTTGTTGATCAGAATCCCCTGCATTCGTTGTTGCTAGAAGACTCCAACAACCATCCTACTACTGGTATAGCTTTAGTTGTTGTATCTTCTTCATTTCGATGGTATTTTGGGATTGTGTTTAGGAATTTATGGGTTTATCATTTGTAAACACAATCTGGGTATTTTGTAGGTGTTTTAGCACCATTGAGCTTATCTTGTTTTGAGTTGCTAGATTCCACAAACACCATCTTAGCACCTGCTGGTGAATTGAGTGCATTTGGGTAGATAATTGAAGCTCCCATGTGTTCTTCTAGTCTATTTGGTAGATAGGAGAGTTCACTAGAACGTAAGGGTGTGTAGGGTGTGATTGACTCTTGTTCAATCTGTTTGATGGAGATTTAGTGAAATCCTGGCTTGGAGCCCCCGGATGTAGATCGGTTGATCGAACCGGGTAACCAAACTCTTTGTGTTCTTGTTTATTTCCGCACTCTGTTTGTGTCTTCGTCTGGTTGTGGTTTGCAGGTTGTTGAGACATCGCTCAAACAACGCTCACAGGGTTTTATCTATTAGATTGGGCCTGTCAATTGGTATCAGAGCAGGGCTCTAACGTTTAACTGAGTCCGGTCCAAAATGAATAGGGAAGGTGGCTCTGTCTCGCGACCTCCTCTGTTTGATGGTTCGAATTATCCATTCAGGAAGAATCGGATGAGGATATTTCTTAAGCATACTGGTGTAGATGTCTGGAATGCTGTTCTAACACCCTGGGAACAACCTATGAAAGAGGTCCGCACGCATGCTACTGAAACCTCTGTAGTTCTAATTGACGTTCAATCCTGTTACATTCCTTTTCTTTCCTTTATTTGCTCTGGGAGATTTTTCACTGCGATTACCACTTTTGTTCCTGCTTCTCAAGAAGAAATGTCTGCTGCTCAGAAGAGCAAGGGACAAGGGAACAACACTGCCTTAAACTATTTGTTCAATTCTGTGGATGAGTCACAATATCATATTATCTCAAACTGTGAAACAGCTCATGAAGCCTGGACTGCCTTGGAAGCAGCTTATGAAGGATCTTCTGATGTTCAAGCCCTGAAACTTCAAAGAATTGAATCTGCCTTTGATAGCATTCGGATGCAAGAGGATGAAAATATTGTTGCTTATCATGCTCGGTTCAAGAAATTGGTCAATGAGGCTCAATCTTTTGGTTTGAAGTATGACAATGCAAAGCTGGTTCGAAAGATGCTGAGAACGGTCACTCGGAAGTATCAATCGAAGGTGTCTACCCTAGAAGAACTTGAGAAGACCAAGACCTTTACTCTTGAAGCCTTGGTAGGTTCACTTCAGACATTTGACATGAACTACTTGGAAGAAGAGCCTACTCACAATCTGGCCTTTAAAGTTGAGAACGAGATTCAATGTGTGGACAATGAAGAAAAGGCTTATTTGACAAAGAAGTTGGCAAGGATGTTACAGGATAAGAGAGCCAAGAAGCTGAACTACAAGAGAGATGACAAAGGTCGTTATCAGCGCGGTGTTTCATCATCCCGTGAACAACCTTCCAAGAATAAATCAGGTGGTTCCTATGATAAGAAGAAGAATTATAAGAAGCTGGATCTACCCGATACTTTCAAGAACTTGAAGTGTTATGATTGTGAAGGCGTTGGCCACAAGGCATCTGAGTGTCCCACTGCAAAGAGAAGAGTTGGAAAAGCTCTTCAAGCTACCTTAAGTGATGATGAGAACAGTTCAACATCCAAGGATGAGGAAGATGATAGTGAAGGAGAGTAGATGATAGCTTTTACTGTCAAAGATGTTGTTCAAACAACCAAAGACACTTTGTCCAAACATCTGTCTGATACAGAGTCTCATGAATCCGACAGTGAGGCTAACCAATATGATCCTGATGAAATTCTTGCTGCTTATGAGATGGTAAAAGAGGATCATGCTTGTGCTGTTGCAGAGAATAAGAAGCTGCTCGATCAGAAGGGTGATTTATTGATCCTTATTGATGAGAAGGATGCTGAAATCTTAGGACTCAAGCAATCCTTGGCTACTGTGTCCACTGAAAGGGATACCCTATTGGAGGAGAACGCTGCACTACTTGCTAAATCCCAAAGGTTAGATAACATGGTTAAAGGCAAAAACGAGCTGGATGAGATTATCACTCAAGGGAAATCACCATCCAATAGAGAAGGTATTGGCTACAGACGCAATAATCAATCTAACAAGAAGTCTGCACCTACTTTTGTGCGTGCAAGTACCCTCGACTCCAGTACTTCCAAAGAACCTGAGAAAGTTGATCGTACAGAGTCCCCTAAGAAGAACAAAGACTGCACTTATTGTAAACTCCAAGGTCATCCTGTCCAACTCTATCAAAAACTCACCAAAGATCTTCTTGGTGGTCGACCAGTTGTCTGGCCATCACTGGAACTACAGAAACAGGTCAAACTCACCATGATGTGGATTCCCAAATCAAAGATTGTACCCAAAGTATGCTTGGTTGTATTCTCTGCTCAGAAAGGACCTAATGATGGTAAGTGGTATTTTGACAGTGGTTGCTCTCGACATATGACTGGTAAGAAAGATTTTCTTATTGATTATGTGGAATCTGACTGTGGAGAAGTACTATATGGAAATGGAGCTCGTAGCAAGATTTGTGGTTATGGGAAAGCAAAAGGTGCAAACATGGTGGCATGGAAGCCACAACTGTAGCTCTTACGTTTCCCACTGGTCCTTGTTCGAGGAATCGTGCTAAGAAGTTCACCAGTCAAGTTGCTGACCTATTGAAGCAGAGCTTTGAGGAAGAGATGCTGAAGGCCGTAGGAAGCCAAGCCGGACCAAAGATGCTGCTTCAATACCATCCGGAAGAAAGCCCGGGATCTAGCCACATGGACCCCACATGTAGTAGCTGACCCGAGCCCTCTTTTGTGACACAACCGGACCTATCGTTTGGTCCTTGTTCTTTTGATGTTCTCTAGTTTAATAAGTGCACTTGCTTGATTATGTTAGGATAGTGCACTTGCTTGCTTAAAATATAGGATAGTGTGGGGCCACTTGGACTTCTATATATATGTCCTCCCTCACACCCTTGTATCATCTTTTGTTGAATGAAAATACTTTGCACACTTTGCAAGTTCTCTCTCAAAAGGTCACCTGTGAGCTTACTCATAATCTCACATCATTGCTCATCTTGGGCAACCTCCACAACTTGGAACCCGAAGCACTCCAAGATTGTTTCAACCATCACCTTGATCTTGTGAGGAGTTGAGGACAAGACGTAGGGGCTTGTTTGCTCTCCATCGTTTGCTCTTGTTGTTGGTTTGCTTCCCTATCTTTACTTTTCCATGTCCATGTCTTTATCTTCATCTTTTACAAGAATGTTTCCGGCAAGATCCATGGCAGTAGTTTATTAGATTTTGGTATCAGAGTTGTTGTTGGAACTTTCATCCATATCTTCAAGTTGTTCTTGCTCATGTTCATCTTGTTCTTGAAAAAGTTGTCCTCTTGATCCATAAAGTTGATGTTGTGAAGTGTTAATGGGATAAGCTCTTAGAAACATCATCATTGTGTTTGGAATAAGTCTTCCAACTTAACCTCTTGAGCCACCATTTCTTGAAGTGTGTGATAAATTGTGGGCTAGTAAAAGATAAAAAAAAAAAAAAAGTCAAAAATATCATTCTCTTTGTTCCCTTGATCACACGCCACTTTTGAGATAATTTGCAAAAGATAAGTGTGTCCTAGTGTGAACACTTGAATAGTGGTCAAGTAAAGTGTGCTCCTTGTCTCTAAATTATCTACCACCTCCACGCCACAAGTACTTCCAAATTCGATAATTTAAAGTGTGTGGTGTGAATTTAATTGGTCAAGGGACTTGGTCAACTTCCACGCCACAAGGACTTGGTCAAAAGTTGTGTGCCAATTTAATTGCAAGCAAGCAGGTGAGAATTAAAGTGGATAAATAGCTGGCACTTGGTTCCTCTGACTGTGTCAAGAACACAGAGTTGAAGTTCCATCAGGCAATGTACTGATAGTGGAATTCCTCTCTAACAAGTGAAACCGAGCTGTTGAAGCCATTGAAATTCCCACGCTTCATTATTGGTGCACGCTTTATTCCTATTATTCGTGGCATTTCAGCGTGTGTTGATCTTTAGTACATTTCCAAACATGGGATTGGTGCACGGGAGTCGAGCGGTGTGAGCTTACACTTTTCATATTTTGGTGAGTTCACTTTTCAATTTGTGAGGATTTGGAATATTTGGATCAATAACTGATTAATATCTTGAACATAATCCTTGCATTACATTTACATACATTCCGTGCGTTTCTTTGATCGAGTCGAACAATTGCAAATCGGTTCTTGCATTGTGCGTTCGCAAATTCTATCTTCAATCCTCACTGTCAAGGTTTGATTGGAATCAATTGCGGAGGCATTGGGCCGATTGTGGACAAATCCAAGGCTGAATATTTGGTGGTGAGACTCGAGTGTTTTCCCCCAGTGATACTTCTTATTTTATTTCACTAACCCTTTTATATATATACTTGTAGTTTGTGTACTTTGTTAATCATGGCAGGATCTTCTAATTCTGATGTTATCAATATCCTCCAATCTCTGAGTCAGAAAATGGAGACCATGGATATGAATTTCAAGTCTGAATTCAGAAACATTGATAAGAAGATCGAGGATATAAATAACAGAGTTGATAGTCAGATTGAAGGCATCCACCAAGAAGTTACAGACCAACTAAGGGTGCACGGACAGGCAGTTGAAACACACACCCTTAGGATGGTTCAAAGAAGACTGATAGGTGATGTGGAGCCACAAACTCCCGGTGTTCCACACAACACTCCTGATAGTGAGCATAGTGAGAATGATCCCAATAATGACATTGCCGAGGCTGAAGAAGAGCTCGAGGGACAAGTTGATAGACAAAGGGGACCACCAGCAAATGCTAGAAGAGGTAGACCGGTACCCCCTCCTGCGGCAGCAGTACCTCGAGGACCACGAGCGCAAAGAGGTCGGCGCAATAACAACCATCATGATGATGATGAAGGAGAGATCAAAGGGATCAAATTCGACATTCCAGTTTTTAGGGGCACTCCTGATCCAGCTGAGTTCATAGAGTGGAAAGATTCCATAGAGCTGATATTTGCATGCCACAACTATTCTGAGAAAAGGAAGGTACAAATTGCAGTTACTCAATTCAAGGATTATGCCTTAGCTTGGTGGCAGAAAACCGCAAAGGAAATCAGGGAACGCGGATTCAGACCAACCGAGACATGGGATGATCTTATCAGACTAATGCAGCAGAGATTTGTACCATCTTACTACAGGAAGAGCTTGTACCATAAAATGACAACTCTAACTCAGGGAAGTAAGACAGTCGACGAGTACTACCAGGAAATGGAAAAGTTGATGACTCGTTGTGGAGTTAGAGAAGATGAAGAGATCACGAATGCCAGATTCATGGAAGGGCTGAGAAAAGACATCCGAGATGAAGTTGACTTAAGAGGCTATGAGCATACCGAAGATTTGGTACATCTTGTAGCCAAGATTGAGTCTCAACATAAGGGCAAGGCACCGCGGATCACCTTTGGAAGTAATTCATCCAGTCCTAGCAAGCCGTGGCCTGCAAAGAATTGGACCGGTAAAGCGTGGCCGAAACCCGAGGATAAGCCCAACCGACCAAAGGGATTTGAACTCGCCAAGGAGTTCAAAGCATACAAACCTCAAGCCCCAAAGGAGCAACCAGTGCGACCCAAGCGGGACATCAAGGATGTCATGTGCTTCAAGTGTCAACGAAAGGGGCATTATGCCAATGAATGTCCTTTCGTCAAGAGAGTCGCTGTACTAGAAAGTGGTCATTTGAAAGTTTTGGAATCTAAAGAAGAAGGGTCGGAAGAGGAGTCTGAACACTGTGAAACAGAACAAGTGGATGATGATCATGAAGTGATTGAAGAAGAAGAAAGAGTCTTAACCACATTTGTGGCAATGAGAACTCTTAGTGCTGACAAGATCCATCCACCACTTGATGAACAAAGGGAGAACCTTTTTCATTGTCATTGTGATATTAATGGTAATTTGGCTTCTGTCATTGTTGATAATGGTAGTTGTACTAATGTGGTTAGTACTTATGTGATACGCAAGCTAGAACTACCAACAGAAGAGCACCCGAAGCCATATCATCTTCATTGGATGAATGACAATGGAACCCTGAAAGTGAACCAGAGATCCAAAGTTCCTATCAAAATTGGTTCTTATGCTGAGAAGATCGTTTGTGATGTTGTCCCAATGACTGCTTGTCATGTTCTTTTAGGCCGACCGTGGTTGTATGACAACGATGTGACCTATCGAGGTAAGGACAACTCTCTATCTTTCATGTTTTGTAAAAAGAAGTATACTGTAAAGCCGCTCCCGCCGAGAATCATAAAGATTGACCAAGAGCGACTGCGTGAGAATATGAAGAAAGAAGAGGCAGAACATAAAGCGAAACAGCAAGGCAAAGCAAAAATCTCTAGATTGGTAATCCATTCCGAAGCATCGGAACCTTGCCTATTGCTGACAAAGAATGAATTCAACCAAGCAATTCAAGATGAAAACACAACATGTCACTGTTTCCTTGCTTATTATAAACCTGTTGAATTTCTTCAAAGAACTTGTCATACTGCACCTGAAGTTCCTTCTGAATTTGCTAGGATGCTGGAGCAAAACAATGATGTATTTCCTGATGAAGTACCCGCTGGACTACCACCACTACGTGGTATTGAACATCAGATAGATTTTGTGCCAGGGGCTTCTATTCCTAATAGGCCAGCATACCGCATGAGTCCCGAAGAAACGAAGGAAATTCAAAGTCAAGTTCAGAAATTGTTAGATAAAGGATGGGTACGCGAGAGTTTATCACCTTGTGCGGTACCAGTTCTTCTTGTTCCGAAGAAAGATGGAACGTGGAGAATGTGCGTCGATTGCAGGGCAGTCAATGCCATCACTATCAAGTACCGACATCCCATTTCGCGCCTTGATGACATGTTAGACGAGCTTGGACATGCCAACATTTTCTCCAAGATTGATCTTAGAAGTGGCTACCACCAGATCAGAGTCAAACCAGGGGATGAGTGGAAGACAGCCTTCAAGACAAAATTTGGCCTATATGAATGGCTCGTGATGCCATTCGGTCTTACCAACGCTCCGTCTACCTTTATGCGTCTCATGAATGAGACTCTTCATCCTTTCATTGGCAAATTTGTCGTCGTTTATTTTGATGATATTTTGATATACAGTGCCAACGAATCTGATCACATTTTTCATGTCCAACAGGTGATTAACAGGTTGCGAGAAGTCAAGCTATATGCGAATAAGGAGAAGTGTACTTTTCATGCATCTGAGCTGAACTTCTTAGGATTCATTGTTGGACAAGGAGGTCTTAAAGTTTATGCAGCTAAAGTCAAAGCCATCTCTGATTGGCCACCTCCAAAGAATGTGCAAGAGGTACGTCAGTTTTTAGGTCTTTGTGGATTCTTTCAACGTTTTGTGGCACAGTTCAGCGTCATTGCCGCGCCTCTCACAACGCTACTTAAGAAGGACAAACCTTTTAAGTGGGGGCAGACGGAAGAAAAGGCGTTTGAATCTTTGAAAGAGAAGTTGACACATGCTCCAGTGCTTGCCTTACCAAACTTCGATCTACCATTCGAGATTGAATGTGATGCTTCAGGATTGGGAATGGGAGCAGTGTTAATCCAGAAAGGACGTCCGATAGCCTATCACAGTGAAAAGTTCTCAGGTGCACAGTTGAATTATTCTACTTATGACAAAGAACTTTATGCTGTGGTAAGATCTCTTCGAGTGTGGCAACATTATCTTCGAGGTAGAGAATTTGTAATCAACACAGATCATGAACCTTGAAGCATATTCGGGGTCAAGGACAGCTAAGTAAGCGTCATGCGCGATGGAGCCAGTTTATTGAAGGATTCCCTTATGTAATCCGATACAAAAAGGGGAAAGATAATGTGGTCGCGGATGCTTTGTCAAGAAGGTCCACCCTTGCTGCTTATGCCACAACACATCTTTTGGGATTCGAACATATCAAGTCTTTATACGCAACGGATCCTGACTTTGAAGAAGCATACCGAGAAACAGAGTTACACGCTTGGAGAGAGTTCTCTAGGTTGGATGGTTTTCTATACCGGGAAAATAGGTTGTGTATTCCCAAAGGATCAATTCGAGAGTTGCTTATTCAAGAAGCCCATAATGGACATCTCATGGGACATTTTGGGAAGAACGCTACAG
Source organism: Hygrophila difformis (assembly GCA_030278955.1). Taxonomy (NCBI): domain Eukaryota; kingdom Viridiplantae; phylum Streptophyta; class Magnoliopsida; order Lamiales; family Acanthaceae; genus Hygrophila; species Hygrophila difformis. The sequence continues at coordinate 26,568,084 of JAOANR010000006.1, read as the reverse complement.
CCGAGATCTTGTCTGAGAAGTTTTATTGGCCTGGTATGAGAAAACAAGTTGAAGATTTTATTGCTAAGTGCATCGTGTGCTTAAAAGCTAAGTATACAGTCAAGCCTCATAGATTGTACCAAGCCTTGCCTGTACCGTCTGGACCGTGGCTAGACATTTCCATGGATTTTGTGCTTGGTCTACCACGAACTGCAAGAGGAAAAGATTCAATATTTGTGGTGGTAGATAGGTTTTCGAAGATGGCACACTTCTTGCCTTGCACGAAGACAAGCGATGCACTACATGTTGCGAAGTTGTTTTTCAAGGAGATTGTGAGATTGCATGGGATTCCAAAGTCCATTGTGTCTGATCGGGATGTTAGATTTATCAGTTACTTCTGGAAATCCCTTTGGAGCGAAATCGGTACGAAGTTGTTGTTCTCAACTGCATTCCATCCCCAAACCGATGGCCAGACTGAAGCTGTCAACCGGGTGTTAGGTAACTTACTTCGTATTATTACTGCTTCAAATTATAAGAGTTGGGATGAATACCTACCATACATTGAATTTGCATATAATAGGCATATCCATAGTGCAACTCACATGTCCCCTTTTGAAGTCGTTTATGGTTTTAACCCCCTGACTCCAATTGATCTTCTGCCATTGCCTAGCAATGAGCATCTTAATGTTAATGGCAGGAACAGGGCTAGAGCTATCAAGGAACTGCACCAGAATGTTAAAGATAGCCTAATCAAGTCTACGGAGTCATATGCAAAATATCATGACAGGGGTAGAAAGAAACTGGTGTTGAAACCAGGAGACTGGGTGTGGCTTCACTTGAGAAAGGAGAGATTCCCAGCGAAGAGACGCAACAAACTATCTCCACGAGGAGATGGACCGTTTAAAGTTTTAGAAAGGATTAATGACAATGCATACAAATTGGAATTGCCTGATGAATATGGGAACATTAATCCTAGTTTCAATGTTGCAGATCTTGTACTATTTGAACGGGACAAGGAAGACTCTTGTCGGTTGATGGCTCAACCTTCCGAATGGAGAGGGAATGGCATGGAAGCCACAACTGTAGCTCTTACGTTTCCCACTGGTCCTTGTTCGAGGAATCGTGCTAAGAAGTTCACCAGTCAAGTTGCTGACCTATTGAAGCAGAGCTTTGAGGAAGAGATGCTGAAGGCCGTAGGAAGCCAAGCCGGACCAAAGATGCTGCTTCAATACCATCCGGAAGAAAGCCCGGGATCTAGCCACATGGACCCCACATGTAGTAGCTGACCCGAGCCCTCTTTTGTGACACAACCGGACCTATCGTTTGGTCCTTGTTCTTTTGATGTTCTCTAGTTTAATAATTGCACTTGCTTGCTTATGTTAGGATAGTGCACTTGCTTGCTTAAAATATAGGATAGTGTGGGGCCACTTGGACTTCTATATATATGTCTTCCCTCACACCCTTGTATCATCTTTTGTTGAATGAAAATACTTTGCACACTTTGCAAGTTCTCTCTCAAAAGGTCACCTGTGAGCTTACTCAAAATCTCACATCATTGCTCATCTTGGGCAACCTCCACAACTTGGAACCCGAAGCACTCCAAGATTGTTTCAACCATCACCTTGATCTTGTGAGGAGTTGAGGACAAGATGTAGGGGCTTGTTTGCTCTCCATCGTTTGCTCTTGTTGTTGGTTTGCTTCCCTATCTTTACTTTTCCATGTCCATGTCTTTATCTTCATCTTTTACAAGAATGTTTCCGGCAAGATCCATGGCACATGGGTTTTCTAACTACTGTCTACTATGTTGCTGACTTATCTACAAATCTTATTTCCATAAGTCAACTTTGTGATGAAAAGTTCTTTGTTGGTTTCACTGATGAGGATTGTATGGTCATTGATCCTGCCTATAATTGTGTTATTAATGGTGTACGTTCTTCTAACAACTGCTATGTCTTAAAGCCTGCTGTGGAATCAGCTCTTTTGTCACAGGTTGAAACTGCCAGGCTATGGCATCAAAGATGTGGGCACATGAACTACAAATCCCTTATTCAACTCAGTAAGTCTGGCGTTGTTCGTGGGTTGCCCAAACTACGGAGCAAAGACAAGACAGTTTGCGGTGCTTGTGCTAAGGGTAAACAAATCCACTCCTCTCACAAAGTAGTGGATACTATTCAGACTTCAAGGTGTCTTGAATTGTTGCACATGGATTTGATGGGACCAACTGAAGTTCCAAGCCTTGGTGGTAAGAGGTATATATTTGTATGTGTTGATGATTTTTCACGATATACTTGGGTTGACTTTTTGAAGTCCAAAGACGAAGCTGTTTCAGTTTTCTCTAAGCTATCCTTAAGGATCATGGCGGAGAAGGATCTCAAGATAGGACGTATTCGATCTGATCATGGGAAAGAGTTTGAGAATCAGTTGTTTGCACAACTCTGCAACAACCTTGGTATTGCTCATGAGTATTCAGCTCCTCATACCCCACAACAGAATGGCGTGGTTGAGAGAAAGAATCGTATTCTACAAGAGATGGCTCGTTCTCTGCTCCATGACAGCAATCTAGGAAAGCGTTCTTTTGGGCTGAAGCTGTTAATATCTCATGCTACATCATTAACCGTGTGTACGTACGCCCTCAGACCACTACTACTCCTTATGAAATCTGGAGATGAAAGACTCCAAATATTTCTCATCTTCATGTCTTTGGGAGTGTATGCTATGCTCTGAAGGATCGAACTAATATTAGAAAGTTTGATTCCAAATCTGATGAAGCTATTTTCTTGGGATATTCAGTGGATTCAAGAGCCTACCGTGTCTATTTGAAGAGGACTTCAAAAGTTATTGAAACAATCAATGTTGTTTTTGATGATGCTAATCTCTCTGCTCCTCGTAATGATGATGATGACCCTATTCGGATTATTCCTCCTGTCTCTTCTAGTACTACTCCTGAAGTGGTTCCTCCCTCGGATCCTATTGAAGTGTCTGATTCTGAAGAAGTTGATCCAATTGTCGACACAACGGCTGAACAACCGTCTGCTCCTGATTCTCCTAAAAGGAGAGGTCCAAAGCGTGGTCCACGAGCACCTAAGTATCATTCTAAAGATGATATTATTGGTGATCCCTCTGGGCCTAGACACACTCGAGGTCATCAGCTCAACATTTCTGAATTGGCAAATATGTGCTTTCATGTTATGAGTTGTTTTGTTTCATCTATTGAGCCTAAGAATGCTAATGAAGCTCTACAAGATGAGTTTTGGATAGCTGCAATGCATGATGAGTTGCTTCAATTCAAACGCAATGATGTTTGGGAGTTGATGGAACAACCAATAGGAGTCAATGTCATTGGCACTAAATGGGTTTTTCGGAACAAGACTGATGAGCATGGAACGATCATTCGCAACAAAGCTCGTCTAGTTGCCCAAGGATTTACACAGATTGAAGGTCTGGACTATGATGAGACGTTTGCCCCTGTTGCTCGTATTGAGGTTGTCAGGTTACTTCTTGCTATCTCTTGCTCTCTTGACTTTAAATTGTATCAAATGGACATCAAAACTGCCTTTTTGAATGGGTATATCAAGGAAGATATCTATGTGTCTCAGCCTATTGGATTTGAATGTCCTGATCATCCTGATCATGTGTATAAGGTCAAGCCTGCTCTTTATGGTCTTAAGCAGGCTCCTCGGGCCTCGTATGAACGGTTGTCCACATATCTTCTGGATAAAGGTTATGTTCGTGGCAATGTTGATAGGACGTTGTTTGTACAACGTACTGACAACCATTTATTAGTTGCACAAATTTATGTTGATGATATTGTTTTTGGCTCGACTTCAGATGCTCTTCGAGATGCTTTTGTCCACTCCATGCAGACTGAATTCGAGATGAGCATGATGGGAGAGCTCACCTTTTTCTTAGGATTACAGATTAAGCAAACCTCTTATGGGATTTTCCTTAATCAGGAGAAGTATGTTGGCACCATGCTTCAGAAATTCAAAATGGAGGATTGCAAAGTTGCTCAATCTCCACTTGGCCAACATGACAAGATTTCTAAAGATGAAGCTGGGGTTTCTGTTAATCAGAAAATATATCGCAGTATTATTGGAAGTCTTTTATATCTCACTGCTAGTCGTCCAGATATATCGTTCAGTGTTGGTGTTTGTGCTAGGTATCTATCTGATCCTAAAGAATCTCATCTTCGTGCTGTAAAGAGGATTCTTCGGTACATTAAGGGAACTTCTGGGCTTGGTCTTTGGTATTCTAAACGATCCTCACTTGAGTTGATTGGCTACACAGACTCTGACTGGGCTGGTTGTTCTGATGACCGAAAATCAACCACTGGGGGTTGTTTCTATCTTGGCCAAAACTTGGTTAGCTGGTATTCTCGCAAGCAAAATGTTGTTGCTTTATCTACTGCGGAGGCCGAATATATTGCTGCTGCTCATTGCTGTACTCAGTTGATTTGGATGCGCCAAATGCTCCGTGATTATGGTATTTCCTTGGATGATTTCCTTATTCACTGTGATAATACCTATGCCATTAATATCTCCAAGAACCCCGTGCAGCATAATCGGAGTAAGCACATTGACATCCGATTTCATTTCATCCGAAACTTGGTAGAGGATGGTCTATGTAAAATTCAGCATCTCTCGTCGTTGGAACAACTCGCAGACATCCTCACTAAGAACGTGGACACTTATCGGTTTGAATTCTTGAGGCGCGGTCTGGGCCTCTGCTTTTCTCACTAATGGGCTACAACTCGGGCGGGCCACTGTTTTTCTTGGATATTATTTATTTTTTCTGGCCCAGGCCCAGGCCCAGGGGGAGTACTCTTAACCGATTGAGACGGTTTCCCGTGCCCGTCTTTCTTACGCACGTCTCCCACTCTCTCTCCCCATTCGACTCTGCAAGTTCCTCTTTACTGTTTCTCCTTTCGACAATTTTTGAAATTTCTCTTGCAATGGCGTCTCCCTCCAGCTCCAATATTAACCTTGATGAAGTCGTAGATGCTCATCCCCTTGCAGTTGATGATTCACTCTATCGGGCTCGTCTTGTTGCTGAAAAATCTCCTGGAGAAGATCAATTTGAGGATGCGCACGACGATATCGATGCCGCTGTGGATGATTACTTCGTAGCTGACCCTGAGGATGCGAATATGGAGTCCAATACTGATGTTGAGAAGGGTTCTGACCCTCAGCCCACTCCGGACAATGTCGAGACACCATCGGCCGGCGCAGATCCAACAGCGGGTGTTCCAACAACAGCAAACCCTAACACGGGTTCTGAACGTCCGACACCTCCTCGGTCCCTGCCCCCGATGCGTCTCCGTCCGTCCCTGTGCCTCCTGGCTCCAGTTCCCCTCTTTCGCCGACGGCTGTTGCTACTGGTGAAGGTTTGTTAATGCTAGACCTCGAGACCAATCCTCCACTTCACTCTGGGACTGCTCAGCAGGTTCCTTTTGGTGGGTCTCCTCCTACTGATGTTCTGACGTCTCAAGAACAACCTTCCCAGGCTGATCCTGATGACACTCCTCTTGATGAGCTACTACGACAAACTCGTGCAAAAGGGAAGCGCAAGGCTGTTCCTACTGTGTCCAAACAACCTTCGAAGAAGAAGTCTAAGAAAGTGGCTCCTAAGAAGAAATCTGTTCCTAGTCTCAAGGAGTCTGATGCTCATTCGCCTTTGTATTTCTCTGCTGATGGAGAAAGGTATGCCTTGGAAACCCTTCCATCTCATGGTTTCATTTCTGAAGAGTGCTATGTGCATCCTTATTATGATCAGATTGGTTTTTCTGAGTATTTGGAGAAGAAACATCTTTCTGTCTGGGCTACTTCTTTTAAGCGATATTCCCCTAATATTGTTCGTGAATTCTATTCTAATTTGCATTCTGATGTCCTTGATCCTGTTTCCCCCTGGTATTGCAAAATTTACCTTCGTGGAGAATTGCTTGATCTTAGTCCCTCTGTTTTCAATGAGTTGTTGGAACTTCCTACCAACACTGATATGACCAATCCCTTTGATTTGCTTAATGCTGAGCTAGCTACCATAGCCTCTACTATTTCTGCTTCTAAGAAATCTGCTTTTGGTAGACGTGCTATGAGTCCCTCTGATCAGTCTATGAAGTATAATTGCCTGTTTAGGATTGGTGCTTCGAACTTTCTGCCTGCATCTAATACTAGTCAGCTCAGTTCTCTTATGGGCAAGTTCTTGTACTCTATTGATGAATGTACAGAGATTCTTAACTATGGTTACCTGATCATTAAACATATGTTACGATTCTCTCGTGACAAAATTGAGAAGAACACTCAATTGCCTTATCCTGCCCTTATTACACTATTTGCCCATTCCTGCCACTTGCTTGCTCCAAATGAGGCCTTTATTAAGGTTAAAAAACACCTGCCCTCTGACAAGCTTAAAGGACTGCACAATGATTTCAAGCTTGATCCTCAAAAGCTTGGTTCTGCATTGGTTGATCACGTTCGAAGTGAGCTGCAGCAGGTTGAGAAGGAATTAGGAGCTCTCAATGACAGGCAGATGGGGCTCAAGAGACAAGTTCGTAAGCTGATTGCACTTCTTCCCCACTCCTTTGATGCTCCAGCTGAGGGGGAGGATGACTCTGAGGATACTCCTTGATCTGCCAAGTAAGGGGGAGTGCCAGTGGAAAGGGACTGCAGGGTTGATTATCTTTCTGATGTTGGAACAACAACTTTTGTTGTTTTTATTGGTTCAGACTTGTATTTGTTCAGACACTACTTTACTTTGGTATTCTGGATTTCTGGTCTGTATATGATGGATTTGATTCTGGATAATATGCCTTTTGGATATGGTATTATCTTTTATGGATGGATGTTTTTTTTACTATGCCTGTTCTTCTTCAGCTCCTATCTCTTATGGCATGATTGGTTGTTGAATTCTTTATGCTCATTTGATCTGATTATGTCTATCTGTGCTTCTTCCACTGATTTGCTACTTGGCCCGATCATCTCCACAAATGGGGAGATTGTTAGGGATATTTCTAGTATTGTGAAGATGTTCGTAATATTTGTGGTTGTTGCAACATCCTGCCAACAACATCTATTATTCTTCTCTGGAAAAGCACAGGATAGTACAGTGACGTGGCTTTTCCCCTAGCAGGCCTTAGAGGGTTTTAGATGGGCCTCAAACCCCATATAAATACCTGTCTTCATCCTAGGGAGGTTTAAGCATCTTAGAGCCGCAATCACAGAGCGTTTTACAGAGCATTTCTACAGAATTCCAAAAGCTGTGATTATGGCATTCTGGAGCTGTTGATCAGAATCCCCTGCATTTCGTTGTTGCTAGAAGACTCCAACAACCATCCTACTACTGGTATAGCTTTAGTTGTTGTATCTTCTTCATTTCGATGGGATTTTGGGATTGTGTTTAGGAATTTATGGGTTTATCATTTGTAAACAAAATCTGGGTATTTTGTAGGTGTTTTAGCACCAATGAGCTTATCTTGTTTTGAGTAGCCTAATTCCACAAACACCATCATAGCACATGTTGGTGAATTGAGTGCATTTGGGTAGATAATTGAAGCTCCCATGTGTTCTTCTAGTCTATTTGGGTAGATAGGAGAGTTCACTAGAACGTAAGGGTGTGTAGGGTGTGATTGACTCTTGTTCAATCTGTTTGATGGAGATTTAGTGAAATCCTGGCTTGGAGCCCCCGGATGTAGATCGGTTGATCGAACCGGGTAACCAAACTCTTTGTGTTCTTGTTTATTTTCGCACTCTGTTTGTGTCTGCCTCTGGTTGTAGTTTGCAGGTTGTTGAGACATCGCTCAAACAACGCTCACAGGGTTTTATCTATTAGATTGGGCCTGTCACCCTTATATGCTAGTGTATTTGCTTGTTCCCAAACATTACATGAATACTTCCTCCAGTTACAGCTACTTTCAGTTCCATTAATAACTTAAGATTTATATAAGTAAAAATTCTAAAAATATGAAGGATTTTAAAACTATAAGACGAGACGAATCCAACAAAATTCCACTTTATATATATATATTTTTCTTATAGCAAAAGGCAAACTGAAGCGAGTTAAAAAAACAAATGGAGGTAGTATAATAAGGGATGCATGGAGCATATAGTTGGGATGTAAGAAAGTAGTATTGTAGTAGAAGTCCATTGTTTTAAATATCCCCGAAATTTTTGAAATTTCGACCGAAATTTCGGGTTTCGGGACATCCCGAAGTGAAATTTCACATTCAATATTTTTTTGCAAAACTTCCATCGAAATTTCTCCCGAAATCCGAAATTTCCCAAAATTTTACCGAAATTTCCCGAATTTTTTTTAAAAAATAATTTTTTTCTAAATTTTAAAAATATATTTTTTTTTAAAAAAATCAAAAATTAAAATTTATGTTTCAACTCATATTGATGATGTCATCCAATTAACTTGTTTATCAATTTTAAGTCTCTTATCAATCAACATGGTGCATGATATCAATAATATTACTAGCATATTATCATTAAATGAGTATAGCATATTACTAATTTATACAACAGAGCTGAGGAATTTTGAAATATCTTCATTTTCATCATCTCAGAAAACTCGAATTAGTTTTCTCAAAAAATTACAAATATCTCCGAAATTTCTCCCGAAATTTCAAATATTTTTAAAATATCCCTAAATTTATATATCCGATATAGATACCGAACGATATTTAAAACCTTGAGTAGAACATGGAGTTAGTTTATCGTTGCCGCCATTAAAGCCTAATTGGTGGGCACTTGCAGTTGCAGGCCTTGTCTAGCTAGTCAGCCGCCCTACGTGTCACGGATCATTTATTAATTATTCCCCATGCCCCAATTAATACTCCCTCCATCCCACCTTACTTGTTATGTTTAACTTTTTGGCATTTTTTATTGTTTAACATTGACTCAACTTTATTGAAGTTATATATTTGAAAAAAAAAATAGTCGTGTTTGATCTTGTTAGAATCGTATAATTATGTAGTTTTAGAGTATACTTCCTCCATTCCTTTTTAATTTCCACGGACCCACATTTCACGCAATCCAATATACATTTTCAATCTTCAATAACTCAAATTGCATACAAGTAAAAATTATGAAACTTTGATATTCTAAATCTATGCGATTAGACGAATCTAACAAGATCTCACTTGACTATTTTTTGTCCTATATAACTGTATTAAAAGTCGAATCAAAGTTAATCAATGAACAGTAATAAAACTCCTACCGTGTTAAATACAAAGGAACGGAGGAAGTATATTTTAAATAATTTTTTGTTTTTTTATATTTTGAGATATTAACAGTTGGAAAAGTACATTGGATTGTGTGCAGAAATAAAACAAAATAAGCTAAATGGGACAGAGAGAGTATGTTTCGTTTGACTTGAACCCATCATGTGCATATGTACAAGTAAAAATTATATAAATTAAAATATATTTCCTCCGTTTTTTATTATTTGCTACGAATCCACCCTGCACGTTGTTTAATGCATATTTTAAACCATTAATAACTCAAGTTCGGTATAAGTAAAAATTCTAAAAGTTTAATATTTAAAAACTACATAACGAGACAAATCTAACAAAATCTCATTTGGCTATATGTTAACTTGTATAACTATAATAAAACTTTAAGTGAAAGTTTGTGTGTGAATAGTACCATATAACCAAACGTAAACAACATATAAATACAAAGGTAGTATATACTTATAAAAAATTGAGTCAAAATTTAACAATGAATAATATAAAAAAGTTAATAATATTTTTTTACTTGAGATGGAGGGAGTATTATTTCACTACTCATATTTCACTATTCAACATGGATTATTTTTTACCATTGTATTTGATTCTGTAACTTTTACTTAATAATAAACGATAAAATTATTATCAAGGTTTTTTACCATTATCATTTGAAGTACTATACATTACAGGTTTCAATCTTTGACTAGCAAATAACCCGTCGAGACTCGACGGGCATAATTATATATTTATATATAATATATATCCTTATATAGTAATAATAAATTTTCTACCACATAAATTTCAATGTAAACAAAATTTATTATGATATCTTGAGTTAATCCATTTTAATTACATATTAATACTTTGAGTCTACTCTTGCTAGTGGCACGAGATATTACAACATTTAATTGTTCACGACTATAAACTGGTTTTGGAAAATAGAGTCCAACCTTATTTAAAGATTGACATTGACTTTTATTATAATCATAGCAAAACAAACTCCGAGTGAGATTTTTCTCATTTGAAATAGAATCGGGAATTTGGTTAAATCAGACGGGCTCATAATTATTTTAGTAATCAAGAATTTTCTACTTTCATGGTGTTCTGAAATTAGTTTAGCCTCAATTGTAAGGTTCCACATCTTAGTTACTATCAACATTCTTACATTGCATGATCATTTGAATGATCTATACTCATAAAAAGCATGACTATGCAAAACTCCTTCAAATTTATTTCCTGATTTGGTAATCCATAATACTTGATCGTGCTTAGATATTCCGGTGAAAATATTTCATCGTCGGTATCTATGCTTCATCCTCTTGACAATATTGTTACAACTGAGATATACCTTTTAATTTGCAGACATACGTTTGATGATGTAATAATTGATCATATCAATTATCTCATTGATAGGAGCTAATATAGCAATATCATTAAAAATGTCTGGATATGAAGTAGTGCAGATTATATTTGTATACATACTCTCAAAATTTGCCGCAACAGAATCACTCGTAGAGTTTATAAGAATATCATCTAGAAATGTCACATCTGATTGTACATCTCCAAGATCAATATTAGTTTTACCAATTACCATCACTACATGAATTATCCATTTTGCAATTTCTGTCATATATATATATATATATAATTGTAAATATTTCTTTTTGTATCTTGAGTTAATCCATCTTAATTATATATTAATAATTCGAGTCCTCTCTTGCTAATGACACGAGATAATGTAACATATAACTGATCATGGGAAAACTGGTTTTGGAATATAGAGTCTATTCTTTAATGATTGACATTAACTTTTATTTATAGTGATAGCAAAACAAACTGCGAGTGAGAATTTTCTCATTTAAAATCCAATGGAGAATTTGGTTAAATCGAGCGGGCTCATAATCATTATATCAATCAAGAATTTTTCCCAAAAGTGAGCTTTGTTTTAATGAGAAGAGATGTTAAATAATTTTATGGAGTTGCAGGTAGAGTTCTCATCACAATCTAGTGGAATACTATATCTAAAATGTGCAGTACTACATATTGGAAGGAGTATGGATGTTATTCAACTGGATGCTACATGCAGCACAATATCACCTCTCCCACGAAGAGCTTAACATAATGTTTTCCAGATAAATGATAAATGTCTAACAGTCCCATCATGTAAAGAAAAAAGAATCAACCCTCACCACTATCAACTGCATACATTATCATATTATGAACATTCTTTTGCTCACCAGTCAACAAATGTAATATCCTATCATGACTTGACTTCATTTATTCCTTATTATATTGTTTCATCTAGTGTCAGTAGATTATCTATTTCAGAGTTAAAAAGCTTCATCTGGTACCGTCATTCCAAATAAAATTTTCAAAGCATTCCAAATAAAATTTTCAAAGTTATAGAATTTGCAGCAATTAGCTTCTCAATTTCTAACAAAACTAAGTATATTTTTTGTTTGTTTTTCCGTCAATTGCAAATCTGTTAAAACATAGACTAAAGATTTATTCCTGAAGAAGAGATTAAATAAATTTGACTTTACTTCTTTATTTAATGATGGATCTATTCGCACCCCAGTAACTATTTATACATCCGATTCTTTTATTTATAGTATTTTTTACGAAAATAGTTAATTTACTGTAACCATTATCCATATAATATAATTTTTCACAATTCTTTTAATAATTATAATTATTTTGTATATGTTTTAATATAATAAAACATAAATAGGATTTATATTGCTGATTATATATTTATATACAATTAGAATGATACAAGTACATACTTATTATTTATTGAATGTGACATTGTAGATCGTTTATGTCATTATATAAAATATTAAACATTTTTATACATAAGTTTTACATTTTTATATAGGCTCTGTACATCTTTCTATATATCTTTTTTAATTTAATAAATGATATATAATATTATTATATAACTGAAAAATTGGGAATGCCATATAAATTTAAAATTTAAGATCTTTTAAAAATTAAAAATTGTGGGAATTCTATATAAATTAAAAATTCTATATCTTTTAAAAATAAAAATTGGGATCTTTATATACCCATTAATATTCTTTTTAACATGAATAAATAAGTAAATAAATAAATAAACAAACAAAAATCTAATCCAATATTTAAAATAAAAAATTAAATTAAACTTTGAGGCACAAACTCACTACAAAGAAATTATGCATATTCTAATAGATGTATTGGAAAAATAAAAATTTAAAATAAATAAATAAAAACTGAAAATTGTGGGTATATAAAAATGCAAGAAACTAAAATAATAAATAAATATTGTAAAAATATCAAACAATAAAAAACACAAAATTTTAAATTTCAAATTTTTAAAAACTGAAAATTGTAAGAATTTTATACAAATTAAGAATTCCATATTTTTTAAGAAATAAAAATTGTTTAAAAATGAAAATTTTTGGAATAAAAAAATGTAAAAAAACTAAAATAAATAAATAATAAAAAATTTAAAATAAGTAAATACTAAAATATAAATTTTCAAATTTCAAATCTATTAAAAATGAAAATTGTAGGAATTCCATATAAGTGGAAAATTTCATATCTTTTAAAACTTGAAAAGTGAGATTTCCATATCTAAAATAATATATGGATTAATATATATTTCCATATCCAAATCTATATATTAAAAAAATTCAAAAATTTATTAAAATTGGAAATTTTAAATGGAGACACCACATTAAATGTTGACTGGTTGACCGCTAATGGTTTTAGTAATATATAGATTGGAGTTTGATTTCAACCCGACCCCTATACCTCTCATGTATCACACTTTGTCATTTGTAAAGTTTGGACTCCCATACACATTTGCCTACACATAAGTGTCAATATTTAAAAAAAAAAAAAAAAGATTTCAACCTCAAAGGGTAGAGAAGTTGCATCCTACCTATATTATTATTATTACCTCCCGATTACCTGATTACCTAATAATGAATTATATTCTTCTTCTTTTTTTTTTAAGTATAATGTTTCTCAATTATACGTATACCAATGCACATTTTTAAATTATTAATAACTCAAATTTGATACAAATAAAAATTCTAAAGATTTGATATTTAAAAACTCCAAAATGGGACGAATCCAATAAGATCTCACTTGGGTATATTTTATCTTCTATAACTATGAAAAGATAGAAATCAAAGTACTAGAATTAACAATAAAAAATCAAAACGTTACACTTTTTTTTAAAAAGAAATATGGAGGAAGTAACTCTTTTGGTGGATTTTATATTTATATAAAATTTAATATGGGTGGCTTGTGTATAAATTTGGTTCACTGCTTCTAATTGGACAAATTATATAAGTATTATATGAACAAGTTATTTTGATGGTAGTTTCCATCAAATTTCTATGGGAGTTTGTACAAGCTATGTCATAACCTACGATTTGGTAATGCTATTATTTAAAACCGTAACTAGAGAATTAAGGCCAGGAAAAACTTCATTAAATTAAATACGTACTTGTGTATTGGGCCGTACATAAAATGTGTTCATAATTTATTTGGACAATCTTGGTTTAAATATTCAATATTGTCTTCTGATATGGTTTCAGCAATACATTTTTTTTTTTTCTGTTGAGTTTGCATAATGGTGTTAAAATTAAAAGTTCAACCTCAATAATAAATATTTAAACATATAATTAACAGCTACCTAGTGTGGTACGACTAGAAGAGATGAAAAACAAACAAATTATTCGCGAACGAAGCTCGGCAGCTCTTGGTTCGTTCGTTAATTGTTTGTTTGTGAAGCTTTTTTTGACATGTAAAATTAGTCTTTCCTCCAGGCAGTAAAATTAATCAAATAATCTTCACCTAAACAACTAGAACCGCACCTGCAAAACATTATACAACAATTCACACCTGCAAGAACCCAGACAGCTCGACAGTTGAACCAAACCAACTACGATTGATCAGACTTAGGCGCAGCAGTTTTCCTCCGTGTAGTCCTCCTTGCCGTGACAGCAGGTTTGCTCCCAGCTTCAACTTTCTGATCATTCACTACAGCTGCTCCGCCTTTCACTGCCGTTGCTGCTTCATTCATTTTGCTCCTGAGCCACAGAATTGTTGGGTCAGCCCATTTGTTTTTGGGCTAGACAAATAATAAGCCATTTGGGCTTATGAAATTAAACAAAAAAAAATAAACCCACTTACCTGTGTAGCAGCCGTGTGGAGTGGAGTGGTGAGTAGGTTTTCAATTGTGAATTGAAAACAGCAGCTGGAACGAGAGCAGCAGACAGAAACGAAAACAGAGAGGTGGAAAGGGGAAAGAAGAAAGGGGGAAGAGAAGAAGTAGCAAGACAGCAGCATCCTCCTGAAACTTTTGGTGAAATCTCTCCTACTTGCATCTCTTTTGTTGCCTAGAATTGTTTCTAGATGATATTTGAGGAACCCATTTCATATGATGATGATTGTTGTTGGTAGCCAAGATTAGTGAATATCTTGATGATTGTTGTTGGTGAACCTCTAGGAGAATACTAGAGAGAACATTGGTGTACCCATTATTTGTGATAGTGGAGATTTGAAATGGTGGCGACTGGCCCGTGGTTTTTACCTTCATTCTGAAGTGTTTTCCACGTAAAAATCTCGGTGTCGCTTTTATTGTGCTTTATTATTGCTTTGGTTGATTTGGCGTTATCTGGATTGGTTTTGGCTTAGATTGCATCTGTTGAAACCTATTTGCACACAAGGGATATATTGTTTCCGCTGTTTTGTATATTGGTATTTTCTGATTGATCCCACAGGCTCGTGCTTATTCCCAACAAACTGGTATCAGAGCGAAAGTTGGGTTGTGGAAGGATTGGAAGTACATCTGTGTGTTGAAATGGATGAGCAGAATTCATTTGGAATGATGAAATTGAATTCTGGGAATTATGCTATTTGGAAAAGGAAGATGCTTGATCTGCTTTATTGCAAAGATCTTTATTTGCCAGTGTTAGGCAAAGAAAAGCCAACTGATGTGAGTGATGATGCTTGGGGAGTGTCACATATGAAAGCTTCTGCTACAATTCGGCAGTGGGTAGATTCCAATGTATTCCATCACATTGCAGAGGAAACCAAAGCAGATGTATTGTGGAAAAAGCTTGAGGCACTTTATGAGAAAAATACTTTCAGGAATAAGGCACTGCTCATTAGAAGACTTGTGAACTTGAAATTCAGGGATGGAAAGAGTATGACAGAGCATACCAATGACTTTGTGGGATTGGTGAATCAGTTAGCTGGGATGAAATTAAATCTTGAGGATGAGCTGCAGGCGCTATTACTTCTGGGGTCTTTACCTGACAGTTGGGAAACACTAGTGGTCTCATTGAGTACTTCAGCACCAGGTGGAACACTAACCATGGAGATGGTTAAAGACAGCTTACTCAATGAAGATGCAAGAAGAAAAGAAAAAGGTGAATCTTCTTCAGATGTTCTAGTTTCTCAGAAGCCAGTGAGACAGGGAAGAAGTAAGAGCAGAAATCCACAAGGACGTGATAAACATTATACACCAAGAGGAAGGTCTAAGAATAGAAAAGAGATCAGATGTTATCACTGCGACAAGTCGGGTCACATGAAGAAAGAGTGCAGGATCTTGAAAAGGGAAATTGCAGAAGGCAAGAAAGAAGAAAGAGAGACTAATGCAGTTAACCACAACAGTGATGCAGTTATTGCCTTAGATTACAATTGTGTTAATCTAGTGTGTCAGGACACTGATTGGGTGATTGATTCTGGCGCATCGTTCCATGTTACATCTCATGGTGATTTCTTCAGTTCGTACTCTTCTGGTGATTTTGGTAATGTCAAGATGGGAAACAACGGTGCTTCAAAGATTGTGGGCATTGGAGAGATTTGGTTGGAGACAAATCTTGGTACCAAATTAATACTCAAGGATGTGAGACATGTTCCAGATATTCGTCTAAATTTGATCTCAGCTGGAAAGTTAGATGATGATGGTTTCTGCACCCTCTTGGGTGAATGTAAATGGAAGCTCACCAAAGGGTCTTTGATAGTTGCAAAAGGGAACAAAGTTAGCACACTCTATATCATGCAAGCAAAGCTATGCAAAGGGGAAACAAATGTTGTTCAGAAAGGTGTCAGCATTGACCTTTGGCACAAGAGACTTGGCCATGTGAGTGAGAAGAGCTTGCAGACTCTCTCAAGGAAGCAACTTCTACCGAAATTGCAAGGTACATCTCTGAAAACTTGTCTTGATTGCATTGCTGGTAAAACACATAGAGTTTCATTCCACACTTATCCCCCACATAGAAAGTCTGATGTACTGGATTTGATTCATACTGATGTTTGTTTTATGCGAGATAAATCTCTTGGAGGTGCTGTCTATTTTATGACATTTATTGATGACCACTCAAGGAAAGTTTGGGCCATTGCTTTGAAAACCAAGGATCAAGTTTTTGATGTCTTCAAGGAGTTTCATGTCAGGGTTGAAAGGGAAACAGGAAAGAAGCTGAAGGCAGTCAGAGCAGATAATGGTGGTGAATACAGGGGGCCATTTGAGAGCTACTGTAAAACTTATGGTATCAGGCTTGAGAAGACTCCAGCTAAGACACCACAGCTGAATGGTGTTGCTGAAAGGATGAACAGGACAATTGAAGAAAGAATCAGATGTATGCTTTCAAATGCAAAGCTTCCCAAAAGCTTTTGGTGGGAGGCTATGCGGACTGCAGTTGATTTGATCAATCTTTCTCCAAGCACTGCTCTTGATGGTGATCTTCCCAACAGAGTTTGGAGTGGGAAAGATGTTTCCTATGACTACTTGAGAGTGTTTGGCTGCAGAGCATTTGTTCATGTTCCGAAAGATGAGAGGTCGAAGCTTGATGATAAGGCCAAAGAATGCATCTTCTTGGGTTATGGTCATGAAGAACTTGGTTACAGGTTATGGGATCCAGTGAACAAGAAAATTGTGAGAAGCAGAGATGTTGTATTTCTTGAAGATCAGTTTGGGGATGATGTCAGCAAAGATAAGAGTCCCAGTTCCTTTGCAGAAATTCCAGTCAGATTGGATCCAGTTCCTTCTCCCTTAGTAGGTCATGATCACGGGGGAGACGTACAACCAGAGGTTGGTGATGATGTTAATGATGAGCCTGCAGCTGATGATGTTGATCCAGTTGGAGAAGTACCACAACCACCACT
This sequence comes from Hygrophila difformis, assembly GCA_030278955.1. Taxonomy (NCBI): domain Eukaryota; kingdom Viridiplantae; phylum Streptophyta; class Magnoliopsida; order Lamiales; family Acanthaceae; genus Hygrophila; species Hygrophila difformis. The sequence continues at coordinate 26,550,716 of JAOANR010000006.1, read as the reverse complement.
ACCAGTTGAGTCAATTTTGAGGAGATCCACCAGAGAGCGCCAACCATCAAAGAGATATAACACCAATGAGTATGTGATGCTTACAGATGGAAATGAACCTGAAAGTTATGAAGAAGCTATTGGTCATGAAGCTAAGAAAGAGTGGTTGAGGGCTATGGAAGATGAGATGAAATCCTTAAAAGAGAATCACACTTATGAGTTGGTGAAACTACCTGAGGGTAAGAAAGCACTCAAGAATAGGTGGGTTTATAGGTTGAAGACTTCTGAAAATACCTCACAACCAAGGTACAAAGCAAGGTTGGTTGTGAAAGGATTTGGTCAGAAGAAAGGCATTGACTTTGAGGAAATATTTTCTCCAGTTGTGAAGATGAGCTCCATCAGAGTTGTTCTTGGTCTGGCTGCCCGTTTGAATTTGGAAATTGAACAACTTGATGTGAAAACTGCATTCCTTCATGGTGATTTAGAGGAGGAGATCTATATGGAACAACCTCAAGGCTTTGAAGTCAAAGGGAAAAAGAACATGGTTTGTAAGCTTAAGAAGAACTTGTATGGATTGAAACAAGCTCCAAGGCAATGGTACAAGAAGTTTGATTCATTCATGATGGGTCAAGGGTATACCAGAACACTGTCTGATCACTGTGTGTTTGTGAAGAGGTATTCTGATGATGATTACATTATCCTACTGCTATATGTAGATGACATGTTGATCATTGGCCATGATGCTAGCAAGATTGAGAAGTTGAAGAGAGAGTTAGATAAGTCTTTTGCAATGAAAGACTTAGGTCCTGCTAAACAGATTCTTGGCATGAGGATAACCCGAGACAGGAAGAAGGGTAAACTTTGGCTATCCCAGGAACACTATGTTGAGACTGTGCTTGAGAGGTTCAACATGAGCAAGGCAAAGGCAGTGTCTTCTCCACTTGCAGGTCACTTCAAACTTTCAGTTAAACAGTTTCCTACAAATGAGAAAGAAAAAGAAGAGATGAGCAAAGTTCCCTATGCATCAGCAGTTGGTAGCTTGATGTATGCCATGGTTTGCACAAGACCAGATATAGCTCATGCAGTTGGAGTTGTGAGCCGTTTTCTCTCTAATCCAGGAAAAGAACATTGGACTGCAGTGAAATGGATTCTCAGATACTTGAGAGGTACTTCCAGTGTATGTTTATGCTTTGGTACTAATGAGCCTACTCTGGTTGGATATACAGATTCAGATATGGCAGGTGATGTCGATTCCAGGAAGTCCACATCGGGGTTCTTGATGACTTTTGCAGGGGGAGCCGTCTCTTGGCAATCAAAATTGCAAAAGTGTGTTGCTTTGTCTAGTACGGAAGCTGAATATATTGCCATCACAGAAGCTTGCAAAGAAGCTTTATGGATGAAGAAACTGTTAGAAGAACTTGGCCTTGAACAAGAGAAGTGGATTGTTTACAGTGACAGTCAGAGTGCAATCCATCTATCTAAGAATTTGAGTTTCCATTCAAAATCCAAGCATATTGATTACAGGTATCATTGGATTCGTGATGTGCTTGAGGATAAACAATTATGTTTGGAGAAGATCCACACAAGTGAGAACTCAGCAGATATGTTCACCAAGTCTTTGCCTAAAGAAAAATTCGAAGCTTGTAGGCGAGGTGCGGGCTTGGTAGAGCCCCGGAAATGAGCTGACAGGGGAGAATTGTTGGGTCAGCCCATTTGTTTTTGGGCTAGACAAATAATAAGCCATTTGGGCTTATGAAATTAAACAAAAAAAATAATAAACCCACTTACCTGTGTAGCAGTCGTGTGGAGTGGAGTGGTGAGTAGGTTTTCAATTGTGAATTGAAAACAGCAGCTGGAACGAGAGCAGCAGACAGAAACGAAAACAGAGAGGTGGAAAGGGGAAAGAAGAAAGGGGGAAGAGAAGAAGTAGCAAGACAGCAGCATCCTCCTGAAACGTTTGGTGAAATCTCTCCTACTTGCATCTCTTTTGTTGCCTAGAATTGTTTCTAGATGATATTTGAGGAACCCATTTCATATGATGATGATTGTTGTTGGTAGCCAAGATTAGTGAATATCTTGATGATTGTTGTTGGTGAACCTCTAGGAGAATACTAGAGAGAACATTGGTGTACCCATTATTTGTGATAGTGGAGATTTGAAATGGTGGCGACTGGCCCGTGGTTTTTACCTTCATTCTGAAGGGTTTTCCACGTAAAAATCTCGGTGTCGCTTTTATTGTGCTTTATTATTGCTTTGGTTGATTTGGCGTTATCTGGATTGGTTTTGGCTTAGATTGCATCTGTTGAAACCTATTTGCACACAAGGGATATATTGTTTCCGCTGTTTTGTATATTGGTATTTTCTGATTGATCCCACAGGCTCGTGCTTATTCCCAACAAGAATTTCCCCCTTTGCAGAAGCTAAATCCTCCTGGAGCTTCTTCTCCCTGGTTTTCAAGCTCTCGTTTTCCTTCCCAAGCCTCAGCACAACATTCTGCGCATCTTCCAAGTTCTCCCGGGCTTCCTGTGACGCCTGCTTTTGCTCATGTAGGGCGTCATTGAGTATAACATTCTCGTTCTCCAGGCTGGAAAGCCTGGAATTCACAAGCTCCAAATCCCTTTCCCATGTCAACATGTTTTGGTTCATCTCCTCAACTGATTTGGTTGCCCTCTCCAATTCTGCTTTAAGGCTTGCCCGCGCATCCTTGCCCTCTCCAATTCTTCCAGTTTGTTTGTGAAGCTTAACGAACCGAGCTTGAATACAAATTTGAGCTCGTTTGCTTAATAAACGAACACGAGCTTTTTTCTCGCGAATAATTCGAATTTATTCGTATATGTTGGTTAGAGGGTATTTTTATAATTTTATATTATTATTTTAATTAAATATTATAAAATTGTAAGTTTGTATGTAACACCCCAAAAATTCAAAACCCAAAAGTTTCGGGATGTCATGCCATACCTTCCCAAGCAAGACGCAACTTATTCGAACTCACTTGAAAGATGCTAAGGCTAAGTTGTATTGTCTTCCAAGTACATATCGCACTTAGATTTTTTGAAGATTTTTTTTTCAAAATATAAAAACCCAAATTAAAAATAAATATTCAATAGTTTTATATTTTAAAAATCTTTTATTCTAGAGCCCAATATCTACATGCGGAAGCATAACATAAAATGAATATCATATGTAATTGTGAACATTTGGCAAAATAATTTAAAACGCATGTCCATAAAATAATAATTTAAAAGTGCGACATGTCTTTCACTATAATATTGCCCTTTCCCAATGCATATGATTGATGTCTTTCAACAACGCTCATCAGTACAACGGTACTAAGTAAGTCAACCCGCTCCACTTTAAGAAGTGGGTTTTAGAATCACGGTTTACACTCAGTAAAAACAAATAATATTTTTAACAAACATACACTTCACGTTTGTTTAGATTAAAAATTTAAACTTTAATTTAAAAGCACACTTAAATTTTAAAAGCATAACTTTTATAGTTTTACCATTGTCGAAACTAAGCACAAGAGGACCCCTTTTCCCACATATCATATCACATTAGTCATAAGTTATGAGCAGCATGCAGCAGACTCATACACATACACACTCCAGAGCCTAGGGTAACCCAAACATGGATATACCCAAGAGTGCAGACTCATATGTGCAACAAAAGCCGTTTTGGCACAATTTATCAACAATATTATCTTGGCATATTAGAGGGGGTGGCGACGCAAGATCCATCCCTAGTGCACTCGTCCTCTATCAACATATGGCATCTTACTAAAGTCAAAGTGCGGGTTTAAAGATTTTACACAACTTTCACATAATATCACTTAAAAAGATTTTGGACAATCCAAGGGAGTAATTTTAACAACAAAGGCATTCAACAATGCCAAAAATCATTTCCACAAGGATCTCCCTTATTCATATCTCGTAATTCTGAAATGTCACTCACATGGATTCAAAAATCCATCATTATCACAATATGTTCAAATCACCATTTCTTAAGCCGCGGATTACACCAAATAGCTTTAAAAATCCATATGAAAGGCAATTACTACGCAATTAAAACTGTATGTTCTTAACACACAGACAAATATTTTTTGTGTTTTACACTTTTCAAAATAAGCTTTGGAAACATGTCAAAAGTCGAGTTCTTCACAGAATCTATTTTCTGCCAAAAATTAATAAATAGTGCCACCCTATCTTTCAACAGGTTTTAAAAATAGTAACTCTCTTCCGATTACTCTGAAATTTCACCACCACATGTATAACACATAAATAAGCATTTTTCATGAAGAAAATTTTATGTTTAGACGACTCGAATTCCTTCGAAAACCCGGAATATTTCAGAAACATGTTAACTTTCGCAGAGAATTGATAAAAGACACAGAGTCGATCTTTACCCGAACCAGATGCAATAACTTTTTCATGTTTTGGTTAAAAATCGTGAAATTTTGCAGGAACATTCTAGACCAATATGGAACAAGTTTCATGAATAACCTTTATATAGAAAAACACTCTAAACAAGTCAAAAACACGCTACAAGTGAGATTTCATGTGATGACAGACTGTCTTGGATTTTTAGCCGCAAACCAGATCAAATTTAGGGGTCCTAATGATGTCCAAAATTCACCAAATTTAACAGAATATTCTTTCAGATGTTAGGAACATTTCTTATGGCAAAAGCTTTTTAAGCAAGCGTCTCTAAGTCGACTAAATTCAAGGATTTCAGAGATCGCGCACAATGGATCCTATGTTGACAGATTTGACTATTGATATTCCTAGGCATGTAGATCCTAAATCTTTTGAATAAAACTCCCAAAACATAAATTGGAAAGAGTTAACTTACTTCAAAGAAGATAATGATTGAAGAAATCAAGATTGGAGCCTTCCTAAGGACCGAAATATCAGCCACAAGATGAACCACTTCCTGAATGGCTGCGTTTTACATGAATCATGAAGAATTTCATATTCGAAAACATGATATCCGACTACAGACACAACCAAGACTCAATAACAAGATATACTTACTAAGAACTCCCCAAAAACCTCTCTCTTTAGCTGAAAATTGAATGTGTGGAATGAATGGTGATCATGGGCTGCTTATGGGGATTATTAGGGTGATAATGGCGTCCTTAATGAGGCCTAGTGATGGGCAATTGAATTTAGATCATAAACTACTCGAAACTGAAGCTAGATCCCTCCTAGCCAATCCTATCCACTCATCTCCCTTAGGTGTGTTGAAGCCCACTTATGTAGGGTGTCTTTTTTAACAATGTTGGATGGTTATTAGCTGAAAAATGGAGTCTATAGAAGTTCCATAACCCCTATACACGTCCATGGAGATGTGGTGGAAATTAAAGCATGAATTAATGAAGGAAAACCTAAGTTGTAACCGAAAACAAATGCACTTGGACAACAAATTCGGTTCCATAATGATATAGGTCCAATGATGGAAACTTTGGGAACAACCGGTTAATCCAAAAATTCTAAAATTTAATAAACATATGCTAGACACAATTTAGAACAACTTTTGTGTTGAACACTTCATGAGATTCGCACTTTAAGTAGGTGTAAAGATTCAATCTTTACAGACAATAAAATATGTCAACTTCGCACACTTAGGGAATTCGAATCCTAATCCAAGCAAAAGAGTTTGGGCTATCATTGGACTTATTTTATGGATTATTTTTGGGTTTTCTTTTCTCATTTTATAATCCATTTCAACTTCGACCCAAGCTATGGTTCGTCCAAAATCACATATCGAATTCTTCGATAAATAATCCGAGCAATAATTTATTTAAATAAATTATTTTCTTCTTCTCAGAATTATTTCGGTGTTATTCAGATTGAGAAATTAATTCCATTCTTTTGAATGTAAGTTAAATTCTCGGGTATTACATTGAAACTCTAAATCCCTAATCTCCAATCTCAAACGAGTTGAATTAAAGCTAAATGGGCCGAGCCGAACAAAAGCGTAAGCTTATTTGAACTAAACGAATCGAGCTGAAATTAAGCTCACGAACTTTTTTACGAGCCGAGTTCGAATATGATTTTATGCTCGAATCCCTTAACGAATGAACACAAATATAGCTCGAACCCTTAACATGTCTAACTCAAACACTCATAGCTCGGCTCGGTTTGGCTTGTTTGCAGCTCTAGGAACGACAATATACTCTTTAATACTTTCCCAAATTTCCGCAGGCTGAGATATGAATATGAAGAAATTCAAACATCAACAAAATGAAAAAATATCAAAATAACTATTCACGGAACATTAATATCAAAATTATTTATTTATATATATAAAAAAATTATGAATTTCCTAGGGTTTCCGTCTCTGCCTGGGGCGGCTGCCTTGCCACCCACGTCTTCCGTCCAGCCTTCCGGCTTCGGTGGCGCGCCGCCAGGAGCGGCGGCGCAGGCGCCTCATGACCCTGGGGGGGCTACTCCGTCATTCGCTGATCTCTTGAAGGGTGCGAGTCAGCCATCCAAACCTGTGCGAGTTCGACGAGATCTTATCGCCGAAGGGCTGATTACAAAATCCTTTGTTGGACCGAATAAATCGATTCCAAAATTCACTATTGCTGAAGAAGTAGAAGTTGACGCCAGCAAGGAATGGGAGGACGCACTGGTTATCAAGCCGCTTGGCACGTACGTCGGTTATATGGCGCTGCATGACCGACTTAAGCGCATGTGGAAAATTGAAGGGACGATGACACTAATTGATGTTGGCTCTGGTTGCTTTGTCGTGCGATTTGATCTGTTATCGGACCGGGAAACTATAGTGAATGGCGGTCCCTGGATGATCTTTAATCACTACCTTGCCGTCATGCCTTGGACGCGTGATTTTAATCCACGAACGACACAGGTCAACAAAACCCTGGTTTGGGCGCGGATGAATGGAATGTCTATGCATAGGTTCCATGAGGACATCTTGTGGGCATTGGCTTCTGGTATCGGGGACGTGATAAAGTTTGATAATAGCACTCGTGATTCATCTAAGGGAAGATTTGCTCGCGTCTGCGTAGCGCTAGATTTAACTAAGCCAGTCACGGGAAAAATATTGGTGAACGATGAGTGGATAACCATATCATATGAAGGATTGCACCTCTTGTGCACTAAATGTGGGAGATATGGCCACTTTGATAGGAATTGCACTCAGGTGCAGGAGTCAAAGGAAGTGGAGGATGCTGCAGTTGATAGGCAGGAGGCCTCTAATGTACGGTCTTCTGGCGAGGATGTGAATGAAGATCATGGAATGCATGAGGTTGATGAGTATAGCCAGGAGCCTGTGTTTGGTGAATGGCTAAATGTGGTTCGGAAAGGCAATAGGAAATCTCGACCACCACGGAAAAAGGTAGAGGATCATACGCCTAATATAACTGAGGAGATTAGGGAGCCTGTCGTGGAGCGCAAAGTTTCTGGTGAGAAGGATGGTGGTGTGAAGGGGAAGGGAGTCGATGTGGTTCCACAATCTGTCGCTGTTGAGGATGATGAGAACGCAGCTCTTGCGATGATTCCATTTGATGGAGAGAGATGGCGAAGGGCAGCTACCCCTCATGGTGTTAAACGGCCTAGAACTGATCACGGCCATAAATTGCGTGAGATAGGGGAGTCCTCGACAGGGTTGGATACTGCAAACCAGTTTTTGCTACTCCAAAATATTTCAGGTGAGGCATTCCAGGATGGAGAAGAGATGGACTCAAAAGTTAGTGAGGGCTGGCTGGACGCAGAGGATGGAGGTTCACAATTTGGTGGATCTCAATAGGTATTTTGATTCATCCCCATCCTATTTTTATGGATTTTGCGGACTTTAATATTATTGTGTGGAATGTTTGTGGTTTGATGAGTCGCACGGCTCAACGATGGGTTGCTGATCTTCTTAGAGAACAGAAGCCCGACATTTTTTGTGTCCTCGAGCCTAAGGGTCTTTTCTCTAGGGCCAGTGGTTTTTTTAACAGGATGGGTTATCTGCCGATATGCATTCAAGAGGCTATTGGTATGGGGGGAGGCCTGTGGGTCTTGCACTCGAGAAATATTTCTTGCAACTTTGATATTTTGGACCACAGGCAGAGGATGGTCACGTTGGAACTATCTAAAGGGACGAGCCGATGGGCCTCTACCTTCCTTTATGCTGATCCGAATTATCAACGGCGCAAAAGCAATTGGGAGTCTTTAAAATTGGTCGCTGATTTGGTGAATATTCCTTGGATTGTTTTGGGCGACTGGAACGAGATTGCTTGTGCCGAGGAAGTGCATGGCGGTGTATTCCTTTATGACCGCGCGGAAGAACTCAGGGAACTTTTTGATCATTGTCAATTGGTAGGAGTTTCTACCACTGGGCCGGAGTTTACTTGGTCGAGGATGGCGGGCGCGGGGAGATGAATTAGCAAAAGACTGGATCGTGGCATGGTTAACTTGGCTTGGATCGACATGTTTGAGAATGGAAGAATTTCACACTTACCCCGCACGGGATCGAACCATAGTCCGTTAAAATTAATATGTGGCGACTTCCCTGTTCAACGGGTAGCTCGACCATTTCGATGGGAAAATATGTGGAAAGAGCATGCACAATATAAGGACGTTGTCAAGGATGGTTGCTCAAGAGGTGGGACTAACTTACAGGAGGTGTTGAAAGAGGTGCAAGAATTATCCTTTACTTTTAATAAGGAGGTATTTGGCAACATTCGGGCTAGGAAAAGGAAACTCAAAAATCGACTTCTTGGAGTGGAGAAACGTCTGGTGAGAGTTGATTCTGCTTGGCTCTGGCGCTTAGAGGGAGAGATTCGCCAGGAACTTTCTGAGGTCCTCTTGCAAGAGGAACTCCTCTGGCATCAAAAATCCCGAGATTGTTGGGTTAAGACGGGCGATCGAAATACCAAATACTTCCATGCGAAGACAAAAATTCATCGGAAGAAGAACAAGATCTACTCTCTTAAAATTGATGATGGCGATTGGGTGACGGATCAGGTTGCTCTTCAAGAGCATGCGATCACATACTTTACTTCAATTTTTGCTCCTCTCCAGGTCGCTCACGTTGGAGATGCACTGCTGCCTCTTCAGGCCCTCACGACCGACCAGGTTTCGGCCTTGGAAGCAGCAGTTGGTGATAGGGAGGTTGAGCAGGCTTTATACTCTATGAAATCTTTGTCCGCTCCGGGCCCGGATGGATTCCCAGCAGCTTTTTTCAAAGGTTATTGGGATGTTATTAAAGGGCCTTTTCTGGCCTTAATTCAGCATGCCATACGCGACAGGAAACTCCCGGATGGATTGGCGCATGCTTTCCTTTGCCTCCTCCCGAAAGTGGACGTCCCTAGCTCGATCAAACAATTTCGTCCTTTAACTCTGTGCAATGTCTCTTTTAAAGTTATTACGAAAATCCTGGTCAATAGGCTTCGCCCTATTTTATGCGATGTAATAGGGCCATACCAGTCAGCGTTCTTGCCCGGGCGTGGTACTTCGGATAATGGAATTCTTCTTCAAGAAATTATTAGTTCCTTGGAGAGCCTGCGATCGACTCATCGGGGAGTGGTTATCAAAATTGATCTTGCCAAGGCTTTCGATATGGTGAGTTGGGAATTTATTGAAGAATGTCTTCGAGAACTGAATCTTCCAGTGCACTGTAGAGAGCTTATTATGACTTGTGTTTCTTCGTCGAGTTTCTCCATTCTATGGAATGGTGAGCCGATAGGAAACATCAAAGCCCGGAGAGGATTGCGCCAAGGTGACCCGCTATCGCCCTATCTTTTTGTAATCGTCATGGAAAAATTGTCTCGCACAATCATTGAGGCTGTTACCGCTGGGGGTTGGAAACCTTTGAAATTAAATGTTGATGGCATCGGCATTTCTCATCTGATGTTTTCCGATGACCTCATTTTCTGTGCTGCGTTGGAAGAGGAAAGTGTTTGCATGATGGCTTCGATCCTGGCGCGATTTGGTACTCGATCTGGACTGTTCATGAATGCTGCTAAATCATCGGCTTATTGTTCTCCCAATGCCACTCAGACGGAAAAGGGTTGGCTCAATTCCTACTTGGGGATTTCGGATGTTGACAAGATTGACTGCTATCTCGGATTTCCTATTATTCATGGTCGGCTTCGGATTTCGCATTTTGATCCTCTCATTAAAAAGATTCAGGACAGGCTCAACTCTTGGTCCTCCGTAATGTTGAACAAAGCAGGACGTATAACCCTTGCTCGTGCGATATTATGCTCTCTCCCTATTTATATTATGCAAGTTCACTTGTTACCTATTGGTGTTTGCTCCAGGATTGATCAACTTGTGAGGCGTTGGATTTGGAAGGGTGCCACTGGTCGGGGATTGCACCTTGTCAATTGGGATGTAGTGGCGAGGCCGAGGAAATATGGTGGTTTGGGAGTTCGTAAAAGTCACCAAATGAACTTGGCATTGTTGGGCAAGAAGCTATGGGAATTCTCTACCGATGTGGATAAATTGTGGGTTCGTGTGCTTCGCTCTAAGTATGGGACTGCCCCTGGAATATTGCCCTGTACTCATTACCAAGGCTCCAAAGTATGGCGTTCGCTGGTTAAAGTTGCTAATGTGTTCCGGGATGCTTATGGCGTACGCATAGGGAATGGAACTAGTTCTTTATGGTATACACCTTGGTGGGAAGGACAACCTCTTGCTGATCATGTGCCTTTCATGGATATTCATGACATCTCGCTTAGCATTAGGGATGTGGTGGATAATGGCCGTTGGAATCTTGAGATTATTTACTCCTGGTTGTCGGATGACTTGAAGAACAAAATTAAGGCTTCGCCGGCTCCATTTTTGAACCCATGTACGTCGGACGTTATGCACTGGAGGGGAGACCTTAAGGGATGCTACAGCGTCTCCTCGGGCTATAATTGGATTGCCTTGCGAGATCAACCAGACACTGGATGGTCTTGGATATGGAAAGCTTGCATTCCGGAAAAGATTGGAGTTCTCCTATGGACTCTATGTCATGGCGCCTTGCCATGCAATGAACTACGCCATCATAGAGGGACTGCTACGTCTCCGTTATGCTCTATTTGTGGCGAGGCGGTCGAAGATTGGAAGCATGCGCTATTTCTTTGTGCATGGGCTGAGCAAGTCTGGCGACGAGGGGGCTTCCATCTCCGAAATTCGGTGGAGGAACTTAATACCCATTCGTGCCGTCACTGGCTTGAGTGGGCTTGGAGGACATGGGGTGCTCGTTTCCTTTCCATGTTATGGGTTGTGTGGTGTCAAAGGAATGATAGGGTTTTCCGGGGGAAAGATCTTAGCCGAGACAGCCTTGTGATGAAAGCTGCGCGGCTCCATCTCCATCTTCAGCGTGCAGCGAATGTTGGCGGTAGGGACAAGGTGTTGCGCCAAGTCTGTTGGATTCAGGATGGTATTGAGGGCAATGTACTTCATACGGATGGATGTGTTTTGAATGGTCCATCTAGCTCTGGTTATGGCGCTGTTATCCGCACACACGAGGGTACTTGGGTGGGCGGATGTGGAGGTAGCTTGGGGAGTAGAGAGATCCTGGAGGTCGAGCTTTTGGCGCTTCGGTTCGGTTTGATTTTGGCCGGGTAGCTCGGTATCACTTTAATGGCTTGTATGGTTGATTCTAGGGAGGTTGTTCGTCTCATTGAAAGTCTAGTAGACAGGCGCCATTCTCTATGGCCGATTGTGCAAGATGTGAGAGTCATGATGAGATCAATGGAGGGGTGTGTGCTTCGCCATGTTTACAGGGAAGGGAATCAGGTCGCCGACGGCCTAGCTCGGAAGGCGGTGTGTTTAGAAGATTTCTTCACTGTTTGGGCATATCCGCCGGATGAAGTTCGTCTCTTTGTAGATAAAGATGCAGCGGGAGTCACTTATGGTCGCTTGATTTAATTGTTGCTTTCTTTTCCTTTTTATTTTTTTCTTTTCTTTGCTCGCCTTCTCAGGCTGTTTCACCCAAAAAAAAATTATTTATTTATAGTAACTACCTTTCACCATTCAAAATAAATATATAATTAAAGAAATTATTTGATTTCAATACAAATAAACACAACCTTATCTTTCAAAGATCAATTTTTAAACATTAATTTTTATTTTTTTTATTTTTTGGTAATTCCAGGTATCCTTAGACCGCATTGGGCTCAACTAAACAATCGATAATCGGGTGAGCATTGAAGGGTTGCATCTCTTAAAGCAGAATTCTGCATGCTAATTAGACCAACTGCGTTTGGTCAACCATTTTCATTGTGAATATCATAAATAATTAAATATGAATAATAATTTTCTTTTCTTTTTGTTTTCCTTGTAAACAATTATCTACCACGAAATGTAAATATACTTTCAATATCATCCTATATTGCTCTATTTACAGTTTGGGCTTTTATTCATAATGGGTTTTAATTCAAAACTGAGGCCCAAAACGACTAATTCAGGATTATCTTTTGGCCCAACTAGAAAGGGCCGATTTGAAGTGGACCCTGTATTAGGACGAAAATCTATTTCTAGGTAACCATTTTTTTTTCTTTTCGTTTTTTAAAAGTGTTTTGAGTTAAGGCCAATTGTAAGAAAGAAATCAACAAATAAGATGGTTTTAATTTTCGCTGAATGAGGAATAATCAATTAATGAACTCATTACGGTAGTTTTTCGCAGTAAATGTCAAAAGTACGATTCCATTATTGTGATATAAATAATAAACATCATAAATAGCATGCATTTTTTTTTTTACTGGATAGCTGTGAAATAATATGAGCTTTTTTTTAGAGTATTTATTCTAATTATTTGAAAATAAAATTTGTATTAGACACATTATTGAAAAAAAAAAGGAAATAAACTACTATGACCAATCATTCAAATTTGAACATAATCAATACACATTAATTGGCATAGGTGAAGGTTAGGTACTTCAATAAATAATGCTCTTTAATGCCTTAATAAATATATAAACACCAATAAAGTATTAAAGAGACACTTATTTGAAGATTCATTTCAAGGATCATTTATAGTAGGCGCAACTATAAATGATGCGACCTTTAATTTTTAGACCACCCATATTTGAAAAGAAAGAAAAAAGAATAGAAAATTATTAATTGGCCCCCTTTGAAGTTTAATTATGGATTAATAAAAACATACATATATTAAAATAAATAAAGGTTTATGTAACACCCCGGTTTTGGTAACCCAGGCCGGGATGCCACCGCCACACCTCCCTAGCAAGACACGGTTTCTCCGAGCTCACTAAAGAGATGCAAGGCTATGGTTTTTCAGGATTTAAAATATTCAAACAGCCCATTCATAGATAATTTAAAGATAATACATCGAAGTTGCAGCGGAAATTATAAGTTGTGCAGCGGAAATAAAGTATAAGGGCCGACATGGCCAAAACACGGGTTAAACAGGCCCGTTCATGCAAGTCGTAATTAAATGCAGGGATTTAAAATAAAGATTTCCCCTAATGTTCCCATGTATGCATATGATGATGCATATTCTTCATTCTCTGTAAGAAAAAGGAGATATATGGTTTGGGTCAGCAAAAACGCGCTGAGTAAGTTAACACATAGCATGGGTTAGGGGTTTCAAAGCCTTTAATTAAATTTAATAAAAACATTTTTTGTAGGTAATGATTTGCAAGGCATAACTAAATAAATACTTAAAAATATTAGATATTTTGTTCTCCCGTTACATAACCATTTCAACAATATTTAATTTAGCCGGCAATCCGGCGGCCGCAGCCAATTTCAAAAGTATCATTTAGCCGGTGATCCGGCGGCCTCAGCCAATATCAATAGTATCATTTCTCAAAATATTTTCGTTTCTTTTATAGTTCACCATTCACCAGGGCTCTTGTGACCGCAATCCTCATAACCAATATTTTCCCGCAGGAAATCATACCATCGCCCTTGGGGAATCTAACCCGCAAGAACTCAATACATCCTGGGGAATCTAACCCGCAGGAAAACATACAATCGCCCTTGGGGAATCTAACCCGCAAGGACTCAAATGCATCATAGGGAATCAAACCCGCATGAATCATATTGATAATGTCAAACTTGGTCACAAGTCCCCAATGTTTCAAAAGAATTCTTTTAAAGAAAATGTTTTTATTTGGTGTAACGGGATTTTTCAAAAATATAGCTTTATCGTAATTCCAACGTATCGATCGTTGTTTAAAAGATTTCAAAAATCGATCGATGTCACAGTTTGCGCCTTTTTGGTTTAAAAATCCATTTCTTAGGCGATTGTTCTGAAATTTGTACAGTAGCTCAAAAACATCCCAACGAACAACTTTCGTGTTTTAAGTTTTTCGGAAAAACGATGGGAAGCATGTCAAAAATCAAGTTTTCTTCAGAAACAAAAAGCTGTCAGGATTCAGGTTTGACAACGTTAAAAGATTTGACTTTTTATCATATCAAATGGATTCCAAAAATTCTGAAATTTTACAGAGACATACTAGACTTGATTTCCAACAACTTTTGTTTAGAACATGAAGATTGATTCGGACTAGAAATGATAGGAATAAGCTCATCAAGATCGGCTATGAAATCTGTCATCCTTTGACAATTCTTAAAAACGCAGAATATGTCCGATATGATTTGGGGTATCAAAACTTGATGAAAATTTCTGAAATTTTTACACAATATAGATTATGATCTTTGGATCAAAATCTTAGTTTTGAGTTTTCAGGTTTGAACACTCGAAGTAAGAGTTTTGCTCGTCGTGTTTGATTATGAAATCTATCAAGGTTCTTGATTTCGGTACTAACGCAGATTGGATTGGCTCAGATTCGGAGGCTCAAATCTCAACGAAAAATTCTAAAAACTTACAGTAATATTCCAAACTCATAGATCTACAATTCTTATGTTCAACTCCAATCCTAGATCGGTCTAGATCTAAGGTAAAAATCACCAACAAGTTCGAACGAAAATTCTGTCAAGGTTTTTAAGATCCAAATTTGATGCTGTTCGGTTTTGGGTCGGATCAGGTTTCAAAACAACATGAAAAATTATGAAATTTTTACAGGAGATAGATCTATGTCTTAGGAATGTTTTTCATGTTTTGAGTTTTCTTGTTTGAGCAGCTTTAGAGGTTTGAAAAATTCATACGAAAACGCTGCGTTGAGGGTTTCTCTTGTTGACAGATTTTTGTTAATTTCCTTGAGTTGAATCTCTATGTTTGGTTGCATTTTAAGTCACCCAAAACCATAGTAAGGTTAACTTACAGTGGGGATGATGTCTAGGAAGTCACGGGGTCGTCCGGAATCCACGGGATGTCACGAACGAATCTCTTCCACCCGATTTATTCTTCCCTTGGCTCCGATTTGTGTTTGAATACGAAGATTCATAAGTTAGGATGATGTTTATGATCTTAAAACCATATGGAAACTTGAATAACATCTTACCAACAATCCAAAGCCTGAAATCCTTGATCTACACACTTCCTTGGTTGGATTTGGTTGCCGGAAACTCGTCGGAAAGTCGCCGGAAGTTCGTCGGAAGAGTGTTTGGCTTTGGGAGAGTTTTGGGAGAGTTTGGGGTGAATGATTGATGAAAATGGCTGACAAATGAGATGGGATTGATTACATAACGTCCAAAAAGATGCCTCTCTCGTGAAAGATCAGATTCCCAACCTTGGGCCCCGAAAATTGGCGAGAAAGTCGCCAAAACGCGACAAACGCTGATGCTGTCATGGCGGCGCGGGGTTGGGGCGGTTTTTAGCCAAAACCCGCGCCGGGTGCGCGCCACTCTCGCCTGGACTTCGGTCCGGGCGGGGTCGTGCGATCCGTCGTGCTTTTCCTCCTCTCTTTCGGACTTCTGTCCTCCTACGTTTTCGGGCTCGATTTTTCGGGTCATTCTCGGGTCATAAATTCTTATCTTAAGTTTATCTTGACTCAAATGAATTTCACGTTAAAATCTTAAGTCCGTCGGTCTCGGTTTCGTCGGCTTTCAATTCGTCGTCTTTTGATTCCCGTGTAATAACTTGTATCATTAAATTTTTTTCCGACTTCACGGGTTCTTGGAATTAAAATTCTTTTCCTTCATGAACTTAACTCCAATTATTTTTACTCAATTCATGGAATGTCTTCGGGCTTCCTTTCCCTCTTTTATTCCATTTTGAATTTAAATCTATCGGCGTTTCATATCCGAGCAATAATTTATTGTGATAAATTATTTTCTTCTTCTCGGAAATATTTCAACATTGATCGGAATAAATTTTTTTATTCCTTTGGGCGTTGATAAAAATCTGGGGTATTACACTCCACCCCCCTTAAGAATCAACTTCGTCCCCGAAGTTGCGCCCTTACTTTCTTTTGGGCTCAATTTAATGTTGGGGTATCTCCATCTACTTTCCTTAAGGATAAACGTCTTTCACAAGAAATTAATTCCATTCCTTTGAATGTGAATTAAATTTTCTCGGGTGTTACATCCTCTCCCCCTTAGAAATCAACTTCGTCCTCGAAGTTGTGCTTCGGCTTTTCTCGCGCGAAGAGTTAGGGTTCTTTTGTTTACTTGGGATACAAACTATTCGGGTTTCAAAAATAAATGCTTATGCATCCTTACGGGGTATTACATCCTCCCCCCTTAAGATTACAGTTATGTCCCCATAACTGCCTATGTATTATTCACAACCATGTTCGGTATCATCGCGTATGATCCTTCCTCAGTATTCTTCTAGGTGTCATTCTAGAAGCACGCGAAGATGAGTTTCTAAGTGATCAAGATCTAGGACTAAGGCAAAGTTAGTCTTTAGCAAGCGCTCCTAAGTCAAGATCATGTCGAGTTCTAAGGTAGGAGTGTTTCTTATTACCGATAATTCACATAAAAAGAGTTAGTGTATTTATGTATGCATATGCATATGTGATCCCCCCAATAAAAAATTTTATGCATGCATTTATTTATCCATGGGTTTTAAAAATAAATTTATTCCATGGATAGATTAAAATAAGGATAAAAGGTTTGGGCCACTATATTGGGCCGAAAGAAATAAATTATTTGGGCTTTAAATAAAAACAAGACTATTGGGCCAAGATAATTTCTTGGGCTTCTAAAAAAAATTTTGGCTAAAAATTTGGGTTTTAACTTCAAAATAATAATTGAGCTCTTTGAAATATACTACTAGTTTAGAGATAATAACTTTAAGAATAATAATACTTTAAAAATAATAGTTTAAAAATATTCCGGGCTCTTTAAAATAGTAGTTTTAAAATAGTCTGGGCTCTGATACCACTCTTGGTATCAGATATTTTCTTCAAAATAAATAGCTTTAAAATAGTCTGGTCTCTGATACCACATTGTAACACCCCGGTTTTGGTAACCCAGGCCAGGATGCCACCGCCACACCTCCCTAGCAAGACACGGTTTCTCCGAGCTCACTAAAGAGATGCAAGGCTATGGCTTTTCAGGATTTAAAATATTCAAACAGCCCATTCATAGATAATTTAAAGATAATACATCGAAGTTGCAGCGGAAATTATAAGTTGTGTAGCGGAAATAAAGTATAAGGGCCGACATGGCCAAAACACGGGTTAAACAGGCCCGTTCATGCAAGTCGTAATTAAATGCAGGGATTTAAAATAAAGATTTCCCCTAATGTTCCCATGTATGCATATGATGATGCATATTCTTCATTCTCTGTAAGAAAAAGGAGATATATGGTTTGGGTCAGCAAAAACGCGCTGAGTAAGTTAACACATAGCATGGGTTAGGGGTTTCAAAGCCTTTAATTAAATTTAATAAAAACATTTCTTGTAGGTAATGATTTGCAAGGCATAACTAAATAAATACTTAAAAATATTAGATATTTTGTTCTCCCGTTACATAACCATTTCAACAATATTTAATTTAGCCGGCAATCCGGCGGCCGCAGCCAATTTCAAAAGTATCATTTAGCCGGTGATCCGGCGGCCTCAGCCAATATCAATAGTATCATTTCTCAAAATATTTTCGTTTCTTTTATAGTTCACCATTCACCAGGGCTCTTGTGACCGCAATCCTCATAACCAATATTTTCCCGCAGGAAATCATACCATCGCCCTTGGGGAATCTAACCCGCAAGAACTCAATACATCCTGGGGAATCTAACCCGCAGGAAAACATACAATCGCCCTTGGGGAATCTAACCCGCAAGGACTCAAATACATCATAGGGAATCAAACCCGCATGAATCATATTGATAATGTCAAACTTGGTCACAAGTCCCCAATGTTTCAAAAGAATTCTTTTAAAGAAAATGTTTTTATTTAGTGTAACGGGATTTTTCAAAAATATAGCTTTATCGTAATTCCAACGTCTCGATCGTTGTTTAAAAGATTTCAAAAATCGATCGATGTCACAGTTTGCGCCTTTTTGGTTTAAAAATCCATTTCTTAGGCGATTGTTCTGAAATTTGTACAGTAGCTCAAAAACATCCCAACGAACAACTTTCGTGTTTTAAGTTTTTCGGAAAAACGATGGGAAGCATGTCAAAAATCAAGTTTTCTTCAGAAACAAAAAGCTGTCAGGATTCAGGTTTGACAACGTTAAAAGATTTGACTTTTTATCATATCAAATGGATTCCAAAAATTCTGAAATTTTACAGAGACATACTAGACTTGATTTCCAACAACTTTTGTTTAGAACATGAAGATTGATTCGGACTAGAAATGATAGGAATAAGCTCATCAAGATCGGCTATGAAATCTGTCATCCTTTGACAATTCTTAAAAACGCAGAATATGTCCGATACGATTTGGGGTATCAAAACTTGATGAAAATTTCTGAAATTTTTACACAATATAGATTATGATCTTTGGATCAAAATCTTAGTTTTGAGTTTTCAGGTTTGAACACTCGAAGTAAGAGTTTTGCTCGTCGTGTTTGATTATGAAATCTATCAAGGTTCTTGATTTCGGTACTAACGCAGATTGGATTGGCTCAGATTCGGAGGCTCAAATCTCAACGAAAAATTCTAAAAACTTACAGTAATATTCCAAACTCATAGATCTAAAATTCTTATGTTCAACTCCAATCCTAGATCGGTCTAGATCTAAGGTAAAAATCACCAACAAGTTCGAACGAAAATTCTGTCAAGGTTTTTAAGATCCAAATTTGATGCTGTTCGGTTTTGGGTCGGATCAGGTTTCAAAACAACATGAAAAATTATGAAATTTTTACAGGAGCTAGATCTATGTCTTAGGAATGTTTTTCATGTTTTGAGTTTTCTTGTTTGAGCAGCTTTAGAGGTTTGAAAAATTCATACGAAAACGCTGCGTTGAGGGTTTCTCTTGTTGACAGATTTTTGTTAATTTCCTTGAGTTGAATCTCTATGTTTGGTTGCATTTTAAGTCACCCAAAACCATAGTAAGGTTAACTTACAGTGGGGATGATGTCTAGGAAGTCACGGGGTCGTCCGGAATCCACGGGATGTCACGAACGAATCTCTTCCACCCGATTTATTCTTCCCTTGGCTCCGATTTGTGTTTGAATACGAAGATTCATAAGTTAGGATGATGTTTATGATCTTAAAACCATATGGAAACTTGAATAACATCTTACCAACAATCCAAAGCCTGAAATCCTTGATCTACACACTTCCTTGGTTGGATTTGGTTGCCGGAAACTCGTCGGAAAGTCGCCGGAAGTTCGTCGGAAGAGTGTTTGGCTTTGGGAGAGTTTGGGGTGAATGATTGATGAAAATGGCTGACAAATGAGATGGGATTGATTACATAACGTCCAAAAAGATGTCTCTCTCGTGAAAGATCAGATTCCCAACCTTGGGCCCCGAAAATTGGCGAGAAAGTCGCCAAAACGCGACAAACGCTGATGCTGTCATGGCGGCGCGGGGTTGGGGCGGTTTTTAGCCAAAACCCGCGCCGGGTGCGCGCCACTCTCGCCTGGACTTCGGTCCGGGCGGGGTCGTGCGATCCGTCGTGCTTTTCCTCCTCTCTTTCGGACTTCTGTCCTCCTACGTTTTCGGGCTCGATTTTTCGGGTCATTCTCGGGTCATAAATTCTTATCTTAAGTTTATCTTGACTCAAATGAATTTCACGTTAAAATCTTAAGTCCGTCGGTCTCGGTTTCGTCGGCTTTCAATTCGTCGTCTTTTGATTCCCGTGTAATAACTTTTATCATTAAATTTTTTTCCGACTTCACGGGTTCTTGGAATTAAAATTCTTTTCCTTCATGAACTTAACTCCAATTATTTTTACTCAATTCATGGAATGTCTTCGGGCTTCCTTTCCCTCTTTTATTCCATTTTGAATTTAAATCTATCGGCGTTTCATATCCGAGCAATAATTTATTGTGATAAATTATTTTCTTCTTCTCGGAAATATTTCAACATTGATCGGAATAATTTTTTTATTCCTTTGGGCGTTGATAAAAATCTGGGGTATTACACTTTACCAAAAATATATATATATATTCAACAGTGTCATTATTGTCAGCAATTAAGGGTTAAGTTTATTTTATTTTTTAATTTTGATAGAACACTCGATTACTTGGCAATTGATGTATTTTTTCTCCCAGCCCAATTATCTGTCACCAAATAAAATCTGATAAATTATCTTCACATCTCGCTCATTGAATAATCCTCATAAACAAATTAAAATGTTGAGTATTAATAAGGTGTTTACACTGAGTATTTAATGGTGTTTGGGTTATATTCCTCAATATATATAAATACTACTTCAGCACTTCAATCCATACTGATTCAGCTCCCAAACCATGTCAAGTATGTTTTAAATTAGCGGTAGTATGTTATAATTTAATTAGCTAACTAGACATTAATTAATCATTTCGAGTATGCACAGCAACAATAATATTAATAATAATGTACAGTAATTATCTTTTTTCCTTTGGTGAATTAAAAGAATTTATAAAGTTTTTAAAAGCTCAAGAGTAATTTCGGAGGTGCTAATGAGCTTAAATGAGCTGAGTACATCTCTTCCAAAGTAGTAATTTTATGCATTCACAACACAGCTCAAATTCGAAACTTATAAGTTGTCCCTATACTTTTGTGGAAATTAATTACAGACATTCTATTGACAAAATTTGTTTAAATTTATGTCTTGTGATTCTATTCAAAATATCTACTCTTTTTTTTTTAAAAAAAAAACATAAAATAAAAAATAATCATGTATATCTCCAAGTCTCGTATATACGCTGCAAAATTGAGAAAGGGCCAGCAATTACGCCCCTTCAATATCTATATATAATCAATGGATGTCTGACCCTTTCATTAATGTTTCAAAATCAATACTAAATTTTATTCATATGCATTAAGAATAAAAAGAAAATATTTTTTATTGTTTTTTGATTTTCTCAAAATTATATTTAATTGATGTTTGAATGAATAGATGGGATTTTTATTACAGTACCAACCAGAAACATTGAATGTTTATATAATAATAATTTTCCACACCATTAAATGGTATTAGTTGACTGAAGCATTGTTGTAATGCCAAACACAACTCAGCTGATCAGTGTTTCATTCATGCATATATAGGAGTAGGAGTAGAACTCTGCCAACATTGATGGATATTATGCATTTAAGAATTATTAAGAGGATTATTGTTGCAGATTGTAATGTTAAAATAATGTAATACAAGAAGTATATATGTATAAATAATGCATAATCCTATGATGTAATAAATGATAATAAAGCTCTCGAATTCAAAATTGGGGAATAATTTGGGGATAGGACTTGCCAATCGGTCAAATTCATACCTATCAACTTTAGGGTTGGGGTTCCATTCTTCACCCGACCCCATAATACTCCTCTTTATATTATACATTTGTAATTTCTGTGGTATGTGGTATGGAATTCCTTTTTTTTTTTTTTTTACTTCGGCTCATTCAAAAAAAAATAAAAAATTAGAAATTGGGGAATGGTTCAGTTGCCAGCCATGAGGTTGTCAACTCCTCAAAATTTATTTATAATAAAATTAATTAATATATTAAATGCCCCCAAATTACTTATCCCTATAATATTATGTATACATGGTTGACAACCTTTTGGATCATCCTATTAATAACATCTTAGAACTCAGACCAATTAAGGTTAAAAGAAATGACGATATAAACTTTGTTGTATTAATTATTAATGTTGTTTGAAATTAAAATTAAAGTTTAGAGTTTTAAATTGAGATATTTTTGAGTAGTGATGTTCGGTGATAGTGTTAAAAATTAAAGTTTAGAGTTTAGAGTTTGAAAAGCTAAAAGTTTGGGGAGCTTTCAGCGCGCGTTTAGAGTTTAGATGTGAGAATATGACGAACAATGAAAAAAATATTTACTATATATATGATTTTAAATTATTTTTAATATACTAATTTTAAAAGCTAAACGCTGTACGTTTTTTACCAAACGGAAACTAAATAGGCTTGCCTGCAGCGTGGCTGCCTTTTGCGTTTTACACCAATATTGTTAGGGTGGCTATTCTCATTCTTGATTTCCCAGAGGAAGAATAATAATAATAATAATAATAATAATAATAATAATAATAATAATAATAATAATAATAATAATATTTTTAATGTTTTTCAATAAAAATCAGGCAGGCTAGAGTAAAAATTGTAATTAATGGCGAGAGGCGCTAGGGTTAGGGCTAACAGGACGAACGGCGAGGGCGAGGCTAAGCCGCCGGATAAGGCTGCATGGGTTGGAGAGGGGAGTCGTGACAGTGTTATGGAAGACACGGCAGTGGGTGAAGAGGAGTTTCGCAGCGCGGCAGCGCCGCCAGGGGTGGGGGAGCGGGGAACCGCAACATATAGCGACGTTCTTCGGCAGGAGCAACTGGCGGTGGAAGAGGTTGATGTGACTCGGGACTTGTTGGCGGAAAACTTGGTTACGTACTCTATGGACGAGGGTGGATCAGGGCTACTTAGGTTTAGGATTGATGAGACGATTTTCAATGAGGCGTGTCAACCTTGGGAAGGGGCCTTGGTGATCAAGGTTTTGGGGACCAATGTAGGGTACTTGGCGCTGAAGGAAAGGTTGGGGAGAATTTGGAGTCCGGCGGGGTCCTTCGTTCTTATTGGCGTGGGGCATAAGTGTTATGTTGTTAGGTTTGATATGGAGGCGGATAGGGATAAGGTGATGACGGGTGGTCCGTGGATGGTCTTCGATCATTATGTTGCCGTCATGACTTGGTCTAAAGATTTTGATCCGGCAAAGACCCAGGTTAACAAGACATTGGTCTGGGCACGGATGTATGGTTTGTTAATGCCGCACTTCCAGAAAGACATACTCACGGCTTTGGCGTCAGGGATTGGGCGAGTGGTGAAATTTGATAAGGCGACACTAGCCACTAATATGGGGAGTTTGCTAGGGTTTGTGTTGAACTGGACTTGAATAAGCCGGTTAAGGGAAAGTTTATGGCGAACGACACTTGTGTGCGTGTGGCGTATGAGGGTTTGCATTTGATCTGCTCCTCTTGCGGACATTATGGGCACTTCCAGAGAGGGTGTCCGAAGGCACAAGGGGGTGTGACTGCGGAGGCTCAGGCTGGGAATGAGGATTCCAATATAGGGGTCCAGGAGGGGGGAAAGAAGTCGGATGTTGATGAGGGCGTGAAGGAGGGTGAGGGTGGGAATAGGCCGGGTGCTGCCGAGCAGGAAGCGGAATATGGTGATTGGATGACTATGGTTCGGAGACGGAATAGGTTTCCCAAGAAAGTGGTGCATGGGGGCGCGCCGTTGGGTGGGGGGCGTGCTACTCCAGGGGAGCAGGAGGTGGTGCCGGAGACATCACCACCGGGTACTGTTGTTGGGGTGGACAAGGAGGTGAGGCTGGGCATCCAGGAACACAGGTTGGTGTGCTCCTCGTCTGGAGGCCAGGGTTTGGAGCCTGGTGAAACGCAACAAGGGGGACACGGCATCAAACGCCAACGGGTGGATCCTAGGGTGGATAGAGACAAGGGGAAAGGAGTGGCTATGGAGGTTTCTGACCTTGATCTTCCGCGGACCGGGGGTATACTCTGCTTAACGCAAGGTGGAGAGTGGGGTGGCAGGGATCATGCGAGTGAGGATGGAGATTCTCGGGATGGCGAGAATTGGGTGGATGCGGAGGATGCCAGCTCTTGATAAGAGGGGGTTCTGTCCTGCGTATATATATATATATATATATATATGATGATGTTTAAGGACTATACAATTATTGCATGGAATGTGTGTGGGATTTTGAGCCGGACGGCTCAACGTTGGGTGGCGGATTTGGTTCGGAAACATAAACCGGAGTTTGTTTGTTTAATGGAGCCAAGGGGGAAATATTTTTGGGTTCGCGGA
The DNA here is from genome assembly GCA_030278955.1 of Hygrophila difformis. Classification (NCBI taxonomy): domain Eukaryota; kingdom Viridiplantae; phylum Streptophyta; class Magnoliopsida; order Lamiales; family Acanthaceae; genus Hygrophila; species Hygrophila difformis. Next base: position 26,526,502 of record JAOANR010000006.1, on the reverse strand, counting down.
TTTTTTGATCGGATGGGGTACTTGCCCGTCCAGTTAATTGAAACGCAAGGTATGGGGGGTGGCATTTGGTTGCTTCAGTCGCGCTCTGTGGTGGACTGTCGCGTTTCAGTATGGGATGTGAGGAATCGGATGATCACCATTGAGCTTCAGAGAGGAGGTGATAGGTGGTTGTTGTCTACCATCTATGCGGATCCTAACTATCAGCGACAGAAGCACACCTGGGAGGAGCTTCTGGGGGTTAGTGAGTCGATTGATGGTCCTTGGTTTGTCATGGGGGATTGGAATGAAATCACCACCGAGGAAGAAGTTGAAGGCGGAGTGTTCTTGGCGGATAGGGCTACCGAGTTCAGGGAGACATTGGATGGTTGTAGACTGTTGGAGGTGCCTACGGTTGGGCCTCGCTTCACTTGGACGCGTATGGCGGGGGCGGGAAGGCGGATTAGTAAACGATTGGACAGAGGTGTGGCTAATGTGGAGTGGTTTCATAAGTTTGAGGAGGGACGGGTTGTTCATTTGCCTAGGCTTGGATCGGATCATTGCCCACTTAAACTGATATGTGGGGATCCGAGAAGGGTAGCGTGCCATCGGCCATTCCGGTGGGAAGCTGCTTGGAAGGAACATTCGAGTTATCGGGAGGTTATTGAGAGGTGTGTGGGGGCTGGCGGCCACTCCCTGAGGTACTGGGTGAGATCCAGAGTCAGTCTAAGGCATTTAACAAGAATGTATTTGGAAACATTAGGGACCGGAAGCGCAAGTTAAAGAACCGAATTATGGGGGTTGAGCGCCGGCTGGTCCGAGTGGATTCTGCATGGCTTCGTCGGCTTGAGGGCGAACTAAAGGCTGAGTTAGATAATTTGTTGATTCAAGAGGAATTGCTTTGGTATCAAAAGGCGCGTGACAAGTGGATTAAGTTGGGGGATAGGAACTCTAAATATTTTCATGCACGTACTAAGGTGCATCGTAAGCTTGGGAGGATTTATGGGCTTCAGATTAATGAGGATAATATGGAGTATAATCAAGATGTTTTGCAGGCCCATGCTATCCTACATTTTGGTACAATGTTTGCCGAGCATAGGGAAGTTCCAGTTGGGGATCCCATTCCGCGGCTGACACCTTTGAATCCGCTGCAAATTCAATGGCTGGAGAATGAGGTTGGTCAGGCAGAGATCGCGACCGCTTTGAAGTCTATGAGGCCGTTTGCGGCACCAGGCCCTGATGGTTTCCCGGTGGCGTTCTATTTGGAGTACTGGGATGTTCTGAGTCCGTCGATCGTGGGCATGGTCAAAGAAGCTATGAGAACGTGTAGCCTGCCTGCTGGAATTGCACATGCTTTCATGTGTTTACTCCCTAAGGTGGATGTGTCGTGCACAATTACACAATTTCGGCCGCTAATGCTATGTAATGTACTCTTCAAACTTATTACGAAGGTATTAGTGAGAAGATTATGTCCTATTTTGGTGGATGTGATAAGCCCTTTCCAGTCTGCGTTTTTGCTAGGAAGGGGGACGGCGGATAATGGTGTTATTCTGCAGGAGATAATAGCTACGATGGAGAGGCCGAGGTCCCCTTGTAGGTGGGTTGTGCTCAAAATTGACTTGGCTAAGGCCTATGACACTGTTCGATGGGACTTTCTGGAAGATTGTTTATGTGAATTGGAACTTCCCCAGGGTTGTCGGGATATCATCATGGCTTGTGTCCGGTCATCGAGCTTTTCTATTCTCTGGAATGGCTCCCCTATTGGTGATATTAAGGCTGGACGGGGATTACGACAAGGGGATCCCCTCTCGCCTTATTTGTTTGTTATAGTCATGGAAAAATTATCTCATTTAATTTTGGAGGAAGTTCGAGCAGGGCATTGGCGTGAGGTCGCGCTTCGGACAGGGGGAGTGGGCATCTCTCACTTGATGTTTGCGGACGATCTCATCTTATGTGGAGAATTAATGGAGGACAGTGTCGCATGCATGGCTGATGTGCTTAGGAGATTTGGTTCAAGGTCGGGTTTGAGGATGAATGCTATGAAGTCCACAGCATTTTGTTCGCCATCGGCGCTGCCTCAGGAATTGACGTGGGTGAAGGAATATCTTGATATTACCCCCGCACCAGAAATTGGGAAATATCTTGGCTTCCCGATCATCCATGGCCGAATGAAAATTGAGCATTTTGATGGTATTGTTCGTAAGTTGGAGCAACACTTGAGCTCGTGGTCTGGCTTCTTGTTGAATAAGGCTGGAAGGGTCACCAAGGCACGGGCAGTCCTAGCATCAATTCCGGTGTATGTAATGCAAGTTCACTTGGTGCCACGTGGGGCGTGTAATGTAATTGATAAGTTGGTGCGGAGGTGGATCTGGAAGGGCTCGGACGGGCGAGGATTGCATTTGGTGGGGTGGCAGAAAATTACCTTGCCTAGACGATATGGTGGACTTGGCATTCGGTCGGCTCATGAGATGAATATGGCATTAATGGGTAGGTTGCTTTGGGATGTGTTATTTAATCACGACAAGCTGTGGGTGCGGGCTATCCGGGATAAATATGGGTTGGCGCCAGGCGAATTTCCACAAGTTTCTTATGGCGGAACCAAAGTCTGGAAGTCGCTTATCAAAGTTGGAGCCGCCTTCCGAAAGGGGTTTGGGGTGCGTGTCGGCAATGGGGAGAGCTCATTATGGTACTCGCCTTGGTTTAAAGGAGGTTGTCTGGCGGATTTGGTCCCATTTGTGCACTTTAATGATGTGCATATGTGTATCAAAGATGTGATTAGCGAAGGACGTTGGAAATTGAATGAGCTTTATACTTGACTTCCGGAGGATGTGAAGCAGGAAATTCATCAATTACCAACACCATATCTCTCTGAGACTGTGCAGGACGTGATGCATTGGAGAGGAGAGCGTCATGGCCAATACACGGCGAGAGATGGTTATCGATGGGTGGCGGGCACGCTGGCGGAACAAAGGGGTTGGAGCTGGATGTGGAAATCTTGGATTCCAGAAAAGATTGGATTTCTACTTTGGCTTATTGGCCATGGAGCTTTGCCGTGCAATAAACTTCGGTTTGATAGAGGGCTGGCTTCCTCTCCGCTGTGCACCATCTGTGGAATGCAGGAGGAAAATTGGAAGCATGTGTTTTTCCTTTGCCCTTGGGTCCGGCAGCTGTGGGAGACTAGAGGGTTGATGATGGATGGGCGGCTGGATGTTGTGGCGGATTGTGACGCCCGCCATTGGTGTGAATGGGCTGGCAAGGTGTGGGGGGTGAATTCATAGCCACTATGTGGGTTGTTTGGTGTGAAAGGAATTCTAGGGTTTTCACAGGTAGGGAGAGCAGGAGATCGGAGGTGTTGGATAGGACGCGTAACTTGGGAAGGGCAATTGAATGAGCTCGTCACAAGGTCTCGCCTGTGCTCAGTGTGCGGACTGTCAAATGGGTGGACGAGGATGTAGTAGGGGTGGTGCTACACACGGACGCCTGCGTTCGGAGGGGGGATGGACAGGCGGGGTTTGGGGTGGCGCTGCGTACGCAGGATGGCTGCTGGGTTGGAGGCTGTGGGGGGCCGTTGGGGCAGCGGGAGGTGGTGGAGGCCGAGTTGTTGGGGCTATGGCAGGGTCTGCAATTTGCTAAGGCTAAGGGAGAGGTGCTGTGTTGTTGCTACATGGACTCGCAGGAGGCGGTTCGGTTGGTGATTGGCGAAAGGAAGCCGTGGCATGTCTTTTGGCCACTGATCAAGGATATAAGGGATCAAATTAGGTGCTAGGAAGGATGCGTGATTGGCCATTTGCTACGGGAAGGTAATCAAGTTGCAGACGCTTGTGCTCGGAAGGCGATGGAATCGGAAGAATTTTATACTACATGGGCGTTCCCCCCGGATGATGTTCGGCAATTGGTGGCCAAGGATGCTGCGGGTACGGTGTTCGTGAGAGGTTCACGGATCGGCTAGTTGTAGTTGGTTTTTTTTGTTTTTTTGTTTTTTTCCTTCTTTGCTCGCCTCTTCAGGATGTGTCACCCAAAAAAAAAATCATAATAATAATAATAATAATAATAATAATAATAATAATAATAATAATAATAATAATAGTAATTGTAAATGTTCAACCTTAATACCTTAATTTTAAGAAATCAACCTTAATACCTTAATTGTAAATGTTCAATTTTTTTGGATGCAAAAGAGGGATGTAATTGCTAAGTTGTGGAGTGAAAGTAAGTTGATATTTTGATACGCTTTTGCTAAGGAATATCATGTGGTGATGCTGCTGAATTGCTACCCAAAATTGAGGAGGCGTTTGGACCAAAGCTCCATCAACATATGTATATACTCCTACTATGGAGCTCTAGAGGAATTTAATGCTCTATTTCTCTTGTCTTGCTAGAAAAATTAAAAGTAATGAGATCAAATACTATATTATAATTTTTTAATTAAATATATATATGTAACAATACCAGAAAAAATATGTATTTGGTAGCTAACGACTTTCGGTCGTTAAATATTGGTCGTTAACGAAATTCGGTCGCAGATTCGATCGGTTTACCTCTTTAGCGATCGAATTTTGCCAATTTTTTCGGTTGCTAAAACAGAAAATTCTTGTAATATAAGTCTAATGAAATAAAATATGTAACTCAACAATAACTAGCACCATAAGAAAAAGAAGATTTAGTTACTAAATTTGATAGTTAAACATTTAATAGTCTTCAAAATTTGGTAGTTAATAGTCAATGATTAAGTTATCGGATAGGTAAAACAAGTTTTACTTGTAGTGTAGTTTGCAAATAAAGCGCATATATAGCTCCCATTATTTATTTCTATTGACCTGGCTATGGCCTATGATGATAAATTTTGATAAATTCATCAGAAATAATTCTCCTATGACATACTAAAAAACATATCATACAATCTTAGACAGAAAGATTGATTGCTATTTACATTATTGTTGAACTACATTCACTCATTGCTGAATTTAATATTAAAGGAAAGACAATAGTATGTGCCATATTATTTGACACTTGTGATGAATAGGTAGAGACATTGAAGGCGTGAGGTGTTTAGAATTTACAAATTTTATTACGACTACAATTGGTATATGTCCTTGTCAATCTTGTGAAGCACAAAATCTATACTGAACTAGGATAATTGTCATCACAATTTCATTATACTATTCCCTCCGTTTTTTTTTTGTTTTTTTTATTCATCATTTGATGTTTTGCTACTGTTCACACACACTTTGACTAAGGGTTTTTTCATAGTTATACGAGTTAAAATATAGTCAAGTGAAATCTTGTTATATTCGTATCATCTTGTAGTTTTTAAGTATTGAAGTTTTAGAATTTTTACTTACACCAAGCTTGAGTTATTAATGATTTAAAATGTGCATTGGACTGTGCATTAAGTGGGTCCGCAACAAGAATAAAAAAACGGAGGGAGTATAAATTTATAAACTTATCTTTTTATATGTATGCCTTAACAATTTATGTTTTAAATCTACACTATTTAATTTGAAATGAAAAATATTATTAGTGTTGATGAGGGCAATGCATGCCCTAGGTATTTAATATACATACCGCATACTCCCCATCCCAACATATTATTTGCATTTCATCTCTATACGCTATTTACTGCATTATTTAATTAATGATTAATATATCAAATTATACATATATAAGTAAACATTATAAATAGTATATATATTATAGAATTATGCAATTAGATGAACTTAATGAGACCCGCTTTGATTATATTTATTTTCTTATATAATTGCGATAATATTAAAGTAAAATAGATATTCAAATATCAATAAAAGTAAAAAATGTCCAGATTATCTTAAGGCGGAGGGAGTATATAAGACTTTGATGAAAGAATAGTAGCATTGGGTGTAATAATCCCTGCCCCTGGAATAATTAGCTGTGAAGCATATATGCATGTTCATCTAATCATTTTCAGTGATTTTATTCTATAATAAAAAAAATAGGCTCACTTATAATATTTTTAAAAAAAAAGTTAATTTATTTATTAACATAACACTATAAAATAAATTAAAAATATAAATAATAATTTATGTTTTCAGGGCCTAAGGCCCTGTTTGGTAAAACAGTTAAATCTAATCAGCTAATTTGTCTCACAATATGAGATAAAATAGCTTATTTACAAAGACAAAATAACTTAAAACAGTGCTCAATCAACTCTTTTTAAACCGCTGCAAATAGCAGCATTTTGGATTTTAGCTTATTCAAGGCAAAAAGTTAGTCTCGAAATTATCAAACAGCTAATTTTAACTAATTATTACTCCCAGAATCAGTTAACAACTAACAGCTAATTCCCAAACATGACCTTATTGCCTATATACCAAAAAAGGATTAACGACAACCTAATATATGTAGTTCTTTAGAAAGAGTAAAAAGTACAGAAAAACAAAAAAAAAATCTAAATACAAATCTTTGTAAAGAAGTAATATAAAAAAATAAAAATAAAAATATATGAAAAAAATACATAAAATATAAAAATAAAAATACATAAATTAAAAAAGAATGGGCCCGAAAATTGGGTCCCTGTGCAAAGGGATTATTTGCACAACCCTTCATATGCACTGCATATACTTATGTTTCCCAATAACAAATTTCATTAGAAAATTATTGGTTAGCAACTCGATACATGTATGTGGTACTTTAAAATCAAGTTATTTAAGTGTATAATTTTAGTATATTTAATCAATTTTTATAAATTCACACACATATATGTGTGTGCGTACATATATGTGGGTGCGTAAATACTACTTTCAAGTGGGTTTTGAAGCCATGGAGTCAATCAATCAAGTCTGGTTTTAGACTTTTCGGTGTAGAAATGTGGAATTAAAGATATATTGAATGTGATATATCTTGATAAATTTTAGGTTTTTATAATGTTTGGTATAATATGATAGTACTTGTTTTTTTATGATGTCAATATAAAAAAACCACTCTTATGTACATATCACATTGTACATATATAAATTATGGGTCTGAACTACACCCTACTTTTTTTTTTTTTTTCTCCGGATAATAGGAGTGCCAAAACCATATTATTTAAAGGTCTGTCTCAAATGAGGCAACTCGGCCGAGTCGATCAAAGAGCATCACAAACGGGCAGGGAAAGTGCTCTACTTTCAATCACCCCAAATTGCAATATCAATTTTTGGGGGTCAAATACAAATAATCTCTCTAACTAGTTTCAATGTCTCAACTCTCAATGAGCTCAATCACTACGAGAATATTTTCCTTTAAATATCGATTTCGGTTACTAAAATTTTGATAAGTAATGAGTTTCTGTTGCAAATTAGATCACTAACTATATTATCAACCAAATTTTGTGGTTTAACAATCAAATTTTTCGCTGCAAATATATAAATTCATGTAGTGAATTATTGCATCACAAGCAATACTAAGCAACAACTAAATGCATGCTGCAAAATGGCCATATATAATTGCCTGCATGTCTTAATGTCCATACATTTCATGTCATTAGAGAAAAAAAATCACTTAAATTTTATCTTTCTTATTGCTAAAAACTAGGAAAAAATAAACTTCAAATTTTAAACAAATCAACACAACCATTGGCGTGCGTACAAGAAAGACCCATTGTTTCTTTTTCTTTTCCTTTTTAATTTTTTTTTTTTTTAAAATTGTACGTACAAATTCAAATATTCTTCAATTTTTCTAGTATAAAAAGAAAGAAGGGCACACCATATAAATACTAATACTACTAATAATAAAGTACTCCATCCTTAATGAAAAGAATTTAATATTCCTTATTTTCACGTAATCCATTACACATTTTTAAGGAGTTAAATCTCAAATTTTATAAAAGAAAAAATCATAAAATTATGTAATTAGACTAATCTAACAACATCTCACTTGACTATGTTTTATCTTATGTAACTGTATTAAAAATTCGAATTAAACTTACTCAGTGAATATTGTTTACTATGCAAAATGTTAGATTCCGGGAAATTATTTTGGGAGCTATGGGCTATGGCTATCTTCAGAGTTAATTAATTAAGACTTCATTATCGTGTCTCGCCTGATCTGATCAAACTGGAATTCCTTTACAACTATTATGCATTCTGGGGCTGTAATTCTAACCCTAATTTATTGCCCATCCTGTAATAAAATTCGAACCAGAAAGCAGTTGATGGTAAGTACTAGTATTCCATCACAATAATTTCCGTTCCCAAATTCCAAGTGAAATTATTTGTCCCAAACATCACCAATCACCATCGATACCTATTGAATGAAGTAGTATAGTATGTTTTGTAACAGTATATTTCCAACATATATATACACTATCATAGGGTTCTCTCTTGTAAAACTGTACTTCATTGCAATTCAGAGTCTGGAACAATCAAATGTTTGTCAATTATATTGTCATGGAAATGATACTGTTCTGCACTGTTCCTTTTCATTTCTGTTCAATTCTTTACATCTATGTTAGTTCCATTCCGTCATTTTATTTTCCAATAAATAAGGAGTACTATTTATACATGGCATTAATTATTTGATCAGATTAGGTTTGCCCATTTGCAAATTAAAGCCGCAAGTTGAGAATTAATTGTGTCATACCCTATTTTTAACATTCAAAATTAGGATATATATACTCTTTCATTATACTATCCTGATATTCGGGTTTTGGGAGCGAGCGCTAGCGGATCCGCTAACTCCAAACATCCACAATGTATACGGAATAACAACCCAAATCAAATAAGTCTTGTAGTATGTATTATTAATTACCATTCATTAAATGTGCTAATTATCAAAACACATTGTTCAAGTATACTGATCCAACCGATTGTGTCCTTTAGCCCCTCAATTAGCCTACCTAAACCTCCACTCTAAAGCTTTGCCACATCATTCCAGTACTCTAATTAAAGGGTCAAATGATAAAATCAGTTGGATTAATATACTTAGAGAATATTTGTACTAGTAATTAACAAATTTAAAGAAGTAAACAATTATTGATAAATACAGTACTATTATTTAATTTGTTGTCTTCTATGCATATATACATACATTATATATGAAGACAAGAAGTGCATGCATGCAACATTATTAACTATACAATGCAAAGTACCAGATCAGCAATAGTCTGTAATATATATCTATCTCACCTCTGATGCTGTGTTACTACAGTGGCTGTAATAAAATATGTTTCACTACCTTCAATTGTTTTGCAACTGCTAGTAAATGAATTATGAATAGTTAACTGTATTTTGGGGTTTCCCTCAGTCTTAGCTTTTTTGGCATATACCGGGTATCTCATGGCACTTGGGCCCAAGATTAATCCATCGAGGATCTGGTGGACATTGAAGGGTTGCCTCTCCCAAAGCATAATTCTGCATACACAAGGGCTCGAACCCGAGACCTTTGTTTAAGCTGCCAGAGCCTCATACCAATCAAACCAACTACGTTTGGTTCAATCTTAGCTTCTGAAACAAATTTAATAAATATTACTATATCCAATACCCAGGGAATTAAATTGCAAAAGTGTGGTACATTTTCACCCCTACTGAAGCTTAATATATAGAAAAGGCATATAAAAAGTGAAAGAAAATTTTTAATCCAACTGACAAATGCCGCAAATAAATATAGGTAGATAGAAGATATAAACACAAATATTAATAACTACTACTTCTTCGATCTTCTTTTCTTTTTTCTTCTTTTTCCAAAAATAAGAATTAAATTTAAGATAGGTATGATCAGAAACGGTAGGTGTTGTAGTATTTTGGTTATTGAAATAAAAAAATAAAAAAAAAAGGAAGGGAAGAAAAAGGATTTTGATTGTGTAAAGATGAAAGAAAGAAGAGTGATGAGAAAAAACAATGTATATATGTACTAATGTATGCATAATAATTAAAGTGGAATTGAATGAAAGTTAGGTATAAAATGAATGGGTGTGAGTAAATGCCCTTAAAAATGAGATGAAATAATAATGTAATAAATTCATTTAGGTGAGTTCTGTTTTCAATCATTTATTCTATGGGCAGCAACCCTTTAATATTACTCTCATTTATCTATATATCTTTATTTATTTATTTCTTTATTTTCCTTGAAAATTTCCCCCACAGTTGCATTTACACCACCTTCTCCCTTTTCCCCTATTTATTTTCATTTTAAATGCTTCAACCAATCCATTGGACTTACAAAAATCAAGATTCAAAGCTTTGCACGCTTCTGCACTCAACAAAAATCAATAATGAGAAATAAATATAATTTACAAATAAGAGTGTTTGTTGACTGTTGTTAGGTCCTACCATTTTTTTTGAAAAAAAAAACAAAATTAAATAATAAATATTGTTCTAAAAGACAAAAATAGTTTGTGTTACAATTTTAAGATATTTTGTCCATTCTTGCCATCATTTATGGTTTTCGTTTAATAATAAGGTGTTTTAATGTGCGTATAATCATTTGGGGTAAATATTTAATATATTAATTATATTTCTTATAAATATGTGTATATAGTAGTATATAGATATATGGATATGCTTTTGAATTTTTATGGGTTCACAACCTAATGATTAGCTAACTACTCCTCATTTGAAAAGAAAAATTCATTACTCTTTTAGTATGAATAATTTGTTTCACTCGATTGCCTTCCCACATATTTGGAGAAATGATTTTTGTGGCGGTAAATTTGCAAAAAAATTTACTATATGGGATTCTTTCTCAATGGTCAAAATGCCTTTTTAATCTTACATGGACATGAGGTGATACATTAAGTGGACTCACGTCGCACTATTCTGGAGGTATATATCTAAATAAATACTACTATTAACTTTAAATATACACACTATACGCATATTCGATGAGTTAGATTATCGAACTCAGGCCAAAATCACAGTAAATCAAATGGACGATTTCAATTATTAAAAATTATCCAATGACAGAGAAAAAAAAAACAAAAGAAAAAAGTTGAAATTATCAAAAACGGATCAAGAACAAAATGTCCATCGACCATTTAAGCGACACAACAAGAATAATTCAGCGACACAAGATTACTACATTATGATTTAACGGAAAAATAAAACTGGTTATGATACTTTGTAGTTTGTATGGCTGAAATATATAAACTTGTGCTGCTAAAACATACTTTCTTGTGTGATTGTTTCTAAAACATACTTACTTGTGTAGTTGTTGTTGGAGGATAAAATATGGAGGAAGGATATTTGGGTGTGTAAATATTTGTGGACGTATGGTTTTATATTTGAGAGGTTAGAGGCTAAGTGTTAATATGGAGCTTGAAAGGTTTGAAAGAAGAGAAGGATGCTTGAGAAAGTTTTATTACAACTCAACTCACTTGTTCTTCTTGGTGTGTTGTTACAAAATGATCCATGCCACCACCTATTTATACTAGGCATGGATAATTCTAGATAAATCTAGCAAATATTACATTACAATAATTCTTAAATATTTTCTTGATCATTCCTACACATCTCTAGAATTCTCTATCAATTTCTATCATATTCTCTTCCTCTTTATTCTTCTAGAATTTTCATACTATTATCTTAAAGTCTTCTTCTAGAATTATCTATTACAAAATTAAGTTTAACATTCTAACACCCCCTCTTAAACTTGATTTTGCATTCCAAGCGAGCTCCTGAGTCTTGCAAACACTTCATACTTGAGGGGTTTAGTGAAAATGTCGGCGACTTGATCTTTTGACTTCACATACTCCACTTGGACTTCTTTCTTCGCAATGCAGTCTCTAATGTAGTGGAACCGAGTGTCAATGTGCTTACTCCGATTATGAAATACTGGATTCTTTGCTAATGCAATCGCTGACTTATTGTCCACATAAATCCTTGTGGGCTCCTCTTGTGGCCATCCAAGCTCTTTTAATAAACTCCTTAGCCAGATAGCATGACAAACACTCGAAGTGGCAGCTACATACTCAGCTTCACACGTAGATAATGTCACAATTGGTTGCTTCTTTGACATCCAAGTGAATGCAGTACCTTCCATGAAGAATACGAACCCACTTGTACTCTTTCGATCATCATTGTCTCCAGCCCAATCGCTATCACTATAGCCAACAAGCTGATAATTATTAGTACTTGAATAAAGTAGGCCATAGTTGAGTGTACCTTTGAGATATCTGAGAATTCTTTTTGCTGCCTTCAAGTGTGTAGTGGTTGGATTTTCCATAAAGCGACTCACAAACCCTGTAGCATATAGAATATCTGGCCTTGTGCAGGTTAAGTACCTTAAGCTTCCAACCAAGCTCTTGAACATTGTTGGATCTATCTTTTCTCCTTCATCATGCTTGGATAATTTATTTCCACTGAGCATTGGAGTGTTTGTTGGCTTGCAGTTCTCCATCTTGAACTTCTTAAGAATCTCCTTCGTATAGCCTTCTTGTGCAAGGAAGACTCCATGCTCAAGTTGCTTAACCTCCACACCGAGGTAGTACGCCATCAGCCCGATGTCAGTCATATCAAATTCTTTGGTCATAGCCTTCTTGAATTCTTCAAACAACTTTGGGTTGTTTCCGGTGAAGATAAGATCGTCATTATCCTCCAAATACTTGTCAATTCTCCTGTTCCATGCCCTTGGTGCTTGCTTTAACCCGTATAGAGCTTTTTTCAACTTCAAGACTTTGTCTTCTTGCCCTTTCACCTCATAGCCTGGTGGCTGCTTGATGTAGATCTCTTTGTCAATCACTCCATTCAAAAAGGCTGACTTGACATCCATCTGGTAGATTTTCCATCTATTCTGGGCTGCAAGAGAAATTATTAGTCTTATAGTTTCAAGGCGAGCCACGGGAGCAAATACCTCATCATAGTCAATTCCGGCTCTTTGACTATATCCTTTAGCAACGAGCCTTGCTTTGTATCTCTCAATTTCTCCCTTAGAGTTCTTTTTTGCCTTAAACACCCATTTGACTCCAATTGCTTTGTGATTTCTTGGCAATGTTGCTTGCTCCCATGTATTATTCTTCTCTATGGATTTGATCTCCTCATCCATTGCCTTTCTCCACTTTTTGCTTTGTGCTGCCTCATCAAAGGTTAATGGTTCACAATCAGCAAATAAGCAGAAAAGTGTGAGATCTTCTAACCTTTCCGTGTCATCATAGATCTCATTGAGGCTCCTCACTCGTGATGTAGTTCTCTCATTCAAAAACGATGGTGGCGAGTCTCCAGCTTCTTGCGTTGGTGAAGCAGGTGGAGTCACTGGCTCTTCCTGAACTTCTTCTACTTGCTCAACTTCTTCTTGGTCTCCGAGTTGTGGAATAATGAAATTGTAATTATTGATGTTGGATCCAAAATCCCATGCTCCTTCCTCATCAAACTCCACATCTCGACTTATGACAGTTTTCTTTGTATCAGGATTAAATAACTTGTAGCCTTTAGAGTTAGAGTCATACCCGATGAATATGTATGGCTCACTCTTGTCGTCGAGCTTTGTTCTTGTCTCGTCTGCCACGTGAGCATATGCTTTGCTCCCGAATACTCTTAGATGAGCGATTCCGGGCTTTCTCCCACTCCATGCTTCTTGTGGAGTCTTTCCCCATACACTTCGAGTTGGAGATCGATTGGATAGGTACACCGCGCATGCCACTGCTTCTGCCCAAAATTCTTTTGGAAGATTCTTCGTCTTCAACATGCTGCGCGCCATCTCCACTATGGTTCTATTCTTCCTCTCTGCTACACCATTTTGTTGAGGAGATATTGGAACAGTGAGAGGCCTCCGGATCCCGTTTGCTTCACAATACGCCATGAACTCATTGGATGTGAATTCACCACCTCGGTCGGTTCTCATGGATTTGATTTCTAGTCCGCTCTCCTTTTCAACGGCAGCTTTAAATTTCTTGAAGGCTTCAAATACTTCTGATTTATGCTTCAAGAAATACACCCATGTTTTTCTAGAGAAATCATCAATGAAGAGCAGGAAATAATTGTTGTTACCTAGAGAACTTGGCTTGATCGGTCCACAAACATCGGCGTGGATTAACTCCAACGGCTTTTTAGCTCGCGAGGTTGACTCCTTTGGGAATGACCTTCTAGCTTGCTTCCCAAGTATACATCCTTCGCATAGTTGGTCGGGGTGCTTGATGGATGGTAATCCTCTTACCATTTCCTTCCTTGATAACAACTCTAATCCTCCAAAATTTAAGTGCCCAAACCGTAGATGCCATAACCAAGACTTATCCTTAACGCAAGCTTTAAGGCATTTTGCTACATCATTCCGAATATTTAGTAGAAACATCCTATTCTTCGACATTGGCACCTTCGCTATCAAATTATTTTCCTTATCTCTTATTGAAAGGTTATAATCCTTCAAGTGAATATCATAACCTTTCTCTAAGAGTTGTCCCAAACTCAATATATTATTTTTCATGTTGGGCACATAATAGACATTCGAGATGAAATCATGACCACCATTTTTTAAGCGAATCAAAATTTTTCCTTTTCCTTGAACTGGAATTTTTGATTCATCACCAAAGGAGACATTGCCACTTACCGATTCATCCAACTCCACGAACATGCTCCTTTTGCCGCACATGTGGTTGCTTGCTCCCGTATCGAGGTACCAAGTATCATCTTGCCTTTCATTTTCTCCTTTGTACGCTAAGAGCACACTTGCATTTTCTTCCTTCTTGCTCTCAACGAAGTTGGCCTTCTCTTGAACCTTTTGTTTTTCTTTCCAACACTCGGAAGCATAATGCCCAAATCTATTACAATTATAGCATTTTATAGAAGATTTATCATACCTCGACTTCGGGTTACTCCTTCCATGACCAAATTCTTTTCTTTCTCCACTATTTGCATAGCCCCCTCTTGCTTGTCCTCGTCCTCTTCCTCGTCCACGTCCACGTTCTCGACTTTGTCCACGACCTCTCCCAAAACGATCATCACTTGGGCCTTCATCATTCTCTTTTGGCCTCACTTGCAATTTTAATAATTGCTCAACTATGTCTTGCTTTCTTTTATGTTTTTCTTCATATGCTTGTAGTGACCCCATCAAGAGATCAATAGTCATCTCCTCCAAATTTTTAGTTTCTTCAATAGTCACCACAATATGCTCAAATTTGGGAGTTAGTGAACGCAATATCTTTTCCATTATTCTAACATCCTCCAATTTTTCACCATTTCTTTTCATTTGGTTTGATACCGTCAAAACTCTAGTAAAATAATCCGAAACGGACTCGGACTCTTTCATTTGTAGGGACTCAAATTCACCACGCAAAGTTTGGAGGCGTACCTTCTTAACTTGATCGGCTCCTTTGCATGATACTTGAAGCTTCTCCCATGCTTCCTTAGCGGTGGTTGAACTTGAGATCTTCTCAAAATCATCTTCTCCCAATGCTTGGTAGATGAGATAGAGAGCCTTCTTGTCCCTCTTCTTTACATCTCGTAGCCGATCCTTTTGTTGTTGGGATAGTGATGCCTCATCTTGTGGTTGTTCGTAACCACTCTCTACAATCTCCCAAACATCATGAGCACCTAAAAGTGCTTTCATCTTGATACTCCAATTATCAAAGTTGATCTTATTAAGTAAAGGGACTTGGAAAGATTGTAGGTTGTTAGCCATCTTTCACAGGAGGAGGACCTTATGGCTCTGATACCACTTTGTTGGAGGATAAAATATGGAGGAAGGATATTTGGGTGTGTAAATATTTGTGGACGTATGGTTTTATATTTGAGAGGTTAGAGGCTAAGTGTTAATATGGAGCTTGAAAGGTTTGAAAGAAGAGAAGGATGCTTGAGAAAGTTTTATTACAACTCAACTCACTTGTTCTTCTTGGTGTGTTGTTACAAAATGATCCATGCCACCACCTATTTATACTAGGCATGGATAATTCTAGATAAATCTAGCAAATATTACATTACAATAATTCTTAAATATTTTCTTGATCATTCCTACACATCTCTAGAATTCTCTATCAATTTCTATCATATTCTCTTCCTCTTTATTCTTCTAGAATTTTCATACTATTATCTTAAAGTCTTCTTCTAGAATTATCTATTACAAAATTAAGTTTAACATTCTAACAGTTGTATCGCTGAAATATTAAAAAAATTAAAAATATACCTTATGAATTTACTATTATATCCTTCTAATGAATTTTGTCAATAAAAATTTAAGATAAAACATCCATACTTCCATAGTACCTTACTAGTTACAACTCCTCATTTACAATAAATATTCCCAGCCTAGCGCACTAGGCGACAAACAAGGCGACAAAATCCGTCAGGCAACGACTTCAATAAAATTTCATCGCCAAATTCGACGCTTTCCCTTGAATTTCTTGTAGTGAATTGGCCTTGGAGACAAGGGTTTCATTCACAGTGGCTATTTCAAGTTTAATAATGTTAATACATTGCTTGAATATCATGTTGTGTACTTTTCATTAGATGATGATACAGGTGTTAGCACAACCCATTAACGACGATAGTTATCTGCTCTGCTGAAAGTTACAATGAGTTGTCTATATATACTTATGCAAAGTCTGTAATTCATAAGATTAAGAGTTCACTGATCAGAATTTTCTTGTATAAGTTTTTGAGCGTTTTCAATTGTACTTGACTCTTCAAGATTGTGAATGTCAAAGATCTTTCAAGAAGATATTGTTTGTGTGAAGAATACAAGTGATATTCGAGACATAGATTTCCGAGAGAAAATCTGAGCTTACTGGAAGTCTGGAGAATTGATTGGAATAATCAAAGAAGATCAAAGGTATTGACAGATTCAAGGTGATTCTTGGAGAATCGAATCAGGAGGGTTACCTGCAAGCTGTAGTTAAGGGGGAGTCCTAACTACTGTGTTCGACTAGATAGTTTCTTCCAGTGTCGAGTTTGGTTCTGTATGTTAAATCTAGATTGAGTATGTATTTTCTTGATCTTCATAGTTTAGATTAGCCCTGGATTGGTATCCCCCAGACGTAGGTCTCTAAAACAGAACTGGGTTAACATATCCCGCACATTCTTTACTGCTTTCCACAAGTCGTTACAACACATCACTAGCAACGTAACCAGAATCTTGACTAAGGGGACCTTCAAATTGGTATCATAGCAACTCCTCTAACACAGCTGAGGAAATCCACTCATTCAAGATTCAAGAATCATGAGCCGTGAGCATCTAATACTCGACCGCCATTATTTGATGGAAATGATTATGCATATTGGAAAGCAAGAATGAGGAATTACCTATTGGCGCAAGGTGAATAAGTTTGGGAATCTGTTCTGGAGCCCTGGACACACCTACTAGAGAAGATCGTCCAGCAACAGGATCCACTGATCCTCCAACGATACGTCCCACAAAAAAGGCTGAATTGACTCAATCTGAGAGAACCGCCAGGCAAGCAAACTAAACCGCCCTAAATGCCATCAGTGGAGCCATGGACGAAGTCTAATTCAGGATGATCGCCAATTGCACAACTACCTATGAAGCATTAAATTTCTTGGAAACTCAACATGAAGGTTCTGAAGACGTAAAAGCAACCAGACTGAATGGAATAGAGTCTATCTTCGACAGCCTGAGAATGATAAACGATGAAGACATCACTATTTACTTTGGGAGATTTCAAGATATTGTGAATCAAGCTACTGCATTGGGTATGACCTTTGAAGGACCAAAGTTGGTGAGGAAATTTCTCAGATCTGTGTCAAGGAAATATTCAGGAAAAGTGGCAGCTCTTGAAGAATCCGAGAAGATGAGAAATATGACTTTGAGAGAGCTAGTTGGAATCCTTCAAACATATGAGATGAATCATTTTGAACCTGAAAAATCTTAGAAAAACATTGCATTCAAAGCCGATGATAAACCTGTAGGAGACATTGAAGAAGAAGTTTCACTTATCTCCAAAAGGATTGCAAAGATACTTCAAGATAAGCATTTCAAAAAGTTTCAGAAGAAAAATCGTAGTTATGACAACCAGTCAATGACTGAGAATCAGAATCACAGAAATGGGAAGAAATTTGATGGGAAATTTCAGAAGTTTAAAAGAGATAAAGATGATGACAAGTCTGAAAAATCCTCTGATATTAAGTGTTTTGAGTGTGAAGGAAGAGGCCATGTCAAAGTTGAGTCCCCTACAGCAAAGAAAAGGAAACGGAAAGTACTTCAAGCCACTTTGAGTGATGATGATGAGTCTGAAGTTGAAACAAAGCATGAATAATCCAGTGACGATGAAGATGTTATAGCATTCATGACAAGAGATGCCAGTCCTACAACAGGTAACTCTGAGTCAATACAATTAATTGCTGACATTTCTTCTATTGTTACAGGAGAAACAGGTAGTTTCTATGAATAGCTCGTTGATGCCTATGAAGAACTTAAAGAGGAGTATGAAGAAGCTATACTGGAGAACGAGAAGTTGTTAAAACAACTTACTGACTCTGGCCTAGCTTTGGACAGAGAAGAAGCTGAAAAGGTTAAAGCTGAAAAGGTTAAAGCTATTAATGATCTAAAAGCCCTGAAGGAAGAATGTGATGAGCTTAAACTTCATATTACCACACTGGCCAAGGAAAATGAATCCTTTAAGAAAAAGTTGATAGATCTGAAGAAACAGATTGCTGACATAGAGAAGATGGTTAAAAGCAAAGCTAAATTAGATGAAGTACTCTCCACTGGAAAGAGCTATAAAGATATGACTGGAATTGGTTACAAGAATCAAGCATCTTCTGGGAAAAGGCTATTTGTTAGCGGAGGAAACTTAAATGCTGAGTTAAGGTCTCTATCTCATCAAGATGTTTCTACATCATCTCAACGATGCATAGATCGTGTTTACTGTAATCTACCTGGACACACTGTTGAAACCTGCATGCTAATTGTTCATGATCTCATGAATGGACGCATAGTGGTTTGGCCACATCAGGATTTAAAGAAGAAAATTAGAATTCAGAAAGCATGGGTGCCAAAAAGAAAGGAAGCTCAATGTCTTGTCGTTCTGTCATCTCAACAACAACAGCGCTCTAAAAGATGGTATTTCGATTCAGGCTATTCAAGACACATGACAGGGAGTAAAGACATGCTAAGCAATTTTACTAACAAAGATTGTGGAGGTGTAGTATTCGGTGATGGTGCTAAGAGTAAGATCAAAGGCTATGGTAACATAAAGGATGGTGAATTATCTAAACTTTCTAGAGTTTATCATGTGGAACAGTAAAATTCTTATGAACAATTTTACTGTTCATAACCTACTCTTATAAACATTAACCTATCAATTCTCTCTCACAAAAATCCCCTTATGAACAGTAACCTACCTATTTCCTCAACAATCACTTTCTGCACGCAATCCAATACACATTTCTAATGATCAATAATTCAAAATGTGTACAAGAAAAAATTCTACAAATTTGATATTTTAAAACTACGTGATGAGATGAATCTAACGAGATCCCACTTGACTATGTTATTTTATATAGATGTTGTATAAACATTAGTCAAAGTTGAATAATAAACAGTAGCAAAAGTCAATTCATTTTCACTATAAAAATGAAGGAATTAGATAAAAAAATAATGCACTTTCAAAATATAGAAGAAACATATTTTGTGGAATTCACGTTAGGTAATTAAATTCAATAAATATTATAAATAAAGAATACTATAAAATAAAGAATATAACAAAAACCGTACGGGTTGATAGTTAAATAATAAAGAATAGCAAACGTCAATCTTTTTTCACTATAAAAATGAAAGAATCATTTTTTTAAAAAAAGTGCACTTTCAAAATATAAAATAACGGGGTTGGGGGCTTACACTAGCGGTCAAGTCCCCCTTCTCCCAACCATAGGTTGGGAGTTCGATCCCCCACCCGGCCTCCTATTCCTCCCCTTTATCTCCCTTTGTAATTTGTGTGGTTTGGACTCCCACACACTTTTACCGATACATGAGTGTCACTGTTTACCAAAAAATATAGAAGAACCAAATTCGAGCGAAATTCATATTAGATAATTTAATTTCGTTAATTATTATAGATAAAGAATACTTCCAAATAAAGGATGTAACAAAAGCTTTAATTTATGGTTGATATAATATTTATTCTTTAAATATAATTTCAATATTTGTTATTATTCTTAACCAATACTCTATTAATTGAAATTATAGTTAAGAATATATTGTAAATTATTAATAAGTATTTTATCTATTGATATTATATTCATTAATGAATAACAAATATTTGTATTAGATAAATTAACTAAATTAAAGAAATTTCAATACAACAATAAGTTGATGAAACTATAGTCATTTTAATTTGTCAATAGATTCATTTACAAGAGTATTTTTTATATTTTTCTAATTCAATTTGGAAATATCTATATCTTTATGAAATTTCTAATAACTCAACGCATTAGAGTGAATCAATATCAATAATCAATTATCGAGTACAATACGATTTCACATACTTTCTTAGTCAATGTATAACATTAGAATCGTGAGTAGAAATATTTTTATATTTGCTTTTTCATTTTTTGTCCTTTCGACTATTCTTTGTAGTATAAGTATTTATTAAGATACTAAATTATAATATATAAATATTGGTAATGACTAGGGGTGTAAATGAGCCGAGCCGAGCTCGAGCCACATCAGGCTCGAGCTCGGCTCGGTTATGTATAAGTTCGGCTCGGCTCGAGCTCGAAGCTCGACGAGCTTTAAAAATTAAGCTCGGCTCGAGCTCGACCCAATATATTGAAGCTCGAGCTCGGCTCGAAGGGCCAAAAAAGCTCGACATAAATTTCAGTTTTTTTTTTTTACCGGGTATCCCTAGACCACATTGGACTCAAGACTAAAAAAATTTAAATTATTCAATAATGAGCTTAAAAACTTGAAAAGTGAAGTTCTGTAGAAATATATTAAACTATTCATAATTCTTTGTAATAGTCTCAATTTAAAAGGAGATTGGGATTTAGTGTTTTTCATTTAGTGTTAACCATAATAAAATATATGTATTATATTATTAAATAAAATGAGGAGTGAATTTACTGTTGCACTTCCTCTTCCTTACATTTGTTAAGAAAGAAAATACACTATATTTTTAAGAAAGAAATAATATATATATATAATATATTCGAGCCTATTATCGAACTTTCGAGCCGAGTATTAGTTAGCTCGGCTTGAGCTCATTAATATTCGAGCCGATCTCGAATTCGAGCCGAGCCTTTTCGAGTCGAGCTTTGGTCGAGCTTTGATCGAGTCGAGCCCCGAATATTTTACGAGCCTATCAGTCTCATTTACACCCCTAGTAATGACATATGTTGGTCGATTTCTATACAATGTATAGATGCACTCATGTAATGCTTAAATACTTTAAAGAGATTGGGAATGTATTCGACATAATAAAATTGAACAATTTTATTTATTAAATTGAATAATTTTATTCATATTGTTCATAATTTCCGCTCATGGGCGGGGAAATACTAGTAATAATAATATTGATTAGGTGAACAGAAATGAGAAAATCACATTGGGAATTAATTCAGCTAAGACTTTTCCTACAATGTCGCTTTTAATTACCATTAAATACACGTACCTATTACATTTACACCATATAATGCAATTACACCTGCAAATATACATACATACTACTATATACATATATATACGTAAATGCTAAATGCGCGCAAACACATAGTACATATCATCATTATTATATTAATTAATAAAAATTAATTTGATTCACTCAAAAATTCGAATCTTATCTTATAAATTAGTATAAAAATTGAATCTCTGTTTTTTTAATGCATGAAAATAGATAAATTTTGGGGGAATTGCCAACCCACTTCAAATATATCCATGTAAATATATACACATATATTTATAATAAAATAATGAATATATTAAACTTATACTTTTAAATTATTCACCAACAAAAAGTATTCTAAACTAGATCACCAAAAAAATCTAGGTCTCATGTATACTCCATGGTTAACAAACCACTCAATCATTTTCCATTTGTAAATTAAGATCGTGACGTATTGTATTGTATTTGTGAAGTTGTTAAGGGAAGCAAAATCAATTCTTCGATGTTTCAACAATTTCATCATATTGTGCACGATTTCTTGTTTGTGGTTTCAATCTTCACGTTCGACTTTATTAGGATAAAATACAACTTTGATCTTATATCTGACAGTTGGTTTTTCATTTTTTTTTCCTTTAAAGATGTAAAATAAAATAAACTTGTTTCTTGCAATGTGTAAGTATATAGGAGTATGTCCTATTTGGGGCGAAAAATTTCTTATCTGATAAAGATTGGTCCGAACAATGAAACCCAGCTCCCTGGTTGGTCCACTCTCCACATTCTGTCCATTTTCTATCCCGAATTATTTATTTATTTAGTTATTTATTTATTTATTTTATATGTATTTACTTTTACATATACCCCTGGAAGAAACAGGAAAAACAAAATTAAGATTTGTGCCCTAGGAACCACGTCAGGCAGAGTCAGAGCGCTCTGACATTTAAATTGCACAAATTGTTGTGAGATTAAGATTTTTAAACCAATTTATTTTTAAAAAAAAATAAATATAAAAAAGTGATAAAATATAGTAGTACTACATGTTATTGTCGAGTAGAATTTGTCGTTTAATTTGTTTGGTGAGAAATCACTCGAGAAAAGTCCTCCATATAGTTGGAAAGAATTTAGTCCAAAAAGGACCAAAAGTGTAAAAACATCATTTTAGAACAATTTATATGATGTAATAATGTCAAAATAACCAAAATGTTATAGGAACAAAATTGTATTTTGACTCAATTTTATAATGTAATGAATCTTATTATATTTTCAGTTTAACCGAATAGATTTCTTAAGTATATTATGATCATTATAATTAACCCTATAATTACTCAAAGCAATTGGTTAATAAAATCTTACTATTGGTAGACTGTAATGTAACGTTATAATTTTTTTTATTATTATTTTTTTACAATTGTTACAATGTAATACAAATTCATATTATTATACATTTATAATTATAGTTGAAACTATAGATGGGAGAGGATACAACATAAGATCGATGATAAATATATAGAGTTATTCCCAACTATATAAACTCATGGGAATTCATGTCTTAATCAATGTGAAATCCCAACACCCTCTTATCGATATGATATTCTATCGAAATCGAATCACATTTCTATGATCTAAATGATCTGATATCATGTGAAAACTATTAATAAGAGGTTTATACATAAAATCAATTGGTTTTGTGTTAGAATCTCTCGTACATGTAATTTTTAATATAGTAAGTATCGAAGACATGTGTAGTCTGTTGAATACCTCGCTGTTTGTATATGGAGTAAAATTACTCTACCCGTTATTAATTAATACTATAATCATTTTTGGTAAATCAATTAATTTAATGTTGAAACTTCATATTCATATATTATCTAACAATTTATATATACATACAAATATACATGTATATATGAATAATAAAAAATAAATACTAGACTCGCTCTATATATAGTCAGTGAATGACTCTCCACTGCTCTAAATACGATCCGACAATTAATGTAAGAAACTGAAATATAGTCTGACTTCGCATTCATGTGTGAATGCAATTAACTTCTTCATCACTCACACTTTGCTTTAATTTGATTCCATCGGGAACTCACCAAATATGAAGAAAACCTGAATACAAATTGATAACAGTGGTATTACCACAAAAATTGAGTGGTTGCACTAAGACAATTCTATCAAAATATAAAAAGTGTTTATACTTAAAATAGCAATTTAATCAATTTGAGTGGTATCATGTGCTACCATTGCATTGTACATACATCCGCCTACGCTCCCCCACCAACCCACCCCTTTTGTCGCTCCATGGATGATTTTGCTACTGTTCACGCACTTTAACTTAAAGTTTTATCATAATTATACAAGTAAAAATATAGACAAGTGGAATCTTGTAGATTCGTTTTTTAGTTTTAAAATATCGAACTTTTAGAAATTTTACTTTTACTGAATTTGAGTTATTGATAGTTTAAAATATGCATTGAACTGCGTGATATATGTTTCGTAGCAACAACAAAAAAAAAAGGTAAAAAACAGAGGGAGGATAAAATTTGATTGTTTCCAAATCTTCGTCTTTCCAATTTCCCCGCCCCTATAAGGCTAAAATATCAAGTGAATGCATAAAGAAGTCCAATGTGATAATATAGTCTGTATAGGTTGTTGAGGGGGAAAAAAAATCTAACGGGAGACAGAAAAAATAAACGAGTCCTTAATTTATTACTCAACTTTAATTTATTCAATAATGCGACAATGCAAGAAATTAAATATACAAGAAATATTGTATCCAAACATTTAAAAATAAATAAATAAATAATCATAAGCCATCTTCATAATACAATCGGCAAAGTGGAGGAATGTGGGTTAGTGGAATAAAACCTCCAACTTTATAGTTTAGAAGATGAAAATTTGATTATTAAGCCAAACTCTGATCCCAATTATTTAATGTACATATGTAAATACGTCCAGAAAAATTAATTTTAGTTTAAATGTATGTAAATATATAAAGGTCCAGAAATTACATTTATATGAGCTAAAGGTAATTAAGTATTAAAAAATATATAAAATATAAATATCTAAAAAAAACTATTATAAATTATTTTTTTAATTTATAAAAAATTACTAAATAGAAATGGGGAAGTAAGTAAGCATCTCAAGCATTTGGTTCTCTTGAATGCACATAAAATGCATTAAATTCGATACATACATGACTTTATTAAATACTACATATATGCTTCAATAATTACTAGTACAAAGACATGAGACACAGACACAAAAATTTTACATTAAAATCATCAGCTGGGAAGTTAATAACCTGAACATAAGCCAAACCATAATAAATCACAATAGAACAAAATTATTAACCCTTTTTCCCCCAAATCTAACACCAAAACAAATTAAAAGCACATTCAAGCAAGCATATTAATGACAATGGAAAAATTGGATACAAGGTTGCGATCAATATACACATTTACTACTACTATCATCAATTGATATTTATTTATTTTATTTTTATTTTGAGAAGAAGAAGTAGTAGTAATAGTATTAAAAAGCCCCCCTGTAAGAAAGTAGGTGTGCATATTGAAAGGGAAATAATTTCTCATTTATTGTTTGTTGGGTGCATAAATGAAAACAATCTAGTGGGTTGCAGTAATTTGCCTCCTTGAAGGCAACTGTACCTCATTTACATCTCCTGTGCCACAACAAGCTAAGCTCCCTCCTCCTCCTCCTTGTTCTTTTACTTTTTTGCCCCTCGTCCCCTTTGATCGATGACATTATGGGATACATGCTTCTATGATTTTGCCACCATTTTTGTCATGCAAAATCTATTACAATTGGTGTCATTCTCTTTTTTATTTGGATTGTAAGAAATATCTCTTTGGGTGTTTTTCAGAATTTCTTGTGCTTTTTTAGAGGCCAAGAACTAATCTTTTGAGATGTGTTTTTTATGTTTGTGTTCTAATAATAATAATAGAAATAAATAATACTAATAAATAATTAAATCTAGATAGACTTGTTCCATAAGGGTTTTTTTTTTTTTTGAGGAGCCGAAACCAGAGAAATGATGCTAGGAGCTCATACCATACAAATTATAATGGATAAATGGGAGGGATAAGGTACCGGTGGGGAATCGAACCCCCAATACTAAGGTTGGAAGGCATGAACTTGACCGTTTGGGCAAGTCCGTATCCCCTGTTCCATAAGTATTTGATATTTTCGCTTGAGTTTGTTTAAGCTCGTTAAGAAAATTTATTTATGAATTTATTAAATAGATTTAAAAATTATATATTTTAAAAGGTTGATAGGGTCACCAACAGCAATTGGCTTGAGTGGATGTGTACTCTAATTGTTTAAGCAAGGTCTCGGGATCGAGCCTTGTGTATGCAGAAAACTGCTTTGGGAGAGGCGCACTTAATTGCTCCTGCAGATCCTCATGAATTAGCTTGGGTCCAATGTGGCTCGAGGATACCCGGTTTCACCAAAAAAAAAAAAGGTTGATAGGGTCAAACTTAACTATGTTTTGTAACTAACGAACCGAACTCGAGTTCAAGTTAATTTAATTGAGTCAAGTCCGAGTTTTGAAAAGAGAAAACCCTCATTTAATTATTATCGACTGAAGACAAAATTGAATCGGTAAAAAACTCGGATTCAAATTTTGAAATCCGTACTTGATTCAATTGTTTGTTTTTTCAACATGAGCAACTTGAACACTTTTGCGTGCAATGTAATATTCTTCAGGTTTGATTCTTTTTCTTTTTATTACTGTATTTTTTTTGTATTCCCGAATTAGTGGAAATCATTTACTGAGTTCGATTCACATCTCGTTACATTTTTACTTAAAATCAATAGTTTTATGTTGTAATTGATCAACTTCTTTAACATTCCCAACGCATTATTTTATACACCTATTACGTATCGGGGGCAAGAAGATAGTAATGAAAGGTAAAAGTAAAACCCCCCATTGAATATATAGTAGTACAAACTTACGAGGACTACGAACTTTTCAAGTATGCGTATATGAATAATAAGGGATAAACACAAACAGAGCCGTCCCGAGGGGGGAGCGAGTGGAGCTCCCGCTCAGGGCCCCCAAATTTTGGGGGCCCCACTTTTATTTTATATATATTTTTATATTTTTTATTTTTTATTACTACTAGTTTATTTGCATTTTTTGGATTTTAAGATTGAAGTTTGCAAGATTTACCTTTTTTAATTCCCCTGTATTTGGTTTGCATAATTTATCTTTTTTAATTGCTCTTATGTTTGGTTCTTCATACAAAATTAATTCAACTTTTACCTTCTTTTATTGCTTCTCTTTCATCTTGTATTTTCTTTTTCAATCCCAACAAACTTTTCACCAATAGTAAGTGGTCAGCTACGACTTTCGATGTTTATTTAAATTGTAAACTTTTATCATTTGAACTACACTACACATAATTTGTTAAAATACCATTTATTTTTTATTTTTTTATTGCATTTAATATTTTTTAGATTTAATAATTAATATTAAATATTTTTTACTTCCTCCGTCCTATTTCAATTGTCTTGTTACTGTTAGGCACGATAATTAAGGTAAAGTTGATTTGTGAGTATATGATGGGGTTCACGTAGTTGTTGGAGGAGAAAATATTTATATTTATAGAAAGAAGACATTTGTAATGGGACATCCAAAAATAGTAAGTAGGACATTTCAGTTGGGATTGAGGGAATATATTATTATGTGGGGCCCAATAAAAAAATTTGCTCAGGGCCCCCAAAAAGATCGAGACGGCTCTGAACACAAAGGATAAAATTTGAATTTAAGTGTATACACATTTTATTTAATGGTTTGAATCTCAAAATGAGTTGATCAAGATCGAACTAGCTACACTAAAATTTTGTGCAGTATTATTTTCTACTACGGTTAATAGAAATCTTTATGCTCGACACTACCAAAGCGAACGAGTCATGCCCCCGCGTCACAAGACAACACAAGCGACAATTACCCCAACATCGATCTTGTCCCCAAATCTTAAAACTAGTCATTCGATTCCCATGCCCGTCCAAACAGGCATGGGGACCAACTCACTGGGTCAAGTCCTCTCCCCGCATAGCGCGCAATCAGTGCCAAACCATGAAACAAGGTCTAATCCCACCGTCCCGTTTTTATATACAAAACGCGCATTGTGGGTACCATCAAAACACGGTCATTGTTACAAAAGTAAACAACACAATCATAAATCCAACAAGAAGATCTCCCAACTTGAACTACGAAAACAATCGAAACTAATATGCGATGATTCATCGATAAGGCAACAAGAAACATTATTGGATCAATCAAGAACAAGACATATTAACGAAAAGGGAGTCGATTCATTCCAACATTAATAATAGGAGTTTAATTAACCCTTACATATATATATATATATATACCAATTCTTTTTAAAAATTATACCATTTCCTATCACCCTATCATCTTTACAAAAATTCAAATCCCCCTTCACATCGATATGTTGAGATCAATCCTCGGCTTCTTACCAGCGTCGTCCATGGCGGAGGCGGGGCCCAACGGGACATTACTGTTGCATCGGGGGCACCTCGGATTGTTCCTCGAGATCAGCACGTACAGCAAACAGTTGGGACACCCTGCGGCGATCGTGCCGGAGAATGACTTCTCCTCCGAGTAGAGATCGGTGGTGTCCTTGATCGACGACGAAGAAGTCGACCGAGGAGACGACGACATGGACACCGAAGAGCGCTTCCTCTGCACCGTCTCCTTCTCCGCCCGCTCCAGGGCGGACTTCACCTTGTCCAGAGTGCACACGCTCTGGTAATTGCCCGAAGACGGGGACGCCGCCGCCGACGACGGCGAGACCAGCTTTAAGTCGAGGCTGACCTCGTCGAACAGGGTTAGGGTTGGCTTGGTCGACGATGGTGGGAAATTGAGGTCCTGAACCGATTTCGGATTCTCTGAATTCGTCGATGTCGATGAGTTCGATGAATTGCACCGCTGGATGTACACTCGTCCCGACTGTAAAATAAATCAAACCAACAAACAAAATTCACGTATCAATAATTAATTCGAAAGCAAGAACACCGTCACGTAAAATTCAACAATCGAATATCAAAATCCCCTATCTATAAATCATTCATCATCATCATCATCATCAACAACAACAACCACAACAACAAATACTCACAAAAACAGAACTGAATCGGGAAAAATGGAATAAAGATTGGACCTTTAAGTCGAGGCGTTTTTCCCAGCCACAGGGGACCTGCAAATCGAGGTCCAGCTCCTTCGAATCCACGATACAGCAACCGCCGAGGAGGTCACGGGTGATCGGGGACGTCGATTTCGCCGGTTCATTCGAATCGCCGCCGTTCATCAATCTCATCAGAGAACTCACATCTGCAGCCATTTTCCCTTTCGCTTGGAGAAATAAACCCTAATAATAATTATTATTATTTTCCCTTCTTCCCAGAGAGATTTTTTTGCAGAGGAAAAAAAATATGGAGGCAGGGAACAAAGGAATTAAGCAATGGAGGGGTTTATATTTATGTTGTGACAAAAAGGGGGTGGGGGGTTTTGGGGGGTAGGGTAGGGGGCGGTGGCCCCCTGGGGGCCCTGAGGGTGGTGAGGAAATTACAGTGGACTGCTGCTATAATTAAATTATTATGGAGAATTTAATGTAATCATGATTTAAAAAGGTTATTTATGGGAAATTTGTTGTATGAAATTGTGATTTAATTTTGTGGTTATATACTTAGTAATTAATAAAGGGGGCCGTCAGTAGTGGTGACAATAAATGCAAATAAACTACGCTCGAAAGAACAGCTGTGAATTAATGAGAAAGGCAAAAAAAATTAAATACAAATGCAAAAGACTTCCTTTCGGATTATTCTTATTTTTTTTAAGAAATAAAATTATTTTGGGAATGATTTAATTAATGCTGCTTTTAATTTTATTAGAAAAAATGTGAGTTAGATGCATTAATCACGCGTTGTTCTCTGTATTAATTACCAACGAGTTCTTTCAAAATTTTAAAAGAAAAATTAGAAATTTACAATCCAGTCGTCAGTTGATACCTTTTGGGCCGTGTTTGGCTTTAGGATTTTATTTTATTTTATTTTTAATTGGAGTTATTAAAACTCCTATCTGTAAAATTTAAATCTATCAGAGAGTTTAATCTGCGGTGGTGGTGGAAATAAAAAATTTAGTGCGTCCAGTAATATTTGGTGGTTAAGATGTTCACACTCAAATATGAAGTATTAAGAGATTACGTTTTTCATAATTGTAAACATACTTCATCTTTTGTAATTGAACTTTAGTAATCAAAAAAAAAATTGTATGTATTTATATTATTGTAAACTGAATTAAACCAAACTGTAATATTATAATTTAATTTTGTTTTGGGGTGAAATTATTATGTTACAGAGAAAATATTATCAAAACCTGATGCAACAAAATTTTCATTATTAACTTATTACACACTTGTTAATTCAAATGGGTAAAGTAGTCAAGAAAGAAAATATTACTATTTCTTATATTTATCTAAATTTGTAGCTTACATATAAATCTCTATCCAAAATTGCAATTTTCAAACGTAGTTCATGAGAGAGAAAACAAACGTTAATGAACAGTTCATCAAAGTTCTTGGAACCAAAAGATATAAGTAAGACTTTCTACCACAAAGTTTAGAACATTTCTTCAAACTTTCTACCTTTTGAGGTAGAAAGGTTTAGGTCCCGTTTGCCGATTAGTTATTAGTTGTTAACTAATTACGTGAATAATAAATTAGTCAAATCAACTGTTAACTGCAGGATTTAGGGTTCACCAAACTTTTTCCTTCTTACGATACATACCCAAAATGGCGATGTGGAGGAGGAAGGATTGGAGAAGTGCCGATAGGAGGCTTGGGTCCAGGAGGATGGTGTCGGGAGAGGCTGTGGCGGAGGAAGGAAAGCTTCACACAGGTGCACAGAATAGCAAGGATCTGGTTGGAGTCTATGTAGGAAACATTCCGGTGGAGGATAAAGGTGCAGAAATCTTTAACAGGGTTGATAGGGTGGCGAAAGTTACTGACTGGTATTTCCCTGTCCGAAGGTGGCAAGAGATTGGAAGTAAGTTCGGGTTCTTTCGCTTCAAGTCTAAATCTGATGCAGCTAGAGTCATAAGACGGTTAAATGGATGCGTTTGGTCGGGGAATAGGGTTAGGGTTAACTGGGCTACTCCGAGCAGGGGTCGTACAGTGGGGACTAGTAGTGGAAATAGTGGGAGGATACGGTCGGGTGGTCCTAGGTTTTCGATTGGAGAAGGGAGGTTGGAAAGTCGGTATATGAAGGGTAGTGCTGCATGGAGAGACGATAGGACATATGCAGAAGTCACTATAGGAAAACAAAGTCAGCCACCCTATGAGGCGTTCGGCAGGAGTGGGGATCCAATCAAGCTGGACATAATGCATGAAGAAGTAGACCGCCTGAGACGATCAGCGTATGTTACCATCAGGAGATTGGAAGAGCTGACGGCTTTTCAGGATTGGATTTACAGGAAACATGAGAACTGTGTGGATATCATTTATGGTGGAGGTCTCTTCATTTTTGCGGTATTCATGAATTTGGAAGCTAGGGATAAGTTCTTAGCTGACAGAAGTGATTATAAAATGGTGGAGTTGAAAAGAAAATGGGAGCCGAGGGATAGGGTTAGGAAGAGGCTGGTATGGACTTATGTCTACGGACTTCCGCCTGTTGCTTGGGGAGAGGAGAATTTTAGGAGGCTGGTGGGAGGGTGGGGGAAGATTATCAATATCGAAAGGGATACTATCCAGAGAAGAAGGCTCGATCGGATCAGGATGTTGGTGGCCATTCATGATGAATCTACTGTTCCATTGAAGTTGGCCATCCAACTTGATGGTAAGGTCTCGGAAATCAAGATTGTTCTGAATTACAGTGAAGAGGTGGTGGTTGCTGATGATGAAGGTAATTCCGGAGCTTCGTTCTCGGTTAAGGATAAACCCAACTTAGATAAGGGGATGGGGACGCCGGAAGTTGTGCCGGAGGGCCATGGGGAGGAGGAGCGGGGGGTGGGGAGCTCAGAGAAGGAGGAGGAGGGCAAGTCCAGGACTCCAGTTTCTGGGGAAGTGGAAAGATCGAAGGGGGCGGCGCTTAGGGACAATCAAAATCCAGTTACTGCAGAAAGGCAGTCTTGTAACAAAGGGGCGGTGGGAGGCTGTTTTGTTAACAACATAGAGATGAGTACTGATGTTATTGGGCCTACTGCGTATGGGCAGCATGGAGTGGTCTTGGGGGAGATTGGGCATGTTGGGAGTGGGCCAATTGTGGGCGACCCGTATGGTGAGAATTTGGAGGATGATGGGCCTGTAGGGAGTGGGCTTCAGAGGGTAGGGGCGAAGGGGCCTGGGCCTGTTGGAAATCTGATGGAGAAAATATTTGGATTGGATAGCCCTATGCTCGACCGGGATCCAGTGGTGGAGGAGCGACTTACAACGGATCTAGAGGTGGGTTCACTGGCTCAATCGAACCTTCCCAGAAGAAATCTTCCTCAGGGTAGCGAACTCTCTATGTATCGTGGTGAGAGTCGGGTAATCAAGGATGGAGCAATTAATGCCCTTATGCCCTTTGGGAAGGGGAAGGAGCCGTATGATAATTCATTGGAGACAATACCAGAAGAAGTTATTGAGGGAGAGTGCCCAGATGTTGCGGTAGGTAGTAGTGGGTCTGAAGGAGGAACGTTGGTGCATAGTGGGAAAGTAGGGGTGAATGGTGTGGTGGAGGAAGGTGCCGGAACTGGGATAATGGAGGTGCTTGGCGATTCGAACAGGGAGCAACCGAATGAGTATGGATCTAGCTTGTTGGGAGCAGGTGGGGATTTTGTAGAAGCAAATCTGGAAGGGCTGCAGGAAATTAGGATGGTTGAGGACGCTATGGCAAGAGTCCTAATGGGCAGGAGAAAGATTGCTCACAGGGGGCGCAAACGGGGGAGGAATGATGGAAAGAAGGCTGGGGACGGGAATAGCGAGGGGCTGTTTGAGATGTGTGACGGGGGAGATAATTTCGCACAGCTGCAGTTTACAACGTTGAGAACTAAGGCTGGGGTTAAGCTCGTTGACTACTCAGAGGCAGAAGCCATATTCAATCTTGCTGCTCGCCTGGGATTGTATTGCGGGAAGAGTAGGCCTGAGGCGGTGGAGTGGATTTGTAGGGAGATAGTCTGAACTGGCGAGTCGGGGTCTGAATTGGATAGTGTGTGTCGATCAATATAATGAAGTTAATTACATGTAATCTCAGGGGGATGAATGGGGGTGCCAGGCGCAGGGCGGTGATGAGACTGTGCAAAAAGGAAAGGCCTTCGATGGTGTGTTTTCAGGAAACTAAAATGGTGGATATTCATGAAAGGCTCGTCTTCCGTCTGTGGGGATCTAAGGGATGCGAGTTCTGCGTGCAGCCGGCGGTAGGCAATGCGGGTGGTCTGTTGGTGGTCTGGGATACAAGGGATGGCTCCTTTCAGGTTAAGGAAAAGGGGCATCATTACATCTGGATCAAAGGTAACTTAAGAGGCTTTAATGAGTCTATCAATGTATTGAATATCCATGCTCCAAATACTAGGAGGGATAGGGGTGATTTCTGGAATATGATTACCAATAATTGTGACACTGGGAACGGGGAGCTGTGGTGTCTAACCGGTGATTTTAATGCGGTAATTGTGGAGGGTGAAAGATATGGGGCTGGAGTGGATGATGGTTCGTCGAGGGATTTTCGTGACTTTATTGACCAGATGGGCCTGGTCGATATACCTATGGAGGGGGGTTGCTTTACCTGGTTTGGGAGAGGGGGTAGTGTATGTAGTCGTCTTGATAGGTTTTTGCTATCCCCGGGCTGGCTCAATTATCCTAGAGACCTTTTCCAAAGGCGTTGTGACTCTGTGCTCTCTGACCATTATCCGGTCCGGCTGGAATTAGGGGACAAGTCTTGGGGCCCCAAACCTTTTCGATTGTATAATTATTGGTTGGAGGATAAAGAATTCCAAAATCTGGTGCGCGAGGTTTGGGAGGAAAGTGGACAGGGGAGTGAGGGTGCTCAAGGGCGTCGACTGTCTAGTAGGCTTAGGCAGCTTAAGAGGAAGATTAGGGGTTGGAAGGGGTACGGGGCGGATGGGATTGAGAATCGTATCCAAAGGTTGATGACTGAAATCAGCGAATTGGAGGAGAACCGGCAGGGGATTGGGGTAGAGGAGGCGAATAGGCTTGAGTGGAGGGACAAAAAGGGAGAACTCAAAAAGCTATTTCTTGATGAGGAAATAAGGTGGTTTCAAAAATCGAGGGTGAGGTGGCTTAGAGAGGGGGATTTGAACACCAAATTTTTTCATGATGTTGCAGCAATCAACAGAAAAATGAACCACATAGGAGCTACTATGATGAATGGAACTTTGCTGGAGGATCCTCGTGAAGTGAAGGAAGCGGCCTACTCTTATTTCAGGACCAGTTTCTCTAAAACAAAGGAAGACCTGTTCAGATTGGTTGATTTTGGATTGGGCAGGATTGATGATCGCAACATGGACTGGTTGGAACGTAGTTTCACAGAGGATGAAATCCGGTCTATTGTTTGGAGCTGTGATGGGAACCGTGCTCCAGGCCCCGACGGGTACAACTTGGGTTTCTATAAAGAATTCTGGGACTTGTTAAAAAATGATGTTATGGATGTTTTTTTGAAGCTGGATAGGGATGGCACACTGCCTAAGGGTACTGGAGGCTCATTTATAGCCCTAATTCCTAAAGTAGATCGGCCGATGAATTTTGGCAATTACAGGCCAATTTCTCTTGTGGGAAGTGTCTATAAAATTGTGGCTAAAACGTTGGCGAAAAGGATTCAGGGAGTGCTGGGAGATGTGATCGGGGACTCGCAAATGGCCTTTATTAAAGGTAGACAAATTTTGGATGGGGCTTTGATTGCATCGGAAGTGATACACTCAACGATTAATTCCGGTCGCAGGGGGTTTGTGATTAAGCTAGACTTCGCCAAGGCATACGATAATGTGTCTTGGGAGGCTCTGATGAGTGTTCTAGAGGCTATGAATTTTGGGAGCAAATGGATAACTTGGATCAAAGCTTGCGTTCAGTCGGCCTCTGCGGCGGTACTTGTTAATGGTTCCTCCACTAGATTCTTTGATTTTCAGAAAGGGCTGAGACAGGGCGACCCGCTCTCACCATATTTGTTTGTGATTGTTGCTGAAGTTTTGAATAGACTTCTTGTGAAAGCGTCTGAGATAGGGCTGTTGGCTGGATTAGCATCGGGGGGAGGGGTCCCACTATTACGCATCTTCACTATGCAGACGATACGCTTTTATTTTGCGAAGGGGACTTCGAACAGGTTGTCTACATAAAGAGAATATTATGGTGCCTAACACTTTCGACAGGCCTTAGAATCAATTTTGAAAAAAGTAGCTTGTTTGGTATTAATTGTTCTTCGGAAATAGTGGAGGAAGCTGCTCGGATGTTGGGTTGTAAAGTTGGAAAATGGCCGATGATCTACTTGGGGATTCCCGTTGGTGGTAGGGTTAACGGAATTGAAGTTTGGAAGCCTCTGTTGGATAAAGTTGAGAGGAGGATGGCGGGGTGGCAAGGGAAACTCCTTACCCAAGCTGGCCGGGTTTGTCTGATTCGTTCAGTCATGAATAGTTTGCCAACATATTTTCTATCCCTTTTTAAGGTTCCAGCGGCTGTGGAAGATCGTTTGGAAAAATTAAAGCGGAGATTTTTTTGGAATGAATGGGATGAGTCCAAAAAACTACATACTATTTGTTGGGATAGATACCTAAAGAATTCGGAGGGCTCCAGCTCTGGAAAACGAAGGATTTCAATTCAGCGCTATTAAATAAGTGGAGATGGAGGTTCGGGCAAGAGCAAGCGTTGTGGAAAGTAATGATCAATGAAAAGTATTATAAGGGCGAGGCTTCGTTGGTGCCAGAAATAAGGATCGGGCGCACGGTTTGGGGGAGGATTTGTAGCGCTTGGGGGGGTCTGGATGGGAGTAATGATGCAGGCAGCTTTAAAATTATGGTAGGGAATGGTGCTTTGACCCGATTCTGGCAGGACGCTTGGACTGAGGCAGGGAGACCTTTACTTGTTTTGTTCCCCAGATTGCATGCCCTGGCAATCAATAAGTATGGTAAAGTGAATAACTATGGGAGTTGGTGCGGTCTAAATTGGGAATGGGAGATTCAATTTAGAAGGCCACTATTTGATTGGGAAGTCGAGGTGTGGGAGGATATGTTGAGCGTGCTTAAGGGCTTGAAGTTGAATAGATTTCTTGAGGATAGACTGGTGTGGGCAGAGGAGAGTAGTGGTGTTTTTTCTACTAGGTCCTGGTGGAGGCGACATCAAGTTGTAACCTCAATGCACCAGGGGCAGGTTTGGCGTAATATTTGGAATACTAAGGCCCCTATGAAGGTTAAACTATTGGTATGGAAACTTGCTAATCATGGCCTCCCCACTCGGGATCTGCTGCTCAGGAGGGGATGTCTACAGCCTGCTTATGCGTTATGCCCCCTATGTGAGAAGGATCTGGAGTCGGATAATCACTTGATATGCCAATGCCAGTCAACAGGTAGGCTATGGTATCGTGGACTATTTTGGATTGGAATGGACTGGGTCCTACCAGGGACAGTGAATGGCTTACTGGACGGATGGTTTGGATTCTCTCCAACTCATGTCTCTAAAGATCTGTGGATGCTGTTGGGAGTTGCCATAATCTGGACGATCTGGAAAAGGAGGAACGATAAGGTGTTCAGAAGTAAAGACTTTAACTTTCAAGAGGCAGAGGATGCAATTCGGTGGAAAGTCCAACTGTGGTGGAATGCAATATCGAGTGGAAGGGTGCCGGCAGTGGGGAACTGCAATGCTATCTTTGAGTCAGGTCTGATGCAACATAAGAGCTTCAGAGTCAAAGTTCCTCGTCAAGGCTTGGTGTGGGTAAGACCGGATAAAGGCTGGTGGAAAATTAATACGGACGGATCCTCTCTTGGAAACCCGGGTCCGGCAGGGATAGGAGGGGTCATTCGAAATGACGAAGGAAGTGTTATTTTCATCCTTTCGGATTCTATTGGGGTGACTGACTCCACGGAGGCTGAAGTTCAAGCTATCAGTAGAATGTGCGTGGTTCTAATACGTGACCAGGGATTCCCACTTCCTAGGTTAGTATTCGAGTGCGACTCCATTAATGTAGTTCGGTGGATGCGTGAGCCGGCGAAACTTCCTTGGCGTTTCTATACTCTGGCGGTCCCGATTGTTGCCGTGCTCAGCTATGCTGGTGTGGTCCATGTGCAACATATTATGAGGGAAAGAAATGGTGAAGCAGACAGTTGGGCTAGGTTGGGAGCTTCAGGTGGTGATAGGAAAGAGGCATGGTTCTGAAGGCAGGACGATTCTGGGGGATAGAGATGCTATGGGACTGTGATGTTTGGTGGAGTAGGGTTGCTTCTTTGTGTTTTTGAATAGCCAAATGCTTCTACTCCTCGTTCTGGTGTGTGCTGCTTTCCAGGGAGAGATTCATGTCTCCCGGATTCATCCTTGTTTGGACGTTTCCTTATGAATAAAAGCTTATTCTAAAAAAAAAATTGTGAATATATAGAAGAGTGGCACTGAGTATGCGGTCTATGTTGTGTGGCAATGGGAGGCGATTTTAAATCTGTGGTGTCTGTTGGATTTTCGGGAGAGGATTGGGATTGCTGACCAGTACGTTAGGCGAGGCGCAGCGGGGGGGAACACTTTGGAAATTTGGAGTTGATGGCAGTGGGGAGGAGTTGATGTTTGAGGACAGGGAGGATGAGTTTTGTTGTGGTTGGGGAGGAAAGGAGATAACTCAAATGGGTCTTCGTCTGATTAACTTACTCTCTTTTTTTCTGTTATACTCTCCTCTCCCTTTTTCTTTTTGCAGGTGAAACACGTTCATGGAAAAGGTTGGCGCGATGGAGGATGGAACAAATCTTGTAATGGTAGCTAAGCATTTTGAGATGTTGATTAGGGCCAATGACGGTGGTAATGGGAGGTGACGTTAAGGCCATGAGAGACCTAAGTTGTTGAGGTTGTTGTTGATGCTTTGCTCCTCTGCTTAAATCGGATGATGCGAATCCTGTGGTAGGGTGACAACTGTTTAAAGGGGGGTGGAAGTACCTTGATGTTCTAGGTGACTGATGGTGGGTGATACTGTTTTGTCATGTCTCAACACTGCAATAAACCCACGAGGTCGGTACAAGACAAGATTTGAGCTCTTTTTGGATTAGTACACAGGTGATGATTTATATGATATTCTGTTACTTGCTATATGATGCTTTGAGCCTGCTCTTTTTCATTGCGATGCGTCGGACTGATAAGGGCACTTGGTTAGTCCCTGTTCTAGTGCTTTGGTTTTTAGCCCCCCTCTCTACCTCCTGCCTAGAAAAACCAAGTGTCATTCCTTTGAGTTATCTTTTGGAAAGCTTTTCTACTTGTCTTCCTTTTGAGCATTCTGTCCAATAAGATTTCCTCCTTTTGCCTGAACCACATAAGCATGTTTAGCCTTGGGGAGGTATAGGCTTTATCTATGCATTGCTACAAAAGTCATCCTGTGGTGTAGCTCGGAGTGTATGTTATTTGAGTGGCAGAAAACGGGTAAGACACTAATAATTTTGGGTTTGGAGGAACATACTGTCGGGACCATATAGGGGTTTGAATTTTTGGAAGTTGCGTTGCCCCTTGTGGTTGTATTAAATCTGCTTTTATTTATAAAAAAAAAAGAAAAAAAAATAAAAAAAGAAAAGGAATAATAATAAGGGTAGCAGCCATTGAAACTGCGGGTGTCAGCATTGGGGGTGTCTTGATTGTTTAGTACATTGATTAGTGCCTTGGGAGATTAGCTAGAGTGTCTTGCATCATGTACAAAGTGAAGCTTCTGTGGGGAGATTGCTCTGGTGAGGTATGGACGTCGCAATTTGTA
This sequence comes from Hygrophila difformis, assembly GCA_030278955.1. Taxonomy (NCBI): domain Eukaryota; kingdom Viridiplantae; phylum Streptophyta; class Magnoliopsida; order Lamiales; family Acanthaceae; genus Hygrophila; species Hygrophila difformis. The sequence continues at coordinate 26,488,074 of JAOANR010000006.1, read as the reverse complement.
CGGGACTTTTTGTGTGCAATGCATAGTTTGGTCCTTCCTTTCCCAACACCCAACACCTATAATTTTGCCTAGCCTGCTTCTTTTCTCCAAGAGTAACCCATTGATTCGATGCATCTGCTTTGATTAATTTGGTAGGGGAGATGTGTTATTTTAGCAAGTTTATGGATTGTCTTATGGAACATCACCTGTTTATTCATACTGAGCGCTCACTATGAGTACTGGCTTAATGCTATGAGTGGCTTCGGCGGGCTCGGGGAGTCCAAAGTAAAAGATAATAAGCAGCTCGATGAGGAGTAGAGTGGGGTTTTGCTTGGGCGTTCTGGAGCTTTCCAAGTATTGCTCTGATGGGTGTGATGTGGTTACATCTGGCATGAAGAAGACAACATTGTTTCTTTTGTCTCGGAGCTGCAGTGGAATGCCAATGGGTTGCAACCTCTTTATTTTGGCGCCTCTGTGGATTACTTCGAAGGATATTAGTCGGATTGCTTAATGGATTGATTAATGGTGCTTATTATTGTCGAGTTGGTTTAGAGTTGAGGATTTTGAGTTCTATTTTTAGTCTCTGTATGGCGTGGTGTAGCCTATTGACATGGTACATTTCCTTTTGGATTCGAAATGAAACAAGTCCTTTATCCTCAAAAAAAAAAAAATCAACTGTTAACTGATTAAGATAATATTTCGAGATCAACTTTTCACCTGTAATAAGTTGAAATCCAAAATGCTACACATATCAGATTAAAAAAGAACTGATAGGACACCCTTTTAAGTTATTTCGTCTTACAAATGAGTTAATTCAAAATAGTAATTTTGCGAAACACCCCCCTTATTTTTTTCTCATTAAACTTTTGTAATGATTACAAAACGTGGCTGTTTTAAGTTCTTTTAAGCTACACTAACTAGCATTTTTTTCCAAACGAAACGTGTAACTATATTTGTAGCTTTTTTTTATATACATAATAATAAAATTTTGTAAAAGTTTAATACAACAAGAATTCACCTATATTGATAACAAATTTAGTGAATAAATCATGAAGTTATCTAGTCTATCAAAGAAATAGATCAAAAATACAAAGGGATGTTAAAAGGATAAAGGGAAACTTCAAAACGAATCATAGTTCTTTAAAAAAAATGAACAATTTTTGTTTTGTTCTTAAAAAACAAATCATTGTATATCCCCATTTAATCATCATCTTCTATGCCTTCTTAATATGTTTCACAATTTAAAAATGACTGATTTAAATCTAAACAAAGTAAATTCTTCAAAGTCAAAACTTATTTGCATTCAAGATTTTTATATTATTCATTTTCTCCATCTTAATACATTTTAGGGTGGGCAAAATATTCGAACCGATTCGTTGAACTGCTGAGTCGAACCGAAATCGAACTGAATTTCCGGTTAACCGAGGACCCCGGAGCAAATACAAATATCAAATTTCAGTATTCGTCCGGTTCAAATACAAATACAAATACTTTAATTTTTCCCCCGATTAACCGAACCGAACCGAATATATTTATTTTATTTTAAAAGTTATATATATTGTATACTTTCTCCGTTTTCGTGATAGTGCAACATTTACCTTTTTGCTACTGTTCATTGTTTAATTTTGATTCAAATTTTTATCATAGTTATACAAAGAAAACCATAATCAAGTGAGATATTGTTGGACTCGTCTCATCCTGTAGTTTTAGAATATTAACTTTTTATAATTTTTATATACAATTTGAATTATTAACCGTTAAAAATATGCATTGAACTGCGTGCAACATGTAAATGTTGCACTTTCACAGAAACAGAGAAAGTATATTATAGGCATTTGATGGTATAAAATTATATATATAATATATAATCATTATTTATTTAATTATTTAGTATATAATAAATAAATACAAAAAATTAAAGAGTTAATTATCAAAATATATCACCATAATGAACCTATATTGATTTTTTGTATTTAAGAATACCCCATTATTGAAATATACTACTACACTAAGATTTGTTACTTATACTAACATGTTTTGATAACACTAAACCACTGAATTACATAGTTATATAGTATATTTCTTTATATAGTGTATTAACCTCAAAAATAAAATCTATGAAATTTAAGAATTAAGAAATGAAAACTTGATTATACATTTTTAGAGCATCGGAAAAAATATTCGAACCGAATCACTTAATAGCTGAATCGAATCGAAACCGAACCCCCGGTTAACCGAGGACTCCGGTTACAAATACAAATACTGAAATGAAGTATTTGCCCGGTTCAAATACAAATACAAATACCTGAAAAATTCAGGTTAACCGAACAGTGCCCACCCTACAATTTTTTAAGAGATTAACGTAGTAATATAATTAGGGATTATTTTGTGGGAATAACACAATAATAATTAATCAATAGTGTAATACGTGACGGAGACTTGACCTAGTAGCCAAGTATCCCGTTTTCTAACATTATGATTTGTTATTCAAATCTCCATGTCACCCCCTTTCATCTTCTTTATCACTTTATAATTTATACTGTAATACTATGTGATTCCACTCTTCCTTTACCAAACACTCGAACAACAATTTCAATAAAAGAATTAATGAGGTAATAATGGACCCAATAACATGGGATTGTTTGAGAGCATCATATGGGCTATCATATTATCTCAAAAAAATTTGGTGGCTCCCGGACATCTTAACATTCCAAAGTTGTGATTTGTAAAACATTTTTGTATTTAAAAAATATATATATGATTATGTTTATTTATTTATTCTTTCAAATCATATTTTCAATTAGTTAAATTTATATATGTTCACCAAAAAAAATTAGTTAAATTTATATATAATGCGTGAAATCGCTTAAAACCATGCTTTATATATTTTTTTCAAAAAATATTAAATGTGTTAACTATAAATATTTACTCTCATATTTTATGGGATTAATTAAGCCATTTATTCAATATTTTAACAATTTTGGGGATGAGTACTTAGCCCAAGCGGTTAAGTCCCTCGACTTCCAACGGAAGATTGAAGGTTCGATTCCCCACCGGCCCCCTATCCCTCCCTTTTATTCCCCTTTGTAATTTGTGTGGCATGGGCTCCCACCACCTCTTTCCAAGCCTGTATAGGTTGTTTAGCAAAAAAAATATTTTAACAATTTTGGTACGTAAAAAATAAAATTTGCGAAGAGACCCAATGAAAGTTAATATTGGTACGAATATTTGAGTTTGAATAACGTAATACAATGTTTTTTTAGAGAAGCCGAAGCCAGAGAAATGGTGGTAGGAGCTCACGCCACACAAATTATGAAGAAAATAAAAGGGAGAGATAGGGGCCGGGTGGGAAATCCAACCCCAACTAAGATTGGAAGGCATGGACATTGCCACTGTGGATAGTTCTCATCCCTGTGTAATGCAATGTTTGGTACGAGAGGAATTAAATTGAATTTTTTATAAAATTTCAAAATAAAATTAACTGATCCAAAAATCTATCATTTTAAGTTGGGATTTTATGCACAAAGAGCATAGTCTTATCAACAAACAAAGCCCTACATTCTGGCAAATTGTTTATTTTTCGCTTTAGAAATTTCAACTGCTGATTTATTACATATGGAATATATATATATATATATATATATATATATTCACTAAGAGCATTTAATTTAAGGTGTTGAATTCAATTAAAGTGATTTTATTATAGTTGTATTAAATTGTATTTGGGGCCGTTTGACTCGATATATAAAGCCGTGTTCCTTGGACGTGCAATCAAGGTAACATGGCTTTGCATTTAATTTTCTTTCCCAGTTTTTTAATGTACTGGATTTTACTCCCATTTATTTATTTATATATATATATGTTTGTTTATTTACTGGTATTACAAAATATGTGTATATGAATTATATATATATATATATTTTTTAGAAAAAGTAGAAACGTGAAGAAATAAAAAGTGAGAATTTCAGGATATGCATTTGTCACCCCACAACTTATACTTGTAGTATTAAACAATGGTAGTTGAAATTCAACAATGCATATATATGTACAACCCAAAAAAATAAATCAAGGGGAAATTATTGGTATTAAATATTGGTCAAAAATAAGTACTAGTACTAGATATAATAACTAGTATACTATTAGACCTTGGGTAGTGGGCCAACTTTCAAGAAGTGGAGAAACTATTTGAGCTCCTTTTGGGCTAGCCCAGAATTTTAACACATGGGCCTTTCCCGTGTTTTTGCACAGGATCCGAAATGTTGTGACCCGATTCAGATTTTGTTTACTTTATTTCTTAACTAGCGCTGATCTGGTGTTTATACATTATTATTATTATTATTATTATTATTATTATTATTATTATTATTATTATTATTATTATTATTATTACCCGCCCAATAGGGGGAATGTAGAAATGATAGACAAAATATTTATGTGTAAACTTACTTTTCTATTGAATATCAAATAGTCAGATGCCTAGTCTGTATAGGCTGTTTAGAAAAAAAAAATACGGACAAACAATTGAAATAAAATCCTGCTTAGTAATATATAATCTCTACCCAAAAAACAAATGAGACTGACACAATTTGGCCAAGCAAAAATTTGAGGCTCATGGTAGATTGAAAAACAATAATAATAGATATTCAACAACCATTTGTTGAACATCAACATCCGTAACAATAAAATAATTGATCTACAAACGAAATAAAAATTGAGACGAAGTATCAATATAACTTAGTATACAATCTATTCAAGAAAAATGTAGTCGTCCAAAAAAACATACAATAAAAAGTTTAACATTCTGAATATACGGAATGATGTCATTCTATACTCTCACCGGATTGGAAGAAAGTGCCCTTAAATTTCCTTTCAACACTTTAAAGAATAAATTACCTCTCACTTTGTTGAATGTTTATAAAGGAAAGGGGGATTAGTGAAGTATGGATATCATGTTGGTGGGTTGATACTCAGAAGGTGTTTGGATGTGCGTTTTAAAAAGTGCTGCAGCGTTTAGAAAACAGATAATCAGATAATTGCTGTAACAAAACGTGCTGTAGAAAATTAAGTGTTTGGATGAGTTTATGCTGTTTCAAATCGCAATAATCAAATAATCATTAAAAAATGTTTGGATTTGCGTTTTTCATTACCTCAAAAGGTAACAATATAGTAAAATCTATTTTTAGCTAAACACAATTTTCTTGCAGCACCAAATTGTAGCTGCAAGAAAATAGCATTTTCATTCTCTCAAAACGCAAATAATAGATTATTAGAAGTTAGTACACAAACAGGATTAACTGATTATTTGCGTTTTGCAAACGCAATAATCAGATAATCTGTTCCAAAACGCATAAACAAACACCCTCTTACTAGGGAATATGTTTCTATACTGATTTAGGTGCTGAATTTTCCATTATAAGTGACAAAAATATACATTCAAAAGTATTAATAAAAATTTCCAACATTAACCAACTAATATTAAAATATAGATTCGGGGCGTTTTTAAGGATAATTCAGCACTTCCACAAAAAAATTTAAAAATTTTTTTACATTCAGCACAGTAACCAATCCCGGGGTGCCCAACTCCCGACATCCGCATGATTTCAATTTTTCTAAAGCTTTATATATATGGAACAGACTAGGATTAACTTATTCAACCTAATTATGTGTTTTCCTCAGGATATGACGTATATATACATTCCATGTGGTTTCACTAATTATGTGTTTTCATCAAAATAACACGAATATTTGCACAAAGACATTCACTACCGCTTCCTCGCTAAAAAATCAAAACGTGCATTGTGGCCATTACCGTTGTTTCTCGCATTTTCAATTTTATTGCACATTGAAGTTTTTTGTAGGCTTTTGGCACACATTACGCAAGAACATTTACTTAACCTCATGAGAAAAATCCCATGTAAACCCACCCTCTTATATTTTGATAAAGTTTAGTTTAATCCAACTTCCTGATAGTAATGATCTATTAATTGACCTTTAACATTTCCTATTTAAGCATGGTGAGCTTAACTGGGAAGTTTTGGTGTAATGCCTCGACCATTTTGCTGCGTATAAAAATGGGGTGTTACATTACACCTTAGAAGTCAAGTCCCACCCGATCGGAGTAACAGGGATTAAGAAAGTCTAGAAAACAATAATAATCAACGCAAAGCAGAAAAATATCCAATGGAATGAAAATTGCCATAATGTCTTGTATCTAAGATCGTATTTCAGTACTTGATAGGAGCAATGACGTCCAACTGTGCACCAAGCTTCTCATCGGCAATCTTCTCAGCTTTAACTCTCAGCTTTGTCAATTGTTTCTTCCTCTCATATGTGGCTTGTGACCTTTCTTTCCTCTTCTTCTCCAATTCCTAATACATACAATAGAATTCAAAATTTGATACAATAGACAAGTAACAAAGTATTCACCCAAAACCATAACACAATGGACAAGTCCCCTTCAAAACAAAGCAATAATAATACTTCTAATCATACTTCAACTCATATCATAAACTTATATAAATAGCCGTCAAAGAGCATCACAGACTACACTACTGATTCACAAGTGGCACTATATATACCCAGTGCCAAAATCAATGTTGCAATAAAGGAATGAACAATTGAGAGAGCGAAGAGTTTCATAACACACAGGAGATCAATTGTCATATCACTTATAGTTGTGAATGAAAAAGGGTTAGAAGAATATAGCAGAAACAAACAGCAACCATTGAAAATATTGTATTTACTAGTGTAATAATACAAGTTTTTGAAGGTCATAATTACCCTTATGGTATCATAGTGGTTCCACCCGACTTCTGATGAGAGTTTCCCCAACAAACAGTATTTATGGCCAGCTTGAAGCCTTAAAACCCTGTTTTAACAATAAACAACAATTAGGTCCTGTACTCCTGTAGAGCTTATAGAAAGAGTCAAAACATGATGAAAGGGTGATGGATTAGACAGAAATTTTACTTGAGAGCATCCGGGATGACCATCTTTTTCATCTTGTCATAAGGTGGTGGTACACCCTCGAACACCTTCAGACGTGCTAGAGCAGCTTCCCCACGCTTGGTCTTGTGGGGAATCATCCTTCCAACATAAGAAAACCATAAGTTTAGACACTGAATTAAACAATGAACAAGGGATTAATATTCTCCTCAATAATGGCATTGCCAACAAGAACGAACAAATGTTCATACAGAAACAAGGTTGTAATGTGAAGTGAAACAGACATGTGTATCATTAACGGTACACAGGTGCAGATACAAAATAAGCTACATTCGAACCAAAACACTGTGACAGGTTTTAAGGTTTTCATCACAATATAGAACACAATAACAGTTCAGTATTCCCATTTGTCATATCAACTGAAAGATTTCTATACTTGAGCATCCCATATCGCGCAACCCAATATAATTAGCATCCCATTTAACAGGAATGCTCTAAAAAAAGGCTACAATCCCATTCCAAACTAATATCAACACACGATACATGCTAAAATGATGTTAGTGGCTACCACAAATATGAAATCAAGTTATCTTAATAACAAGAAGTTCAAAAGACACATGATTTCAAATGCACAAAGATAGTCGATGAAAACACAAAGCAAATTTTGAAAAAATCAACAAGGTAATCTTCAAATTTGTGCTAATTCTTATAAGCTATCAAGAGTAATGTGGCCGAAGATAACACCATACCCACGAATAGTTCTCCAGAGAATCTTGGAAGGAGCACGGAAGTGAATGGGTCCGTGAGAAGGCTTGGTGTTCATCCTCTTACGAAGGAATCTAGAGTACTTCATCTTCTGGCGCACCAAGCCACCTGAAAGGGCGATTTCCTCGGACCGAACAACCACCACTTTCTGGCCATTCAAAAGTTCCTTAGCCAAAATGGAGGCCAAGCGACCAAGCATGTGGTGGCGGGCATCCACAACCACCCTCTTGGCGCAGATTCCTGATCCAGACACCATGATCTCTATACTCAATCAAAGAGGAGGAGAGGAACGGCAGTGTGGAGAGGTTTGCAATTACGCAGGCTAGATTAGGGTTTTGAAAATATATCAGTATTGAATTTGGGTTTCGGAAATGAAATTGGGCCTAGGCCCATTAACAGATGGATTTCAACCATTAACGTAAGTACGTGACCAATTAATTACTAATTAATGAATTATGGCATTGCGTTGTTTAATTTTATCTATTCATTGTTAGAATTGATCTGTGTTGTGTGTAATTTGTTAGGTAAATTTTCTTTTAAAACAAAAAATTGAGTATATTGATATATCATTTTTAAATCAAATATTAAAATTTCATACCCGTATAAGTAGTGCCGAATTAAATTATATTATAGTATTTATCAATAAAGTATTTACTAACCAACAACAGTTGGCTTGAGTGGATGAGGCTATAGTCGCTTAAGCAATGTCTCGGGTTCGAGCATTGTGTATTATGTAACCTTGACTAGTAACTAGTTGTGAAATCTATATCTATCTATCTATATAATATATAAAACCAATATCCCTTATGAACAATAACATACTCTTATGAACAGTAACATATCAACTCCCTCTCACAAAAATCCCCTTATTTCCTCAATATTCAGTTTCTGCACGCAATTCAATATACATTTTTTACGCTTAATAACTCGAAATATGTACGAGACATTCTGAAAGTTTGATATTTTAAAACTATAAGATGAGACGAATATAACAAGATCCCACATGTGACATGACTATGTTTTCTCTTATATAGAAGTTATATAAACATGAGTCAAACTTTCAGAAGATAAAACATAGTCATGTGGAATCTAACAAGAGGCTTACACCTAAAACTAATTGGTGATAGGCGGTTGCTCGTCCATGAATTTCAACATGGTATCAAAGCCATGGTTGCCCGAGTTGGGTATATTTGATCCTAAATTTGGAATTGATTTCGAAATGGATATCATTTCGAGGGGGAGTGTTGATATCCCACATCGGTTATGATGTGTCCCTAAAACTATCTTATATGGTTGGGAGCAACTCTATCTATTACTAATTAGTTTTAGGTGTGAGCCTCTCATCCATGAATTTTTACAATGAGTCGGGCTAAGTTTAATTTGGGATTGTTTATTTGATAAACGATTCGAGCTCGACTATATTTAATACACAAAAAATAAATAAATCAACTCAAGTAATTTTGTTAAACTCATAAGATTTTAGGAGTTGGGGACTTACCCTAATGGTCAAGTCCTCCGTCTCCCAACCATAGGTTGGGGGTTTGATCTCCACCCGGCCTCTTATCCGTCCCCTTTATCCCCATTTGTAATTCATGTGGTTTGGGCTACCACACACATTTGCCGATACATGAGTGTCACTGTTTACCAAAATAAAAAAAAAAAAAAAGATTTTAATAATTTTAAATTAATAGAGTATATAATTTTATTAGATATTGTAAAAAAAATTATTGAAAGACTTATAATTTCAAAATTCAAATGCGCCTCCTTTTGTCATTCACTCCTTTTTTTTAATTCATTTTAGTACTACGTATTGAAAGTCGGATATTTTAAAATTAAAATTAATTATTAACATTAATATTCAAGTATGTATCTTTGATAAGTATATAAATTGTTTAATGAGTTCATAAGATGATCCAAGACTCACTTTCAAACTCAAAAATTTGATTTCAACAGGTTAGTCTAAACCTTCATTTGGCTCGTTAAGAACTCGATGTTTAAGCTTAACAAACAAGTCAAGCTAAGACTTTAGTTTTATCCTCGCAAGTTTAATACTAACTGAGCTCAAATATCAACTAAACTACGCTGGACCTTTTCTCAATCCAAAATAGATCAACTACTCATTCAATATCTCGACTCATTTAAGAGCTCCAAGTACAGTTGGGCAAAAGCAACAAGGGGGGATTAACACTAAAAATATCAATATTGAGCGGGGTTTTGGGAAAATTAAGACATTGGATTGGACGACAATCAAACAAAACTACTATTGCTGTGAATATTATTTCTGTTGTATCCTTTTTTTTTTTTCCCGATATATAAGTAACATAGAATCAAGTAACTTTGTCAATATAGGAACTATCAGGAATGATACATACACTACTACATTGGTCATTGGATGGAAATGATTCATGCTGCTTTCCAAATGTTGATCGATAGGATGAAGCCAAAGGGAATAAGGATTTTACAGTTCCTCTTATGCAACATAAGCTGCTTTATAGTATGTGATACAGCAGTCATTGTTAGTAACAAAAAAGAACAACCACCAATCCGTTCAAAATTTCAGAGTTTCATTCGAAATGTGATTCTACAAAATGATCACATGCGTTGTGGGAAGGTATAAAAAGTTCGCATGTACACTGCAATATTTATATGCAATCAGATCATCAACAGCAGTAAATGTGGATGACTTTCACATGTAAAAGATTGAATGAATGAATGAATGCTGGAAAGTAATTCTGAAATTGGACCGACCTGAACTTTTTTGTATATAGTTATAGAACACATTCTATGAAGGATTCACATTGGAGCAGTTTCGTCGCACTTCTCCTTCAGATCCCACGCGCACGTTCAGATTGGAGAGTTTAATCATGGCAGTAGCAAATTCAATCCTGAACATCCTTGCATCCTCTGAATAATCGATGACTGCTTTAGCCGTCTCCTCATTTGCCATCAGCTCTTGATCGGCTGTAAGAACGCCTCTGCCCATTCTCAAGACTTGATAGTAATGGCTGCCGAATCCTCCTTTATGTATGGCATCTGTGTTGCTTATACTGTCATACCTTTTGCATTTTTTTTTCATCTCTAACTGGAAATCAAAGGGGATCGAGTCATTAGCAGATTCAAGCCTGGACCGGATGAAGCTGCAGTTAATGCTTCCAATGTTGTGGGCGCCTTTCAGGTAGGGTATTATGGACGGTATAAGGAAGAGAATTGTAGCAATAAGAACACAGATAAGTAGGCAATAATTTGGAAATTTTAGAAGCAAGGGAAATAGGAAAATACCCAAAAGAGCGACTGTCTCCCTCTCGTTAAAGCCACGCTGACCAAAGAGACGAAGCGTTTCTGATATATTACTGTCTGGTTTGGGTATTCCTTCAATAGCTTTATCTTTGAATGACTGAATGCTATCTCTTCTTCCTGTCAAAACTGGGTAATACAGTCCTCCAGACTGCAGCAAATGAGTGCATTAACTCAAGGCTTACAACTGAGAATAGGTCTAGATATCCAATTGCACATTAGACATAGTTAAATTGATGAAACTAAGAATGTGATCATGTATAAATGAGACAATATAACATAGATTACAAGATGAGATTTTGATTGACAGAAACAACGGCAGAAAAATAAAGCAATTTTTTCCCCATAGTTCTCATTCAACGCTGAGTGATAAGTGTCTGCTATGTCAAGTGCACTTCGACATGTGCTCCATAACAGGGAAAGTACACTAAAAATTGCACACACTTGGATGCCTAAAATTGCCATTCAGATTTTAAGGCAACACAAATGAGTTCATTGTATAGAACAATAAAAAAATTCACTTGTTCATACCAAAGCAATAGCATCACGGACTGCAAGTGCTAGTATGTCAGCACAAGAAACCACCCCAGGACATGCTTTCTCAAGCACTTCCTTTATTTGATCAATATAGACGAACCCCTTAAGCGTTTGGTTTGGAACAGCATGCCGCTCAGTAGACTGATCTTTCGTTCTGTTGCTATCATCTAGCAAGATGGATGCATCACAACCCTGAAAGTGATGGCACACAAAAAAAGCATCAATAGTGAAATAATGCAGGACTGCAGATGCATTGAATCAGCAGAAGATAGCAAACAAAAGATAATCATACGAGATTTAATAATGCTCATTGCTGGCCGTGTCCATCACAACCATATCTAATTGCAGTCACTCTGCTAAAAACGTGTTCATATACAAAAATATTCAAGAGATTCATACGCCTAAAATCATTCAAGAACTGGACTCAGAACAAAAAGCTCCTTCGGTTGCTAAGAAACAGAATTAAACATAAAAGAGCAATGGGAAGAGAACACATGACTTCCATCTTACTCCACAACTGAGAACCTAACAGGCACTCCATATTAGCAAGAATCTATAGAAATCCATTTAACAGTTCAATTCCCAGTGAAAATGTAAACCATAGAATTAAAAAAAAAAATAATTCGAATTGTCATCTTTAACAATTGAAGTTCCTCAAGCCTCGCCAACCAACAGATTATTACTTGAAAAACCCAATTGTTCAATCAACTACAGAACATTTACAAGAACGTCGTTACACACAACCAATAGTATTAGATTAAATCAACAAACCTGCACAGCATGATCATAACAAAAGAAAACCCAATCTGTAAAATAAAAAATCTGTAGCGTAGAAGTCCCAACGTCGAAACCACTCCTATTTCATCATCAAAATCTTTTTACACCATCCACAGAATGATAAAAAGGAGGTTAAGGGGAAAAGAAATTTAACATGAATCAATACATTACACATCGCATCACCTCAATAAAACAATCGTGAAAGAGAAGCCTCAACAATTGCGCCGTGGCGTTTGGGTTATCAACTAGGATTCTTTTGACCTCTTCCAGCACTAGATTCTCGGCAACCCCGCAAGACTGCCGATAGGCCTCGTATTGGAGAGCACCATCGGAAATTAAAGGCGGCAGAATACAAATGAGGGAAAACGCCAAAAGGGGCAGTTTGTTCTCCATGATCGGGAGGAAGAAATGGGGAACTTTGAGCGCATTACCGAGGCTGCTCGCTGGATTTGGGGAAGGAGACCCAAGCAGAGATGGAAGTTTTTTTCAAAGGCTTTTTGGTTTCAAAGCCGCTGCAATTTATACGTCCGCAGAACTGCTGCACCACCCAACCAGCCAACTTCACCAACCTACCAAAGTTTGCATAATAATTAAATTTATTTATTATACTCCCTTTGTTTTCTAAATATTGTAACGGAACTACAGTATACGCAATCCAATGTATATTTTAAACCATTAATAACTTAAGTTCAGTATAAATAAAAATTTTAAAAGTTCGATATAAAAACTACTCAACGAGACGAATCTAACAAGATCTCACTTGACTATATTTTATCTTGTATAACTATAATAAAACTTTAAGTCAAAGTACGTGTATGTGAACTAAATTTCCAAAGGTTACAATATTTCAAAAACGGAGGGAGTACTATATTTTTAAAGTTCATCCTTCAGTTATAAAGTTAACTATAACGGGGCGTTTGGTTCGGGATCTAAGATTCCCACTGGGAATCTTGGGTAGGGAAAGAAACATGCACATGTTTGGTTTGGGGCATATTTCATGTGGGAATGTCACATTCCCACCTCGGTGGGAATGTTGGGCGTTTTAGATGGGAATGTGATTCCCATCTGGAGGTCAGGTAATTTTAGATTATCACCTTCATTTTACCTACTTTTATATTAATTTGTCTTTTATACCCTCACTTTTTATACTTATTTTATTTTATAAATTTATATATTTGTATTCTAAAAAATGATAATTATATGAAATTTAATTTTAATAAATTAATTAAAAAAATTTAAATTATTTAAACATATTTTTTTTGATATATATTCTCATATTTTAATATATATTTTCATATTTTCTTAAAATTTACTTTTCTTCTATATATAAAATATAAATAAAAATAATAAGAATTTAGAGACATTAAATAAATAATTATCATACAATAAATTACGTATAAAGAATATTCAATATTTTAAAAAACAAAACGGCTTAAATATTTTTATTGTGTAGTAAAATGATATATTTATAACATTTGTTCAATTGAAATTCAGGGACATTATGGTAAATTAATTAGAACTGAAAATCTGAGATTCCCAATCTAACCAAATGCAATAAGCTTTGGTTAGGGTGTGGAGACACTTGTCTCTTGATGTACTGTGGCACATCCAAGCCATTGATGAAATATTAAAATCAATGGCTAAGATTAATACAAAGAGTACTATTGTAATTTCAATAAGATCCAAATAATCTCTATTCATTTTTCTCAATTCCCTTGCTCATACTTCTCTCTCCCTCATAATCTACTTTTTCTTTTTGGAATTTCTAAAATTTGATAGGTTATTTAGATTACTTGTATCGAGTAGGTAAATTTTCATATAAAGAACGTCAAAATCCGAGTTCGTTTGAGAAAGTTAGAGTCATTTGAAGTTAACTGCGATTTTCAAAAACATAGTATTCACATTTCAGCGATGGTGGCTTTGCAATTCAGCGACGGGAGCTTTACAATTCAGCGACATAGAGTATGCATTTCAGCGATATAGCCTATACAACATAGTTTTTATGACAAACTTCAAATGGCTCTAACTTTTTCAAATGAGCTCGGATTTGGACGTTCTTTATATGAAAATCTATCTACTCAACACAAGGAATTTAAATATCCTACCAAATTTTAGAAATTCTAACCAGATAAATATCGTATTTTTGAAATAACTAGAATAAGATATCATTTTCTTTGAAAATCTGGTATAAATCTATTTGTAATTTCAAAAATTTGATAGTAAATTTAAATTCCTTGCATCGAGTAGATAGATTTTCATATAAAGAATGTCAAAATCCGAGTTTATTTGGGAAAGTTAGAGCCATTTGAAGTTCATTGCGATTTTCAGAAACACATCCTTTACATTTCAACGACGGTAGCTATGTAATTCAGCGATTGAGGCTTTACAATTCAGCGAATGGGGCTTTACAATTTAGCGATATAGCTATGCATGTCAGCGACGTAGCCAATACAACAAAATTTATGTGACAAACTTCAAATGGCTCTAGCTTTCTCAAATGACCTCCGATTTCGACATTCTTTATATGAAAATCTATCTACTCAATGCATGGAATTTAAATATCCTATCAGATTTAAAAAAATCTAAACACATAAATATCATATTTTCAAAACAACGAGCATAAAATATCTTTTCTTTTGAAAATATGGTATTTATCTATATAATTTCCAAAATTTAGATTCATTGCATCGAGTATGTAGATTTTCATATAGAGAATGTCAAAATCCGCATTCATTTGAGAAAATTAGAGTCATTTGAAGTTCATTACGATTTTAAAAAACACAGTCTTTACATTTCAGCGACGGTAGCTATGTAATTCAGCGATGAAGCCTTTACAATTCAGCGACGGAGACTTTACAATTCAGCGACATAGCCTATGCATTTTAGCGATGCAGTATATACAACAAAATTTATATTACAAATTTTAAATGGCTCTAACTTTCTCAAATAAGCTCGGATTTGGACGTTCTTTATATGAAAATTTATCTACTCGATTCAAGGAATCTAAATATCCTATCATATTTTAGAAATTCAAAAATAGAAAAATAGCAAATTAAGAGGAATGAAAGACTGACGAGTGAAAGAGATGAATAAAGATAATTTCTCTATTATTATGCCATGAATTGCGTCAAAAGAGAGCTAACTTATGTAAATTTTATATATGATCTTTATTTAAGGATAGAAACCACTAAATTGATTTTGTGAATGAATTTATTTCTAAAGATATAATTATTTATGTTTGACAATTTTACCCTTTTTATTTTATAGCAATTGGATATTTTTGTATGGTTGAGATGATTTGTCTTGATGTACTACCATTCACATTGGTAGTACCATAACCACTCCCAACTCAATAATCTTAAAACATCAAAAAATAAGATTTTCAGTAATCTCATATTCCCAGTAATCTTACATTCCCAGCAATCATATTCCCAGTGGTAATCTAAGATCCCTCCAACCAAAGACACCGTAATTTTATGAAATATAAATAAATTTATTAAAACATGTACCACACTATTAACTAGGGACAACGAGGATTTAGCTTAAGGGTAAAGTCTCTAACTTCCAACTTTATGATTGGAGCTTCGATACCCACACGATCCCATATCCCTCGTCTCTATTTTTTGTAATTTGTATTTTTTGGGCTTACATACACTTTGCAAATGTTTACCAAAAAAAATGAAAAAAAAACCTACTATCAATGCGCCTAAAAGCAAAACCAAATCCCGAATATAAAATAATTAAGCTTGTAGTATTTTTTAAAAGTTGGATAAGTTTTTGTTTTGGTAAACAGTGACATTCATGTATCGACAAATATATGTGGGAGCCCAAGCTAAACAAATTACAAAAGAGGATAAATGACAGGGATAAAAGTCAAAGTTGGATAAGTTAATTCAATGTTTTTACAAATTGTTCTATATACTACATATTTGTTTTGGTGCAAGGTTGTTAAGATCGGGATTTTATCTGAGATCGTTTTTCTCTTTGCAAGATCGGGATCGTTGGATCGAATCGGGATCCTAAGATCTTATGAAATTGCAATAATTGATAAACTCAATTATGCATACTAACAAGTAAAAGCATTATTTCGTGTGTTTATGAATCTTGCAAGTTAATTAATACGATACAGTACAAAAACATCACAATTAAACATAAAATATTCTCACATACATGCGTATTATGTTTTTTTTACACATCATACATAAGTATTACATGTTCTTAACTTAAAGAAAATAAGTTAATTTGATCCCAAATCATAAAATACTATAAAAATTTATGCATTTAAGAGGGAATAATCGTAAGATCGTAGAAGCGTTTGAGGGAGTATGACCATAAGATCCTAACATTCTACGATTACGATCGGGATCTTATCCAGATCTTATTAATTTTAAGATTTTACAAGGATCGGAATCATTTTAGAGAGGTGTGATCGTAAAATTGTAAGATTATAAGATCAGGATCGGGATCTTAACAATTATGGTTTGGTGAACTAGCCTGGGTCCAAAAATAACATTCCAAGAAATACGTGAACTTACCGGGGCAATCTCTCCCAAATGATTTTTTGAATTCACAAGGTTGAAATCCAACTTTGCTTCAGTAGAAAAAGTCTCATAACCACTTAAGTTATGTAATACTCGAGACTTTTAATAATAGGAAATGAAATGAAATTCAAAAAGTAAGGGAATTTTAATTCCAATAACCGTGAAATCGAAAATGATTTAAATAAATAAATCATTGCACGGGAATCAAAAAACGAAGAATTCGACGACGACGAATTTAAATTCAATAGATTCGAGATTTCAAATACGAAAGTAATTAAGGACAAAATAAAATTTAGGATAAGAATCGTAATCCGAAAATAACACGGAAAACCGAGCCCGAGAATGTACGAGGATAGAAACCCGAACGAGAGGAGGAAAGGTCCGACGGATCGCACGGCCCGGCTCGGCCACGGCCAAGCCGGAGGCCGCGCGGTGGTCGCACGGTCTGGAGACATACCGCGCCGAGGCCGCGTGGTCACACATGCTGCGATCAAGTTTCCTTTCCCGACGATTTCTTACCTTATTTTCGACCCCCGACTTTGGTAACTCAATCTTAGGCAATGGGAAGGCTATATGGACGGATTTTGAGGTCTTGAAGCTCATTATTTTCGAGTTCCAAACCCTAGCAGCCCCCAAAACTCCCCAAACTCTCCAAACCTCTCCCAAAACCCGAAATCGCCAAGTTCGTGCTTTCCGATCACTTTCCGGCGACGAAAATCGACGAAGAAGGCATGGAGAACAAGATCTTTAGTATTCCAGATTGTGGTAAGTCGTTCATAGTTTTTCGTTTAACTTTTCGAACCCAAAAATTCGATCTAACACTAGATTTCTTCTTTTGATTCGAATCCGTGGCCAAAGTTGGAAGATTCGTGTTGAGGAGATCCGTTCGTGTCAAATCTTAGAGCCCGGACGACCCCGAGACAGTCTAGGACGAAATTCAAGTAAGATAATGCCCTACATATCAATATTGGTGGTTTAGAACCGTTCGAAACATTAGTTTTAAATCAAAACCTAAAATCGGACATAAAAGATTCAATCTTTACGCGTTTTCTGAGATTGGCCGAAAAACCCTATTTCGTGAATCCGAAATGTAAAACTCCGAACTAGAGATTTGTTCCTAACATCTTATTCTAGCTTGTGTCAAAATTTCATGCATTTTTATTAAGGTTTGATACCCCAAATCGCGTCAAACATTATCTGTGATGTATGAACTTTTCAAAACCCTTGACAGATTACATGGTCGAACTTGATGTGCATTTTTTTATCACTTGTGATCAAAACTAATCTTTGCTGGAAACATAAAAGTTGTAGTTAATTGTCTTGAGATCATGCCTGTAAATTTTCGTGCATTTTTATTAAAGTGTGCATGGTCAAAACCCATTTTGAATACACTGTGTCATTGAAGAAAAAGTTGACAGTTTCAAGTCCGAACTAGTGGATTAATCTGACCTAATCCGTAATGAATTTGCATAATATGCCTCTAATAAAATTTGTTTATTTTGGTATCTTTTTAGTGCCTTAAAATTTCATAAATTTTGGAGGTCGTTTTCTTGTCAAAAACTCTTTTGAAAATCAGTGCGCTGTTTAGAAAAAGTTCACAGATTTGATAATTTGCAAAGATTGTAAAATTTCACTCATTTCCTCATCTATTTTCGAAAAAATTAAAAATGAAAGTTGTTCATTATCATGTTTTTGAGCTAATGTGAAAATTTCAAGTCGATTGCCTTTGAAATGAATTTTTAAACTGAGATGGCGTAAACTGTGGCAATGGCTTAGTTGAAATGTTGAAGAACTCGACTTTTGAGAAACTCATGATTTGTGAGATATGTCTAAATAATAAAACATATATTTTTAAAAAAATTACGTTAATCTAGGTTGAGCTAGATCTCCACGTAAGTAGGGGTGAATGCTCTGCAGGGTGCCCCTCTATCTTGAAATTCGTGCCCGAGTGGACGAAATGTGATATATTGTGAAATTGTGTCAAAACGGCCATTTTGAAATTAGTCTACACTCTCGGGTGTATCCGAATGGGTTACTCCAGGCTCCGGAGTGGTACTGTGTATGGCGCGATACTCGGATTGCTTCGGCAATTCTGAAACTTGATACTTGAGAAATTTGATACATGAGAAATGAGATACTTGAGATATATGGTTGTGGCGTCCTCTTCTTAGTTAACGGGAGAAAATTTAAAAGACTTGAATTTTTGTTTATTTATTTATTTATGTCGTTGATTATGCATTTTAAATTATGTCTTTAAATTTATACCTATGCCTTAAATTATCATTTTTAAATTAAATGGTATATGAGAAATTATGGATTGTATCATTGTCCAACATGCATGCTTAAAATGAATTTTTTAATTAAAAACCCCTTTATTGCTATGCTAGGAACTGTCTTACTCAGTATTCCTTAATACTGATAAATGTTGTTTATGTTTTTCTATGACAGAGTATGAAGCATGAGCATACATCCGGGGATTTATTTTGGACATTTTATTATTTTCTGCATGATACTGCATACGGGCCTGTTAACCCGTGTTTTGGCCATGTCGGCCATATATTTTATTTCCGCTGCATAGACTTATATTTCCGCTGCGTATATGGATGATTATCATTTTAAATTATAAGTACTTCCGGACATGATTGTTTTAAATTATTTTATACCATTAGCCTTGCATCTCCCAAGTGAGCTCGAATGAAGTCGTGTCTTGCTTGGGAGGTGTGGCGGTGGCATCCCGGCCTGGGTGATCAAATCCGGGGTGTTACAAGTTGGTATCAGAGACTGGAATATTTTTAAAGCTACTATTATTATTTTAAACCATTATTTTAAAACTAGTATTATTTTTAAACTTATTATTAAATCCACTAGTATTATTTTGAGCCCAAATTTTGGCCCAATCACTATACTTATAAAAATCCCAAATTTTTTAGCCCAAAAATTTTAGCCCAATCTTTTTTTTACCTGGCCCAATTTTTTCTAAACCAAAGAATTATTAAATTTTGCCCCAATATAGAGGCCCAACATTTTAATTGTTATTATCCATGAAGAAAAATTTATTTTAAAACACATGGATAAAATTTAAATTTTATTGGGGGATTACATATGCATACTTGCATGTAGACTTAAATTCTTGCATCTCCTAACTTTACATTTGACATGTTCTAACTCTAACCTACTTGTTGACACTAGATGGTTGAACCAAATGCGAATATGGTGAACCTTATGATGAAATTAGCCGATGCCTATCTCGAATCTCAACAACATATAAATTATTTCAAGACGCGGGTAGGACAGCTAGAAGCTAACATGGCCCATCTGGGACACATTAGGGAAGCTGACCATCATGACATAACCCAACTCAAGGCCCAAGTCGCCGAACTTCAAGCCCGAGTGGTTACACTTCAAAACAAGAATAACGAATTAGAGATGCAAGTAGGGCACTTGGGGATGGAGCTGACTAACTTAACTGATGACGTATTTCCTCATAGCCCTGAGCCCACTTCCGATGCTGGGCCATCCAGCCCGATCGACATATCCAGCGACGAGGACGATCCCATTGAGGATGCACATACCTATTCACTCTAGACTTAGAGATATATATATATATATATTATTGATGCACTATATAGTACTAGTATTTCCATTCTTATGATTGTACTCGAATAAAATTTTCTAATGAGCAATAAAAATTATGAGCCTTTATTACACAAGGATATTTAAATTACTAGTTATATTTTATTTTTCAAATGCCTTGATCAGACTCAATCAAACAAACATACAAGGTATTTGTTAAATTAAATAAATAAATAAATAATATATAAGCATATACAATAGAAAGATAGAAATCAAACAAGGGTACCTCAAACCCTAAACCCTGAAACCCTAGACCCTAGGGTCTCGAAAAAAACAAAACAAAACGAAAAACGAAAACGAAAACAAAACAACAAGTAGTAAACAACTCCCAATGACAACGAATAGTACACTAAACTCCAAACAACTTCTACTAACAGGTTCCAGTGGATTGAAACCTGTTAATACCACTCTTTAATTTATTAAATTACTTTACAAGTATTACATCATATTTTTACAAGAAAATCTAACCTCTTGTGCTTGTAACAGAATGGCACCGAGAGGCAGACCACGTAACGAGCCCGTCTCACCAAATACCATCGAGGCCCCGAGACAACCCGACTTGCCAAACCCAAATGAGGGTGTTCACGCTCAAGAAGAGCCGGCAGCCCCTGAACCAAACAATACAAGCGATCGCCTACGCACTCTAGAGGAGGTTTTCATCGTGCTAGGGAACGCGCAGGTGAACCAGGGCCAAGCGGCTGCGGTGCCTCC
This sequence comes from Hygrophila difformis, assembly GCA_030278955.1. NCBI lineage: Eukaryota > Viridiplantae > Streptophyta > Magnoliopsida > Lamiales > Acanthaceae > Hygrophila > Hygrophila difformis. The sequence goes on along the minus strand of JAOANR010000006.1, from coordinate 26,466,892 downwards.
ACCGCAAGCTCGCATTAATTACCTGGCTATGGTAAACCAATATCACCCGCCACACTACGCCGGTGAAGAGGACCCTGCGAGGTTAGAGAAGTGGGTGAGAACGTTTGACAAGTTGTTAAACGCAGTCAAGTGCCCAAACGGGGAAAAGGTGCACGTAGCCTCGTATTACCTAAGAGGCGAGGCTGACGACTGGTGGCAAGCCACTCAAGGAAAGTTAGGAGAAGAGGATGAGCCCTACTCTTGGGACGAGTTTATGGAACTGCTGCGAGATCGCTTTTACCCCTTAAGCACTAAGGCCTCGATGTACGAGGAGTTCCTATCCCTGAAGCAAGGGGGACAAACCGTGCAGGAGTACTGTGCACGATTTAAGGAACTGGTGCATTTCGCGCCACGACTAGTGCCTACTGACGTTGAAAAGGCCCAAAAGTTTGAAATGTGGTTAAATCTGGCTATCCGGGAAGTGATCACAGGAGTTCACTACCCTGATCTACAGGCAGTCTATGATCGTGCAGTGGCAGTGACACGTGTGCAACAGCTGAAAAGGAGAGTGAGCGGGGAGCCCGGTCGTGGTCCCCAGGACAAGAAGGTTAGGAACAACCGGAACGAGAACAATGCAATGAGAAATGACTATCGGGGAGGACCCAATAGACCCCAGCACGCAAACAACAGAGGGAATAATGGGAGGAACGATAACCGAGAAGGCTTCATACTGCCATGCTCGAGGTGCGGCAGACCTCATCTAGCGAGGGCCTGCACACAACAGGGCGCATGTTTCCGATGCGGTCGGATGGGACATCAGAGACGTGATTGTCACACTCACCTCGAGAACATCACCAAGAGGGATGACTTGGTTGCGGGACCAGCGCAGCCTCGTAATCAAAACGGCCGGGATGGCAACAATCAGGGATTCAGACCCCTTCAAAATCCGAATCCCAACCAGAACCAGCGCCCTCCGCAGAACCCGAACCCGAACAACCAGCCAAATCAGCAGGGCAACCAGGGACGCCCTATGGGGCGACTCAGTGTGATAAACCAAGCCGACGTGCCTGAGCAAGGTGACGTGATGGCAGGTACGTTTCATGTTTTAAGCGTACCTCTTAAAGTTCTGTTTGACTCAGGAGCTAGTTGTTCTATCATATCAACGCGCGTTTTGCCTGAACTAGATCTACCTAAGTGCGAGATAATTAGCTTAGGAATTTAAATGCCTTCAGGAGAAGTAATATCATGCTCAAAATGTTATAACGAAGTTCCTGTAGTTATCAAGAACGTAGAATTCTTCGCAAACTTGGTAGAATTTAACCTAAAGGACTTCGACGTTATACTGGGGATGGATTAGTTGGCCCAGTATAAAGCGGTGATTGAATGTTAGAAACAGAAAATCACCATGTCGAAAAGTAGAGGAAGGAGAGTCGTCTTTTACTCTCAACCCCCTAAGAGGCGTAACAGGATTGTTAACACTCTCAAGTTATATAGCTTAATGCGTAAGGGATACGCGTTACATGCCTGCTACGTTCACAACCTTGAGGCGGAAGATGACAAGGTTGACAATATCCCAGTGGTAAGAGAATACCCGGATGTGTTTCTCGAAGACATCCCGGGTATGCCACCTGAGAGAGATCTTGAATTCAGCATAGGTCTCATTCTGGGAGCGGAACCTGTTTCCAAAGCTCCTTACAGCATGGCGCCACTGGAGATGAAAGAGTTGAAGGAGCAACTTGAAGAATTGCTGGAAAAGGGATATATAAGACCAAGTACGTCTCCGTGGGGAGCACCGGTCTTATTCGTTAAGAAGAAAGACGGAGGACTACGTCTTTGCATCGACTATAGAGGACTCAACCAAGTAACCATCAAGAACAAGTATCCATTGCTGAGGATTGAGGACTTATTTGACCAATTGAAGGGAGATTCAATGTTCTCAAAGATCAACTTGTGATCTGGTTATCATCAACTGAGGATCGCCGAGAAGGATATTCCGAAGACAGCGTTTCGAACTCCGTATGGGCACTACGAGTTCACAGTGTTATCCTTTGGATTAACAAACGCGCTGGCAATGTTCATGAACCTCATGAACAATGTCTTTAGATAGTTGCTAGATCAGTGCGTCGTAGTATTCATCGACGACATCCTGATCTACTCGAAGAGTGAGGAAGAGCATTCCCAACATTTGCATCAAGTGTTAGGGATCTTGCGCAAGAACCAACTCTATGGGAAGTTGTCCAAATGCGAAATTTGGTTGAAGGAAGTAGCATTCCTTGGACACATAGTAACCGCCACTGAAGTTTCAGTAGATCCGGCAAAGGTATCGGCAATAACCGAGTGGGTATCGCCGATAAGTCCAACTGAAATAAGGAGTTTCCTTGGACTAGCTGGATATTATAGGCGATTTGTGAAAGATTTCTCGAGAATCGCATGACCCTTAACTTGGCTACTGAAAAAGGGAGTGAAGTACGAGTGGACTAGTGAGTGTGAGTCCGCGTTTCAAGAACTAAAGAAACGACTCACCACTACACCCGTATTAACACTGCCATCGGAGAATGGAGATTTCGAGGTTTGAAGTGACACTTCGAAGGAAGGTCTAGGATGCGTCTTAATGCAAGACTCGAAAGTCATCGCATACGCATCGCGTCAATTGAAACCTCATGAGGCGAACTATCCGACACACGACTTGGAGTTGGCGGCAGCCGTATTCGCTCTGAAGATATGGAGACATTATCTCTATGGGCGAAAGTGTCGAATGTTCACCGACCACAAGAGCCTCAAGTACATGTTTACTCAGAAGGATTTGAATTTAAGACAAAGGAAGTGGTTGGAACTAATAAAGGACTACGATCTCGAAATTGCGTATCACGAAGGAAAGGCCAACATGGTAGCCGATGCCCTAAGTCGGAAGACCCAGCATGTGGCGAACTCGCTGGTAATTCCGCCGGCATTGTATAAGGACATGGCGAGATTGAGCTTAGAGCTGGTGCACCCAGGCACCGTAAGAGAAGTGCTCAACGCCATGGTGGTCGAATCGACCATATTTGACGAGATCAAACTCGCCCAACCGGGTGACGAGAAGTTGAAAAGGATTAAGGAGAGTATTGCCGATGGAAAGGCGATAGGATTTGCTGTCCATGAGGATGGAAACATTCGTTTCAAAGGAAGGTGGTGCGTACCACAAGAGTGTGGAGAATTGAAACGAAGATTGATGGATGAAGGTCATAACACGCCATATTCGGTTCACCCCGGAGGTGACAAGCTTTACAATGACCTGAAGAAGAATTATTGGTGGCCGAATATGGAAAGAGAAGTAGCGGAGTTTGTGGCGAGATGTCTCACATGCCAAAAGGTCAAAGCCGTGCGACGAAAACCTCTAGGATTGATGCAACCATTGGAAATCCCGAGTTGGAAATGGGATAGTATCACGATGGATTTTGTTTCGAGATTACCGCGATCATCTAAAGGGATGAATAAGATATGGGTGATTGTCGATAGGCTAACAAAGACAGCCATATTCATTCCAATGAAGGACACTTGGACTATAGACCAATTAGCCATAGCATATACCGACAACGTAGTACGACAACATGGGGGTACCACATGACATCATTTCCGATAGAGACAGTAGATTCGTCTCTCACTTTTGGACTACGCTGCATGAAGCGCTCGGTACGCAAATCAAGATGAGTACCGCTTTCCACCTGATGACGGATGGACAAACTGAGAGAACGATCCAAACGTTAGAAGACATGCTGAGAGCGTGTGTCCTAGAGTTTAAGGGTAGTTGGGAAAATCACTTGCCATTAATTGAATTTTCCTATAACAATAGCTACCATGCTAGCATTGGCATGTCACCGTTCGAAGCACTGTACGGGCGGAAGTGCAGAAGTCTGTTAAGTTGGGTAGAACATGATAAGGCAGTGGTAGTAGGACCACAACTTTTTTTGGATATGGCCCAATAATCATTCAAGGAAAGATGAAGGCGACACAAGACCGACAGAAGAGTTACGCCGATGTGAGGCGGCAAGACCTAGAATTTCAAGTTGGAGACAAGGTCATGCTAAAGATATCACCGATGAAGGGGGTGATGCGCTTTGGCAAATGGGAAAAGCTAAGTCCTCGATATATAGAACCTTACGAGATTCTAGAAAGAGTCGGTACTTTAGCATATCGACTAGCCTTACCACCACAACTGGCTCGAGTGCACAATGTGTTCCATGTATCACAATTGAAGATGTATGTGCACGACCCAACACATGTACTCCAACCGGAAGAAATTGAATTGGATGATCACTTGAGCTACAAGGAAATTCCGGTGCGAATACTCGATGTGAAGGAGAGAGTAACGAGAAGTAAGACAGTGAGGATGGTTAAGGTTCTTTGGTCGAACCACGAAACTGAGACGGCAACATGGGAGCTAGAAGCAGACATGAGGGAGCGTTACCCGACCCTATTCCAAGACGATGCGACCACAGTTATGGGGACATAACTGTAATCTTAAAGGGGGGAGGATGTAACGACCCGAACATTTTGTATCCCAAATAAATAAATTCGAATTGTTTTGAAGTACGTAATGACTTGATCCATTCACAGGCTACGTAGGCAACTTGGAAATTTCAATTCTGTGTTCAGTCAAATAATCACACACCGAAACACAATTCAAATAATCATTAACAAACAAATAATTACACATAATCAAACAACCAAACAATCACACAGTCAAACAGTACATCGCGCAACTTCGAGGACGAAGTTGATTCTTAAGGGGGGGTAGACTGTAATACCTGAGACTTTTAATAATAGGAAATGAATTAAATTCGAAAAGTACGGGAATTTTAATTCCAAGAACCGTGAAGTCGAAAATGATTTAAATAAATAAATCATAGCACGGGAATCGAAAGACGACGAATTCGACGCCGGCGAATTTAAATTCAATAGACTCGAGATTTTGAATACGAAATTAATTAAAGACGAAATAAAATTTAGGATAGGAATCGTAATCCAAAAATGACCCGGAAAACCGAGCCCGATAACGTAGGAGGATAGAAACCCGAACGAGAGGAGGAAAGGCCCGACGAATCGCACGGCCCGGCCGCAGCCAAGCCGGAGGCCGCGCCGAGACCGCGTGGTCACACAGGCTGCGATCAAGTTTCCTTTCCCGACGATTTCTTACCTTATTTTCGACCCTCGACTTTGGTAACTCGATCTTAGGCAATGGGAAGGCTATATGAACGGATTTTGAGGTCTTGAAGCTCATTATTTTCGAGCTCCAAACCCTAGCAGCCCCCAAAACTCTCCAAACTCTCAAAACCTCTTCCAAAACCCGAAATCGTCAAGTTCGTGCTTTCCGATCACTTTCCGGCGACGAAAATCGACGAAGAAGGCGTGGAGAACAAGAAATTTTGTATTCCAGATTGTGGTAAGTCGTTCATAGGTTTTCGTTTAACTTTTCGAACCCGAAAATTTGATCTAACACTATATTTCTTCTTTCGATTCGAATCCGTGGCCAAAGTTGGAAGATTCGTGTTGAGGAGATCCGTTCGTATCAAATCTTAGAGCCCGGACGACCCCGAGACAGTCTAGGATGAAATTCAAGTAAGTTAGTGCCTTACATATCAATATTGGTGTTTAGAACCATTCGAAACATTAGTTTTAAATCAAAACCTAAAATCGGACAAAAAAGATTCAATCTTTACGCATTTTCTGAGATTGGCCGAAAAACCGAATTTTGTGAATCCGAAACGAAAAACTCCGAACTAGAGATTTATTCCTAACATCTTAATCTAGCTTGTGTCAAAATTTCATGCATCTTCATTAAGGTTTGATACCCCAAATCGCGTCGAACATTCTCTGTGATGTATGAACTTTTCAAAACCCTTGATAGATTACATGGTCGAACTTGATGTGCATTTTTCTATCACTTGTGATCAAAACTAATCTTTGGTGGAAACATAAGAGTTGTAGATAATTGTCTTGAGATTATGCCTGTAAATTTTCGTGCATTTTCATTACGTTTGCATGGTCAAAACCCGTTTTTAATCTACTGTGTCGTTGAAGAAAAAGTTGACAGTTTTCAAGTCCAAACTTAGTGGATTAATCTGACCTAATCCGTAATGAATTTACATAATATGCCTCTAATAATAATTGTTTATTTTGGTGTCTTTTTAGTGCCTGTAAAATTTCATAAATTTTGGAGGTCGTTTGCTATGTCAAAAACTCTTTTGAAAATCAGTGCGCTGTTAAAAAAGTTGGCAGATTTGATACTTTGCAAAGATTGTAAAATTTCACTCGTTTTCTCATCTATTTTCGAAAAAATTAAAACATGAAAGTTTTTCGTTATCATGTTTTTGAGCTAATGTGAAAATTTCAAGTCGATTGCTTTTGAAATGAATTTTTAAACTGAGATGGCGTAAACTGTGGCAATGACTTGGTTGAAATGTTTAAAAACTCGACTTTTGAGAAACTCATGAATTGTGATATATGTCTAAACAATAAAACATGTATTTTTTTAAAAAAAAATCCCGTTAATCTAAGTTGAGCTAGATCTCCACATAAGTAGGGGTGTGTGCTCTGCAGGGTGCCTCTCTATCTTGAAATTCGTGCCCGAGTGGACGAAATGTGATATATTGTGAAATTGTGCCAAAACGGCCATTGTGAAATTAGTCTACACTCTCGGGTGTATCCGATGGGTTACTCGAGGCTCTGGAGTAGTACTGTGTATGGCGCGATACTCGGATTGCTTCGGCAATTCTGAAACTTGATACTTGAGAAATTTGATACATGAGAAATGAGATACTTGAGATATATGGTTGTGGCGTCCCCTTCTTAGTTAACGGGATAAAATTTAAAAGACTTGAATTTTTGTTTATTTATTTATTTATGTAGTTGATTATGCATTTTAAATTATGTATTTAAATTTATGCCTATGCCTTAAATTATCGTTTTTAAATTAAATGGTATATGAGAAATTATGGATTGTATCAATGTTCAACATGCATGCTTAAAATGAATTTTTAAATTAAAAACCCCTTTATTGCTATGCTAGGAATTGTCTTACTCAGTATTGCTTAATATTGATAAATGTTGTTTATGTTTTTCTATGACAGAGTATGAAGCATGAGCATACATCCGGGGGATTTATTTTGGACATTTTATTATTTTCTGCATGATACTGCATACGGGCCTATTAACCCATGTTTTGGCCATGTCGGCCCTATATTTTATTTCCGCTGGATAGACTTATATTTCCGGTGCGTATATGGATGATTATCATTTTTAAATTATAAGTACATCCGGACTTGGTTGTTTTAAATTATTTTATACCATTAGCCTTGCATATCTCAAGTGAGCTCGAATGAAGTCGTGTCTTGCTTGGGGGTGTGGCGGTGGCATCCCGGCATGGGTGATCAAATCCGGTGTGTTACAAGTTGGTATCAGAGATTGGAATATTTTTAAAGCTACTACTATTATTTTAAACCATTATTTTAAAACTAGTATTATTTTTAAACTTATTATTTTTCAGTTTTTTTATTTTTCTAATTTATTTCATTAGAATTTCTCAAATAATAAATATCACTATCCAGATATAAAAAATAGTTTATAATGATAAAAAATGTGCTAAAAATATATCCTTAAAAATTTAGTATCGGAGTATAAATTTAATTTAGGGATTATAATAATAATGAATTAAAAATAATAAAAATTTAATTTAATTAAACGAAAATATTTACTACCAAACTTTTTTCATAATCAATAAGGAAAAAAAATTGGATAAAATGTTATGGACTAAAATACTATTTTAAAAATTAACAGATAATCAAAGCGTAATTATAATTAAATTTTATTTTATAAAATTAAAGATAAGTCCATAAAAACTAATCATAATAAAAATTTAAAATACATTACTTAACAAAATATAAGTTTTAAATGATAAAAAGATAATAAAAAGTATAAATAATTAAAAACTTTAGGGATAATAGTCAAAATGTACAACATATTAGGGAGTAAAATAATACTCCCTCCGTCCCATTTCAAATGTCTCATTCCTACTACAATTGTCACATTTCCTTATTTAGAAAATTTTTATTCCTTCAAACAAACATCACATCAATTATTTACTGCACTTTAATACAATAACTCATTCTACATAAATACCGGACAGCCTTAATAATGCAAAAATATATATATTTTTTTTTCTAATTTTGAATAGTTAAGGCTATTTATTTTTCACTTGCTCTCATAATTTTATATATGAAAACAAACCCTATATATTTAGTTTTCTAACAATAAAAATAATTTATTTTATATTATGTTCACTTGATTGTAGGTTTTCTTTTTGAATTTTGGTTGCATGCATACAAAAACTATTTAAGCAAAAGATTTTGAATCTTATGTAATAAAAAAAGCTATATTTACATTTTATATCGTCATATTAGTTCAACAGCCGTGCGCAGCGGGCGAAAAATCTAATATTTAAAAAAAATTAAACTACACTATATAAATATATACGATTTTTACGGTTTAAAAACCGTAAAAATTTTTTTGAAACCGTACGGTTTATGATTTATAAAATACTAAATCAAACCATGATTTATAAAATATAGTTTGATTTGATTTGATTTACGGTTCGGACCGTATTATGTTGACCCTAAATATAAGATTGAAAGCTTAAGACCACTAAATAGTACTCCATCCGTTTTTCAAAAATTTTAACATTCCTGCATTTCACGTTATCCAATGCACATTTTTTATGTTTAATATCTCAAATTGTGTAAAAGTAAAAATTATAAAAATTTGATATTAAAAAACTACGCGATTAGACGAATCTAACAAGATCCCACTTGACTATGTTTTATCTTGTATAACTGTGTTAAAAATTTGAATCAAAGTTACTTAGTGAATAGTAACAACTATGCAAATGTTACCATTTTTAACAAACGGGGGAGTATGATGATCCCCATAAGATAATGAAGCAAAAGGAAAAATGTGCTAATTTATTTTAAAAAAGAAATGATGATTCATGATAGTAATCTCCCCTGATCCATTTGCAAATTACAAAACATGCACTGTTTTGAAAAGGGAGGATTTTTGTTACAAAAAGAAATAAATTAATTATTACAGAATTGACCACAGAGCATCGAATTTTTCCAATTCTCCTCCTATATCATTATTCCTACAGCATATAGTACATCATAATTCCACAGAAATCCACCAATCACCCGCAAATAAAGATTGAATTCCCCCCCCTCCCACGAATTTCAGAATTGCCACTCGTGATTTCACTCACTTTCTCATTTGCTGCTTTCCCACTGTTCATTTTGCCCCTTTTCACACTGGATTATGGAGTTGCGGCAATGGCGGGTTTGGTCCACTGATTAAGTCTTTCACACGTCTCCTGTGGTATTCTTAACTGTTTCTTTGATTTAATCGATTCAGATCTTAATTATTGTAGGAAGATACTTGTGAATTTTGCTGCGGCTGGGTTAGGGCCTTAGGGGTCGCTCTTGTTTTTTTTGAATTTTTTTTGGTTTGAAATTTAGGGTTCTTAGTGCGATGACTGACTATTTTTGTGACGGCGTTGGATTATCGAAGGTCATAATTTTATGTATAAGTTTTGAATTTAATTATTAATGAGTCTTCTGCGTATGGAACCTTTTGTGTCTGGAAATGTTTGGCTTTCCAGTTGCGGGGTTTTAGATTTTAATTAACGATTAGGGTTGAAAGCTTTGAGTTGTAAAGCTAGTTGAAAATATAACTGGATTGCCTAATTGATTTTTCATTATCCATGAAGTTCAATGTATATTGAAGAAGATCATATTTGGGTTTGGGGGTTTTAGCTTTTAACCGTTGTATTATCCAGAGTAATCTACATTCCTGGCTATCGGATGGTAATTATGGGGCATTTGATGAATTCACCTAAAGGTTTTCGGGTATATATCTGTGTGGAATGTTCACCTGATTCATAAATGATTACTTGTTGATATAGATGGACGACAAAGAAGCGATTTTAGGAGGAATTTTTGGAAAATTTCTGATAAGCTTTACTTGCTTATTGTCATGAGATTTTTTTGTGCGTACATTCTTTTGACCAAAAGTATTTTCTATCTCGACAGTTGGTTTGATGCGGAATGGTAATTGCTGGTTAATGGTGTTTTCCTCCATCCAATCTTGAGTCTGAAAATGTACCTCAACATTGTCGTCGATGTATTATGCCACTGACTCTGTTTTAAAGCCAAGCTTTTACCTTCTGCTGAGGATTGCTGTGCTTCTGAGTTTCTTTTGCAAGTTCATCACAATACTGTGGCATCAAAAGTTTTTCCAATTGAATTTGTGGCTTAAGGGGGCTGCAATTGGATCTTTCAATATGGAATCATCAAAAAATCGTAATTTTGTGCCATTCCATTCCTCAGAACATGGAAGGCAAGATCATGGTCCTGAATCTCAAGTTCTGAGAATGGATTCTTCCGCTCATGCACATGTGAGCGTGAAACCTCCAGAGATTGCATTTTCAGAAGCTAAACTTAATTACTCTATACAGACTGGTGAGGAGTTTGCTCTTGAATTTATGCGTGACCGTGTCAATCCCAGGAAGCCGTCTTTTGCAAATATATCTGGGGATTCCAGTCATGTTCCGACGAACTTAGATAACTTGGAGCTGAAGGGCATCAAAGCAATCAGTCATACTGGCGCAGAAAGTGGTCCAAACATATCTATGATTGCCCCCGCCGAAAAATCCAAGAGAGCATTGGAACAAACGAATCCATCTTTTCATGGAAACACAGATAAACAAGGTTACTACTCTATGCAGCAGGTGCCCCATGCTTCATCAGGTTACAGCAATCGTCACTCGCTTACATATACTCCATCCCGGGGTTCTGGTAGTTCAACAACCAAGCTTAAGATTCTCTGCAGTTTTGGAGGTAGAATCCTGCCCCGGCCAAGTGATGGAAAACTCAGATATGTTGGTGGGGAAACACGCATCATACGGATAAACAAGGGCATTACATGGAAAGAACTGTGGCAGAAAGCAACTGCAATATATGATGAAACTTGTACTGTAAAATATCAGCTTCCTGAGGAGGATCTAGATGCATTAGTTTCTATTTCAAGTGATGAGGATTTAGTGAACATGATGGAGGAGTGCAATATTCTGGATGATATTGAAGGATCAAAAAAACTTCGGATGTTTCTGTTCTCTCCTGGTGATTTGGATGATGCTCATTTCAATCTGGCCAATTCTGGTGATAATTCAGAGATGAAATATGTGGTTGCTGTCAATGGCATGGACTTTGGGTCTCGAAAAGGCTCTATGGTAGGTGGTTTAACTAACACCGCTGCAAACAATTTGAATGACTTTGAAGCACTAAATGTTGATAGGGACAGTGGTGCTGCCCCCAAGGAACTTGGTGGCATTAGGAATTCAGATTTGTCGGGCTTTCTGGTCCCTTCAACTGAAACTGAACCTTCGAAACCAATAGTATCATCCTCCAAAGTTTCTGAACTCAGTCAACCTTTGCACCTTGATGAAGAAAGGAAGCACCTCCCAGAATATGGTTATAAACTAGAATCTCCAAATTACGTGCCTCCTGAAAATACCGCACCACAATCTTCACATGGGTCTGCTCCGGAACAAAAAGGTTTCGAAGGCAGGTCTCCAAATAGCTCTGGTGCCTTCGGCACGAAAGTTCCAGAATGGGAGGCGAAGCCTAAAGTTGATGGCTCAATTGAACCAGAAGGTGAAAGCAAGCAAATCCTCACTAATGAGCATTTTATATCTTCACCAGCACAGAGTGATAGCTCTAAACCTAGTCTGCCCCTTGAAGAGCCACTAGTATCAGTTCCTAAACTGGATAGAGAATCTTCAGCTATGTCTTTGAAGAGCAATGTAAAGTTTGATGAACCAGTGCAGGCCTCCAGACCACTTGATGCTGTTACTCCATCTGAGCTCCCTACACCCAGCGGAAATGAGTATTCCAACTCTGCTAATACTCCTGCTAGTGCAACTGAGTCCATCCACTCAGATTCCGACCCTACTGATTTGAGCTATTTTGAGTCTTCTCTTCCTCCACAGAGGGCTTTTCGTTCTGAGTGGATTCCGCGAGAACAGGCAGAGTTGCTGAGCAGAATATCAAAGTCAGATGATTCACGTGGTTCAAACTTTATTGTTAATCAAGCACATGTGGATGTTTCTCAACAAGATTTACTTACGACCTCTCTTGAGAGCTTACAAAAAGGGAATGTAAATGTTTCTAATGAGCAGTCGGTTTCTACTGAAAATCCTTTTTCTATGGAATCTGAAGTCCTTGACAATGGGCTTACGAGAACTCAACAACAGAACCCGGCTGAGTGCCTTGAACTTCAAGATTCATTGCATTTGCATGAAAATCAAGTTCCAGAGATAGAACATGGGTTGAAACTCCCTGCATCTAGCCATGAGGAATCAGTGAAAAACCCAGAAGATCATACTCATCTGGCTGATGGGGTTGGTACTCAATCCATTGCCAGTGGTACGTCCCAACCTAGGTGGATAGGAACTCAGGAAGAAGCCAAAGTTGCTCCTAGGAATGGACCGGGTGACATTCTTATTGATATTAATGACAGATTCCCTCGTGATCTTCTCTCCGATATCTTCACAAAAGCAATTCTTTCAGATAGTTCATCTGATTTTGGGACTCTACCGAAAGATGGACCCGGATTGAGTGTGAACATAGAGAATGATGACCCTAAACGCTGGTCCTTCTTCCAGAGACTTGCAGGCAATGAGTTTACACGAAGGGATGTTTCCCTCATCGATCAGGACCATGTTGTCTTTTCCTCTGGGCTGGAAAAAGTTGAAGAGGAGGCTCCTTTAGCATATGACTTTGTTCCAATGGCAAAAGATGAAATTCTTCCAAGTCATAGAGGAGTGCAGGAAAAATACAGCGAAGATCACAAAGATATACATGATGGAGAGGGGGCAGTCTCTACTGCAATTCATTATGATTCTTCACAAGTTAAAGCTAGTGAAGGCCCAAGGTACGATGATTTGATGGAAAATACGAGAATCGGTGGTTACTCAGAATATGAGGTGCTTCTTCTTAACCTTCCCAAATAAATCATTTACATGTGAATTTGTCTTAATTCTTTCTCAACTGTATTCTAGGAGGATATTGGAAACATTGGCTTACCTCCTTTGGATCCATCTCTGATGAATTTTGATATCAAAGCATTGCAGGTTTGTGCCCATTTTTATATTTTATTTTAGTGAATTATGATGATAATAAAAATTTCTAGCTTCATTCTAATTTCTAAGTACTCCATTAGTCTTACATTCTTTTTGGAGGTTCTTTGCCTATTGCCTGTATCAAGTTTCAGTGCCATCTTAAGTTTTTGATAAGTTATGTTAAAAGTGCCGGAATTGGTAACATGGGGGTGATTTGTAATGTCTAATGTTGTCTTTTTGAACTGAATCAGTAAATGATGCCTGATTTCCATGAGTTAATCAACTACCCACCATATTGTGTATTGTGTTTAAAACTGTTGAATAAAATGGCATCATTAACTGGGTTGTAACTTGTAAGTTGCAACATGATGTCTAAGTCAAAAAAGTACTTACAAAGTAGCAGTTCTAACTGTTCAACGGGTTTGTAGATAATACAAAATGCTGATCTCGAGGAACTTAGAGAACTTGGTTCTGGCACATTTGGGACTGTGTATCATGGAAAATGGAGAGGTTCGGATGTAGCAATCAAGCGTATAAAGAAGAGTTGCTTCTCCGGTCGTCAATCTGAACAAGAAAGACTGGTATTCATTCATTACTCAAAATATTATACTACTGATTTTCCCTTTTATACAGGCTTAAACTATTCCTTTTGTCCCTTGCTGTAATGATTATCATCATTGCTACCTTTTTCAGACTGTTGAATTTTGGAGGGAAGCTGAAATACTGTCAAAGCTACATCACCCTAATATAGTAGCATTTTACGGCGTTGTACAAGATGGACCAGGCAGTACGTTGGCTACTGTGACAGAATTCATGGTTGATGGTTCTCTACGACATGTTTTACTTCGGAAGGATAGGTACTGCTCATGCACATTTTACATCTTCCACATAACTGTTTGTCATGGATCTTACTTTTAACTACAAGAAAAATAATCTGCAGAGATTCTGATTTGGACTCTGAATTATTTTGAGTTTACTAATTTAGTTCATAATTGCCCTTTTTTACTGTTTGATTTATGTGTAGACATCTTGACCGCCGGAAAAGGCTCATAATTGCCATGGATGCTGCTTTTGGAATGGAATATTTGCATTCAAAGAATATAGTGCACTTTGATTTGAAATGCGACAATTTGCTGGTTAACTTGAAAGATTCTTCAAGACCTATATGCAAGGTCGTCTTATCTATTGAAAACTTACCCTTTCATATATACTTGATGAACGTCATGCCGTATGTGATTTAAGGTTTTTATTTGGAGTATTATATTTTCATTTCAAAGACCATGATTTCACTGATTGAATTACCGTGAGAAAAATTTCAGGTGGGTGATTTTGGTTTATCCAAAATAAAGAGGAACACTTTGGTTTCTGGGGGTGTACGGGGAACGCTTCCATGGATGGCTCCAGAGTTGCTTAATGGAAGCAGCAATAAAGTATCCGAAAAGGTCAGCTGATACTGCTTCTACGTGTACCTCTGTCTTCCGAAGGGTGAATTGCAATCTAAAAATTGCTACTTTCCGTTTGTGATTTTGAGATTGAAGATTGAAACCACCCTTGGTCTTTGGAAAATTTTGAATCACTGTTTGTTATCATTTTCATATTACTAAACAAACTGGAAATATTCAAGGTCTCAACTTTCAAATCCTCCAAAGCAACAATAGATCTCTTATCGTATGTATTTGCTCATCCTCCAGGTTGATGTCTTTTCATTTGGAATTGTCTTGTGGGAGATACTTACTGGGGAGGAGCCTTATGCCAATATGCATTATGGTGCCATCATTGGTGAGTTAAAAAAACTGGTTCTAGGTTATGGGTTGTGTCGATATGGATCTGCTCGTGTACATTAACTGGTTTATTTTTGTGAGTTTCATGAATTTAGTTACTTTACTACACCAAATCTACTGTGACCATAAACACCTTTTAATCAAAATCAAGAGACAGAACCAAATCATGACTTCAATGTAGAACTCCTCCACCGAAATCTTAAGTTGCCAAGACAACTCGATTTCTTTCTTTATTTCAACTGCCAAAAGCAGTCTTATATACAAAGTAGAGGAATTGGCACTGATTATTTGTTACTCATATTTTCTTATCAGTTTGGTTTACCCCTCTGAAGTTGCATTTGATAAAAGTGAATCATCGATTGAATGATGCTTGGATTATGACATCCTACAAAAAATTCACTCTTGAAAAATGTATACTTTACTTGAGTAATAGCCAATAGGTTTTGGCTTTTGTTCGATTCACAAATTTCTGATTGAACTAATTAATCATGCACCTGTGTAGGAGGCATTGTGAACAACACTTTGAGGCCAGCCATACCAAGTCATTGTGATCCAGAATGGAGACGATTGATGGAGCAGTGTTGGGCACCAAATCCTGTTCAAAGGCCATCTTTCACGGAAATAGCAAGCCGGCTGCGCATAATGTCCGCTGCTGCACACCCCACCAAGAAGGCGACCACATAGGTAATGATAATCTTAATGTGGCCCCATCATATCCTCCTTTGCTATAGATGAAACCAAGTGCATTTGTTTATTCAATTGTATCTATGCATACATAGGTAGAGAGTGCGCCATAATGCATGTGGGAACCGGTGAGCAAATAAATTGATCCGACCTAGCTGGCCCATCTATACATACATACATACATATGCATATATGTGATGCAGACGATGCATTGTTGTACATTCTGAAGTTTTGTGGGATGTTTCTTATTGTGTTGAGACTGCATATAAGAGTTACGATGGATTGCACAGTGATATCTATCGCAAGAATTTTGAGAGGCCTCACTTGAGTCCTGTGCTGGGTGAAATATAATGAAAATTTGGCTCGAGTTACAACTAGAGGAAATAACAATTCACAGGAATTGATAATTTACTAGGAGAGTGATTGACTAATCCTAAGAATTGTCAGCCACATATATGCATAGGACTTGGTTGAATACCCTGTCCTTCAATTCATGTGTGGCACCCATCTTTATTCCTTGGGGGTTAGCTAATAATCGTTCCCTGTGTTAATATATTCAAGTGCCGGAATGTGAGCATAATATGGTTTTGTTGTATGGTGTAAACAAACAATTGAAATGCGTGAATATCATGAGTGTTTTTTTATGCGTGAATATCATGAGTGTTGTTTTTGTTTTGTTTTGTTTTGTTTTTTTGTTTTTTTTCCAGCATTGGAATGAGTGAACATATAGAACAGCTGTTGTATTGTATGTAAATAATACTTCACACTATCGTTGTTGCAAGTTCATTTATCTATATATATATATATATTGGTCTTGTTAAACCCATGAACAAGAACAACGACAGACTCATTATTCATATTCAAATTGATATATATAGACACATTGTGCATCAGTTACAAATGAAATGATTGGATGAGAAGACGTTCTTTTTAAGTGTGATATAAGCACTTCTGTTTCGTGGGAATGCTCCAGTGGATATCTATGTAGGAGTATTGGGGATTGGAAGGGAAAAAAAAAATCGGGTTTATTGGAGTTAGGACCTTCTCTATTTACTTTGTATTTCAAAAAGCCCCATTCCTACAAAATTAGAGATAGAGCCCTCCATTAGTTTTGATTATGTGGTAGCTAATATATCAAGTAGTATGTAGTAGCTATGAGTGGAAATAGGCAAGGCCGGGTAGGCTTAGGCTTCAACGGCCTAGGCCTACATCAATTTTTTTAGGTTAGAGTCTGGTCTATTACATTTGATAGGCCTATAAGTTAAAATTCTTTTATATATGTTCGGATTTAATCATAAGATTGGAAGGCATGATTTTTGGACTTGGGCAAATCTTCATCCACAATTATTTACACTAGTATTTCCCCCGCCCAATGGGCTGAAATTATTGACAATATGAATAAAATTATCCAATTTAATAAATAAAATTGTTCAATTTTCTTATATAGATTACATTCCCCAACCTCCTTAAACTATTTTAAGCATTACATTAGTACATCTATATATTGCATATAAATCGACCAAGATAGGTCATTACCAATATTTATATATTACGATTTAGTATCTTAAAAAATACTTATACTACAAACAATAGTTGAAAGGCCAAAAAAAAGAAAAACAAAGATAAAAACCTTTCTACTCTCATGACTTCAATGTCATACATTGACAAAGAAAGTACGTGAAATTGTATTGTACTCGATAATTGATTATTGATATTGATTCACCCTAAAGCGTTGAGATATTAGAAATTTCATAAAGCTGTACATATTTCCAAATTAAACTAGAAAATATAAGAAATACTCTTGTGAATGAAACCATTGAAAAATTAAAATGACTATAGTTTCATTAACTTATTTTCGTATTGCAACTTATTGTAGTATTTCTTTATCTATAATTTCAATTAATAGAGTATTGGTTAAAAATAATAACTAATATTGAAATTATATTCAAGGAATAAATAAATATCAACACATAAAGTTTTTGTTACATCATTTATTTGGTAGTATATTTTATCTATAATAATTAATGAAATTAAATTATTTCATGGGAATTTAGCTCGAATTTGGTTCTCATATATTTTGAAAGTACGTTATGTTTTTTTTTTAACAATTCCTTCATTTTTATAGTGAAAAAGGATTGATTTTTGCTACTGTTTATTTTTCAACTATCAACCCATAAAGTTTTTGTTACACCTTTTATTTGGTAGTATTCTTTATCTATAATAATTAATTAAATCAAATTACCTAACGTAAATTTCGCTCAAATTTGATTCTGCTATATTTTGAAAGTGCACTATGTTTTTTTGTTTTTTGTTTTTTTTTTAATTCCTTCATTTTTATAGTGAAAATGAATTGATTTTTCTACTGTTTATATTCCATTTTGACTAATGCTTATACAACATCTATATAAAAAAAAACATATTCAAGTGGGATCTCGTTAGATTCGTCTCATCATGTAGTTTTAAAATATTAAATTTTTAGAATTTTTTCTTATATACATTTTGAGTTATTGATGAGTCATTGATTATTAGAAATATGTATTGGATTGCGTGCAGAAAGTGAGTGTTGAGGAAATAGGTATGTTACTGTTCATAAGGGAATTTTTGTGAGAGAGAATTGATATGTTATTGTTCATAAGAGTAGGTTACTGTTCATAAGCGATATGATAATAATAATAATAATAATAATAATAATAATAATAATAATAATAATAATAATAATACGACAAATACACAGTAGACTATTAGCCTATCGGATATCCTTGCCTATTTCCACCCCTAATAGTAGCCAACATACATAGTATGTGGTAACAAAATACCAAGCATGTAGTTAGTATGTTTGGGAACAAGCATATTGGGTGGCATATAGCATATTGGAAGAGCATATCCTCTCACAGTTCTCTCTCCGAATCTGCTATCTGCTAGTGGATCTGCTGACTCCCAAACATCCACACTCTAAATATGTAGGAACTAACATGTATAGAATGTAGTAATCGATATACAAGCTATAAGTCATTAAACTTTGGGGGCCTAACTCTAATTATTTTAAAATGGGGGCTTTCACTCCAATAGTACTTCAGTTTGTAGGTGTCGATTTCTCTACTTTCCCCAAAAACATCCTACTTATAATCAAAAACAGAAAGTAACCACACCAATATTAATCAGTGATTTTTTTTTAGTACAGATAATTTTATCCCAAAACAACCTATCAATTTGAAATGTAACCAATCATTAAAGCTGTAAAACAAACAAATAATTTGCAGACAAAACTCAATTCGATTCGTGTTCGTTCGTTAAATGTTCGTTTGTAATGCTGTTAACCGAGAATTTTGATTTGAATATGGTGGAGATGATTACAAGGATCTTTTGAAAGAAATACGGCAAACTTAATAAAGCTGTAAAAGAAATAAAATTTGCAGAAATTGAAGAACGATAAGTAAATTATGCGGAAAGAAAAACTGAAAGTAAAGTGATCCCTGAGGAGTTTGTTGGTTGCCCTCTGGAGTGCATCCTTCCCCTTTTTATAGGGAGGATGACTGACACCCTCCAGCTGAGAAGCACGCAGGAGGTGGCAGCATACGGCGCACGCGAGGATGGCGGCTTGACTTCTGTGACACACGACCCACGCGAGAGATGTTGTCGGCATACGGCGCACGCGAAGGATGGCGGCTTGATTGACAGCTTTCCTGATCATTTATCCGGATAAATCTTACACTGGACCGGGTCTCTAAAAATGGACTGGGCCAAATTCAACGGGCCTAACGAATTTAATTTTATGGGCCCAAAATATTCGTAGTTAACAGATGCCCCCCTCGCGCAATTTGTCTGATTAGTATTAAAAGACAGATATGCGCGTTCTGGCCCAATTGGCCCGTTTAAAAAACCCTGGCCCAATAGGCCCGTTTAAAAACCCTAATTTCATGGCTTCTATAAAAAGCCACCACCTCTCATTAAGTTAAAAACTTTGGTCATTTTTTCAAATTTTCCTCCACCTTTCTCCTTCTCTTCTCCCTTCTAAACCGCCGGCAACCCTTCTTCCTCTTCCTAATCGTTGTCGCCCTCAGTCATCAGTCGTCGAGGGAAGCCGCCAGCAGCGCCGCTAGGTCTCCCACGCTGCCGCCAACTCCAGCGCCAGCCGCCAGCCTTCTGCCGCCAGGTCCCCGCCAGCTCGAGCACTCCGGCCGCCAACAGCCCCCTTGCCGCCAGCCCAGGAAAGCGCCGCCACCAGCTCCTCGGGCCGCCAAGCTCCAACGCGCCGCCAGGATCTTTGCGCCGCCAGCCCTTCGTCACCTTGCCGCCAGCGCTTCGCCATCTGCCTCATCTCACCCGGCCGCCAACACCTTCGAGCGCTGCCATCTTGCCCGGCCGCCAACACCTTGCGTGTTGACAACATCTCCGCCGCCAAGCATCAAGCCCAAGCGCCGCCAACTCCTACGTCAGCCGCCAGCGCCAGTCCGAACGCCGCTAGTCTGATCCGAGCTCCGGCCGCCAGCTTCTTCAAATCACTCTCCGGTCGCCAGCGCATCTCCGCCGCCAGCCTCTCCGGCCGCCAGCCTCTCCGGCCGCCAGCCCCTCCGGCCGCCAGCCCCTCCGGCCGCCAACCCTCTTCGGCCGCCAGCCTCTTCTAGCCCGAGCCACAAGCCTTCTTGCTTAGTTCCATGGATCAGGTTAGCCCCTTGTTCGTTCTACTCTTGTTCCGTGTTGTTGTTTTTGTTGTCCAAGACTTGTGAATCTATGTGGCACGTTATGACTAGATACTAGGAACTAATTCGAAGTGTATGCCTCATTGAAATGCATGTTCAGGCTTGTATGTGATCCTTGGTACTTGGAATTGTTTTGGCATATTGTTTCTCATCATTAGCTAACAATACATAATGTATGCATAGCGTTGGATGTTAGTTGAACTTTTGGAATCACATGCTTGGATTGTTCCTGTTCTTGCACTGAACACTCTGAATTGCATGCTTGCTTAGGCAACTTGTTTCTCATCCTTAGCTGTATGATCATTCACTGTAGAAGTTAGCTGAACCTTCGGACTGCAGGTTAGGCTTGCTTGTCACCTTGAATTGCATCCAACTCTCATGAATGATTATGAATTGTATCCAACACCATGTTTGTTTGATGCCACATAGGAACCAATTCATCCCAAGTTTGATTCTTGATTAGCATGCTTCAATTGCCTTACATAGGATTTTAGACTACCATGCTAGCTGCTTGCTTATAACTTGGATTGCATCCAATTTGCTCTCGTCTGTAACTAGATAAGCATCTTGATCTGTGTCTCCTTGTGCACTTTGATCCAAGTGATCTTTTTTTGTTTTGACGAGAACACTCTTTCTCGAATTTATGTTATAGGTTTTAGAAACCTTTATCCTATCACACAGTATCCCATATCTGTTCTGAATCTGAAAATATAGGATTTAGCAAAAGAGGACACGCCGGCCACCACTCGCACCGGGCCGCCAACATCAGCTCGGACCGTCCGCAGGTCCAAGTTTTCTCCGGCCGCCAACTCTGCTTCCCGGCCGCCAGCTCCGACTCAGGCCGCCAGCTCCGGGCCGCCAGCCCCCTCTCCGGCCGCCAGCTCCAGGCCGCCAGCCTCCTCTCCGGCCGCCAGCGTTGGGCCGCCACCTTCATCTGCTGGGGATGCCACGGGCCGCCAGCCACCACCTTCACAGGGACAGGCCGCCATCCCCTTGCCAGGCTTTACTGCCTTGTCATCTGGTACTACGGCCTTTCAGGTTTGTTCTAATCTCTATGCCCGCTTGTATGTCCATCTCTTTGCCTGCTTGTGTGTTCACTCGATTTGTTCAAATTTGTAATAGGACATTGTGGCGAGGACTCCTCAGGCCACCATTCTGGGTATCCAGGCTGCCACTCCTATGCAGGCCGCCACTCATGCCGTTTCTCAGCCGCCATCCTCATCAGCTCGGGCTGCCGGGTCTTCTACTCAGGTTTGCCCAACTTACTTGGTGATATGTTAATTCGTCCTTCCTCGAATTTGCTTGATATTTGCTTGATATATGTATCATAATAATGCAGATTGTTGAGGGACTACTCATTCCGGAGTCTGATGATGAGGCTTACGATTTTGACCGCCGGGAGTCCGAGCCTTTTTTACGTCCATTTCATTGCACGACTGCCCATGCAGATGGAGATGAGACCCGGGAGTTTCTATCTTGTATATGTCCGATTACTCAGGCTGCATTTACTGGAGCCTTTGTTTCGCAGACGAGGTCTATCCGGTCTCATCAGTCTGGTACCACTGCTCCTAGATCTAAGAAGGCTAAGGCTTCCCGAACCGAAGAGAATGAGGATCAGAGTATTTTGGAAAAGTATGCTTCATGGGTTCGCCGGATGCAGAGGGGAGGACGCACAGCTGATTGGCGTAACTGGGGTATTGAGGATGCCATTATTCTTTCTACTAGGCCAGTAGTGATAGATCACCGTCTCATCTATTATATCTTGGGCTTCTGGAACTCCAGTGTTAACGCCTTTCAGTTTCCTTGTGGTTTCGTGGGTCCCACGCTTCTTGATGTGATCATGATCACCGGACTCCGAGTGGATGGTTCAGAGTTGACGCAGTCGGCCTCTGATGATCGAGCTCTTGGTGACTCTATTTGTCCTTCGGGCAAAGAGACTAAACAGTATTCGGCATTCATTGATAATAATATGACGTCCGAGAGTTCTCCTTGCACCTTGGATGAGCATGTGGCCTTTCTGTTGCTGTGGTTTAGCCGGTTTATTATCTGTTCGAGGGCTTGGACCGTCTTGCGTTCCGCTCTTCCTCTGGTACGGGCTATTATGAGTGATCCTTCTCCGGCCACTGGTTCTTATTTTCTTGGCACCCTATTCAGTGGTATGGCCAAGATCTCTGGTATGCTGGCTAGTGGGCGAGATCCCACTAATTCGGCATGTGGGCCGTTATGGTTTCTGCAGCTCTGGATCCAGCTGTACTTTCCTCGGCTTTTTACTGGCGTGCCTCGTCCTGGTCCGCAGGATGTCGCAGATGGTGACCCGTTAGGCTTGATACTAGCTGCTGCTTCGGTGAGGATTGGCAGGGATGGTCTTTTGCAGCGGGACAGTCTGGATATTATTCGATTTTTTCTGCACCACAGGCCTTCCTATCAGGACTTATACGTGTATGCCTCTATAGGATGGTTGCTGTCCCAGCTTGTGTGCAAGCCTGATCAGCCACGAGGTCTACATGGAGAGTCCACCTGGAATGTCTTTGGCGACATCTCAGGTACCCTTTAGTTGTTTTCTCTTGTTCTTATCCCTCAGGATACGTTCTAAGCGTTGATTTCCTCTAGACTCCTATGGATCAGGCGGGTGTTGATGCTTCAGTCGACTTGACTACACCGCCTACTCAGACAGACCACTCTGTGACTGACATTTCAGCTCTCTCAGCTGATTTGACTGCACCACCTCCTCAGGTATATTTCTTTTCATCTCCTGTCATAATAAAACTTTGGTAGTATTCTTGACATAGCTTGCCTCCAGGTACCTAAGGACCTTCCTCCAGGCCTTGTGGCCTCTCTTCCAGACTCGGGCACTCGTGCTGCCATAGCCCCATCATGTGAGGCGTTTGACCGTCTCTTTTCCACCCAGACCGGTCCACTATCAGCCGAGGTGGTCTCAGGACTCTATGACATCCTTGGTGATGTTAGCTCAGTCCCTGCCTTTATTGAGGACGCCGGCTTTTTGGACTTTTCGGAGCTCATTTCTGATTTGTCCCTCGCTTATCCTCTCTATAGCAGTACAGCAGATCAGTCTGCTCAGGACTTGACATTTATTGATGATCTCGAGGCGCGGCACCGCGAGATTCGTTCCCAGCTAGAGGTTGTACTTCCCCAGCATGATCAGGCTTCTATGGTCCTTAGGAGTGAGGAGAGTAGACAGTCACAGTTAGAGAGTACTGTTGCCCAGGCCAAGCGCGAGATAGAGAAACAGAGAGAAGTTATTGCGGAGGCGGAGCGTATTATCAGAGAGCAGAGCTGCATCGCAGATGGAGCTACCGTTGAGCTTGTTATACTTGAGGCTGAGCTGCTCAAGTTGTCTGATCGAGTTACCGCTTTGCGCGCTGATCGTGATCGCTTAGCTGCAGATGATCGTGACTTATCAGTTGAGTTATCGAGAGTCCGTCGACCTATTCTATCAGCTCGTGCCCGAGCTTCTGCTGCAGCACTTCGTCGCCTTACAGATACCTTTGAGCGTGCCCGTGATCAGTGGGCCGTCATGCGTCGTCGCCTTCTAGATGATGAGACGCCTCCTTTCCCGAGTAGTTAGCACTGCTTTTGCTTTTGTGATTTTTATTCAGTACTCTATTTAGTGTCAGCTCATCGACCTTGTGATGAGCACTTCATTACTCATGTTTGCTTTTTTGCTATTTCTCTGGCCAATTATGTGACTGGCCACTCATGATGCACTTATGCTGCTTATTCTGACTCCCAGACTGATGGATAGAACATTTTGAGATATTTTGCATTTATATTCTGTTTGTGTTCTTGACCATCGATGTCCATCAACTTGTATGCACCATTGAGTAGTCTTTGAGTTACAATGAATGGTCCTTCCCAATTTGGGGACCACTTCCCCGTTTCATTAGTATGCACTCCTAATGGTAGTATCACTTTCCACACTAAATCCCCTTCGCTGAAGGTCTTATTTCGAACCTTCTTATCATAGTGCTTTGCCATTCTAGTTTTTTGACGACGGATGTTTTCCAAGGCCATGAGCTTATCACCATCAGCTGCTTCTAACTCTTGCAACATGGCTTCATCATACTTAGATAAGTCTAAGTGATGCTGCTGAGCCACCCTTAGAGAAGGAACTGTTATTTCCAAAGGCAAAACAGCGTCATGACCATATGTCAAGTAGTATGGCGTAAACCCTGTAGCGGTAGATTTAGAGTTTCTGTAAGCCCAAAGAACCTCTAATAAGGTCTCATGCCATTTCCTAGGTTTTTCGCCTACCGCCTTTTTGATCATACTTATTAAGATCTTATTGGTGGCTTCAGCTTGACCATTTGCTTGGGGATAGTATGGAGTAGAATGATAGATGCGGATCCCAAACTGCTTGGCAAAAGCTATAAACTTTTCACCAGTGAATACTGTACCTTGATCGGCAGTAATTGTTTGGGGAATCCCAAATCGATGTATGAGCTCAGTCACGAACCTAATTACATCGCTTTGGTCGATCTTCTTCATTGGCCATGCTTCTACCCATTTGGTGAAGTAATCAGTGGCCACTAGTATGAATGCATGGTTTTTGGATGACGGTGGATGAATTTTTCCAATGATGTCCATCCCCCAGCCACGGAATGGCCAAGGCTTAATGACCGTGTGTAATTCTTCTGCCGGTACCCTTTGAATTGGGCCGTGCTTTTGGCAAGCCTCACACCCGCGAGCATACGTGATACAGTCCTCCATGATGGTTGGCCAAAAGTATCCATGACGGTGGATGCTCCATCTCATGCTCGGCCCTGTCCGATGAGAGCCGCATATCCCCTCATGGACTTCTCCCATTACCAACTTAGCATCCTTGGGGCCTATACACTTGAGCAATAATCCATCAACCGCCCTTCGGAATAGTTCGCCATTGACCAGTACGTACCGCAGAGCTTTTACTTTTAGTGAGTTATCTCCCCCAGATGACGGGTTCTCGAGGTACTGTATGATCTCGGTCCTCCAATCACCATTCTCTTGTTGGTCCTCAGGTTTACTTGTGATGGCGGCAATGTGTGGTGCCCCCCTAGGGCGACAAGACTGCCAACCTGAAGCAAGTTGCGCAGCCTCGTTGGCTTCTTGATTTTGGCTTCTGGGCACATGTGTGATGGTAGCGTCCGAAAACTTGCTCAATAGTTCTAATGCTGTCTCATAGCACTTAATCAATCTGGGACTCTTGCATTCATATTCTCCGGTTAACTGCTTCAGGATGACTTGGGAGTCTCCAAAAATTGTAATTGATTTCGCACCTTTAAGCAATGCAGTTTCGAGGCCAAATATCAAAGCTTCGTATTCTGCTTGATTGTTGGTGGTGCCAGGCTCTAACTCCCGAGCAAGCTTCCAATGTTCCCCAAGAGGACTAGTGATTGTAATACCGGCCCCCGAGCCGCTGCTTGCACAAGATCTATCAAAGGTTAACTCCCAAGGTTCGAATCCTATAAAGGAAGCTTCTCTGGGATCTTCTGACAGAACCAACGAAGGGTGTTGAGCTAAGAAATCAGCTAAAGCTTGTCCCTTGACTGCCTTTTGAGGAACATGTACAAGGGTAAAAGGACTGATCTTCATAGCCCACTTAGCTTGTCTACCCTTCAATGCTGGTTTGTGCAAAAGGGTTTTCACCAAGTCAAAGGGAGCCACTACATGGATTGTTCTTGGTAGCATGTAGTGTTCTAACTTGTTGCAGGAGTATACTAGGGCGTAGCACAACTTTTCTAATGCAGTATATCTTACCTCTGGCCGTTGTAGAGTCTTGCTAAGGTAATAGATAGCCCTCTCTTTGCCGCCTTCATCGTCCTGTGCAAGCAAGCACCCGATAGATTCTTCGGCGGCCGATACATATAATTTCAAAGGTATTCCAGGTTTTGGCGGCACTAATACTGGAGGATTGACCAATGCTCTTTTTATTTCTTCGAAGGCTGCCTGATGCTCAGTCGTCCAGAGAAACTTCTCGTTCTTTTTTCCTTTAAGCAAGGTAGTGAACGCTTTCATTTTGCCGGCAGCATTGGCAATAAATCTCCTTAGGAAATTGATTTTGCCCATCAATGACTGCAGTTCTTTGAGATTGGTTGGTGCACGAGCTTCCATAATGGCCTTAGCTTTGTTCTGGTCTACCTCAATGCCCCTCTCATGCACCAAGAAACCTAGGAAGTTCCCTGCGGCCACTCCAAAGGCACACTTAGCTGGATTAATTTTCAATCCATGCTGTCTCATTCGGATGAAGACACCTTCCAGGTGAGCCAAGTGTTGGCCAAATTCACATGATTTTACCACTATATCATCAATGTACACTTCAAGTGTGTGACCGATTAAATCATGAAAAATCATGTTCATGGCCCTTTGGTATGTTGCCCCCGCGTTTTTTAATCCAAAGGGCATGACTACCCATTCAAAGATGCCAACTGGTCCTGGGCAACGAAAAGCTGTTTTGTGTACATCATTTTCAGAAATGAAGATTTGATTGTATCCAGAATAACCATCCATTAGCGATAAAAACTTGTGGCCAGCGGCCGCATCAACAAGCATATCGGCCATGGGCATCACATATTCATCCTTGGGTGTTGCCAAGTTTAAATTTCTAAAGTCTATACAGACTCTTAATTGACCGTTCTTTTTTATAACAGGTACAATATTTGCAAGCCATTCCACATAACGACAAGTTCTAATGTAACCTGCTTTAAGAAGTTTCTCGATTTCGGCCTTTATTTTTGGGATGGTGTCTGGGTCGAACCGTCTTGGCGGCTGCTTATGAGGTCTGAATTCTGGGTGCGTTGGCAGCTTATGTTCCACTAGCTCCCTTGATAGTCCTGGCATATCTGTGTATTGCCACGCGAAACAATCCTTATACTTATGAATCAACTCCACTAGCTGGCGTCGCTTTTCATCCGATAATGACGCACTGATCTTGGTCACCTTTGGTTCCGCCTCTGTCCCGAGGTTGATGTCTACAAGTGGTTCATTGGCTTCCGGACTAGGCAACGTCCGCTTTACGGGAGATGGCCACTCAGATGGCCGAATGTCAATTGGGTTTTTGGACTTGATTTCGGCACCCATCATTATTTCAGTGTTGGCGAGCCGCTGCAACAAGTCTTTATAAATGTTGTAGCTGCTCGTCATGCAGAGCGTGATGCTTCATGTCGGCTATCTGCAGAACGTAACTTGAAGCCGCTTGTTGTGAAATCAATGGATTCCAGATCTATGTTCATACCAATTAAGGCTGATGCAGGTTGGATGTCTTCTAAGTAGAAGATCGCCTCATCATTGTTGGCGTCCGGTCCTGCAAAGGGTTGAGGATCTGCCTCCACCAATTCTATCTGGTCACCATCCCAAATCAACAACTGTTGGTGGAGGGTGGATGGCACACACTGCGCCATGTGAATCCAGTCGCGCCCAAGCAATGCTGAGTAACACGTCTTGGATTTCACGACAAAGAAGGCCACCTTGATGGTCTTGGATCCAATAGTGACGTCCGCCGTTATGAATCCGGCAGGTTGTGTTGCTTCTCCTACAAAGCTGCACATTCTGACCCTGGTAGGGATCAGATCCTTTTCACTCTTTCCTATCTTCCTCAAAGTCGTCATCGGCATCACATTGGCTGCTGCTCCATTATCAACAAATACTCTGTTTACAGGACGCCCATCGATGTGAGCCTTAACATACAAGGGCTTCAATTGCCTTGTCTGGGCAACTTCGGGTTTGGAAAACTGTGCCACAGCCAACTTTGAAGCATCATTTCGGCCGCCGAGTTCTTGTGTGGGAGGTGCATCCCTGGTTGGATGGGACAATTCGGCTATCATTTCATCCATTCTTTCGATAAGCCTCGCGAATGATGGCTCTTCCTCATCCCATATCTCGGATTCGGTATCGCTTATCTCTTCATCGGCCGCCAATCCAAAGACCCGTATAGGCACGGAGGGATCATTCGGCCCTTCTTTCCTATCGTCAGCTTCTTTAAGTTCTTTGTCCAAATTTTTCCAAAAAACCTCATCTTCAAGATCCATGCCGTCTAATTCAACATGAGGCTCCTCATCAATATTGAGGTTCACATTTCCCCACATATCATCTTCATATCCTTCGTCAATATTCATGTCATCCATCGTGCCACGTTCATCGGTCATGATGCCAAGGACGCTAATCCCGACTTTCGGCTTGTCGAGATTGGCCTCCACAGCGGCCTCCACCTCTGTAGGTGTAATAGCGCCAAAATTCACTTGTGATGCCTCATTGGTCGCTTGAAGTGCTTCACTAGTTGATTTCGTTTCAACTTGTGTCTGTGACTTCTTCTGGGTTTCTACAGTTTTGCAATAGGCCGTGAATCCTTCAAAACTGTGTGGTTCACTTCCAAATTCACCGGCTTCATGAGCCGCCAAATACGCCATGTATTTCATCAGTACACTAGCCATAGCCATGTTTGAAGGAGTCATGTCCATTTTGTCCAGCTTCTCAATGAACTTCTGTCCCGCAGACTTGACCTTGTTTCCTCCTTCATCAGATTCGGTTATGGCGACCGCTTTTCCTTTGTCATTAGAAGCTGATGATGAAGTGTTAGTCTGAGGAAGTCCAGCTTTGGTTACTTTAGGCCTTGTTGATGATGACGGCTGAGGCTTTCGTTCTACCCACTGCAGCCTTTCTCGTACTGGCCTCCTAGGGGTAGAAGGTGATGGTGGTTGTAACCTTTCCCTCACTGGCCTCCTGGCGGAGGAAAGCGATGGTTGCATCCTCTCCCGTATTGGTTCCCTAGCGGAAGGTGATGGCGCCTGAGGTGGTCTTCTTGAGGCCTCATAAAATCTTTCTTCACGAGGTGGCATGGGTGAATCAGGTTCCCTTGCCACTGTCCTACTGTGTGCCTTCTCGTGAAGGGGTCTCCGCTGCTGGGATGTCTCTCCTTTGAAATAAGTTGGTTGCACCGGCTTCCGAGGCCTGGAAGATTCCAACTTATGGATTTGTGCCTCCCACTGCCGCATTTCCTCGGCATATCGTCTTTGTGCCCGCCTAAACTGACTTCTAGTCATGGGTGGTGGCTCCTTCTGAGTGGCTTTGTTCTGAGCCCTATTCTTCATCCACCTTTCAGTCTCAACTGGATGTTCTGGTCGCCTCATCAAGGTTGGAACCACCTGTACACCATGCCTGTAATCACGAGCAATAGGTTGGTGCTTCCCATTTTCATGGATCTCTACCGCCTGCTTAGAGATCTCAATCCTCAAAGGAGGGTTCTTCTTCTTGTGGTGCTCCCTTTCCTCAGCTTCCAGGACCTTCTTGAAGTCCTCCTTCGACATGTTCTTAAACTTCGGTTGTTTACTGCACAACTCTTTTCTTTCATGATCGGACTCATCAGATAATAAGTCCACATCCTCTTCTTCTATTTCAATGTGTTCCTTTCCTCTATCATTCTGGCTATGGAGCCACCATCTTCTGGATTTGGGATGAGTCCAGAAACACCAATTGGCAATTGAGGGAATGGATCTAAATCCACCTTCATACCTGCAATTTTCAAACGACCCTCTTTTATCTTGTTCTGTATGGCCGTTCTAAAACTCCTGCATTTGGTAATGCTATGAGTATACGAATTATGCCACTTACAAAATGCTCGGCCTCGAATTTCCTCGGCCGCTGGTAATTTTTGCCCTTCAGGCAACTTGATCACACCGTCTTTGAGTAGGGCATCGAACACTTGGTCTGCTTTGCCCATGTCAAAAAGGTCTTCTTCAGGCTTATACTTAGCCTCTCTTTGTTTTGGCGGCTTGAGAGCCGCACATGTATGTGGTTTGGCTGTCTGTACTAGCTCAGCAACAGCCACCTCTACAGGTTCGTCCTCATCATCACTGAGTTTTATTTCTTCGAAATGGACTCGACGCATAGGACGTCTCTCTTCCTGCTCCCTCAGGAATTTTTCCACACGGGCCGCTCTCTCGGCCAGCTGGGCAAGATCAGTTGCATCCTGCACAATTAAATGTTCTCTCAATTTCGGTAGCATATTAGCCACTGCTATATTGGCTATTTCTTTATCGGGTATTGCTATAGTACATCGGCCTTTAATGCGTTGTAATCTATTAATAAAAGAACTTGCCGTCTCATCGGCAAATTGTTTGGTGTTAGTGAGATCTGCAAGACTAACCTGCGACAGAGGTGTATAAAATCTGTCGTGAAATGCCCGTTCGAGATCGGCCCAATTTTGTATTGAATTTGGCCGCATGGATGCAAACCAGACAAATGCGGGTCCAGTCAAAGATGAACTGAACAATCTTAACTTCAGCCAGTCGTTGGCTGCTGCTTCCCCACACTGAGCAGTAAACCTGCCCACGTGTTCTACGGTTGATTTGCCGTCGTCTCCCGAGAACGTGGTGAACTCGGGCATTTTGAAACCTTTAGGGTAAGGCTGCATGATGTCTACCCAATCCGGGTATGGTTTCCTATAAGTGGGCCGTTCCATCGGCCTTAATTGAATACCAAAATGTTGTTGCATCATATCTGCTAACAACTCGGGCGACACTAGAGGCGCCTGTGCAGGAGGTATGGCAGCTTGTTGATACATGGCGGCCGGATGAGGTAAACTGGCGGCCGGATGACTCATGTTGGCGGCCGGATGAGCCATGGCGGCCTGGGCCATGTTGGCGGCCGGATGAGGTATGCTGGCGGCCGGATGACTTATGTTGGCGGCCGGATGAGCCATGGCGGCCTGGGCTATGTTGGCGGCCGAAGCCAAGTTGGCGGCCGGATGAGGTATGCTGGCGGCCGGATGACTTATGTTGGCGGCCGGATTAGCCATGGCGGCCTGGGCCATGTTGGCGGCCGAAGCCAAGTTGGCGGCCGGATGAGGTATGCTGGCGGCCGGATGACTTATGTTGGCGGCCGGATTAGCCATGGCGGCCTGGGCCATGTTGGCGGCCGAAGCCAAGTTGGCGGCCGGATGAGGTATGCTGGCGGCCGGATGACTTATGGCTGGACGGCTCATGTTGGCGGCCTGATGTTGCATGGCGGCCTGGTGTGGACTAGAGGCCTGATACTGGGCGGCCTGATGTAATGGGGAGGCGGCCTGATGATGGTCCTGAGGCATGTTGGCAACCAAAGGTATGTTGGTGGCTTGAGGTTGCATGTGTCCTCCTCCAGTACCTAGGTTATGCATGGCGGCTGGGATGGGAGCCGCCACTCCAAATGGCTGTATCGGAACAGCGCTAGATGCCATCAAGTATGATGGAGCATACATCATGGGAGGTGGTGCTCCAAACTCAGATAGTGAGGGCTGGCCAGTCCCCCAAGTCCTTTGTAGACCGCCATACGGTCCTATAACGCTTGGTGACATATTCATGCCAGGGGTGTATCCCTCTTGTGGAGTACGCATGGATCCACATATCCTGTCAGTTTGATCGGCCATGGCAGGCCGCAATACATCCATAAGGTGCCTGGTCAGTAAAGGCATAAATTCAGCCATCGATTCATTCATCGATAGCCGTATTTGTTCCGAAAATGTTGGGACTTGCATTATCCCTTGCGGTGGTTGGGAGGTAGTCGCCGTATTATCGACGTTCTCAGATGGTGTTCTTACTGGAGTTTCTTCATGCAGCGACATTTCTCCAAATCTTTGTGTTAAGTCCCTTACTACTCGTCCAGATCGGAGTTGCATACACTTTCAAGCGGATATGGTTTCCACTTCGAGTCCCACTGGGCGTGCCAATTTGTTAACCGAGAATTTTGATTTGAATATGGTGGAGATGATTACAAGGATCTTTTGAAAGAAATACGGCAAACTTAATAAAGCTGTAAAAGAAATAAAATTTGCAGAAATTGAAGAACGATAAGTAAATTATGCGGAAAGAAAAACTGAAAGTAAAGTGATCCCTGAGGAGTTTGTTGGTTGCCCTCTGGAGTGCATCCTTCCCCTTTTTATAGGGAGGAGGACTGACACCCTCCAGCTGAGAAGCACGCAGGAGGTGGCAGCATACGGCGCACGCGAGGATGGCGGCTTGACTTCTGTGACACACGACCCACGCGAGAGATGTTGTCGGCATACGGCGCACGCGAAGGATGGCGGCTTGATTGACAGCTTTCCTGATCATTTATCCGGATAAATCTTACACTGGACCGGGTCTCTAAAAATGGACTGGGCCAAATTCAACGGGCCTAACGAATTTAATTTTATGGGCCCAAAATATTCGTAGTTAACAAATGCTTAACGAGCCGAGCTCGAACATGAATACGAGTTCATTTGCTTAACGAACGAAGACGAGCTTTGTTCGCGAACAGTTCGAAAGTGTTCGTATATGTTTGTTAACGGGGTAATTATGTAATTTTATATGTTTATTTGACAATTTCTATATTGTGGGAAAAAACATCTAACCCTTGATTCGATGAATGATTTCTAAATTTTTGGTAAATTTTTAATTGAGCCGAACGAGTTCAAACGAGCCGAGCTGAACAAAAGAGTAAGTTGACTCGTTTGAACTAAACGAGCCGAGCCGAACTCGAGCTCGAGCTCATGAGTTTTTTCACGAGCCGAGCTCGAACACGATTTCAAGCTCGACTTCCTTAACGAATGAACACAAGCCGAGCTCAAATACCCAAAGCTCGGCTCGGTTCGGCTTGTTTATAGCTCTGCCAATCATCTAAAATCATCGGTTTGATTATGGTGTTAAATGAGTCTATATATACTTAATATGAGCATTATACTATTTTTTTTTTCTTCATTGAATATACTCTCTCTGTCCCATTTGAAATGTCCCACAACTTTGGACACACAATTCTATGCATTTGTTTAACAGTTAATATCTTAAAATGTAGAGAAGTAAAAATTATAAAATATATATATTTTTTAAAACTACACGATTAGACAAATCCAACAAGACCAAATTTGACTATTTTTTTCGTTTATATAACTGTGATAACATTAAGTCAAAGTTTATCAATAAACAGTGTTAAAACTCAAAATGAGACAACACAACTGAAACGGAGGGAGTAATAATTATCATATTTATTGATATTTAATCATATTTGTAGTGATAAAAAAAAAAATAAAAAATACTACATGAAATTCAGCACCTTAGCTTAGGAATCAAAAAGCAACACATGAAATTCCCTTATTCAAAATGAATCAACAATCATATCACAACCCAAAAACCCAACACTAAAACAAACAAAAACAAAAACAACATCAAGAAGAAGAAGCAGACACATTGTTGTTCACTAGCCAGGCTGATGCCAACATCACAGGCCTCCCTTTCCATCCCAACAAAAGGCATCCCTTTTCACTCCCCACAGTGAATCCCTCACACCCATATTCTCTCACCATCCCTCTTGCTTCCTCCAAGGAACTCATCATCCCTGCCGCCTGAAACCCCGCCCGCCCCAGCTGCCTCCGCCATTGATCCGCCCTCTCGTGCCTCTCCACCCTATCCAACCCTTCGTACGCCACCACATTGCATATTTCCTCCCCAAAGTACTCCCTTTCGATCTTTGCCCTCTCCGGGCTGCTCCGGGGGAGGCTTGCATCGAGTGAGTCGAAAACAGCAGAGTAGTAGTGGAGGGACTCAAGGAAACGACCCAGGAAAAACGGCCCGTTATGGTTCGCATCTTGCTCGACTACAATCAAGAGGGATGGACTCAAGTTCTTGATACCTTGGAGCACCGTTTTCAACGAGCCCCGGCTTTCCTTAACATGTTTGTGTAAATGCATTATGCTATTGATTAATAATGACTCTCCTTTCCTCAAGTTGAGCCTTTCGGGCGTCAAGGATGACGCAGAAATCGACTCTGATACCATGTTAAATTCTAGACTGATGTTGAGGGCAGCCGCTTCTTTGTAAAGTTCGTTTACGCTACTTTCGAGCAATGATGGATCACGATCGCCTATCATACCCGTGATCCGGATAGTACTCCTCGAATTCTCTCCACTTGTAGAAGCCAATTTCTGCAACAATGAACCCCATTGAAGAGTATGATCCATCCCAAGATCAACAATGTGCAATGGCTCTTTTCCACCCGCATACCGTCGGCATATAGCATCATTTGCAGCCAAGAATCCGAAAGCAACATATGGCGTCGCCCGGTGAAGCATACCTAATGCTTCCACCCTTTCCTTTGTATCAATCGACGAAATTCTAGGGCTCCCATTTGCAAAGTACCCATTTGGGTGCACTCTGCGCAAAAGAGTCAGCCGAGATTTCAGCCCCTGCGCGAACCAGTAGCACACCCGCTGCAGAGAATGGCCCGATGGCCCAACAAATGGCCAAATTTGAGCCAATAACTTGTCTGCAAGATGAGAATCTCTGCAGCTGACAGCCTCGGCGCACGCCAGGAGGGAATGCACCAATTGCAGGCCTTGATCGACGCCATCTGCGCCGTTCATCATGGGATGATGAAGATCGGGATCGGCGGTGGGGCTGGGTTCTCGGAATTGATCGTCGAATTCATAGGAAGCAACGAATTCCTCGTCGTCTTCCTCCTCTGATTTATTGGCATTGTCCCTTTCGTAGCACTCGACGTCGAAGAAAGCATCGAAAATCTCGTCCACTTGAGAGGAGGTTAGTTGGGGCATTTCGTCGAACACATTACAATTGGGGTACAGCTGCTCCGGGTGGTGTTGTTGTGGCGGTTCTTGCTCCAGACGGGCGGGACAAAACTGGCGAATGGCGAAATCTTGATCAAGATTTTGGGCGATCCAATACTGATCCATGATTGTTGTGGGTTTGAATTTCCGAGCAGGTTTGGAATTGGAAGAGAATGGTGGGGTTTGGTGCGCCTGCTTTAACCATTTTGAGACTAGAATATTCTCTTTCCTATTTATTTCTTGTTTAAATAAAATAGTACTCCATCCGTCCCGCGAATTGTGGCTCGTTTCTTTTGGGCACGGTAATTTATGTAGTGGGGTGTGGTGAGATTTAGTAGTTAAAGTGATGTGGGTATTTGTGTTTAAAATTTTAATGAATTTTGACTTTCTTTATTGTTTAACTTTAACAAAATATTATTGTAATGATTTAATTAGAGAAAAATATTCAAGTGTGATCTTGTTAGAATCGTCTAGACGTCTAGATTTAGAATATATATTTTATATAATTTTTATTTCTACCAATTTTAAAATATGAAGAATTAAAGAAATGAAAGTGACTTTGTGTAGAAAAATAAAAGTGTGCTGGGAGTTGTGTAGAATAGTAAAAGTGATTACTTTTAATGGGATTTAGAAACCATTAAGATTATAATCATATTTATATTAATTAAATTTATCTAAAAAAGGAAAGTGGCCACAATTCTTGGGACAACCCAAAGAGGAATACGAGCCACAATTCGTGGGACAGAGGGAGTACTAAGAAAACCAACAGTAACAGAAAAATACTCTCTGTGTATCGAAATATATGAGACATTTGTATAATTGTTATTATTGATTGACTAACTTTGATTCATTTTTAATATAATATGCTTAGAATATAAAATTTTTATAATTTTTTACTTTTTTACAATTTGAGAAATTAAGCATTAAAAATGTGCATTAAATAACGTGAAATGTAAAAATGTTGCAATTTTTAAGAAATTGAGGGAGTAATCGAATTACATATACACACTTTATTGTTTCGTTTTGTTTTATTTTTTTTTAATGTCGAAGCCAAAAGCCACACTCTAGTCGGCTTATGAGTTCGGCCTTCCTCTTTTAATTTTTTATTTTTGATTTTTCCCTTGTTTTCTGGATTCGACTTAAAAAAAAAAAAAAGCCACATAACAATTAAAAATCGAACCGAACCAAATTTCAAAACCGAATTAAAAACCGAATTTTTTTAAAAACCAAAACCGAACCAAAATTACTGAAAACCGAAATAACCGAACCGAAATATTTCGGTTCGGTTATACCGGTTAACCGAACCGAATTGCTTTTCTAAAAAATAAAATATTTTTTGATCAAAACATCTCTATTACCATTTTCAAACCTGTAAATTCGTCCTGTCAAACAAAAACATCATATCTACATATAACTATGAGTGCATAATAGTAAACCATTCTAAATTGCATTGTTCAAATTACACACAAATGAAATGACAAAATAAAGAAACAGTCACCGAATAGTTAAAATACGAAACAATATAAAAGTCTGAAAACTTTCAACAGTAGTTCTCACTTCCCATCCACACAAATATTCACCGAATAGGAGTATTATTTTGTGTTTATTGTATAATGGCATAATGTATTTTATATATTTTTTTAAAAAATATATAATTCAAATTTCGGTTCGGTTCGGTTAACCGAATTTTAGATTTTTAAAAACCAAAAACCGAACCGAAAACCGAAATTTTGGATTTTCAAAACCAAAAACCAAACCGAAATCCAAAAACCGAACCAAATTGTAAAATTCGGTTCGGTTCGGTCGGTTTGTTCGGTTTCGACCAAAATTTGCACACCCCTAATAACAATACACACTTTATTGTTGAATCATATATGGAGTATAATAAAAGAAATATTATCATTGTTGAATTGATGAAAATAAAGGTATGTCAAGTAAGAACACGTGTTGCCTCATAATTTATAATATAAATATTCCCTTTCAATTAAAACAAACACATACATGTATAACGAACCATAGGGTTTTCAGCTCCACCAAAATACTAGTAATAAATTTATGAACTGGCCTTGCTTCTACTGCAAAAACAAGTATGGAAACATAAAAGAAAAAAAAAATGAAAAAAGAAGGAAGTTAGACAAATAAGTAATGCCCAAATGAAATGAAATATTATTAGGACAAATTAATTAAACTCGTCTATACACAATAGTGTTTTCTTTAATGGCACCATTTAATAGTTAAATTAAGGTTATAAAGTTGATGAATTGGTCCTTTTCTGGCTGAACTTTTCTCCGATCTTTTTTCACGAGTTTAATATTTTCTGAAAAGTTTTACATATGCATACACTCATACGCACTTAAAAAATATAATATATATATATATATATTTTTTTAAAAAAAAAGAGCAAATACAAAATATGGAGGGAGACACCGAGACAGGGAGTATTAATTAACTCCCTTACGGGGCCATAGGAGTATTACTTTTGGCACAAATTAAATGGTGCTAAAAACAGGTGAGAGACATATTGCAGCGCTTTTATTTCCCAAATATAGAATTTTAATTGTCAGTTTCACCACTTAAATTATTAAAAGGTAGTGCTAAATAGACACCCAACCTTGAAAATATTGAAGCATATGGTGAGTGGAATTCCATGCAGCATTAATTACATTCATTTCTTTTCTTTTTTTTTTTTTTTCCTTCTATCTTATCAATTTCCTAATCACTGTTACTATTGATTGAGTACAATTATAATAAGAAGAAATGGATGAGAATTAAAGTGCCCTATGAAAGTAATTTAAATTTTAAATAATTTTCATTGTATACTTATTGCATTGCTCGTTCTAATTTTAATTATTTTTTATTATCAAATTTATTTAATTATGATCTAAATAGTTAATTCACAGTAAAAAAATATATCCAAACCATAAATATATGCATATGAAATTATAAATGTAAAATAAAATTTGTTCTAAAAAAGGTCAATTAGAAAGCCATATAAAAATTTATTACTAGTAAAATATTTGTCTAATTTAATAAACCAAAATGTAAGCATATCATTAATAATTTTTTTTTATTTAATTTTTTTTGCATTAAAGCTAAGATTCATTTTCACATGATTTCAAAGCTTCAAAAACTATTGCATATAAAAATAATTATTTTGAAATAAATATTAACATAAAATCATATTTAAACTAAATAAAAGTAGTAGTTACATATTTAAGTAGTAATAATAATAATAATAATAATAATAATAATAATAATAATAATAATAATAATAATAATAATAATAATAATAATAATAATAATTACTTGTGTAAAATCACACACTCCATTGAAAATGAAAAAAAAAACAAAATATAATGTAATTAATGGTATGAATATGTATCCTAACCTCATTTCACTACTTTTTATAAGGAAGAGAGTATTTATTAGAGTGTCTATTTATGACGGGTGTTTATTTAGTCAATCCCTTATTAAAATTGCTATTTAACCTTAAGTTTTTTGAATACTACATTTGATTTGGTGTACCCTTTTAATTTTTGTGATGCCACCATAGATGAAATTAATATTTTAGCCTGAAAATTTTTATATTTGACTTGGTACACGATTCAATTTTTATGATAATACTATTATCTCCAATTTTAATCCAGATTAACTTAATGTTTTTTGTATTGTCACTGTTATCCCATAATATATACAAAGATGGACAATCTTATAATTCAAATTTAAAACCAATATAGAACGAAGAAAGTATATTGTATATACATATGTTTTCTTTTATTGTTTATTTGTTTCCCTAAATTATATTATTATTTGTTAAATAAAAGCAAACCTCGTACACATCTCCCTCTGGCCTCAAGTATTATTCGCAAGCATAGGTATATTCATTCATTTGGAAAAAATAAAAAAGTATTGGTCGGCTCGCATCAGAAGAACATCGTACAATGTTGGTCTTCTAGAAGGGTAATAAAAAGTTCTATTTTAAATTAAATTGTAAAATATATAATTACATATACGTAAATATAAAAATCTAAACCAAAAATTTTGCATTAGTTAAGTTGGGATCATTTGTGCCCACCCTTCTTTCTGTATTATTGTATGTATGCTTATGATAGATCATACTTCTTTCTTTCTTTTTTTTAAAAATATAGATGGAAATGTTGGCGGGTCCATGCCACATAAATTACAAAGAGATAAAAAGGGAAGGATAAAGGTTGGGTGGGAAATCGAACCCCAACCTATAGTTACAAGTCGGGGAACGTGACCCTAAGTCCCTAAGGTTGTCTCCATCCCCTGATCATACTTACTTTTATGTTAATTAATTATTTATAATTTGAAAATATAATGAATATAATATAGAGTACCTGTTTTTCTTCCATTTTCTTTTGTATATTGGTTTGGTTTAATTTGTTTTGTTTGTCACAATGTGATAAATGAATGATGCCAAGTCGAGTCGGCCAAACAATCAATAGGACAAAATTGAGTTGGCCTATGCTATGAATGCTTTTCTTAGTAAGCGATTTTTATTTATTTTTTTTAAAAAAAACACTAATCTAAAATAATAAAAGTATGCCAAATGAAGCATCTAGGATTGTGTTCGATTACACATTTATTTATTTATTTGCGGTTTTTAGATCATTAGCTTTGTTTTGGTCTGGAATTTCATACTTATAATAGTCAATCAGTAGTTTTTGTTAAATATTGATACTTATGTATCGACAAAGGTGTGTGTGAGTCCAAACTTTACAAATTACAAAGGGAATAAAAGGGAGGGATAAAGGGTCGGATGGGAATCGAACCCCCAACCTATGATTGGATGGCATGGGAGATGACAATTGGAGCCAAGTCTCATTCCCATAGTAAATCAGTAGTTGATTCATCATTGTACCATACTCTGATTTTTATTTTATTTTATGTTATTTTTTAGCATCGCCTATTTTATTTGTCAAAGAAAATCAGAAATTTGTTGAGCTAATTATTCAATAATTTCACAAAACCCTTTTAACAAGTTTCAATAAATTAGTTCAACCGAAAGCTTGGAATATTTTTGTGATACTAATAGGGAAATGATAGAGTGAGGTTGTACTAATTTGGACACACATGGCGTCTTTCAATTAAATTTAGTTATTTATTATGACTTTGACCCTGTTTGACAAATAAGCTAAATGAAATTAGCTTATTCGATAAATTAACTTATTTTAAAAGATAAAATAATTTAAAATAGTATTTAATCACTTCTTTTTGAAAATCACTGCAAATAGCAACATTTTAGAAGTATTTTATTCTAGGCAAAAAATTTGTCTCAAAACTGTCAAACAACTAATTTTAATTAATTTATTACTCAAATTACTCGTATAATCCATTAACAGCTAACAGCTAATTCCCAAACATGTCATATAGTAGTACTATTTATTATGAGTAGAGTTTTAAGTATATTTCATAATTTTTTATTATAAATAAATATTTTTGTATAGGAGTAATTAATGAAGTGGGTAGAGAACCGCGGGATCAACTAATCAATCACCGTACTCCATAATTTTTACGTACACTTTTTCAGTAATTGTTATCTAATTTAAAGCATTAGTGAACAACCCATTCTAAATTTAATGTGGTGTCTCCATTTCAAATTTTTAATTTTTATAGATTTTTGTATTTTTTTAATTTATTAGTTTGAGATTTCCGTATTTATTTATTTATTCATTATAAGTTTTCAGTTTTTAAATATATGGAATTTCCAATTTATATGAATTCCCATAATCTTTACTTTTAAATATATTTGAAAGATTTAAAATTTGAAATTCTGTATTTTTTTTATTTTATCTATATTATTTTGTATTTTTAAAATTACTAATTTTAGATTTTCGCGTTTATTTATTTATTCATTAGAGATTTATATATTCACTTTTAAAAAGATTTGAAAGATAAAATTAAATTTTTATTTTATCTATTTTTGATTTACTATTTTGCTTTTTTTATTTTATCTATTTTAGATTCATTATTTTGTATTTTTTATTTTATTTATTTTAGATTTTAATTTTGCATTTATTATTTATTTATAGATTTTAAGCTTTTACACCATATGATTATTATGAAATGAATAGGTATTTTCAGTTTTTGCATAATCGGATTATTAGAACTAGTTTTGCACTGGCAACTAAGAATTATGGTGCGTTTATGTTTCAATATGGTGATCATATTGTAATGTCGGTAATTTTGTGTAGGTTTAGTCCCAATTTTGTTTATATTTTTTGGTGTAGTAAATGATGTAATCAAAATGTACATTGCGCATCTAAAGATATATTAATATGTACATAAAATCACAATTTTCAGTTTTTAAAGATTTGAAATTTCAAATTTATATGGAATTCGCATTGTATATATGGAATTTATATTATTAAAAGATACATTAATGAATATATGGAAAAGATTTATAT
Organism: Hygrophila difformis; assembly: GCA_030278955.1. NCBI lineage: Eukaryota > Viridiplantae > Streptophyta > Magnoliopsida > Lamiales > Acanthaceae > Hygrophila > Hygrophila difformis. The sequence continues at coordinate 26,425,553 of JAOANR010000006.1, read as the reverse complement.
ATATTAATTAATATATAGGCCATATTTTACAAAAATATGTCACTTTCCCTAAAACTAATGTACAATTATATAGTTGCTAATCGTTTAAAAATATATTTTATAATTATATTATTTTAATTGTATATAAATATAAATATATACTAAATTATATAATTCTTATTTATGTTTTATTATAATAAAAACAATACCACAAAATTATAATTATTAAGAGAATTGTAAAAATTCATATTCTATGGATAATTCATTTAAAGTAAATTAGTTATTTTTGTAAAGCATGTTGTAAATAAAAGAATCGAGTGTATAAAGTGTTATTGAGTTGTGAATAGATTCATAAGTACTTCATTAATCTATATTTCAACAGATTTGCAATTGACGGAAGAATAAACATAAATCTAGCTTTGTTAGAAATTGAAGGCTATTTGCTACAAATTTTATAAATTTGAAAATTTTCTCTGAAATGCCGGTACTGAATGAAGTTTTAACGTCTAAAACAGATAATTTATTGATACTAGAAGAGACATACTTCCTCTGTTCTCTTTTAAATGCACCATTTCTGTATTTCACGCCGTCCAAGACACATTTTTAAAGGTTAATAACTCAAATTATACATAAATAAAAATTATAAAAATTTGATATTCTAAAATTACGTGATTAGACGAATCTAATAAGATCTCACTTGACTATGTTTTTTCTTATATAATAATGTTAAAAAATTAATTAAAATTACTCAATGAATAGTGACTACTATGCAAATGGATCGCTTATTTGAGAACGGAGGTAGTATTATAATAAGGAAGAAATGAAGGCGGATCATGCTAAGTTATTAGCATTGTTGATTAATGAGCAGATGAATGTTTATAATAAAATAATGTGTGTAGTTGATAGTGATGAGGGTTGATTTTTTTTCTTTATGTGGTGGAACAGATAAGACATTTATCGATAATTTATTTAGAAAACAGTATGTTTAGCCCTTCGTGGGAGAAGTGATATCGTGTTTCATGTAGCATACAATGGAATAGCATTCCTACTCCTTCCCAAGAGGTAGGACCGCACATTCTAGATTTGATATTTCACTAGATTGTGACGAGAATTCTACCTGTAAAAAACTTATCCTAGAAAATTATTTAACCACTCTTCTCATTAAAATAAAACTCATTATTTGGGATGAAAATTCTTGGTAGAATGATTATGAGCCCGTTTGAATTAACCAAATTCCTCGTTCGATTTTAGAGGAAAACAGTCACACTCGCATTTTATTTTACTATGATTATAAAAAAAGTCAATGTCAATCTTTAAAAAAGGTTGGACTCTATCTTCAAAATCAATTTTTACCCATGCTAGTAATACGTTGCAATATGTCATGTCACTGGAAAGAGGGAACTCGAAGTATTAATATGTCATTAAGATGGATTAACTCAAGATACTTCAAGAAATATTATTTACAATGAAAATTATATATGAAAGAAATTTGCACAATGAATTCTTTATGTAGGTGATGGTAATTTGTAAATCTGATCAATATCTTTGGGATGTACAATTAGATGTGACTTTTATAGATGATAATTTTATCAACTCTACGGGAGATCATATAGCGGCAATTGTTGAGAGTACTTATACAAATATAAACTGCACCACTTCAAATCCAGATATTTTTAAAGATATTGCTATATTAATCCCTACCAATGAGATTGTTGATACGATCAATGATTACATCATGGAAAAACGTATGTCTGCAAATGAAAATGTATATGTCAGTTGTAACAATATTTGTCAAGATGATGAAAGCATGGATAATGACAATGAATTATTTTCACTGGAATATCTAAACACGATCATTTGTTATGGATTACTGAATGATGAAATATAGATGAATTAGTGTTGCATAGTCATGCTTATTAGGAATATAGATCCATCAAATAAAGTATACAATGTAAGTAGGTTGATAGTAACCAAAATGCGGAACCATATTTTTTAGGTTAAACTAATTTTCGGGTTTAAAAAATATTAGACCTTATCTTCCAAAACTAATTTTTAGCCATAAACATTCATGTTGCAATATTTCGTGTCACTAGCAAGATTAGGCTCAAAGTATTAATATGCAATTAAGAATGATTAACTCAAGATACCACAAGAAATGTTGTTTACAATAAAATTTATATGACAGAAATTTGCAAAATGGATACTTGACCGGTATTGATTTTGAAGATCTACAATAAGATAATATTTCTGGATGATATTCTTATAAATTATACGGGTGATCCTATAGCGGCAATTTTTAAGAGTACGTATACAAATATAAACTGCACCACTTCAAATTCAGATATTTTTAAAGACAGTACTATACTAGCCCCTACTCATGAGGTTTTCAGAAATGAAATTTTCAGCAAATTGTAAGGGAAATTTTCATATTATGCTTAATACTTATATTTAAATTTTGTTTTATTTTAATTTAAATTTCAAATTAAATAAAAATATTATTTTAATAATTATTTTTATTGATCTGTTAGATTTATACTGGACAATCCATAGAAGCTAAAGAAGACGGTATAATATAATTTCTCAGTTAGTTTTAAAAATAATTAAATTATATTATCATATACATACTATTTCGAATAGATATAAAATTATTACACATATTTCATTACTCAAAATATAATTTTTAATTATTTTATACAATATAAGAATATATAATATATAAAATATATAATTATGTCCGTCAAATCTCGACGGGTTACTTACTTATTTTATTTAATTTTTTTAGAAGAAGCCGAAACCAGAGAAGGGGTGGTGGGAGCCCATGCCATACAAATTACAGAGAGACAAAGGAAATGAATATGGGGTTAGATAAGAATCGAACCCCCAACCTAATGTTCGAAGACAGAGACTTTGTCACTTGGGCAAGTTCCCATTCCCATTATTTTATTTAATTTTTTTATAAGCGTTATTTTATTTAATTGGGAAGATGAAGACAATAATAACAAACAAAATAAAATAAAATAAAAAATACACAAAACTAACAAAATGGGATGGGCTTTTATGATCAATCATCATTGGGCTTCAATTTAGGGTAGCATTAGATGCTATTCTATTTAACTTAATTTGAACCGGTTTTTTTGTTTTTGTTTTTGTTTTTGTTTTTTGTTTTTGTTTTTGTTTTTGTTTTTGTTTTGTTTTTCCCTATTTGATAAATTTATATCATCCATCAATATTAGGTCCATTAAGAAGATTAATATGGTTCAGTAGTAAATTTTGGCATCAAAGTATTTAGTTTCCTTCCAAATTGTTGGTTGGTCCTTGATGATTGACATTGTTGAATTTGATATAGAATACTCAGATTGATCATCCAAATTGTGATTTGGAGGGGATGAAACCACTTTACAGTGCTACCTAAATTACTCTCCCAAGTCCCAATAAATCGAAGTATCGAACATAAATCGTCGATGTCAATCTTCCAAAATTAAAAAATACCAAAAAAAAACTCTTTGATTCGTTAAAAGAAAAAAGAAAAGAAATTTAAAAAAAAAAAAATTATATATATCACTTGTTAAATCCTAGCCTGTGTTGGGGGGCGGTGCCCAAAACCCAAACCTATAACGCCACTGCATTGAAGATTTGAAGCCCAAAACAAAAGGGCTTGTGCGTAATGGAATTACTAATTTAGGTTTATGCACTAATTGGTAAAATGACACGTGGAAGCGAGGAAGGTCGGTTGTTCCCAAATTCGGTGAGTCCTACGTCGACACGTGTCTCATCTTTGGATACTGCCAGAAACCCACTCCCTTTCTTTTTCTCTGTGATTGGAACTCCAAATTCCAAATTACTCCCAATCCCTCTTAACTTTCTACTCTCTTCATTCTTCCTTCAATCCTTCCCCTCCCCTCCTTGATCGATCGATTAAACATTTAAACATCACCATAACTAAGTAATGGGTAAGTTCTTCTCTTCGAGTCTTCCCATTATCTCTCATGTTTCTGTCAATTTCTTTCTTGCTGCTGTGGGATTGTGCGAAGAAACTGTTTTTCTTCCTTTGGAACTATAATATGTCTTCGAGCTTTCAACGCAAAGTTGCTCACGCAACAATTTATTGTTCATGAGTTGGGTGTTCTATGGGAGGTTTCTACCGAGGCTTCAAATTAAGACATGCACAGAGAATGAAAATAGATACTAGTTTTATACTACTACTACTTTTGATTGTCAGTAGACCTCTATTATTAATCCCTTTTGTGTAAAATTTGTATTGATTTTGGTTCATTATTAGGTGATCAAAGGCAGCAATTCCCACCCCTAAGGTACCATCAATCCCCACACTTGCAAAATCAGCAGCACCCGCAACAGCAACAACTTGAAGCATTCTGGGAAAGCCAGATGCAGGAGGCCAATGGCGCCACGGATTTCAAGAACCAAAGCCTCCCTCTGGCGCGCATCAAGAAGATCATGAAAGCCGATGAGGATGTCCGCATGATCTCCGCGGAGGCGCCTGTCTTGTTCGCCAAGGCCTGCGAGATGTTCATCCTTGAGCTGACGCTTCGCTCGTGGATCCACACCGAGGAGAACAAGAGGCGTACGCTGCAGAAGAACGACATCGCTGCTGCCATCTCGCGGACGGATGTGTTCGACTTCCTTGTGGACATTATCCCCCGCGATGAGCTCAAGGACGAGGCTGCTGCTGCTGCTGCTGGGGAGGCCATCCCCTACTATTACATGCCTTCTGCAGGGGATCAGGCCGCGCTGTATGGTGGAGTTGGACAGCAACCAGGACAGCCTCTGCCGTTCATATCGTGGCCTCAGACAAATGTACAGGCGGCTCCCGAGGAGCAGAGCGACTCGTGATTCAGGTGGTGATGGCAATCTGGTGGATTTGAAATTGGGTTCGAAATCAATTTGGATTGTAAATTAATAAACTAATGGTTTGAACTGGATTGAAATTGCGCAAAGAATGAAAATATAGCTAGCTCATTTATCTTTTTGTAATGAAGTTTTGAGGAATCCGACTTTCTTGTAAGAACTTTAAAAATTCCAGATCTATGAATAAATTCAATTACATGACTTATATGGATTTAGAATAGATCTAGCACAGCGGAAACATTAAACAGTTTAATTACCTCCCGCCATTGTTCCTTTTCTGTAAACTCGTGTAAACTGATCTCTGGCTTTATGTTTCTAAGCGCCCAAACTTCTTCTCTAAAGTCCACCAAACTGCAACAATAAATGATTGCTCTTGTAGTTTTTTCCCAATGCTTCTTCTCTATTTGACCCATTCTCTATTAATTCTGGTCAGTAACAGTTATGAAGTATTTTGACCAATTCTGTATTTTTTTTTTTTTTTTTTTGCGAAGCCATCGAAGGCCTGAAAAGTGGTACAACCGAAAAAGGAAGAAAAAAAGAAAGAAACAACAGAACCACCGCCACGAAACAGCATAACAACCAAGGAGGCTAATGCCGCGGGAACCAAGCACCGGATGCGTCCAATGCTAGGTCCCTCATAATGAAGTCCGGTGGAAAGGCCCACGTGGTGAAAAATTCCTCCTTCTGCGCGCCATGCCGAGCCAAACCATCCGCCACCCTATTCCCTTCCCGCAACACATGGTGAAACGAGCAAGAAATAAGAGACTGCCTCATGTTGTTGATCTTGAATAAAATAGGAGCCAAAGGGTGAGACACATCCAGAGTTTCCAACAGGCCCAACGCCACTGAGGAATCACAGATGCAGTGCAGATGGAGAACGCCCATCTTAAGTGCATGTTGAAGGCCATAAGCAATCCCCGCAAGTTCTGCATAGGTGCTTGACGACTCACCCAAAAATCCACACCCTCCCCCCTGCCAATCTCCTGCTTCATTGCGGAGAACAAAGCCGAAACCCGCTCGAGGAGGCTGACCACTCACGCTGCCATCCACATTTAAAATAGTGCCTTCCAATCCCAACATGTTCCAATGAACCATGCGCACGGGAGCGACAAACTCTTGGGAGTGAGGCTTGACCGCTTCCAAGGCAAGGCGTAGTCTATGAACATTTCTTTGAAGAACAAATATCGGTTTCTCTTTCCCCCGAAAGATTCTCGCATTCCTTTCCAACCATATTTCCCAGAGAGCTGCAACAAAAATCACTCCAAGATGTTTCACCATAGCCCTCAGGAACCTTGTAATATCTGCCTTTGGGATTAAGTGGCAGTCTGCAGGGATGAAAATGCCCAGTTTATTCCACAACAGTTTAGTCCATCCACAATAGAAAAGGCAGTGATCCCAAGTCTCGCTAGTCATGCCACAGAGGGAGCAGAGCGGGGAGGAAGCCAAATTCCTATGAAACCTGAGGGCGTTGATAGGAAGTGAGTTATGGCAGATTAACCATAAAAAGAAGCCCATTTTTTCCGGGAAACCCACCTGCCACATCCAAGACCAATCTTTGGGATTGCTATCCCAGGGAAGAATTTGCATATAGGCAGATCGGACAGAGTAAATCCCATTAGGTTGGAGTTTCCATATCCACGTATCCGGCACATGGTTATGAAGTAAGGGAGGAGGGGTAGAACAAATCTCCTGGAGAAGAGTCTGCGGCAGAGGTGTGTAAACCTTACTCCAATCCCATTCCCCGTTGTGAATCACATCCTTGATGTTCAGCTTGGTGTCTTGGATCGCTACATAAGGGATGGACGGGCCAAGTTGCTTTCCCTTCCACCATTTGGAGGACCATAGTGACAATTCTCCTCTGCCCACTCGAAGTTGGAAACCTTCATACAGGTGGGGGAGGATTTTTTGAATGATGTTGAGCAGGGGAGAGCGGGAGTCCAGTGGGCGGGGGAAGTAGAGATCAGTCCCTGAGTATTTCCCCTGGAGCAATTGCACCCATGGTTTATTGGCATGGTGTAGCAACCCCCATACCAATTTACCAAGTAACGCAATGTTCAAGGGCCGAGCCTTCCTCAAGCCCAGGCCGCCAGCCTTTCTTGGTGAAGCCACCACATTCCAGTTCACCAGATTCAAGCCTTTTCCCTCCCTATCCTTCCATAGGAAATTTCTCACTTTTCTATCGATCATTTCACAAATGCCTTCAGGGATCCAGAAAAACTGCATATAATAAGTGGGGATTGCCGATAAGACGGCTCGGCATAAGGTAAGGCGCCCGGCTTTGTTGAGCAACTTGCATGCCCACCCTCCCAGTCTGTGGTCGATTTTGTCCATTATGAAGGCGAACTTAGAGCACTTTTGTCTTCCCGTGATCACTGGGAAGCCAAGGTAAGTCTCCAAGGATGCTGCCCGAGGAATATTCAAGGAAAGAGATATCCTGTCGGCCACACCAGCAGGAATATAGCTAGGTATGAAGAGTTTGGATTTGGAAGTGTTCATCTTCATACCCGACACCAGAGCAAAATCCTGAAGAGTTCGAGCAATTGTTTTGATACTCTCATCATCCACCGTGGAGCAGAGAATCAAATCGTCAGCGAAAAGGAGGTGGGATATCCCGATACCATCCTGTTCCAGACGCAGAGGACGCCAGTGGCCGGCCAACACAAGACTGTTGATCATTAATGAAAGTTTTTCCATGACCAAGAGGAAGAGATACGGTGAGAGTGGGTCACCTTGCCGGAGACCCCTTCCCGGCTTGAACTCTTGGAGAGGCCGCCCATTCCAAAGAAGTGAGAACGTTGGGGAGGTGACACAAAACATGATTAGATTGCAAACCTCGGCTGGCAATTCCAAATCCATAAGGCATTGATGTAAGAAATTCCAGTCGACTGAATCGTAGGCTTTTTCAATGTCGACCTTGAGAACAATAGCTTTCAAGCGAGCCCGACTTCCCGTAATATGCCCCAGAATTTCCCGTAGGGTGATGGCATTATCAATTGTCCCTCTCCCCGGAAGGAAGGCGGACTGTAACTGAGATATGGTCGCTTGGAGCATTGGCCTGATCCGATTCACTACGACCTTGGTAAGGAGCTTATAGAGCACGTTACAAAGCGTGATTGGTCTGAATTGGTTAAAGTATAGTGGTTGGGGGATTTTCGGAATGAGACAGATATGAGCCCGAGCCAACTCGCTTGGAAAGCTACCAGTCGAGGCAGCCTCCCGAATGAACTTGTAGACAGAAGCCCCCACGATGTCCCAGTGAAGTTTGTAGAAGAGATTTGGGAATCCATCCGGCCCAGGCGCCGAGAAGGCCTTCAATTCTTTTACAGCCCGCTCTACTTCCTCCATGGAAATATCCTGCCTTAACATCCGTTTGTGATCCTCAGAAATCGCTTGGATACGAGGGAAATTAGACACCTCATCCCCCCCTGCAAGACCCCCAGGATTCTGGGGACGCTCCTTTTCATAAGAATTTTTGAAGTAGTTGTGAGCATTCACCTCGAGAGTAGCAGCATCCTCGCTCCACGTCCCATCCTGTAAAAACAGTCCATGGACACGATTTCTATGTCGTCTACTCTTGGCCAAGGCGTGGAAATACTTGGTGTTCCTATCCCCAAGTTTAACCCAATTCTCTTTTGCCCTCTGATACCATATAAGTTCCTCCTGCAGCAATAAGTTCTCATATTCTTGTTTAAGATCAGCTTCCAGGGAGAGAAGACGGATGGAGTCAAACTTTTCCAGAGCCTTCTCAATTCCTGCTAGCCGTTTCAGAATCTTAATCTTCTTCCAATGGATGTTGCCAGGCCCAGTCCGATGAGCAATGATAGAGGCTGTCTTAACTTTCTCAAGTTGCTGGAAGATTGATGGGGGGCTTGTAGCCCAAGCCGAGGCCACCAGATCCCTATAGTCCCTCGTAGCAGCCCACGCAGCCTCCCACCTAAATGGTTTGGCCGAGAGGGGGGACGGGGGAGGACCACATCGGACTAGTAGAGGGGAGTGGTCAGAACCAAGTCGGGCTAGAGTGCGAGCTGAACCAAGAGGAAAAGCCGAAAGCCACTCAATGTTGATCAGGCATCTGTCAAGTCTCTTACGGATGGAAGATGCCCCCATAGGTCTGGTCCAAGAGAACATCCCTCCATGAGTATTAATTGTGGTTAAACCACATTCCACTAACAAGTCCTGGAACTCCTCTGCTCTGGAGATATTGAATGAACCCCCAGTAACTTCGTCCGATGCTAGGATTTGATTCCAATCTCCTATGAGCGCCCACGCCCCTTCCACCTTGCCTGTGAGAGCCCGCAAGTTTTCCCAATCTTTCCTTCTCGCAGAGTAATGGGGGGAAGCATAGACTGCCGTAGTGAGCCAGGAGGAATCCCCATTCGAGATCTTAATCGTGATCATACGTTCACAAATATCATAAACTGAGAAAAACATATTTGAATCCTTTCTGCACAGGACCCAAACTCCTCCAGCCCTCCCAATTGATTCTTGAATGCATACCTGGGAATACCCCATTCTACTAATAAAATCCTTAGAGCTATCAAAACACGATTGCGGCTCCAGAATATAAAGCAAATCAGGCTTGTGAAGCATGATAAAATCCTTAAGAAATCGACGTTTCTCAATTCCCAACATACCACCTACATTCCATGACATAATTTGGAAATTCGTAAAATCCATAAACATCATAAAATGGGGAGGGGGGGTTACCATATCAACATGCGACGCCAAGGGCGTCCGGCTCAGGCGGGGGGGTCACCTCCGCAGCTCCATCTTCGGCCATGGGACAAATCACAGCCAACCGATCTTCCCATTCTACCTGGACATTCGCCTCTTGGCTCGGGGATGGTAAGTTCGGGCTGTCCTCATTGGGTACACTTTCAGGCACCTCCGTGGGTCGCGCCCTCTTTGGTGCCGCCGAGTTCCCATCGGAGGTGGGGGTGATGGATCCCATCCCCTTGTTTCCTCCCCTAGGGAGAGGCTTCCCTTTGGGCTTAGACTTCACTTTTGGGCCCAGAGTATTTGTAATCTGCCTCAAGGCCCTAATCCCTGTTTGGGATGCTTTGGGCTTTAAATCACTTGCAACCCTTTGCTGGCCCATTCGACCTGGAAGGCTATCCTGGGCTTCTTTTTTCACCAGCCCCTTTGCCTTCTTTTTGTTTTTTCCCACTTTGATCCACTCGCCGCATTCAGGTTGAATGGGGAGTTCATAGACAGTGCCGTTGCATTCCACCTGGGCCTCCCGTGATACTGCTTTGTCCGTATTACCTTTCTCAGGACAAACAACCTTCTCTATATCCATGGCTCTATTTGTCCCACTATCCTCTTCAGTGATAGTTGCAAAGTCAACCTTACACTTTCCAAGCCCCTCTGCATGAGTCTGAGGAGAGACAGCAGATGGCTCAGGCTCTGGGTGGTCAAGCACCTTTTCATCTTTGTTACCATTTTTGTGAAATTTCACCCCCTGCTCGTCCCCATGCAAAGTTGGAGGCTCATCAGAGGGCAAAACCGGCACCTGCTTCAAACTTGCTGGACAAGAATGAACTCCATGGCCATACCTTTGGCAAGAGGAACACAAGAGATGCAGCCCCTCATATTGAACCTTCTGCCATTCATCTCCAATGAGGACACTAGTAACCACCGGCTGTTCTAGATCGATTTCCACACATACCCGAGCAAATTTACCTCTATGGACCATCTTAGTCATATCATCAACCTTGACAGTCTTCCCCAGCGCCATGGCCACTCTATGCAGAAGGTTCTCTTCATACAGCTCAATACAAAGGTCCGGCAGTCTGGCCCAGACAATGGTTTTTCGAGGTGTGCCTTCCTTGGTAGAGAAATTTGGCTTCCATGGTGTGATAGTTAGGTAGCTATCAAACACCATCCAAGGCCCTTCATTGAGGACTTTAGTTCTATCCACCATCCTTGAAAACTTCACAAGATAATATCCCCTGTTGAGGTCTATCATCTCAAAACCACTTTGCATCTTCCATACCCGAGACACTCTTTCCTTCAAGGCTAAGTAGCCAACTTTTTTCCCCAATACTGAAATAATAATAGCATCTTCCCAAGGCTTACAAAGCTTTTCTTTCAGCGTCGGATCAAGGGTGATCCTAGGCTTGAGGCGGTCACCATCTATGTAGTCAAGTTGCACCAGCTTCTCCACTTCATCCTTTTCCAACACAGCGGCTGGAGGCTTGGACTTCCCTTCAAGGACCATGTCCCTAAAGGAGGGCTTCTTCCCACCGGAGAAGATGAACGGATTAGTGTTGCCATCAGGTGGAACACCTGCGGAGGGAGAGAGCGGCGTGCTCATGAAGAGAGAAAACCCTTAGAGAGAAAACCCTTAGAGAGAGAGGACCAATTCTGTATTTGATTCAAACTTTAAATTAATTATAACAAGTAAATGGACCATAATTGATTTCCCATAAATAGGAAATCACGTCTTACGTTCTCCCACTTGGTTCATTTACCACATAATCATATAAGAAACCAGACATATGAATCATAGTGATAGGTCCTCACAATGAGTATTATCTCCTATGTATCACAATACGTTCAACCTCTTAGAATTGACTCATAACTTAATGAATAAACCTCATGTTCATTCTGGGTCAATACTGAAAGTTCTTTCTCAAAAATATAAATTAAATGTGCACAAATGAATGAGAAATAAACAAACTTAAATAGAGTTTTAATAATACAATGAATGTGAACATCAGAAAATGGAACCATGTCCCATGGGTGCTACAGGATCCTTGAATTTCTTTGGTGGCATGTCTTTAGTCTAAGGAATCATCAATCATTAAACCAGTGTTAATGTGTTCAATGACTACTTTATTCTCTTTAACACGTTCCCTTATGGCCAAGTACTTGATGTCGATGTATTTACTTCGACTTCCACTTTTATTATTTTGGTCATAAACACTGCAGCAGAATTGTCACAATATAACTTAAGTGATCTAGAAATGGTATCCATGACTCTAAGACCAGATATAAAACTCTTCAACTAAACACCATGCGATGTAGCCTCAAAACAGAAAACAAACTCAGCTTCCATAGTAGAAGTAGCAGTTAAGGATTGCTTGGCACTTTTCCAAGACACAGCTCCACCAGCTAACATGAAAATGTAATCAGATGTGGATTTCCTGGTGTCAATACAGGTGGCGAAGTCTGAATCAGAATAACCTGTCACTTCCAAATTATCGGTTCTTTTGTACATGAGCATGTATCCCTTTGTCCCTTGAAGATATCTCATAACTTTCTTTGCAGCTCTCCAGTGGTCAATTCCTGGATTACTCCGATATCTTCCCAAAACTCCCACTACAAATGCAATGTCTGGTACAAACCTGAGCATACATTAGACTTCCTACATCTGACGCATATGTGATATTCTTCATGGGTTCTCTCTCAAGATCATTTTTAGGGCATTGACTTAATTTAAATTTATCACCCTTCACAATAGGAGCTACACTCTGTGAACAATCCTTCATATTAAGATGCCTCACCTAAGTCTTTCATATCAAAGTTTTTTTAGAGAAATTGTTTCACCTCATATAGCATACCTCTATCATTAGTTGCAAGCAAAAAATCATTCACATATATAACAAGGAAACATATATTACTCCCACTAACCTCCAGGTATATACATTCATCCATAATATTTTCTTCAAAACCAAATGAAGATATGACTTCATGGAATTTTAAATACCATTGGCGGGAGGCTTGTTTCAAACTGTATATAGATTTATTAAGCTTACAAACTACTTCCTCCATTCTCATATATTTCTTACGGACCCACTGCGCACGCAGTCCAATGCACAATTTGAATCAATAATAACTCGAGTTCGGTATATGGAAAAATTCTAAAAGTTCGATATTTAAAAACTACACGACGAGACGAATCTAACAAGATCCCTATTGACTATATTTTAACTTGTATAACTATGACAAAACTTTAAATCAAAGTGAAAAGGTGAATAGTGCCCCAAAATCAAATGTAACCAACATTTGAGAACGAAGGAAGTAAATGCTCACATTTATTAGAGAATAATCCTTCAAACCTCTTCTTCTAAATCACCATTAAGAAAAGTTGTTTTCACATCCATCTGATGCAGGTCATAATTAAAGTGAGCTACTAATGCTATGATGATTCCTAATGAATCTTTCTTTGATACAAGAGACAATGTCTCCTTGTAATCGATTCCCTCCTTTTGAGTGGATCCCTTGGCTACAAGTCGTGCTTTATGTCTTTCAATGTTGCCTTGTGAGTCTTTCTTGGTTTTAAAGATCCACCTACATCCAATGGGTTTTACACCATTAGGCAACTCGATAAGATCCCAAACTTGATTAGAAGCCATAGAATCCATCTCTTCCACCATAGTTTTATGCCATAAATTTGATTCTTTAAAATTTATGGCTTGTGAAAACATTTCAGGATCATTTTCAGCTCCAATGTTATAATCCGATTCTTGTAGATATACTTCATAATCGCTAGGAATTGCTGTTCTCCTAGCCTTATTAGATCTTCTTAATGTTGTTACAGGATTCTGCTGAGGAACTGGTTCTTCAGCTATAACTTGATCTACAGGGTTATTTTCAACAACTTGTGGAATTTCAATAGCTGGTTGTCAAATGCCCTCTGAAACTGAAGGGGCATGTAAGATTAACAGTCTATCACTTGGCTCAGGGGGTTGAGCATCATAGTGATCTTTTTCAGAATTAATGTCTTGAAAAGAATCACTCCCACTAGCCAAGTCATTCTCAAGAAATTTGGCATTTCTTGATTCCACAATCCTAGTACTGTGAGAAGGACAATAAAACTTATAACCCTTAGACTTTTTTACATACCTAATGAAAAATCCACTAATAGTCCTAGGATCAAGCTTCTTTTCTTGTGGATTATAAATTCTTACTTCAAACAGACATCCCCAAACGTGTATATGTCTCAAACTAGGTTTCCAACCTTTGAATAACTCAAAAGGTATCTTAGAGACAGCCTTGGTTGGAACCCTGTTCAATATATACACAGCCGTCTTTAGTGCTTCAGTCCACAAAAATTGAGGAAGTTTAGTATTACTCCTCATACTTCTCACCATGTCCATTAATGTTCGATTTCTTCTTTCTGCTACACCATTCTGATTTAGAGAACTAGGCATAGTATATTGGGCAACAATCCCATTTTCTTCGAGAAATTTCGCAAATGGACCTAAAGCTTGTCCATTCTCGGTATATCTCCCATAATATTCACCACCTCTATCTGATCTCACAATCTTAATTAGGGATGGCAAAAAAGCCCATACCCAATGGTGAAAATCGAAAACCGAATTTCGGTACGGTTTTGGGAGGAGGATGATTGGGGATGGGCCGGGGATTGGGGATTTTTTCGGGGATTCTTTTGGGGACGTGGATGGGGATGGGGGAAGTAGTCACCGCCGCGGTCCATCCCCGATATATTTAATATATTATTTATTATATATTTTATATATTATAGTTAATATTTTATACATTGTATTTTATAAATTTTACTCATCCAGTCCAAAATAATTACATGGATAAGAACTTGACATAGTCGTTATGTCACTGACTCTTATGATTGAGGGTTGGATTCCCCACTCGGCATCTCGGCCCCCTATCCTTCCCCTTACCCTCTTTAATTTGTATAGCATGAACTTCCACCACCCATTTATTTGGCCTTTTGGCTTCGCAAAATAAAAAATAATTACTAAAACTCATTTATTTGATGGGTTGATTATATATTAGAAACACATATTAAATTTTGATGTGGATTATGGTTTATTATTAAACAATACATTTGTGTGTTTTAATATTATAATTTATGAAACTGAAAGTTGGCTTAAATAATATGGATTTGGTCCTCCCAATTACCGAAAAAATAGAAAATTAGCTTATAAGTAAATCCTCGATAAGATCCCCGATGGAGATCGGAGAAATTATGATACCCGATGAGGATCCCCGATAAGATCCCGACGGAGAACGGGCCGGTTTTGGGGACTAGAAATGCTAACAGTTTTGGGGATGGGGATGTTACTCCCCGCCCCAAAACCGGCCCATTACCATCCCTAATCTCAATTTGTTTCTCACATTGTTTCTCTACTTCAGTTTTAAAAATTTTAAAAGCATTTAAAGCTTCATTTTTAAACGGAGTAAGTAGAGTACATGTAACGTGAGTAATCATCTATGAAGGTGATGAAATATTTCGGATCATTTGCATACATGTCCGGACAACAAATATATGTATGAATAATTTCTAAAAGGTTCGAACTCCTCTTAGCGCCGCTTTTGGACTTGTTTGTTTGCTTTTCCCTTAATGCAATTTATACAAGTCCCAAAATTAGTAAAGTCCAATGTACTAAGTACATTTTCATTTACTAATCGCTTAATTCTCTCCATAGAGATATGTCCTAATCTGCTGTGGCATAACATAGAAGAATTCTCATTCACAATACATCTTTTCAAACCAGCAGTAACATGCATAGAATCATAAGCAGTGTCATTTTGTAATTCAATAAAATATAGTCCATCAGAAAGTTCTCCAAAACCAACAGTTTGAGCTTTATTTAACAATGTAAAACCAGGGTCTGAAAAGTTAAAGCAAAAACCCATAGGTGCAAGTCTAGAAACAAAAATTAAATTCTTGCTGAAACTGGGAACATAGAAAGTATTTTCCAAAATCAAATTAAAATCACTGCTCAAAACCAAAGTGCATGTTCCAATAGCCTCCACATGTGAACTTATCTTGCTTCCGGAATAGATGAATTGTTCAATTCCCACTGGGTTCCTTAGGTTTCGGATACCCTGCAAGGTATTAGAAACATGGATTGTAGAACCAGAATCAATTCACCATGTATTATGATTAACACTCACCATATTAAAGTGAAAGGATTACCTTTCTTTTCCATCCAGCTTTTGAACTTTAAGCAGTCATTCTTCATGTGTCCCTTCTTTTTACAGAAGAAACACTTGGACTCCTTCTTAATATTTGGCTTAACATGAATCTTTCCCTTATTTGCTTGTCTTTTCTTGAACTTACTAGAAGTAGTAAAGTTCACACTTTCAATCCTTTCACCCTCTTCCAAAAGCAACCTATCCTCTTCTTGCACACACATGGTCATCAGTTCATTACGAGACCACTTGTCCTTATGTGTCTTATAACAGATCTTAAAAGGAGCATATTGATGAGATAAAGTGCATAAAATGTAGTGCACCACAAAGGATTCAGACATGGTTACCTCCAAATTGTTCAATTGAGCCACAATGTCCCAGATTCGCATGATATGTTCACGCACTCCCTTAATGGTTGTGAGCTTCAATGAAGTAAACTGCATAATAAGTGTGCTAACAAGGGACTTATTGGACTTAAAAACTGTTCAGCAATAGCTTTCAGTAAGTCCTTGACATTGTCATGCTTCTCAATTGAACCCCGTATCCCAGCAGAGATATTGGTCTTTATGAAAGAACAAAAAGACAGTTGGATCTTTCCCACTTTTCATAAAGATCAACAGCATTTGGACTGCTAGTTTCGATAATAGCAGGTGGTTCATTTTCCTAATAGCATAGTCAATGTCCATGCAGCCTAAATGGAGCAAAATTCGCTCCCTCCATATTTTATAACTGTCACCATTTAGTTCAGGAATCCCACATTTAATATCAGAAATAGTAACTGGTTGAGAAACTGCAACATATACTCATAATTAAAATTTGAGGGAAAATTAAAGCACGCTTCATCAATGTAAAACGTGACAACAAAAGAATTTAGTGACATAAAATTTGCCTGTGGGCTAAAATTTTATTCAATTAAATTCAACATAATAACGAAACTATCCAATCACGTTCCTTTTCTCAATTACTGTGGTTAATCAAGAAATATAACTAGATATTTTGCTCTAATTAATCATATACATACAACAAAAGTACATGTGGGCATATCTCATCGTATCATATATGACTAATTATAATTAAAATAATATTTAAAATCTATTTATGATTTTAACAAATAAAGATGTTGTGGCTATTCTTTAATTCATTAAAATCTAATACCCAATTTAATTTAAATATTATTTCAAATCAATTTAAAGTTGGATCATTAAAACCGAAATTTCCAACAAAATATTCCACATATCGCTTCTAAAATATAGCAGCGACGGTAAATAAAAGTGGTGGAACCAATTTTATCCCTTTTAAATAGTGAAAAGCTTTTTTATCCCTACTATAATGAAAACTCTTTTTTTGCCCCCTATGTATTTTGCCGAGAGAGGCAATGCGAGACTCACCAATTCCACGACTCGGCGATAGCCGAGAGAGGCTCACTCGAGGCGAGATAGACTCGGCACTAACCGAGTGAGTCTTGAGACAGGTACAAACCGAGAGACACCATGCGAGACAAACCGAGAGAGTCTCACCAATTCCACATGTCGAGAGAGGCAATGAGAGACTCACCAATTCCATGACTCGGCGATAGCCGAGAGAGGCTCACTCGAGGCGAGAGAGTCTCGGCCTTGTCTCGGTACAAACCGAGAGACACTCACCAATTCCACAATGTCTTTTGTGGAAGACTCGGTACAAACCGAGAGAGTCTCGGTACAAACCGAGAGAGTCTCACCAAGACTTGCCAATGGCTGCGAGACTCGGAAATAGCCGAGTTTGTCTCGCCTATACCCGAGTGTCACTCTATGTGTACCGAGTTGATTTAAGGTGGTTGAGCATTAAATTATGAATTTAAGGTTGTTGAAATGTTGTTGAACATTTAATGTTAAAATTTGAATTTTAATTCCGATGCACTGTGCATAATGGTTGTTTAGGGTTTAGGGTTTAGGGAGAAAATGGTTGTTTACAGTTTGTGTTCAAAAAAAAAAAGTTAAACCACTAAAAAGATATGAAAAAAATGTTCAATTGGAAGGAAGAGTTTGCATCATTGTCATTACCAATGCCCCCCTATCGTGGAGCAGAGGTATCTTCATCGTCCACTCTTTACGATAGTATTTTTGGAACACCTTTTATTAATGTCGATGGAGTTTTTGAGAATAGAGAAAATGGTGGTATGGGCAAAAATATATCCTTTGTTGGAGATAAGGAAGAAAAAGTATTTGGTGGTAATAATGTTCGTAGGGAATACAATGATTGTATGTTCATGAACGATGAAGTTGTTGACAATGGATGTGATGTTATGTTTATGCATGATGAAGTTGTTGCCGATGATAGTGATGATATGTTTAAGCACGATGTAGTTGTTGATGATGGTAGTGGTGTAGGTGAAGACATTTTTTATTATGATGATAATGGTAGAGAAGAGGACAATGGGGAAGATGTGGATGAGGAAGTAGAGGATTCGGAAGATGAGAAAAAAATGTGGGAGGAGATCCAAGATTTTTATGATTCGTGTCCATTCGTATGTCGATTTAGAGGAATAAAATAGGAACACACGTCACGAATTCCCGAAGTAGAACCATGCAGATACTATGACGAAGCAGATGGGAACGCAGGAGCTGGCTCCCAGCATGGTAGGTGGATATTGCCCGAGCAGCCTGATTTTCTACCTCCGGTGGATTTTACCGATGAACGCTTTGATCCGTATGGGCGGCAAGGTTTGGGCATCGGATCACTCTTTCCGACGAAGGATAAACTGAAGAAAGCAGTGGTGCAATATCTAATTGGAAACAATCTTGGGTTCCGGACTGAGAAATCTGAACCGTCTCGGTATTGGCTGAAGTGTCGACACGGCGATTGTGCTTTTAAATTACGAGCAGCCGGATCATCTTCTACTTGGAGAATGTATCAGTTCGTGGAGCATACGTGTGAGTTCAACCCGACGATGGGAGCATCACACACATTACCGGCCCGGCAGGTAGGTGAGATCATTGCAAATAAGATAGTGACGAAAGGGCAATTTATGATACCGGAAGCAGTGCGAAAGGAACTATTGGATACATACGAATTACGGGTTAGAAATACCATCATATATACTTAATTTTAAAATTATATTTTTTAGTTTTTTGTGTTATTTAAAAGTAATTAAATATTTGGGATTTGTTAATTACAGGTTAGTTATGCAATGTGCCGCAGAATTAGAGACTACGGAATTGAAGCCACATATGGTTCTGAGGACCAGTCTTTTGAGGATTTGCCTAAGTATCTTTCTGTGCTGCAGCAAGCTAATCCCGGTACAATTGTGGATCTAATGGTCGTCGAAATAACCAATCAGTTTAAGTACGCATTTATGGCGTTGGGGGGGGGGGGGTCCATTGATGGGTTTTCCAGTGCAAGACCATACATCGCAGTAGACGCAACTCACTTGAAGTCAAAGTATCGGGGATTATTATTTGTTGCCGTGACTAAGGATGCTAACAACCAAATATTTCCACTTGCATTCGGTATTGGGGATGTGGAGGATCTATATTCGTGGACATGGTTTATGCAACATTTGAAGCAAGCATTGCCCAGCCGCAGAGGGATGTTGATAGTATCAGATGGATCAGCATCCATTCGTGGAGCTGTTGTAGAGGTATTCCCGGACGCGCATCATGCCCTGTGCGTATACCATATTCAGAAAAACCTTTCGAAGTATGGGACACATGTGGTTGAACTGTTTAATCGTGCTGCGAGAAGCTACAATGAAGCTGATTACAACAAAATAATGGCAGATTTGGAAGGATACTGTGCAGCAGCAGCTCGACACCTAAAGATTTCAGTTGGTGAAGAACGATTTACTCGCGTGAGATGTCCGGTAATACTTTTTTAAAAAATTTATTATTTCTTTAAGCATTCTTATATTTTTTTTTATTTTTTTATGTTGACTAGTTTCATTACAACAAATAAAATTTTTAAACGTTTAGAATTTTTAAGTTTAACATATTTTAAGATTGAAAAACAATTTTTATTTTTCAGGTTTATTTTTTAAAGTTGACTAGTTTATTTAAATTTAAATGATTAAAATTTCCAAGTTTGTAAAACTGTCTATTTTTTAAAGTTAGAGTTTTTAAGCTTTATATTTTTTTCACTATATATTATTTCCATGAATTGTATTTTAGTTTAGTTATTTAATCTTATTAGTATATTGTTAGGTACGACGATATGATATCATGACAACGAATATTGTGGAAAGCATGAACAGTGCATTATTGTGGGCAAGGAGGTTACCTGTGTGTTCTTGTTTAGAAGCTGTAAGGTGTATTGTTGAGAGATGGTTCGTTTATCGGTACGAGCAGGCGATGCGGAGCGACACATATCTTACCGAATATGCTACGGTGAAATTGTGCGAATCAATGAATGCTGGCTCAAAATTAGAGGTGGATCGACTCTCGAGTGTAGAATATCGGGTAGCGCACCAGCACAACACATACAGGGTTAATTTGGAACAAAAAATGTGTTCTTGCAATGTTTACCAACACGAGTTGATTCCATGTGTCCACGCTGCTGCAGTCATCAGGTACGATTTTCAGTTTACAGTTAATTGTTAGCCATTTTAGAAACATGATTATGTGTTTTGCATGTTTCAGGTGTTTGAGACATACACCACACATGTATGTGGATGAACATTATAAGTTGGAGAACCTGCGTGAAATGTGGAGTGGTATTATTTCTCCAGTACCGTGCAAAGATGAGTGGTCGGTCCCAACTGCGATAAGTAACATGAAGTGCAAACCCCCAGACAATCCAAGACATGCCGAGAGGCCAAAGATGAAGAGATACCCCGGTGGTCCGGAAAAAACGAACCGTGGACGCAAGACGCAGTTGTTTCGCAGGTGTGGAGCGGCAGGCCACAACAAAAATAAAAATGCAATGTAGAGCTACCACTGCGTGAAGAAATTCCTATTGAGAATATGGGGGAAAGAAAACGTAGACCCAAGAAGTGTAGGATTTGTAATGTTAATGTAGAAGGCCACACAGCACCAAAATGTCCTATGCGAAGGCATTTCGATTTGAATGAAGAGCCTACTTTTAGTTTACAATAATTGAGCATTTCAATATGATATTTGGCTTACTTTATAAAATACACAATGTGCTACAATCAAATATTCAAATATACAGGCAGTGTGGTCACCATTAGAGGCTCACTTGACAGATTTTCCTTTACAGCTACTACCTCCGTTCTCATATAAGTGAACCATTTGCATAATAGTAACTATTCATTGGTGACTTTGACTAGTTTTTTAGACATAGCTATATAAGAAAAAATATAGTCATGTGAGATCTTGTTAGATTCGTCTAATCACATAGTTTTATAATATCAAATTTTTATAATTTTTACTTACATATAATTTGAGTTATAAACTTTTAAAATTATGTCTCGAACTGCGTGAAATACAGGTATGGTGCATTTATATGAGAACAGAGGAAGTATTAGATAAGGAAATTAGTCAAAGAGTTAACTCAATTCCACTCAATGAACAACTTGTCCTCTTGCCATCCAATTTCCTATATTGCAAAAAAAAGAAACACATGATCAGTGTTTAATTCAAAGAACAATTTACCAAGTTTGATTAATTGGTAAAATAAAATAAAACAATTAAAGCTTAACAATTAAAACAATTTACCATCTTCTTCACCATTTTCAACAGTATCAAGGTGCAAAAGCCTCTTCGATGTTTAATATGCTATCAACTTTTTTAATCTAGATTCTAGGCAGTAAATACCAATGATTACCAGGGTTTTCTCGGAGTGCAAGACAAATGTTCCTTTGTTTGGTTCCATTGACGCAACAGTGCCATCATGAGAGGAGCCATCTCTAAGCTATGGTAAGCAAAAAAGAATTACTACATTATAATCAAATTAAAACACTCCAATTATGATAATTACTTTGTTCAAATAGTTTCAAAAGAAATATCTTCATCTTCTGTGAGATGACTTACCTGGTGAAAAAGAACACTTTTACCACTTCCACAAAGCCCAGTTAGCAAAATGGTGTTGGATGATCTCCCCTTCAAACAATAAACTGCAAAATAAATGTTGCTGATAGAATGAGAATTTGGGAATAGAGCTGACACGCGAGAGACAAGGACCAATCCAAAATTTCTCACAATGATGGATATTTATGTTGCAAATAAACATCAAAACAGAACAAATACAGTAATATCACTTCAATAATATTTCCAGATTTTCACTCCAGGATGCCAACCTTTCAAAAGTGCATACACATACTCATTCATACACACCACAATCCACCCACCACACACAAAAAAGTTACATAAATAGTCACAGCATTAACATTATGCAACTGATTTGTTCTCATCATTATCTTAGTAGAAAACATCAATAACAAGTGATTTAACCATACAGAATGTAGAAAAATACATTTATGCCCGATTCCAAGTAATCTCAGTTCCTAGTTCCTGAGTTCATGATCAACCTATATTGGAAGAAGACATAATCTGTAAAAAAACCATACTGCTTCTTTAAACTCTCCAACAAGAAAAAAAAAAAAAAAAAAAGGCATTTACCAGTAGCATTTTCCCCAATTTTTTGAGCTGTTCCCATAAAAGTATTGGCCTCAGAATCTGATATAGCAAAGAGATATGAAAATAGCAGTAAAAAATGAAAACCTTAAGCAGATCATATCATAGCACCTCACTAACAAAAGAAAAATGCAAAATAGGGTGAACTTTCATACAGCACCAGAAAGAGAGTAGAAATCAATGAACCAAGTGTCCCTTGTGCAGTCCTAAACATAAATCTCTTGTCATCATAGTTATGCAAAGCTGTAGCAATATTGAAATGGATGGATAAAACAGGTTTGCCTGATCAATTGAATTCAAACAATCTCAATTCAATTAAATAGAATACACATTAATTAAGAATGATTACCTTAACCAAAAAACAAACCATAACCAATAGAAATTATGCTACAAAAGTTGGAATACAATAGAAACTGAATTTTTTTTTTTTTAACAGAGATCACCCAACAGCAGTTTTTTTTTTTTTTGTAAAAAATAACCTGAACAACCAATATTTTACTCTATTTACTCAACAGCAGCAGTACACAGCAATGTAAAAAAACCATACTGCTTCCTTAAACTCTCCAACAAGAAAAAAAAGGCATTTACCATCAGTCGTGTAAGGCAGTGGCGGACCCATGATTTTTTCGGAGGTAGGGCCGGAGTCTATTTTTTCTTAATCTTAAGTAAAAAAAAAATTAAAAAAAATTGGTAAAAAAAAAGTAATAGAAATTTTTTTTTTTTTTAATTTGAGGTGGGGCCGAGGCCCCACCGGGCCTTAATGTACATCCGCCCCTGGTGTAAGGCATTTACCTTGTTCTTGTCCAGATAGCCACACAGGTTCCCAAAATGCCATATAAACAAATTATTTCTCACCTGATCAATTGAATTCAAACAATCTCAATTCAATTAAAGCAGCAATTTTGTTCTAACAGGAATAATATATCGTTTTTCAGCCATTTTGTTTTCTATACCTGGCTAATGCCCTTCTTGAACTCCAGCCTTACCTGCCAATCAATCATAAAATAAAATTATATAGCAAACATCACCTTAACCAAATGGAACTCCAATTTATAATTAAACATACCCCCACGGTCTATTCCCTTCCAGTAATCTTTCACCTTTTCTTTGTCATCGCTGAAACGCCACACGGCTAGAGCCTGTGCGAAGCGAATAGGCCTTATGTCGCTCACATCACGTAGCCTGCATTGAATTATCTCTTGAATCGTATAGCATGACAGAGGGCCACATGACGAAAAGTCTTTCTGCGGGCAACGCCAATCTTTGCTCGGATGGGTCAACGATAAAGCAGTCTTCGTCAGCTTAAAATCCTTGTTACGGTCATAGAAACCCGCATGACGCAGTAAAGCTGGTAGCACCGCCCGTAACATGAACGTTTGGGCTGACCGTAATTGAATCCAGGCTGCCACTGTTTCGAATTCTATAGTGTCGTGCAGGGCTAGTGTAGAATTTTCAAATCCTACTCGAGCAGCAATCCAGTGGTTCCCTGCTGACAAAGTATCGGTGTTCCAAACTGAAATTATCTGCATCATATGGTCAATTCAATTCATCAATTGATTTCGAACCAGAAATATAGCGTGATCATTTCTATTGAATGCATCCAAACAATTAGATATGTAAATGCAAATGACACTTACACCATCAAGCTCCCACCATGGCTTCTGATTACCCCAGTTTGGCCTAATCCCTCGGACATAGTCTAATGCAGTGTTCAACTTGTGTGGATCCGCTGTTGAGAGGTCAACAAATCCTGCAGGGTCCAACTTCCCTGTAAACATACCTTGGCATAGAGCCTGTTGTCACATAATAATAGTTATCACATAAAAGTTTGAACTTCAAGCATTTGCAATAATTGGAATAAAACATGTTATACAAAATAATATCACTAACCATGAAAAAGGTGTCTATAATGCCCCAATTTTGCATTTTTTTTTACACCGGTTGATATTCAAAAACACGGGGTCCGATTGGATAATGCGCAAGTATGCGTCAATATGCTGTAAATGTGTTGAGGAGGGAGGGAGTAAGTTGAAACACGGATCGACAAATATAGTATATTAAACATAAATTAAATGCAGTATTTAACATACCGGCGTCTCATACCACAACAGTGGATTAATCATGGTGTTGAACCATGCGGGACCAACCACCCATCCCACCCCCACGGATAACCTGCGTTAAAGTAGTTAGATACATTAAACCAATTACGTCAAATTGTAGTGCTATCTTAAGGGGCAAAATTTATACACGTACCCTTCTCCAATAGGACCAAGGGCTAGGTATTTCTGAAATTCTCTTTCGTCCTTTTTGATGTTGGGTCGATTTAAATTGCTTGTGTACGGGGACTGTAGCAACGCTGATGGTTTGCGCTTCTTGCATGGGAAGTCATCGGTGACCACATTTCCCAAGTCGGCAACCATTGCATCCGGTGTACTGAGGAAGCCGTCCAAGTGATCAATCTGTATGTTTGCATCAATGTGGTCGCCTGATTGATGCTCGACCCCCTGTGTCCACCATTGAGGGTTTCCATCGACCTCTGACACGTCAAATTGTAAAACAAATAATTTTTCTATGATTAATATATAAAGGGCGAGTATTTCATAGGAGAAAATTAATAACACGTACGTGTGGTCATAGGCCCGAAATAATCGCCAAAGTTAAAATATTGGAGTTCTCCCAATTGGTGATCATCGGCTGTAATGAGTTTCGAATCAAAGAACCATTAGGAGTTATCATAATTTATTGAACTAAAAATAAAATAACACATACGAGTTGTATTCATGTCGAATGATAAATGTGTCGCCTTGAGATCTATGGGCTCGTCAAACTTTTGAATCGGACCTGTTTCATAATGCGTGAGTCCTTATATCCTAAATAGTTTACAAAACGGTGGCAAGAAAATATATTAACTACACATACCATAGGTCGTGTCATCGTCTCGCCGCGTCGTATGGGCATTTGTATCGTCACTTGAACGGTGTTCTACAGCTGTTGCAGAGAACGCGAGTCACATCCACCCAATTAAACCAACGTACTATATCCTTACATCCCAAGTAGTAATAAATGCAGTATATCTTAAAATATATTAATTACACATACCGGTGCCCATCCCTGAGTATGGGTGTGTCGTCGGGGCATTTGTATCGTCCTTGCCGTGGTGCTATGGAAATGTTGCACACATCACCAGATAATAATTATAAGGTTAACTGTGTATGTCAAGACATAAATCAAATAATAGAAATATCATTATTTTAAAGGAAAAGGAAATATTTGAGTCAACATACTGTGTATTTGGAAACCCCGTCTGATTTCTTCCTTGAGCTTAGCTAACTCATCATCAAAATAATTCTTTTGCTTAGCAAATTGATCGTGCATCTCTGCCCCCATCCGATCCCCCTCCCGCCTCACAAAATCAGTAATGTGCTGTCTCTCCTCAGCGAGCATCAACGCAATGCGGTGCACTAAACCCTCCTGATGAGGAAATACCCTCGCAGTACGTGCGTCATAGGCATCAACCCCCTCCCTATTCACTCTATCATCCATTTTACCAGTCCCTGAGACATCGCCCTTAGTCCCTTCACATACCCCTCTAGCTGGTAACTCCTCACCCTGACCATGCTTCCCCTGTCGGACAGGCTCGGGAGAGACGGCTCGTGTGCGAACTCTCTTGCGTGCAGGAGCTGCCGGGGCATCCTGCTCACCATCATCACCATCATCATCATCGGAGACAGGAACACTAGCATTCTTTGGAGCTTTATGTTGCAATTTTTTGGATGAGGGATTATACATGTAACGAGCACAAGGGGGGAGAGGCAAATCCAATTGTCGTAGATACACAGCTGACTCTTCCTCGGGACTTGGGACCAGCCTCTCTATACACTCGATCTAAAGATAAAATAAATTAAAATAATTAAAACAATGCAACTTAGTATAAGTAACCACTAAATAGTAAATTATGATTTAACCTGCATGTAATTTATGTTACCTGTGAATCGAAATAGGTGGTGTAGCCGTATCCGCGATCTCTTGTGCATTGAAACCGTGTCATCCGGGGCATGGGCTCAGCTCCATCTATCTTCACAGCAACACGTCCCACCAAACTTGGCACAGCCTCAACCGCCCATACCTAGTACATTTAAAATTATAAAATCATCAAACGTACAAAAAATGATCAGATTTTAGCATCTAGCATTTTACATTATTTAATTGTATATAAATATATGCACGTACCAGCACTGCATAAAAATTACCATAGACATGGTAAAATTTCTTGTTCTCTATATCAATGGGTATGTCCCGGATGTAGTGTCGTACTTTGTCCCAACTGTATGCGCCCCAAGGGAATGACTCCCACCTCTCCTGATCCTCCACTAAATGCCATAGCCATTTATGAGGGAGCTTCTTCTATCCATCCTCCCCCAGAACGATAAAATAGGCTGCTAGCACTTTTGCTACTTTCAGAGAGTCGTCTGCACTGCCCCTGAATACTCCTTCCCTAAAATTATCCCTAAGTTTATCCCCCGAAACACATACGGTCGTGGAATATCGCGCATACACACTCTGCTCTGAATGAGACCGACTACTATTTACATCAAAGTCGGTTGACCCAAATCGGAGGCCCGTAACTAATGCATACTCCTGACGACCGAAACTAATAAATTTATTTCCTACCCTAAACGTAAACAACTCCTCGCCCGCGCCAGGTATAATAACTTCGTTGGTGAACAACGAATGAATGGCTGTGTACCCAGGGACACTCGTGTCCCATGTCGGTCTTAAAAAATGACCGAAGCACGAATCTCTAAACCTAGCTACTAAGTCATCCCCACCAGCAGCATGCAGCCCCTTCCTAATAATCTCTACAATAGCGAGTCTAACGTATCCGTTAATGTTACATGCTACATGCTACATGCCTAGTGGCAGGCCGCTTCCAACTCCAATCAACCTATACATATTTATATATATTTAGATACACAATTTCACAAGAGTTCAAATTCACCATTTACTTATACCAAATGCAAGCAATCGAATCTACGTACAAATATTTCTACTGAATTCACATTCACAATGCTACTACAAATTTCTTCAAATCTCGATTTTAAGAAAAACACAGCAATAGCAAAATGAATCATGAGCAAACACAGTGACTTCCAGGGCCATCAATAACAAAACATCATGGGAATGTGGAACATAGAAGCACCAAAATCATAAAATTAAACAACATCGAGAACCAAAATTGAACAAAGAAAACAATAAACACCAAAATCGAATCTACGGGTAGAAGAATGAAACAGTGGTGCAAAGAAGCACTAACCTCGGATAAGGGTGGAGCGGCGGCATGGGTGGCTTTTGAGTTGCCCTCCATGGAAACGGATCTACGGCAGCGGCGGCGGTCACACTCCACGACGGCGGCAGACTCGACTCAGCAACTGGAGCGTGGCGGTGGCGATGGGGAGCGGGAGCGGGAGGAAGGGAAGCGGCGAACGGCGGGAGCGGCAGCGGGAGGAAAGGGAGCGGCTGACGGCGGGAGCGGGAGCAGGAGGAAGGGGAGCGGCGAACAGGAGCGTCCTGCTCCTCCGGTGACTCGGCATCGGTCCCTTGTAGGAAGAAAGAGTGGAACAGGAGCGGCGGTACGAGAGCGGTGCCGCCGGCGGCGGTTGACACTGAAGTCGCCTAGAGAGTTCACCGAGAGAGAATGAATGACGAGAGAATTTAGGCTTCACAGAGAGAGAATGACTGCCGAGAGAGAATGAGTGACGAGAGAGTCTCCTCCTACCTACGAGACTCACGGCCCACTCACTCACCACTCAAGGCCCACTCTCCTCTCAAATAAAGCCCACTACTTCACAGAGCCCACTCGCCGCCCACTCTCGGTCCACTCTCCCCCACTCACGTCCCACTTGCGGTTAACTCGCACTTCAATCGGTATTAATTTTTTACACGTAAATTGAGCTCGGCACTATACGATTGAAACTCGATGCCAACCGATTGAAACTCGATGCTAGAGGATTGACACTCGTGTAATCAGGACAAAAAAAGAGTTTAATTTAAACGGTGTATACAAATGATTTTTCTTATAACAAATGGGTTTCTGTCGTGTGTTTCTTCTAAATAAAAATGCAACTCTCTGATTGGGACTAAAGGAGTACACGGATACCCAATGGTCAAATGATCAACATATATACATCATATGAGATCTCCTGAAAATATTGCAAACATATGAATTGCCACGCAGGAGAAAGCAGCGCCCGAAACCCGAGACAGACTCCGAAATCCAATCGATACTTGCGTAGAAACTAGGGGTGAAAACGGGACGGATACGGGCGGATAGTACTCATCTCGTATCCTATCCCATATGTTTTTGTCGAATATGAAATCGAATACGAATAGGCCGGATACAATTACGAATTCGAATATTTCGGGAAACGGATACGAGACGGATTCGGATTTTAACTCGGATAATCTTATAATTACTAAAATTATTTTTTTTATAATTTTTTAAGTGAAATCAAAATATACTACTATGTAAGTAAACTAAATTTTTAAATTTTCCAAGATCATTAGTTATTTCATTCAAAACATCTAAATAACATCACTACAAGATGTTATATACTACAGTTTTTGATGCAAAGAACCTAATGATGTAGTTGAGTTGATTCATATGATTTGATTTAATAAATTACATATGGCTTTCAAGCTTTTGATTATGTTTATACATATAGTATTCCTTATTTATTTTATAGTTAATCTAATATACTATATTATACATATAAAAATATATATAAATTTTCGGATATTCGGATAGAAAATACAGATAATATCCGCATTATATTCGGATTTTTCGAATACGGGCGGATATTTACAATCCCATATTCTGTCCCGTATACGCTGGATACAAAAATTCGAATTTGAATTCGAATATAATCGAATACGGCGTCGGATCGGGCGGATATTATCCGCACCACTTTCACTCCTAGTAGAAACAATTACATCGCGTTAAACACATAAACCTCATACGCATATTGAATAATCCATTACACTGGACCACAATCGTTGCCACAAAAGACAAATTAATAATAACAGTGTACCAATGATAGAAAAATTACCGGCGACATCTAAACCGAAAGCAATAGAAATTGAGCAATCAACAATAAAATAATAGTTTAATTCATGAATCTCAGAACTGGAAGGAGAGCGGACAAAATATATATATATATATATATATATATATATATACTAGGATTCTTTGGTGGCACTACGCTGCGCCCCGGTGAGAACAAATATTATAAAGCACTGTACTAAGACATTCAAAATTAAAACAAAAGTAAAATTAAGATAAATTTAATTGTCAAATCTTGTTATAAGATTCAAGTAAGAAGTCATCCAAACGTTAGTATTTAGGATTTTGATTATTTAAACAATAATATCAATTTATTCATTGATTTAAGTCCGGCAAATTAATGTACTCCTATAAGATTATTAGGAATTATTAAGTCGACCAATTAGACAAATTAAAACAATTAAATCTATAATCCAGATAATTAAGTACACGAATTAGGCTATTGGTTGGGTCACATCTTTAATGGTACAAGGAGTCCAATTGGTTACATTAATTAGATTACATCCAAGCCCGAAACAAATTGAGTCTGGCCCAAAAGCCCTTATAGCCCAACCCTTGGCCCAAATCTAACTTAACCCTAACCTCTGGCCGCCTCTCTTGCGCCGGTGCCGCCGTCCGACCTCCGCCGCTGCCGACGTCCCACCTCCGCCAGCCTCCAGCCACCCAAATCCATCGCCGCGCCGCCGGCATCAGCATCCCAGCCTTGCACCGCCACCATCGTCCTCCCCCATTGCCGCCACCACCATCCCTTCAATCCTCCTCAAATCTGCCATCGGACGCCTCTTCCGGCCAGCTCCGCACCACCACCACCAACCCACTGCCATCCTTCCCTCTTCCCCAAAATCGCCATCACCATAGTTGTGGTACCACCATTTTCAGCCCAGCCAACACAGCAGCCCACCATTCAATTTTCTCAAATCCATAAAAAAAAAAAAAGAAGACAGAGATAGGGACAGGCGAGAGAGGGAGAGCGCCGCTGGCGTCAGCGTCCTGTGCCTGCGCAGCCGGTCACGTCGACTGGGGAGCCGACAGCAGAGGCAGAGATGACCTGGACAAGTATGAAGAGGAAGAGCAACGTAGCAGTTGAAGGGAAAAAGGGAAACTGAATTTGGGTTTCGATGGAGATGAGAAAAAGAAAATGGGAAAATTGGGAGGTGGGGTCAACAAATCACAACGCGCCACATGTGAGAGGATAAGGGTATTTTGGACATTTGCTGTGCAAAAGTTACTGTAGAGTCGGCGGCATGGGTGGCTTTTGAGTTGCCCTCCATGGAAACGGATCTACGGCAGCGGCGGCGGTCACACTCCACGACGGCGGCGGACTCGACTCGGCAACTGGAGCGTGGCAGTGGCGATGGGGAGCGGGAGCGGGAGGAAGGGAAGCGGCGAACGGCGGGAGCGGCAGTGGGAGGAAAGGGAGCGGCTGACGGCGGGAGCGGAAGCAGGAGGAAGGGGAGCGGCGAACAGGAGCGTCCTGCTCCTCCGGTGACTCGGCATCGGTCTCTTGTAGGAAGAAAGAGTGGAACGGGAGCGGCGGTACGAGAGCGGTGCCGCCGGCGGCGGTTGACACTGAAGTCGCCGAGAGAGTTCACCGAGAGAGAATGAATGACGAGAGAATTTAGGCTTCACCGAGAGAGAATGACTGCCGAGAGAGAATGAGTGACGAGAGAGTCTCCTCCTACCTACGAGACTCACGGCCCACTCACTCACCACTCAAGGCCCACTCTCCTCTCAAATAAAGCCCACTACTTCACAGAGCCCACTCGCCGCCCACTCTCGGTCCACTCTCCCCCACTCACGTCCCACTTGCTGTTAACTCGCACTTCAATCGGTATTAATTTTTTACACG
Source organism: Hygrophila difformis (assembly GCA_030278955.1). NCBI lineage: Eukaryota > Viridiplantae > Streptophyta > Magnoliopsida > Lamiales > Acanthaceae > Hygrophila > Hygrophila difformis. The sequence continues at coordinate 26,394,268 of JAOANR010000006.1, read as the reverse complement.
TAAATTTAGCTTGGCACTATACGATTGAAACTCGATGCCAGCCGATTGAAACTCGATGCTAGCGGATTGACACTCGTGTAATCAGGACAAAAAAAGAGTTTAATTTAAACGGTGTATACAAATGATTTTTCTTATAACAAATAAGTTTCTGTCGTGTATTTCTTCTAAATAAAAATGCAACTCTCTGATTGGGACTAAAGGAGTACACGGATACCCAATGGTCAAATGATCAACATATATACATCATATGAGATCTCCTGAAAATATTGCAAACATATGAATTGCCACGCAGGAGAAAGCAGCGCCCGAAACCCGAGACAGACTCCGAAATCCAATCGATACTTGCGTAGAAACTAGGGGTGAAAACGGGACGGATACGGGCGGATAGTACTCATCCCGTATCCTATCCCATATGTTTTTGTCGAATATGAAATCGAATACGAATAGGCCGAATATTTCGGGAAACGGATACGAGACGGATTCGGATTTTAACTCGGATAATCTTATAATTACTAAAATTATTTTTTTTTATAATTTTTTAAGTGAAATCAAAATATACTACTATGTAAGTAAACTAAATTTTTAAATTTTCCAAGATCATTAGTTATTTCATTCAAAACATCTAAATAACATCACTACAAGATGTTATATACTACAGTTTTGATGCAAAGAACCTAATGATGTAGTTGAGTTGATTCATATGATTTGATTTAATAAATTACATATGGCTTTCAAGCTTTTGATTATGTTTATACATATAGTATTCCTTATTTATTTTATAGTTAATCTAATATACTATATTATACATATAAAAATATATATAAATTTTCGGATATTCGGATAGAAAATACAGATAATATCTGCATTATATTCGGATTTTTCGAATACGTGCGGATATTTACAATCCCATATTCTGTCCCGTATCCGCTGGATACAAAAATTCGAATTTGAATTCGAATATAATCGAATACGGCGTCGGATCGGGCGGATATTATCCGCACCACTTTCACTCCTAGTAGAAACAATTACATCGCGTTAAACACATAAACCTCATACGCATATTGAATAATCCATTACACTGGACCACAATCGTTGCCACAAAAGACAAATTAATAATGACAGTGTACCAATGATAGAAAAATTACCGGCGACATCTAAACCGAAAGCAATAGAAATTGAGCAATCAACAATAAAATAATAGTTTAATCCATGAATCTCAAAACTGGAAGGAGAGCGGACAATATATATATATACTAGGATTCTTTGGTGGCACTACGCTGCGCCCCGGTGAGGACAAATATTATAGAGCACTGTACTAAGACATTCAAAATTAAAACAAAAGTAAAATTAAGATAAATTTAATTGTCAAATCTTGTTATAAGATTCAAGTAAGAAGTCATCCAAACGTTAGTATTTAGGATTTTGATTATTTAAACAATAATATCAATTTATTCATTGATTTAAGTCCGGCAAATTAATGTACTCCTATAAGATTATTAGGAATTATTAAGTCGACCAATTAGACAAATTAAAACAATTAAATCTATAATCCAGATAATTAAGTACACGAATTAGGCTATTGGTTGGGTCACATCTTTAATGGTACAAGGAGTCCAATTGGTTACATTAATTAGATTACATCCAAGCCCGAAACAAATTGAGTCTGGCCCAAAAGCCCTTATAGCCCAACCCTTGGCCCAAATCTAACTTAACCCTAACCTCTGGCCGCCTCTCTTGCGCCGGTGCCGCCGTCCGACCTCCGCCGCTGCCGACGTCCCACCTCCGCCAGCCTCCAGCCACCCAAATCCATCGCCGCGCCGCCGGCATCAGCATCCCAGCCTTGCACCGCCACCATCGTCCTCCCCCATTGCCGCCACCACCATCCCTTCAATCCTCCTCAAATCTGCCATCGGACGCCTCTTCCGGCCAGCTCCGCACCACCACCACCAACCCACTGCCATCCTTCCCTCTTCCCCAAAATCGCCATCACCATAGTTGTGGTACCACCATTTTCAGCCCAGCCAACACAGCAGCCCACCATTCAATTTTCTCAAATCCATAAAAAAAAAAAAGAAAGAAGACAGAGATAGGGACAGGCGAGAGAGGGAGAGCGCCGCTGGCGTCAGCGTCCTGTGCCTGCGTAGCCGGTCACGTCGACTGGGGAGCCGACAGCAGAGGCAGAGATGACCTGGACAAGTATGAAGAGGAAGAGCAACGTAGCAGTTGAAGGGAAAAAGGGAAACTGAATTTGGGTTTCGATGGAGATGAGAAAAAGAAAATGGGAAAATTGGGAGGTGGGGTCAACAAATCACAACGCGCCACATGTGAGAGGATAAGGGTATTTTGGACATTTGCTGTGCAAAAGTTACTGTAGAGTCGGCGGCATGGGTGGCTTTTGAGTTGCCCTCCATGGAAACGGATCTACGGCAGCGGCGGCGGTCACACTCCACGACGGCGGCGGACTCGACTCGGCAACTGGAGCGTGGCAGTGGCGATGGGGAGCGGGAGCGGGAGGAAGGGAAGCGGCGAACGGCGGGAGCGGCAGTGGGAGGAAAGGGAGCGGCTGACGGCGGGAGCGGAAGCAGGAGGAAGGGGAGCGGCGAACAGGAGCGTCCTGCTCCTCCGGTGACTCGGCATCGGTCTCTTGTAGGAAGAAAGAGTGGAACGGGAGCGGCGGTACGAGAGCGGTGCCGCCGGCGGCGGTTGACACTGAAGTCGCCGAGAGAGTTCACCGAGAGAGAATGAATGACGAGAGAATTTAGGCTTCACCGAGAGAGAATGACTGTCGAGAGAGAATGAGTGACGAGAGAGTCTCCTCCTACCTACGAGACTCACGGCCCACTCACTCACCACTCAAGGCCCACTCTCCTCTCAAATAAAGCCCACTACTTCACAGAGCCCACTCGCCGCCCACTCTCGGTCCACTCTCCCCCACTCACGTCCCACTTGCTGTTAACTCGCACTTCAATCGGTATTAATTTTTTACACGTAAATTTAGCTTGGCACTATACGATTGAAACTCGATGCCAGCCGATTGAAACTCGATGCTAGCGGATTGACACTCGTGTAATCAGGACAAAAAAAGAGTTTAATTTAAACGGTGTATACAAATGATTTTTCTTATAACAAATAAGTTTCTGTCGTGTATTTCTTCTAAATAAAAATGCAACTCTCTGATTGGGACTAAAGGAGTACACGGATACCCAATGGTCAAATGATCAACATATATACATCATATGAGATCTCCTGAAAATATTGCAAACATATGAATTGCCACGCAGGAGAAAGCAGCGCCCGAAACCCGAGACAGACTCCGAAATCCAATCGATACTTGCGTAGAAACTAGGGGTGAAAACGGGACGGATACGGGCGGATAGTACTCATCCCGTATCCTATCCCATATGTTTTTGTCGAATATGAAATCGAATACGAATAGGCCGAATATTTCGGGAAACGGATACGAGACGGATTCGGATTTTAACTCGGATAATCTTATAATTACTAAAATTATTTTTTTTATAATTTTTTAAGTGAAATCAAAATATACTACTATGTAAGTAAACTAAATTTTTAAATTTTCCAAGATCATTAGTTATTTCATTCAAAACATCTAAATAACATCACTACAAGATGTTATATACTACAGTTTTGATGCAAAGAACCTAATGATGTAGTTGAGTTGATTCATATGATTTGATTTAATAAATTACATATGGCTTTCAAGCTTTTGATTATGTTTATACATATAGTATTCCTTATTTATTTTATAGTTAATCTAATATACTATATTATACATATAAAAATATATATAAATTTTCGGATATTCGGATAGAAAATACAGATAATATCTGCATTATATTCGGATTTTTCGAATACGTGCGGATATTTACAATCCCATATTCTGTCCCGTATCCGCTGGATACAAAAATTCGAATTTGAATTCGAATATAATCGAATACGGCGTCGGATCGGGCGGATATTATCCGCACCACTTTCACTCCTAGTAGAAACAATTACATCGCGTTAAACACATAAACCTCATACGCATATTGAATAATCCATTACACTGGACCACAATCGTTGCCACAAAAGACAAATTAATAATGACAGTGTACCAATGATAGAAAAATTACCGGCGACATCTAAACCGAAAGCAATAGAAATTGAGCAATCAACAATAAAATAATAGTTTAATTCATGAATCTCAAAACTGGAAGGAGAGCGGACAATATATATATATATATACTAGGATTCTTTGGTGGCACTACGCTGCGCCCCGGTGAGGACAAATATTATAGAGCACTGTACTAAGACATTCAAAATTAAAACAAAAGTAAAATTAAGATAAATTTAATTGTCAAATCTTGTTATAAGATTCAAGTAAGAAGTCATCCAAACGTTAGTATTTAGGATTTTGATTATTTAAACAATAATATCAATTTATTCATTGATTTAAGTCCGGCAAATTAATGTACTCCTATAAGATTATTAGGAATTATTAAGTCGACCAATTAGACAAATTAAAACAATTAAATCTATAATCCAGATAATTAAGTACACGAATTAGGCTATTGGTTGGGTCACATCTTTAATGGTACAAGGAGTCCAATTGGTTACATTAATTAGATTACATCCAAGCCCGAAACAAATTGAGTCTGGCCCAAAAGCCCTTATAGCCCAACCCTTGGCCCAAATCTAACTTAACCCTAACCTCTGGCCGCCTCTCTTGCGCCGGTGCCGCCGTCCGACCTCCGCCGCTGCCGGCTCCCACCTCCGCCAGCCTCCAGTCACCCAAATCCATCGCCGCGCCGCCGGCATCAGCATCCCAGCCTTGCACCGCCACCATCGTCCTCCCCCATTGCCGCCACCACCATCCCTTCAATCCTCCTCAAATCTGCCATCGGACGCCTCTTCCGGCCAGCTCCGCACCACCACCACCAACCCACTGCCATCCTTCCCTCTTCCCCAAAATCGCCATCACCATAGTTGTGGTACCACCATTTTCAGCCCAGCCAACACAGCAGCCCACCATTCAATTTTCTCAAATCCATAAAAAAAAAAGAAGAAAGAAGACAGAGATAGGGACAGGCGAGAGAGGGAGAGCGCCGCTGGCGTCAGCGTCCTGTGCCTGCGCCGCCGGTCACGTCGACTGGGGAGCCGACAGCAGAGGCAGAGACGACCTGGACAAGTATGAAGAGGAAAAGCAACGTAGCAGTTGAAGGGAAAAAGGGAAATTGAATTTGGGTTTCGATGGAGATGAGAAAAAGAAAATGGGAAAATTGGGAGGTGGGGTCAACAAATCACAACGCGCCACATGTGAGAGGATAAGGGTATTTTGGACATTTGCTGTGCAAAAGTTACTGTAGAGTTCATATATATATATATATATATATATACTAGAAATCGTCCGCCGCGCACTACGCCGCGCGGGACGACGGACGGATTTTCACTGTTATGTGGTCGCTGTGTATGACATTGTATGAGTTTTGTAAAATGAAATGTAGAGTAAATGTAGAGTTTTTTTGATAAATATACAAACCATCTGCGAAGCAGGCAGTCTTAGTTTCTAGAATTTGCACTTTGTCGAAAATCAATCCAAAAGATGTTCAATAAGAATTGATGGTGTGCTTACTCGTCTGCAACGAGTATGACTTCTTGTAGTGTGCCACCGCCTCAGGTCATTGGTTGTGCAGAATCAATCACAAGTCCAATGAAATCTTAAAAAATAATTGATAAGATTTATAATGGAGGATATTGGTTTTGTGAGGAAGTCATAAAGTGAACATTATGGTTAAGAATTTACACCCAAATATATTCTTTCGTTTCCAAGAAAGGCTGAAGGTTCGATAGGATGGCGAAGTCTGGCTTACCGATGTCGGTATCAAGGGCACCGTCTGCAACAGGAGAAATCACTGTTTTTTGGTTCAGTTTGAGCTCAAGGCTTGGGTGGAAATCTGGTAGGTCATTTCCTTGTGATGAGCAGATAGTCCATAAGTGATGTAGAGTTTCAAGCAGTTGTCAATGAGGGTGATGCCCTGGTCAAATGCACAGCCTTGTATTTTTGTTCCCTAGTATAAACCAAAAAGTACTGGCCGATTAGCATAGCATGAGGATGGAGATAGGGAAGCAAGAATAATGGTGGCCTAAGTGAAACGAAGCAACCAGTGTCTAAAGAAAAAAGAGGATAGGATTGTTGATTTCTTAAATCTGAGCACCATTGGGGACTAAATTAACACTCTCTTGAATCTAAATTAACACTAGTATTGTCTTCCTATACCCATTAGAAATGGAGTGGGCTTTCCATAGCTGAGAGAACCCAGATTCTTGAAGAACATTAATTAAGAGAAAGGTTTCAGAATCTGGTAGCAGAACAAATTTTAACAAACAAATACAATGGGTGAGGGATTTACTTAAATCAAGAATTAGTGGCAGGCTTACTGAAACTAAAATCATAAAAAGGGCTTACTGAAACTGAAAAACTTCACCTGTCATTCCTTGAATTAGTGGCAGGCTTGTCGCCGTTTTCCTTGAAGTAGTTGCCACAAAAAACACATGGGTGAGAATTGCAAGGACTGTATTAACCCAAACAACTGTGCAATCATGCATATCAGCGCATCAAAGAACTTGGCAGGGAGTCAAAAAGATGATCAGGTTCAACAGGATCGCTGAAATAATAAAAAGTGTTAGAATTATGTTTACAGATAACCATAAATAAGAATACTGTTCTGTTCTCAATACAGATTGAAATTTTTTTTGGATGTGGATTTGCATTTAATGCTCATAAAACCTTGATTAATCTTTATGTGTATATTAGTTTCAATCTATTATAGCACTATTAGATTTGACTACACATTTAGGGTAAAATTTTAAACCCCAAGTCTATCATGAACCACGTAGCTAGCAAAATTAAATGATCAAAGTAAGCATAACACCCTGCCACCCCGTTTTTCCATTAATCAGATACCAAACTCTAAAGCTCCTCATCAAGGAATTTGCACAATCAATCAACTCAACCAAATAAAATTATGTAATTTAACAAAAAGCCTTATCAACAACACGATTTGGTAACAAACTGAGATCCATATAACCCATTTTACAGAGCAGACGAATTGCTACTGCATTTAATTAGCAGATAACCAAGAAAAGAAAACACTACAAAATCGAAATGTATAAATTTTCAGTTATTTTGGTATCATAAGTTATTTTGGATTCGGCCTGTTCTACATGGCCCTAACACCACGAATTCACAAACAGGCAAATCAGCAACAAACAAAAAAGTGAACGGGAAATTAGTATAATAAACAGAAGTGAATTGAAGAAAATATTGTGAGCCTATAGCCAACAGAAAACAGAAAACGCTAGCAATGCACAGTCGCACACCATAACAAAATTAAGTACCTGACGCGATCGCAGAAGTTGCAGAATTTTCTTGGTCTGTGAGTGCATGACATTAATTCTGAAAGGTTTTAATTTGCAGGTACTGTTCATTTTATTACCTTGTACCTTGAATAAAAGTTCAATCAAGGATTCAAAAACCGACTTATGCAACGCCTTCGGGAAATCAGCCTGCCAAGACAAGCAACAGGGCAGCAAAGTTGGCCAACATTAGATAAACGAATCGTGGAGAGGGCAGCCTCGAGCAGGAAGCATGATTAGAAGAGGACAGAGGGAGCACCTATAATGAAATACATACATGTATTGATTAGCATTATAAAAATAATTTTAGAAAAAGGATACAATTTGTCGCCCACATATCAGTGATGGTAAATCTGCGCCGGATAAAAGCCAATAAATCACCCAGCACCAAATTCTTTTGTGAAGTCCAAAAGATGCATGACTGCACTTGGTTCAGTTAGCAAAGTTTCATTTAGACTGACAGAAGATAACTTAGACCAAAGGAGAAATGCATCAACCATCAGAAAAAAAAAAAAAAAAAAAAGCAATCTGATACTTTTTATAAGTGGGAATGTCATTAGAAAGTTGAACCTTGCCAATGGATCCCCCTCGACAATCAGCAGCAAAATGACCAACTTTACCACAGAGAAAGCATTTTTGTTATGACCCTGGAGGATTGATTACCTTCACCAACAAAAAGTCAAAAAAGGCTCAATATGTTTAGTTTGCAGATGAGAGAATTTACATTATAGGAAGTGTTCAGAAGTAACAGCTACTGACCTCCCTCAGGCCTCAGTATTGAGAAGTGATTTTCATGCGTAGCTAGTGCAAGCATGATTAAATCAGCATCCTATTTTCAAAATCTAGTTCAGTTAATAGCACATGAAAACTTGGAACTCTAAAAATCCACAATAATCAGGGTAGGGAATAACACAATACAATATATACCATAAACAAACCAGACAAAATCATATTTCTATAGTTTAGTTTGGCACATGCTTTTGGCCATTATGCTTTGGTTTGAGACTTTATAATAGGTTTCACTGTTTTAAGTTCAAACTAAAGCTTGAAAATCAGCAAGCCGTAGCATTATAATTTTGTTGTAAATAAAGAAAAAAAATTGCATGTCACAATTATTAAATATTATAACATAAACAAAATTGCATGTTGCAAAGGAAAATCCATACATCACTTCTCAATTCTCATAGTAAATCACAGTTCCTACTCTCTTTTCTCCACTATCAGTTCTATTTTTCCAATCAATTATCAAGTAAAACTCCCAAGTCCTTATTAAAAATCATTTGCACAACATAGTTCTTCAATTCAAGTGAACCGGACAAAACAACCACCAATCAGTCATAGAAAGATTTGGTAATGCAGCGGCATCGAATATGAGGAAAGTTCGGTCAATAAATTCAGAAATGTATTCGACGGGCACGCAAAGTAAGAACTGCAGTGCCATGGGTACCAAAAAAACTGAATCTACAAAGTCACAAAAACTGCCATGGGTACCACAACATTCAACTCCAAATTCGAGTTGTCTAACAACATTCAACACTTGAATGGAAATCTAACCAAATGTATTTAGCACTTCAACTTGCACAAAATAACTCCGTAGAAATCTAGCACGATTTATCTAATTCAAGAAAATCAACACCAACATTTGAACAAGAAAAAATCAACAGAAATCTCAGAATTAAATTAGACGCTTACCCATCTTCCACCTCAACTCCCGCTGCCACCATTCACCACCACCGTTCGTCACGACCAGAAAGCCACCCTCCAGCTAACTCCAGACAACCGTTGCCACGGCCGGATCGCCAGCGCATCACCGCTAGCGCAGCAGCAGCAGCCGTGTCCTGCCTAGCGGCAGCCTCCACCATGTTTTTCATGGAGCAGCGGCGCAACCCCCCACCAAGCTGGTCCTTTGTCGGCGCACCTTCTTCCCGTCGCCATTGTGGTGGAGGCTGCGGCTGCGGCTCCCATTCCCGACGAGAGAAGAGTGGAAAAAAATAGATGGGGAAATGGGGGAAAATGGGGGAAGACGAAAGTAGCAACCTGAAGCTCAAAAAAATACCAAATTCCCTCTCCACCAGCGGGGAAGGAACGGCGAGGGAGGAGGGAGAGAGCCCCAAGCCGGAGCGGGGTCTGAAGGAGATTGAAGAGGGTTTTGGGACTGGGACGCTTAGGTTGCCGAGGGAGATAACGAAAGTGGACACTGAAGCCAGAAAAACACCATCACCACCGCCTCTCAACATCGTCTCAGCCACGACCACCAGTTCCGGACATCATCACCACCATCAAAGCCTGGCCACCCTAACCGGCGAGGGTGGCCCATTGCCGGCGAATAGCGTAGCAACTTCACAGCGGGCAGCAGCCCGCTTCTGCTGGCCGGCGACGCGTAGCGGCGGGACGTCGCCTCCACCACGGCGTGGCATGGGTCGCCGGGTAATCCTCCTCTCAATGCGGAGACGCCGGCCCAATGTCACTCCAGCAAGCCCGCTTGGTTGCTCCAAATTGCGTGAGATGAGAACAAGAAACGGGGAAGGGGAAAAATGAAGGAATTGAAATACAACCCATACCCGTGCTTCTTATTCTTCTCCTTTAAGCTTCAAGATTCCAAGAATGGCAGCCTCTTTTCCACTGAAGGCTCGCGATACACTCACGGAAGCCCTAATTTTGGTCCTGATTTGGATAGTGACGATAGAACAAGGCATAAAGAAATAGACAGCATCTTTCTAATTTTGGTCCTAATTTGGAGTGACGATAGAACAAGGCATAAAGAAATAGACAGCATACAGAGACAAAAGAAGGGGAAAACGGGGACGCCCTCAGCGATGGCGATTTTGTACTTCCCCAGCGTGGTTTCGCAGGGGATGGGGACGGTGTAGCGCAATCGGGAATTCAACGGGAATGGAGGCCAAAGAGACGGGAATGAAGAGAAAGACCGGAAGTCTAGGGCGAAATGGGGGAAAGTAGAGGAGGAGAGCCTGAGGCAGAGAGCAGGGACGGAGACATATTAGAGCAGAAGCTCATACTTATATACAGTACAAAGGAAAAAGGGCAAAAGAGGAAGATTAGATGCATAATTACTGTTGAACCCTATAAGTACTGTTCATACCTAGTGTTGCATATATATATTATAGATATAAGATATGGGATTGGCTATATAAACACCCATCATATACAGACACCCTAATAAATACTCTCTTCCTTAAAAGTAGTGAAATGAGGTTGGGATGGATATTCATAGCATTAATTACATTATATTTTGTTTTTTTTATTTTATATGGAGTATGTGATTTTACATAACTTATTATTATTATTATTATTATTATTATTATTATTATTATTATTATTATTATTATTATTATTACTACTACTACTACTTAAGTTTATTATTATTACTTTTATTTAGTTTAAATAAGATTTATGTTAATTTTTATTCTATATTTCAAAATAATTATTAATGATATGATTAAATTTTGATTTATTAAATTAGACAAATATTTTACTAATAATAAATTTTGATATGGCTTTATAATTGACCTTTTTGTAGAACAAATTTTATTTTACATTTATAATTTCATATGCATATATATGGTTTGGATATACTTTTTATAGTGAATTAACTATTTAGATCATAAATAAATAATTATGATAATAAAAAATAAATAAAATTAGAACCAATGGTACAATAAATATACAATGAAAATTATTTAAATTTATATAATGTGGTAGGGCACTTTAATTCTCATCCATTTCTTCTTGTTATACTTGTACTCAATCAATAGTAAAAGTGATTAGAAAATTGAAAGAATAGAAAACAAAAAAAAAACCTTAAGAAATGAATGTAATTAATGTTGTATGGAAGTCCACCCATCATACCATCCTTTCACTGTTTTCAAGGCTGGGTATTTACAAGGGTGTCAATTTAGCACCACCCATAAGATATATATAGGCCAAACACAAGTCAATTATACGACCATAAAATACGACTACGAAACTGGAAGCAGCGCCGACTATGAACTCCATAACAGCAATATCTCCAGTACAAAATAAAGTAAATCACAAATCACATGAATTTCTTCAACCGACATTTAATAGACATATAATATAAGAAACTGTAAAAATCAAATATACCATATACGCCAGAATGAATGCCAGTATCTCAATTATGGAACAAGGCAGAGGAGAATACTTGCTCTGATACCAAGTGTAAGAACTTTAAAAATTCCACATATATGAATAAATTCAATTACATGTATTATATGAATCTAGAATAGATCTAGCACAGCGGAAACATTAAATAGATTAATTACCTCCCGGCATTGTTTCTTTTCTGTAAACTGGTCTCTGGCTTTATGTCTTTGAACGCCTAAACTTCTTCTCTAAAGTCCAGCAAACTGCAGCAATAAATGATTGCTCTTGTAGGCTTTTCCCAATCCTTCTTACCTATTAATCGATGGTGTTAACTGAATTGTTTTTAGTGTATGAGAAGTGGAATGAGGAACCCTAATTCAGCCAATTAGAATTTAAATAGAACTCTGCCATCAATAAGTTCTGAACGTGGGTTGTATGGACAGATAATGAATCATAATGGTTATAAAGTATTTTGACCCATTCTCTATTAATTATGGGCCATAACGGTTATGAAGTATTTTGACTCATTCTCTATTAACTCAAAATTTAAATTAATTATAACAAGTAAATGTAACATAATTGATTTCCTATTTATTTCCCAAAAATAGGAAATCACGTCTTACATTTCTTTCTTTTTTGGTGTTTTCTCCGTCAATTTCTTGTTTCATCCCTAGCTGCAATTTTTATTTTCTTCTATGCTTTCTTTTTAGGAGTTTAGAAAATAGAAATTATGTAGTGATAGTCATGACACACAAATTACAAAGAGATAAAAGGGTTGATATGAATCGAACACCCAATCTAAAATCTGAGAATCTCTGCTAGAGGCCAAATTATCATCCTCTAATGCGTGTTAATTTGTTATTTCCTTCTAAAAAAACAGAGTTTCTATTTTAATTTTTTTTTTCTGTGAAGAGTTCTATTTTAATTTTGATTTCAGTTATTTATTATAAAAATTATAACCAAAATTATCTTGTACCACCATGTAACAAAACAAAATTAAAATTATCTTGTACACAGAAAAATGAAAAATCTCTATCTTGTTTTTTCTCTTCCTCAGTACCCATTACCCAAACACTTTTCACATTTCTTGGACCGAAAAAGAACTATATTTGTGTACCGTCATTTGTATAGTATAATTGGCAAACAATGATAGAAATCTATATCTATCTATTTATATCTATATAATATATAAAAATAATATCCATTATGAACAGTAAACTATTCTTATAAACATTAATCTATCAATTCTCTTTCTCAAAAATTCACTTATGAACAGTAACCTACTTATTTCCTCAATATTCACTTTTTGCGCGCAATCCAATACACATTTCTAATGATCAATAACTCAAAATGTGTACAAAAAAAATCTAGAAATTTGATATTTTAAAACTACATGATTAGACGAATCTAACGAGATCTCAGTTGACTGTGTTTTTTTTTCTTATATAAATGTTGTATAAGCATTAGTTAAAGTTGAATAATAAACAGTAACAAAAGTCAATTCATTTTCACTATAAAAATGAAGGAATTATATATAAAAAAAATAGCGCATTTTCAAAATATAGGAGATCCAAATTTGAGCGAAATTCACTTTAGATAATTTAATTTCATTAATTATTATAGATAAGAATACTAGCAAATAAATTATGTAACAAAAAAATTATAGGTTGATAGTTGAATAATAAACAATAGCAAAAATCAATCATTTTTTACTATAAAAATGAATGAATTATAATAAAAAAAATAACGCACTTTGAAAATATAGTAGAACCAAATTCGAGTAAAATGTGCATTAAATAATTTAATTTCATTAATTATTATAGATAAAGAATACTACCAAATAAAGGATGTAACAAAAACTTTATGAGTTGATACTATATTTATTCTTTAAATATAATTTCAGTATTTGTTACTATTCTTAAGCAATACTCTATTACTTGAAAGTATTGTTAAAGAATATATTGTAAATTATTATTAAGTACTTTATAGATGGATATTATATTTGTATTAGATAAATTAACTAAATTAGATAAATTGCAATACTCAATAAGTTGATGAAACTATAGCCATTTTATTTTGTCAATGGATTCATTTACAAGAGTATTTCTTACTATATTTTTGTAATTTAATTTGGAAATATCTATATCTTTATAAAATTTCTAATATCTCAACGTTTTAGGGTGTGAGTCAATATCAATAATCAATTATCGAGTACAATACGATTTTACGTACTTTCTTTGTCAATGAGTATAAATATTTTTATCTTTACTTTTTCATTTTTTAGTCCCTTCAACTATTGTTTGTAGTATAAGTATATTTTTAAGATATTAAATTGTAATATATAAATATTGGTAATGACATATGTTGATCGATTTTTATACAATGTACAGATGTACTCATGTAATATTTAAAATAGTTTAATGAGGTTGGCCGGGAACTATAATCGACATTATAAATTTTTTTTTTTTTTGCATAACAGCCAAGAAAGGCTAGAGAAAAGAAACAAAAAAGACAATAATCAATGATGAATCAACCATCCCGTGGAAACCACGTTCCAGCTGCATCGGCTGTCAATAGAGGTCTCAACCAATCGACATTATAAAATTGAATATTTATATTTATTAAATTGGATTTTTATTCATTATTATCTATAATTTCTGCGCGTTGGGCGGGCGAAATATTAGTTGAAGTTAAAAACAAGCGAACACACCTAAACAGCAACCCAGAAAGTAAAAAACCATCGACTGTGCACCTGTATGCATTGCGGAATATCCTCTTTTAGATTCCACCGCGATTTCTAAACACACACATTAAAAAACACGATTTTCCTTCTAACCTTCTGGATCCTTCCACTGCTTTAAAATGTCCGTGATCTTTTCTGCACCACACTTTACTGCATCGCAATTCGCAAGTCTCCATTCCGATCTCGAGATTTTCACCGTAAGTTCCATCAACACAATCTAATTCTTTTCTGCTCAATCATCATGTTTTCAATTGCTTGATCTGATCTCATTGTTGTTTCCGTTTTAACCGTTTCAATCGCTTCTGTTTTTGATTTTGGATTCCAACAGCCGAAATGGCAACCAAAAAGAGCGTCGGATCATTGAAGGAAGCCGATCTGAAGGGGAAGAGAGTGCTCGTGAGAGCGGATCTCAACGTGCCGCTGGATGATAACTTCAATATCACCGATGATACCAGGATTAGGGCGGCGGTTCCGACTATCAAGTATTTGATTGGCCACGGCGCTAAAGTCATCCTTTCCAGTCACCTGGTATGCGTTCTACTAGTCATACTTTTTTGTGAAGCCGCGATTAATGATTTTTGTTCTCTGCACTCTGCACTCACCGGGTATACCTTCTATGAATATCCGTATTGTGTGGTAATATTCTAATTGATTATCTCTCAGATTCATACCCTTAGAATCTGTGAGTATTAATTTAAACTTTAATTGACAAATGGTATGAGGCTCCGCAGGGGGTTTGTGTGGATCTAACAAACTGTGAGTACCTTTGGTGTGTTTAACAATGTATGGGAGGTTCCAACTTAGCCAATTGACGGCTCCTATCCCGTATACCACCATGGGGAATCCAACAAATTTATTTGATGTGGGTTTTCAACACGATATACCTAATACACGGGTGCCCATGACATAATGTTCTAACTCAAACCAATTGTGGGGTGGCTTCTATCCCACGGAAACCATGGGGAATTCCACAAGCCGTGGGATATTAACTTGGTGTCAGGAACTTATTAACATTCCACTAGATCTATTTTTTGGGTTACAATTGACGCCCTAGTGTCAGGGAAATGGGTGGGGGAAATGAGACAAATGGGAGGGATAAGGGGCACGGTTGGGGAATCGACTCAGAAGTTCGGGGACTTGACTGCTTGGTCAAGTCCTCATCCCCTATCCCACTGGATCTATTGAAGTATATTTTTATGGTGTAATAAATGTGTTATTTTTTTAATTTGGGTTGCAGGGTCGCCCAAAAGGCGTTACACCAAAGTTCAGTTTGAAGCCTCTTGTTCCCAGAATATCTGAGCTTCTTGGTCTTGAGGTTTGTATAATTAATAATATGGATTTATTAAAGGTTGTTATTTAATTACAGTTTACTGATCTAATTGCCAAGGTATTTATAGGTCAAGATTGCCAATGATTGTATTGGTGAGGAAGTTCAGGCGCTGGTGGCTGGTTTGCCGGAGGGCGGTGTTCTTCTGTTGGAGAACGTTAGATTTTACAAGGAGGAAGAAAAGAATGATCCTGAATTTGCAAAAAAGCTAGCCTCTCTTGCTGATTTATATGTGAATGATGCATTTGGAACTGCACATAGAGCCCACGCTTCAACTGAGGGGGTTACCAAGTACTTGAAGCCTTCCGTTGCTGGCTTCCTTATGCAAAAGGTTTTTTAGTATTTCTTGTTTCTTTGATATCTATATATCTATATATCACATAATTTCTTCTGTTTGTTAGAACTGTCGGTTAAAAAATAATGTTTTTATTGTTAAAAGAATATAGCTGCTCAAATATCTGAGTTGTGAATTCCTCAGTCTTGAATTCTTTACCATTTTTTCATATTGATTGTACATGCTTTGGAGATTTTATTGTGCTTTTCTTGTGCTGTCTGATTTCTATTGCTCATTAATTGCTCTGACCCATTTCTTAGGAGCTTGATTATTTAGTTGGGGCCGTGGCCAATCCAAAGAAGCCTTTTGCTGCTATCGTTGGTGGCTCAAAGGTCTCCAGTAAAATTGGCGTTATAGAGTCGCTATTAGAAAAGGTTGACATCCTTGTGCTTGGTGGTGGAATGATCTTTACCTTCTACAAAGCCCAAGGACACAGCGTTGGGTCATCACTTGTGGAAGCAGATAAGCTTGATCTTGCCATTTCACTTATGGAGAAGGCGAAGGCAAAGGGGGTTTCTCTCTTGCTTCCTTCTGATGTAGTTATTGCTGATAAATTTGCTGCTGATGCTAATTCTAAGGTAGATTATCATTGCCTGGCTTCCTTATTTTGACTTCGCATAAATTTAATTGCTCTGAAGATTTATCAATACTGCTTTTTCTAATCTGCCTAGTTTTCATTGTTCACAAATTGAAAATGCCAATTGATTGGGAGATGCCATTCATTGAATGCTTTGCTGTTTTTGCTTTATGTTCTAGGTGGTTCCTGCCACTGAAATTCCTGATGGCTGGATGGGTTTGGATATCGGACCAGACAGCATTAAATCATTCAGTGAATCTTTGGACACAGCCAAGACCATTATTTGGAATGGTCCCATGGGTGTGTTTGAGTTTGACAAATTTGCAGCAGGAACAGAGGTAGTATTTAATAATACATCATAATAAATTGTATAGATCTGATCGGTGTCTTCATGTTCCGAGTATTCACAACAATTTTATTTCTAGGCTATTGCCAAGAAATTGGCAGAATTGAGTGATAAGGGAGTGACGACCATCATTGGAGGAGGCGACTCTGTTGCTGCTGTCGAGAAGGTTGGTCTGGCAGACAAGATGAGCCACATTTCGACTGGAGGAGGTGCCAGCTTGGAACTTCTAGAAGGAAAGCCACTGCCTGGAGTTCTTGCCCTTGACGACGCATAAGTGTGGAACCTTTCAGGTGCGATGCTGTTTATTTTTGCCCGTTGAACCTGCCTGGTTTCTGCCAGCGGTGTATTAACATATGTACTGATGTGTGTTTGAGCTGGTTTTGTAGAGTGGTAGACTGTTATCAATAATTTGCTGCCATAACTCGAGGATTTCGCTTGTTTTTTGGGAAATAACAAAAAAAAAATCAACAAAATTTTTCTGGATAAATCATGTTTTGATTGGGTTTCTCTTGCAGTGCTGGATTAACATGAATTATGAATGCTTTAGGCATACTATCTACTATTACAGTATACTATCTGACTACAAGGACATATAAGTTGCACTATATAAGATCATCCACCTGATTATGACGAAATGTACTTGAGGCACATTAAATACCTACATAGTGCATTCATCAGGTACAGAGAAACCCTATCTATTGCAGGCAGATCGGATTCACATTCACATTCACATTCACATTGAGTGCAGGAGTGAGTGAGTGAGTAATTATTACTTATTAACATGGCTTGTTGAATCCCATACTCTTTCCAGTCACGTAATCTCTCCATGTTTTCACTGCTCCATAACTCGTCATCACAACTGTGCTCACACCCATCACCGTCCCTATCACAAACACTATCACCGACGCCCTCCCGTATTTCACCACCAACCGCTGCAACAGCGTTGATCCAATCACTGAAGCTACAAAACATATGCTTCCCAAAACCACTGCGCGGTTAATGTCTTCCATCCCCAACAAAGCATATTGAGTTGCAGACATTGTTGCCGAGAATGATACAATGAACGATACAATGAACGAGCTTGTCACTGCTGTCACCTGCGGCACGCACACATTTGACATGTATATATACTAGTACTTGTTTCATCTCTGTCTAATCAAATTTCAATGATGAATAAGGGTATTCAACATTCATGTTGTGATATACACACTGTAGTATGAAACTTAGGTATTACTATTACCTGAGGTTCAATCCCAAGTTGCAGAAGAAGTGGAGTCATAACCATGCCACCTCCAATCCCAAAAACACCACCCATAACTCCGGCTAAAAGTGCCATCACAGGGAATATGAGTTTGGTGCTCCACGGACGACGACAACGATTAATCATCGAATGTTCGGCCGTAAAGCCGCCTCCATTTTCCTTAATAATATTATTATTATTATTATTAATGTTGGGAGGAAACAAGATCCAAGTAGTGAAGGCGAGGGCAATAGGGATCTGCATCCCTGAAATTATCCAGTATGTCTTTCCGCAACTCTTTATCTTCATTATACCCTACATCATACATATATACAAGTACATTTAATCATTCGTCCCTACATTAGTTCGAATTCATCTCAGCATCCATCTCTCGAGCAAATTCTGGACAGTTTAATTTATAGTTTGGACTGATGACACTTTAATTTCTTCTTCATTCCTTCATTCTTATATATATATATATATATATATATATATATATATATATATAGATGGATGGATGCATGATTTAGGATCAGAGTCAGCATATGTGCACCTACTGCAGCACTTCCCGTTTCCTTTAAATAAACACCATTCAAACTTTCAAAGGGTCTGGACCAGGCCCCCAAAAAAACATTCGAATACCCAATCACCATAGTTTATTACAGTATAATAATATTATACTACTATTATAACAGTGATGGCCAACAATTTAGGGGTGTGCGTCGGTAGGTCGGTTAACCGAACCGAACCAAAATCCAAAATCGAATTAAAAACCGATTTTTTTCTAAAAATCAAAACTGAACCAAAATTACTGGAAACCGAAATAACCGAACCGAAACCGAACTGATTTTTAAAAAATAAAATATTTTTTTATCAAAACATTTCTATTATCATTTTCAAACCTGTAAACTCGCCATGTCAAACAAAAACATCATATATACATATAACTATGAGTATATAATACTAAACCATTCCAAATTACATTGTTCAAATTACACACAAATGAAATGACAAAATAAAGAAACAGTCACCGAATAGTTCAAAAACGAAACAATATAAAAGTCTCAAAACTCTTAACAGTAGTTCTCACTTCTCATCCACACAAACACTCACCGAATAGGGGTATTATTTTGTGCTTATTATATAATGGCATAATGCATTTTATATATTTTTTTTAAATATATAATTCAAATTTCGGTTTGGTTCGGATAACCGAATTGTAGATTTTTAAAACAAAAAACCGAACCAAAAACCGAAATTTTGGATTTTCAAAACCAAAAACCAAACCGAAATCCAAAACCGAACCAAATTACAAAATTCGGTTCGGTTCGGTCGGTTTGTTCGGTTTCGACCGAAATTTGCACACCCCTAGCCAACATCTCATAGCTTCATTATTAGTACTATTTGGAAAAACTATTTATGGAGTCAATAAATTGTTTTAAATCAATCTTATAACCTCATCTAAGAATGTAGGTTAGTTACGTCAGTTTACATTGACTACTGTATAAATATCAAATTCAGAAGTAAAAGCTAAACCATAGTAATTCACAACTAAACTATTTTAGTATTTGCATTGACTTTTAAATAAACTACTCTCTCTTCACTTCATTAGGCTCTTTAATATGATAATCCCACTATACAAATTACAAATGGATAGATGAAAGAGAACGGAACCATCGTGGAAATCAAATTCTCAATCATATATTTAATTTTTAATTAATTAATTTATTAATATGACTTCGTCAAGTCTTCTATTCCCCGTCCCACTTAACTTGTTTTATTTCACTTTTGCACATAATCCAATGCATATTTTCAACCGTTAATATCTTAAAATATGTATAATGAAAAATTATGTAAAATACATATTCTAAAACTACATGATGATACGATCCTAACAAGACCCAACTCGATTATTTTTTTCAAATGTATACTTGCAATAATATTAAGTCAAAGTTAAATGATGACCAATATAAAAAAAATCAAACAGTACAAGATTGGTGGGACGGAGAGAGCAATTCCCAATTTTATGATTGCGGATTTGATACTCACTAGCTCTCTATCCCTTACATTTGTCTGTCTTTTTCCCCGACACTCAAGTGTCAACTTAAAAAAATGATATGATGTTTGTAAATTTCACTACATGAAAATTCCGAAACACCGACCACATTTACCCACCGGCATTTTAATACTGACCGCAAGCCGTAGTAAAAATATAATTTCCCGACCGACTACCCATCGAAAAAGCCGTAGCTAAAAGTTAGTGACCGATTTACCGATCGAAATTTGCGATCCCTAAATTTTTTCCCATTATTTATTTTTGAATTTTCTTTATTGTTTATTTTTATTGAATATTTTTTAATATAATTTAATGTTTGAATGTTTTTTATCAATATAAATAATTTTATTTTTATGATAAATTTTATATTATGATTATTTATTTTAATTTTTAATTAAATATTTCTTTTAATTAGTTTATTTCATTTTTATTTTACGTTATAATTTAATTATTGAATTGTACTTTTAATGTAATTACTTAATTTTACATTCAATATTATTTTTATTTCATTTTTTATTTTATTCTGGATTTTTATTATTTATCAAATTTGTTTGATTTAATTAATGAATTGTTTATTTTTTAATTAATATAATTTTAGTTTTTATTTATGTTTCAATTTAGTTATTAATTTACAAAATTATATTTATATATGTATATATATGTTATATATAAAGATTTACATATAATGACATGAAATATAGGATACCCAGATGGCACACAAGCGATGAAAGCTCTTCCCCCACCAAAGTTCGAGCCATCTCTTCAGTATATCCCAAAATATTTGGGAAGGCTAGAGAGCTAGCTAAGCTGGTTAAGGTGATGGGTTTCAAGCCCTCCCATGCACAATTTTCTTATATGTGGTATCTTTTTAGCGACCCCACATTTCGGTCGCTAAATTTAGCGACTGAATTTTCGGTCAGTAATACAGTCGGGAAACGTCTCCAGGGACCCTTCGCGACCAGACATTACCGACCGCAGATGTGGTCGGTAATTCGGTCAGTTAACCCTCCCAACCCCTTGTCGGTCTGTAAAACGGTCGGTAAGACTGCATAGGCTAGTGGTCATCGCCGAAATACAGACCAGCTGATTACTGACCGATGTTTGTGGTCGGTAATGCCCGAAACGATCCGTATTCTTGGCTTATCAACCGCAAATTTCGCAAACAACATTTGAAAATGTGCTGGAAGTTTAACTATCCATAATCATCATTTTTCTTCTAGTGTTTAGATATCACGATAATGCATTTGAAAGTTTAATTCATTTATATATTGTTATGTGCTGGTGTTTGTTTGGATTGAAAATGTGCAAAAGTAAGTCTAACCATGTTTTAAAACATTGACACAATTATAACCATTTGAAATTAACTAAAGTACCATTTATTATTATTATTATTATTATTATTATTATTATTATTATTATTATTATTATTATTATTATTATATACTTCGAATAGTAAAATACAATAATATTTAAAATAATTTTATTTATTACTTAGAAATTAGAATCATTATATATAATATTTATAATCTATAATCTATAATATATAAAGTTTGTTGATCTTATGAATAGTAATGGACTATTAATGGGTTTTTAAAAATAATTGAGTTGGATTTGAGATATAATTAGGCTTTGAGAAAATTATAACTTATATTGTATTTTTTGTTTATTTATATTTAATACTTTAATTTAAGAATATATTTGTGGTAAATTATCGGGTATCCTCATGCCACATTGGATCTAAGACTAATCACTTGAAGATCTACATGCGCAATTAAGGGCACCTCTCCTAAAGCAGTTTTTTGCATGAGCAATTTAAATAATATATTTTGATAAAATACTATAGAAAAATATACATATTCATTATTGAAAATAGAATAATGCAAATTGATTGTTTTTATTATTAATATAAAATAAATATATGTATATATAAAATTTTTAATTACTTCATCCGTTTTCTTTTATTTGCTACGGACCCACTGCGCATGCAGTCCAATGCACATTTTAAATCATTAATAACTTAAACTTGGTACACGTAAAAATTCTAAAAGTTCAATATTTAAAAATTACACAACGAGACGAATCTAACAAGATCTCACTTGACTATATTTTAACTTGTATAACTATGATAAAACTTTAAGTATGGTCTGGTTTGTCAAGGATTGTTTTGAGGTTTTCGATGCCATTTGATATTGTGATTGGAAAATTAAGGAAGACGATCTCGAGGCGTCGCCAGAGAATGAAGTCGACGGTGTGCCTTGAGGGACTTAGACGTCGTCTATTTATTTTATTTTGTTGAGATATCTACATGATAGGTAAATGTCTGTACCTTTGCGGATTGTGGATTTTGGCTTTCCCCACATTGTAGACTGTACTTCAACCGTGGGGTATTGAATGGAATAAAATGCAATTTCGTCTCAAAAAAAAATGATAAAACTTTAAGTGAAAGTCAGTATGTGAATTGTGTCAAATACTCAAATGGGGCTAATATAAGAAAACGGAGGAAGCATGATTTAATTAAAAATAATGTGAAAGTTAATCGAGAAAAAAATATTTACATTGTTTAATAATTTTTTATATTTTAGCAGTTAGTATTTATTTAGTAATAAATATTGGGTGAATATTATATACATTTAAATAATACATTATTATTTAATCTATTGGGATTATTTATCCATATTTGAATATTTAATATTTCTATTTAATTGTTGGTGAATTAATAATATACAGAATTGTTCGGCTAATAATTATTTCATAAAAAATTCAAACACATTTAGATGCGTTTTATTATATTTTAATTATAGAAGATATTCTGTCTTATCTTATTAGTTTCCGTCCTCGTCCAACCGGGTGAGGGTAATACTAGTTTTAGAGTTTATATAATAACTTTTTAATAAATCTTCAATTCATTGATTTTCTCATAGTCTGGTTAGTTAAGAATTAACTATAAGTGTCCCCAACCAACAAATATGAAACATATATATTGAATTTTGAAGAATTTTAATTTTAAGTTGTTTTAGAATATACTATAATATGAGTCGTAGAAAGTGGGAACGGAATTGTGAAATAAGTAGTGCGTTGCTTACTTGTCCATAGGTATTTCCTCGAAGAAGATTGACAAGGAAGAAGGAGACCCAGATGGCCACCAGCATCCCCACCTTCTTCCACGGAATTCCCGATTTGCCCTCCTCCTCAGCAGCAGGGGCATTCTCGTACTTTCACCGCTCATCCCCTCCTCCGATTCCCGCCGCCAGTGCAAAACTCCCGATTTGCAAGTCTTCAATGTACAGACACCGATGAACACCGCGAACAACCCCGTGATCACCCATTCCGGCAGCACCCGGTGCAGAATCACGCCGCAGCTCACTCCCAGCAGCAATGCCGCCTCCGCCTGCAGCACCATGTCGTACTCGATCCTCGCCGCCGTCTCCTTCGACACCGCGTGGCACGCAATTTTAGCGGCCGATCCTCCGGTCACCATGAATGCTGAAAAGGTCGTCGCCGTCTTCACGTCTAATCCGGCGACGACAGTCAAGATTGGGACGAACAGTCCGCCGCCGCCGATGCCGCCGGCGTTGGAAATAGCGGCTGCTATGGCGGATAAGGCTCCGGCGAGAAGAAATTCCGGATGGGAAATGGATGGTGATTGAGGTAGCAGCAGCATTGGAAGCGACGAAAGAGAGAAGAAGAAGTAGATGAAGGATTTAGTGTCGATTCGGCTTTGGATTCGTACTCTACTGTCGGCCTGGGAAATTATGGAGGGAAAACATCCATTTTTTTTAATTTTCCAGAGGAAAAGGTAGTAATTATAAGTAGTAACTAGCTAGCTTGCATACACACATCTAGAGCTGTAAATGAGTCGAACCGAATCGAGCTTCAAGTGTTTGAGCTCTATTCGTTAAGCTTAACGAACGAACACGAACCGAGCCAAAATCTTAACAAGCTAATTTTCATGTTTGAGCTCTGTTCGTTTAACCTTATGAACGAGCTAATAACGAACGAACACGAGCCTAGTCGAGCTCATTTAACGAACCATTTATTTTATTTATAAATTTATTTATTTTAGAATTAAATTAGGTGTAAAAATATAATGTATATTGTAATATAATTTATGAGAGAAATGTGAAATTAATAAAAATGAAAAATAGAAAGAACAACTAGATAAAATATTTATTTTTTATAATATATATTCCATTAAAAAAGAATTCCGAACTGTTCGCGAACTTAACGAACGAACACACAAACCAAATTAGGTGTTTGAGCTCGGTTCGTTTAACTTGCCGAACGAACTGTTAACGAACGAACACGTGTCGAAACGAGCTCAGCTCACGAACTGTTTGTTCTATTTACTGACACATCTTATATTTATAGGAGGAATAATGGAATATGTTTAAATTTAAATTTAGTAATAATAATAATAATAATAATAATAATAATAATAATAATAATAATAATAAAATTAAAAGTGTTTGTTTTTTAAAAAAATTGATGAATTAATCAAGTGGTCAAGTTCTCCGACTTGAAACATTTAAATTGGGGATTCAATTCATCACCCGGCTCCCTACTTCTATTCTACCACTCATTTTTTATAGTATGTATAGGTTATTATAAAAAATTAAATGCGCGAACAAAATTGTGAATGATATAGCTATAGGCCAGCATAATTATCAAAGAAATATACTCCCTTCGTCCCACTCCAAGTGTCTTGTTACTGTTGGGCACGGAAATTAAGGTAGAATTGGTTTGTGAATATATGGTGGGGTCCATATAATTGTTGGAAGGGAAAATTATTTCTATTTATAGAAAGAAACATTTGTAATGGGACATCCAAAAATAGTAAGTAGGACATTTGGAATGGGAAGGAGGGAGTATTAATTTCGAATTAAAATTATATTAAAATATCAAGTTGAATTTGAATTAATGACCGAAAAGACGAGTGGCCTATCTTGCAAATTGCAATATAATTATCCTCTTGAAAAAGTATATGACTAATTAAGCTTCTGTGGACTTTAGCTTGATAAGGAAACTTTGTACCGTACCCCCCCCCCCCCCCCCCCCCCCCCCCTCTCAAATTAAAAAAGAGGTAGCTAGTGTTAGTAGTATATGGCATTTAGTTTGTTGACATTGATACTTATACTTAGAGCTGTTGTAACCGAGTCCTTTTGTGGGTGTTCGAGCTCGGCTCGTTAAGGGTTCGAGCTCGGCTCGTGTTCGATCGTTAAAGAATTTATGAGCTCGAACCTTGTGTTCGACTCAGCTTCTTTAATTCAAACGAACCAACTTACTCTTTTATTTTGGCTCAGCTTGTTTAACTCGAACTCACTTCGTTTGAGCTCATTCAGCTCAATTAAATATTTGTTTGAATTTAGTCATAAAAAATATTTACAAAATAATAAATAAAAAATAAAAAATACAACTTTATAGAATAAATATTAAAAATTGATAATAATATAAAATTACAAATACCTTCTCAACAAATATTTAGGAACGATTTTAAACTGTTTGCGAACAAAGCTCGTGTTCCTTCGTTAAGAAACCGAGCTCGAGAGCTCAAGTTCGTATTCGAGTTTGGTTCGTTAAGGTTCACAAACGAACAATTATCGAATGAACACGAGCCGAACCGAGCTTTGTTCACGAAGTGTTTGTTTGTTTTTCAGCTCTACTTATACTCCAATTAAAGAATTTATTTATTTTTTCTTTTCCAATATATTAATAAACTTGTTTTTTTTTTTTTATAAAAAAAAGGAACTAATATAGTAGTAAGATTTATTAAACAAAAGATGTGAATCGAATAACTAGCTAGTACAGCTGACAGAATTGAGGGTTTATTTTCCCCTTGTACTACTCCCTCGTTTATTCATTTTATTTTTCTTCTTACTACTATTATTTATTGATATTCTAAAACAACATTAAAATCCGAATTGAGAGTGTAATAAAACAGGCAAGCTGTAGTAGGAAGGAACGTTGAAATGCGAACCGAATATGTATATTGGCCGCAGACGTAGACTGAAGATAATAATAAGGACATCATACATACGGCAGTATTAGTATATACTTAATGAGAATATATGGGCACTTTCGTCGGGGTTGGGCAGGCAACCATGCATGCATTGTCGTATGTATGTATGTATGTATGTATGTATGTATGTATGTATGTATGTATACCTACGTACAATCCCTAACAAAAGACGATTCAACAATGGAATATACTTACTATAGTGTAAAGATTTGAGGGATTGGTTTAAATAAATTAAATTAAATTCCCGCCGAGTTTCCTCATTTTGGCAGTTTATTATGTTGTTTTCTTATACTCCTACTTATTTTCTTCTTCTCCACCCCTGCATATCATTATTAAGAAAAATATAGTACTTTATTAATTTATTACTTGTCACAATTTGTTTCTCCTATATGCTGTATTGGGAGTAGTACATACTCAATTAGTACATAGTGGGCTTGTTTGGAAGCCGGCATATTTAAGAGCATATAGCGGATTCAATCAGCATATTCTCTCACAATTCTCTCTCTGAATC
Source organism: Hygrophila difformis (assembly GCA_030278955.1). Lineage (NCBI taxonomy): Eukaryota > Viridiplantae > Streptophyta > Magnoliopsida > Lamiales > Acanthaceae > Hygrophila > Hygrophila difformis. The sequence continues at coordinate 26,367,580 of JAOANR010000006.1, read as the reverse complement.
TGCTATCTGCTAGCGGATCTGCTGACTCCCAAATATCCCCAGTATACACACATATCTATGAACTTCCAAAGGTATATTTGCCAATTAGTTGTTAGTTGTTAGTCTGAGTCAAGTAACTATTAGGCCATCTCCAGCAATAAACTCTATTTCCCAGTCAACTCTACTCTATTTTCCAGTCCAGTTTACAGTTTTTCACTTTTCATCTCCAACAATCAACTCTAAATTTCCCTCTATTTAAGAATATTTCATTTAGATTCTTTTACTATTCATTTAATTTTCACCTATCAAATTAATATATTGTTTATATTTAAATATATAATATATTATATTTGAATTTTATATTTAAAAATTTTTAAATATATATTTTTAATTTTTTGTTTAATTTTATATTATTTTTATGTTATTTAATAAAATATTTTATAGTACAATCTAATTAATATTCAACAAATTATTATACAAAGTCAATACACAAAAAAAAAAAAAAAACAATGGGAACCATAAATTTATTTAATATAAAATTAACAATACAATACTCTAAGAACCGGAAAATTCTTCCCATAAATGATCAATCAAAGCATTACGAAGTGCAAAATGAGCATCTTTATCTTTGATTTTTCTAAATCGGGTAAGAAATGCTTGGAACTGATCGGTTTCTTCATCTACCACTTCAACATCTGGGAGTGGAACTTCTCTTGCATCATTAATAGGCACTTCAAGATCCCTTTCATCTTCAATTATCATATTATGCATAATAATGCACGCTGTCATTATATCATGCAAAACATCTTTGCTCCAAAAACGGGCTGGATTGGCTACAATTGCAAATCGACTTTGAAGAACTCCGAATGCTCGCTCGACATCTTTTCTACATGATTCTTGTTTCATTGCAAATAATTTCTTTTTTGTTGTTCGGGGATCCTGAATTGTTTGCACAAGTGTTGCCCATTTCGGATATATCCCATCCGCAAGGTAGTAACCCATATTATATTCTTTTCCTTGGATGACATAGTGTGCCGGTGAATCAATTCCTCTAGCAAGATCAGTAAAAAGATGAGATCGTTCTAACACATTGATATCATTATTAGATCCTGGCATACCAAAGTATGCATGCCATATCCAGAGATCGTAATCAGCAATAATTTCAAGAATTATTGTTGGTTTTCCACTACGACCTGCATATTGCCCTGACCAGCCAGTTGGACAATTTTTCCACTTCCAATGCATGCAATCTAGACTACCTAACATTCCCGGGAATCCACGCATTTTACCAATATACAGTAGTCTCTCAATATCATTTGAATTAGGGGATCTTAAATATTGAGTTGAAAATATTTCAACAATTGCACGGCAAAACCTCTTAACACATTCAATGGTAGTGGACTCACCAATATTAATGTATTCATCAACTGCATCCGCTGGCAATGCATATGCCAATACACGAAAGGCAGCTGTAACTTTCTGAAGTGTGGAAAAACCCATCCTCCCGGCTGCATTGCACCGCTGCTCAAAGTATTCATCATGGTTTTTCACAGAATTGGTGATACGAAGAAATAAACTTCGAGACATACGAAAATGTCTACGAAACATTTCTTCATTGTATGTTGGATTTTCAGAAAAGTAGTCATTGAAAAGTCGTTCGGCAGCTGCATCTCGATCACGATGGATACTCTACAACCCGGAACCGAGCCTCCATGCACTTTTGTGGTAGCTTGGTTGTTTAACCACCCTGCAACAACAAGATTAGTGTTACATTGTTGTTGAATGAGCAATTGTTGTTGATGACGTATTGAATCTTCAACAACATCATCGAATAACACTGAAGTGAGGTGATGAGGAATGCCATTGGGATTCATCTTTCTTAAGAAATATTTTTAGGTTTATTGGTTTGCTACACGTGAATGAAACTAACTTCTATTTTATAATGATAAAAAAGGCATTGGATTCCAAAATAATATTTGTGTGTGAGTGGGAAACATGTATGTGAGCACAATGAAAGTGGGAGGTTGAGTCGGCATCTTATCATATTTTGTTGGTTTGTGTGTGAGTGGGAATCATGCATGTGAGGTTGAGTGGGCATCTTATCATAATTTTTTGGTTCGTGTGTGAGTGGGAATCATGCATGTGAGCATAATGAAGAAGAGAATCCGGATATGAAGTCTTTGCCTTGGAATGTGAGTATGACATAACAATTGAGTGGGAATCATGCCATGTGAGGTTGAGTGGGCATCTTATCATATTTTGTTGGTTTGAGTGTGAGTGGGAATCATGCATGTGAGGTTGAGTGGGCATCTTATCATAATTTTTTGGTTTGTGTGTGAGTGAGAATCATGCATGTGAGCATAATGAAGAAGAGAATCCGGATATGAAGTCTTTGCCTTGGAATGTGAGTATGACATAACAATTGAGTGGGAATCATGCCATGTGAGGTTGATGGGCATCTTATCATATTTTGTTGGTTTGTGTGTGAATGGGAATCATGCATGTGAGGTTGAGTGGGCATCTTGTTTGAGTGCGAATATTGTTTGAGTGGGCATCTTGGTTGAGTGGGAATATTGTCATAGTTTTGTGTATGTATAGGAATTTCTTGTTATAAATTGCAAGGTGACACATTTACACTCAACACTCTATAACTTCCTAAAATCTTTCTTGGTTACTAATTTCTCTCAAATTCTTTCTTCGAAATGGCCAACTCCAGAAATACTAACTACTCTATTGATGAAGATAGACATCTTTGTCGTGTGTACATAGATATATCCCAAGATCCGGAAGTTGGAATTGCTCAAAAAAAAGAGCAATTTTGGGGTCGTATTGCTCAAGTTTACAATGCCGAGAAACCAAACTCTTATATGTCGGATAGAAGTCATCGATCAATGGAGACTCGTATGCATCTCATCTTGAGTGCAACATCCAAGTTCAAGGCATGCATTCAACAAGTTGAATACACTAATCCAAGTGGCGCATCCGAAAGTGATATTGTAAGTTTACATTCTCATTTTAACTGTGAATTACCGTATTTTTCAAAATATTAAAATGTTTTATTGTTACTCAGATGAGTCGTGCAAAACAATTGATGACACTCGATCCCAAATATCATAAAGGATTCAAATTTGAGCATGTATGGGATCTTCTGAAAGATTTTGAGAAGTTCGACTGTAAATCACAGAAATCACGACCTGATGCATTTTCTTCCCAATCGGCCCAATCAAATACGCCGGTGCCGGATTCTCCCATATCACCCGATGCAGTTCCCTCATTTGCAATAAATTTAAGTGATGACAGTGGAAGTGGTACTGCATCTAAGCGCCCATTGGGAGTTAAAAAGACAAAATTGAAGAAGAAAAAAGGTGAGGATATTTCTGTTCTCGTAAACACATTATTGGAATCAAATAAAAAAAATACAAACATTATTTGAGGGGTCAAATGTCAAAAATTTTGAACTACAAGAAAAGAGAAATAATGAAATAATTAGAGCAAATGACTTGATCCAAAAATCGCAAGAAATGGCACAATGGGAAGCTGATAATAAAATTTTAATGATGGATACATCGTCAATTCCCAACATGGCATCTCGCTTATACTTTGAACAAGAACAAGCGAGGATTATTCAAAAAAGATCAAACGTTCATCCCGGCAATGATTTCAACTTTGGAAGTTATTTTCCAGATATGGGAGGCTCTGGATCTGGATCTGGATCGGACTTAGGAGATTATTAATTTATAATTATTGTAATGCATTTAGTGTAATGTTATTGTATTTCTGTATTTTTATTTTATGCAATGTATTTCAATTCTATATTAATGCAATGTTTTTAATTATTTTTATTATATTTTTTTGCTTGACAATTGTTTTTAATTATTTTTATAACATATAGAAAATAAAACTTAAAATTACAAGAAAAAAGAAGTTAAAACTAAACAAGCACTAGAAAAGGAAAATAAAAAATAAAATTACAAGCAAAAAAAAAAAGTAAAAATAGAAAAAGGCTCTACAGTGCCCGCTACAAATGGCGGGGCACTGTTCACCCAACCCTATTTTGCCGTCCCATTCCCCGTTTGCCGTTCGTTGTTGGAGAAGGTTTCGACACCAAAATGGCGTCTGGCGCTATAATGGAGCTGCTGCTGGAGATGCTCTTACGTAGTATTTAACCGATTCAATTAGCTAGTTTGACAAATTGATTGGATAAGTTGTTTATATAAAGTTATTTTTTTGAAAAACTGTTTTTTTTTTTTTTTTGGATGGGTTGGTTGAGTATATAGAAAGAGAGAGAAACAACTTAGATAAAGTTAGACTATTACCATCAAATGGGTTCTTGGTGTCCTTTATTTACCAAACATCAGCTGAAATTTTTTCAAACTGAAAATCATCCGATTTTTTTTTTATTATTTTTATCAAACACACCCGAAAACTTCATTTAAAAAAAAATAAAGAAAGAAAACTTTGGGATTCAATGAAAATTCTAGAAAAAAAATAATAATAATTGTATATAAATTTCAATATATTGGATTCAGAAAACCAGAGTACGTTTGGATTTATTATTTATTTAGAAATTATGAGACGACGACAGCATGGTTAGGGTGTTGGAAGAAACATAAATGGACAACTAATTGCAGGTTATGTTCTATCTGATCTAAAATCAAAACTTGAATTGTTTTTGCAAGCTTCGATAGATAGATGATATGCAATGCAATATGAGCTAGCGAATGAATATGATGTCCCATTGGAAATATATAATTTATTATGACAATTTGTAGCCATAAAATATATGACAATGTGACAATTTGTAGCCATTAAATATATATATAAATATATGACAATATGACAATTTGTAGCCCATATTATATTCCTTTCCTTGGTGTTGGAATTTCGTCCTTTCATTCTGCTCCCAATTGTCTAGTGGTGAAACCAGGATCCTTCTAAAGGGATGACTCGTTTCCATTAAAATAATACAAATATACGAACACAAAAAATCAAACCCAAATTATTGGATTTGATTTCATTTAATTTTTTTTATTTGATTTATATATGGTGATTTGGGCTTAAATACCGAATAAGTTGCGCCAAAAAAATATCAAATAAAGTCAAGAAAATTAATAAACAATTAGGCTAAAAACTAAATTGTTAAGGTTAAAAATAATTGTTTAGAGTTATGTAAAAGTTGAAAAATTTAAAGAAAAATGACACATTCTTTATTTTTTCTAACTTGATTGAACTCCATGAGAAAATTCTATTTTTGGTCCCTACAACTTTTTTCTCACTCATTTTGGTCTAAATTTTTGACATTTTCCATTTTTTGGTTACATTAGATAATTATTTTTTCACATTTGGTCTAGGGGAAAAATTTTTAATAAAAAAATTCTTATGGGGTTAATTCTCAATTTTTAAAAATCTGTTTATTTCCAAAATATCCCCACAATCTAATTTATATATAATCTATAACTCATTCAATAAACCCAAATTTGTTCATTCGTAGCAGATAATATTATTTATAAGTTTATAAGAAGAATATTATTTATTAAATAAAATAATAGTAATTAATTTTCATTATAAATATTTAGTGTATATTATATTGAATAAAAATATATATCATTTGACAAAAATATATAATATTAATTAATAGTTATTAAATAAAAAATTAAAAGTTTTACAAATATAGAATATTATTTTCTGTGTATTTTATTTATTATATTTTTAAATTTTTTTATTATTATGTAAGAATATATATATTAACAAAGTGCATAAGCTATAGCATTTATTAAAAATTTAAAATTTCATTATTGAATAAATATTATTCTTTTAGCAAATTCATAAATAATAAGTATTATTTGTTACAAAAAATAAATTGGGTTTAGTTAATTAGATAGTAGTGGACATTTTACAATTAAACAAAATTTTTAACATTGTACATTGATCGACCCTATAGGAATATTTTTTATTAAAAAAATAGAACGATACATCAAAAATGAAAAAAAAAAAAGTTGAGGACTTACCCTAGTGGTCAAGTTCACCGACTTTCAACTTATAGGTTGGGAATTCGAATTCCCACCAGGCCCCCTATCCCTCGTAATTTGTGTAGTATGCATGGACTTCCATCACTCCTTTCCCAAGCCTTTAATGGTTCATAAAAAAAATGGGAAAAAAATAATTAAGTATAAAATAGAAGCAAAAATGGGAAAATTTTAAAACGTCGCACTCCAATGATAAATTATGAAAGTGAGCCCCTCCCTCATACACTTGCTTTCGTTACATGCAGCCCCATCCACATTCTCACATTGGGTGAGAACCCTACATGTTTTTGTTTGTTTGTTTTTTTGTTTTTTTTTTCATTTTTAAGTGCGTGATCTTAACTTTTAGGTGACGTTTGGTTCGGAGGATCCAAGATTCCCAATATAATATGTACGCGTTTGGTTCGCGGCATCTTTTATTTGGGAATATCACATTCCTATCGAGGTGGGAATGTTATAGGTTTTTTGTGGGAATGTGATTCCCACCTGGAGGGCAGGTAATCTTAGATTACCATCTCCGTTTTGCCTACTTTTATATTAATTTGATTTTTTTACCCTCACTTTTTATTCTTATTTTATTTTTTAAAATTAAATATTTGTATTCTAAAAAATGATAATATATAAATTTTTAATTTTTAAAAATCAACTAAAAAATTTAAATTATTTAAACATGTTTTTTAATATGTATTCCCATATTTTCTTAAAATTTATTTATCTTCTATATATAAAATAAAATAATAAGTATTTAGAGACATTAAATGATTAATTATCATATAATAAATTATATATAATTTTTTTTATATTTAAAATATAAATCGACTGAAATAATTTCTATTGTGTAGCAACATGATATATTTATAACATTCATTCAATTGAAATTCAAGGACATTATAGTAAATTAATTAGATTTGAAAATTTGAGATTCTCAATCTAACCAAACGCAATAATCTTAAAACATCAAAAAATAAGATTCATGGCAATCTCATATTTCCAGTAATCTTACAATTTCATTCTCATTGGTAATTTAAGATCCCTCCAACCAAGCGCAATAATCTTTTACAGAAAAGGAAGGAAATCTCAGTGTCAGTGTCATTTTCTCTTGAGTGAAAAGGCAGGCGTGGGATGTGTAATTGCCCTTCGGATGCCAGTCTACATGTGCCCACTTGCTTCCTCTTTAGTGAAGACGGAGTATGTTACATGTATGTACTGGAGTAGTAGTAGTCCTATATATTTAACTTCATTTATTTTTGGTTACGTAACAGTAACACACAATCAATTAATACAAATTATTATTATTATTATTATTATTATTATTATTATTATTATTATTATTATTATTATTGTAGTAGATGTTTACTTTTTAAATTAGTTTACAGTTCTCCTTATTTTATGGTATTATGTTTTTTTTTTCCCTATTCTTAATAGCTTCTTTATCGAAGGAATCATGGTTGGTGTGTTTTTAATATATAGGGGGTTTCCTTTCTCATTATCATAATAAATTTGGTGTTGTTTTGTATCGATTTGTTGCCAACCCCAATATTTATACTAAATATGTATAACACTAGAACGAGAAAAAGTGAAATGCGCAGTACAATACAAAAAAAATCAATTTTGGGCGAAAAAGTTGAATGTTTTATTAGGGCCAACCCAACTGGCTTTTATGGGCCCAAGAGACACCGGCCAGTTATCCTTCCACTGCAGAGAGCGGGAGGTGATCGCTGCTCTGTGAAGCCAGCCTGACGCGGTACCCTCCGCTCTAAGGACATTGACGCCCTAGCTTTCGAATGGGCCCCAAAGCCCAACTCCCCGCTTGGAATGGGCAGGCCAGAAATTAGCCGCTTAAGGCCCAACCAGACGGATCGGCCCAACATCCAATCACCTTCATGCCCCCACTTGGGTCACAAGCCCCCATTACCGAGCTCGGCGACAACTAATTGTTTACCGCTATCTTTATAGCAGTTTTTTATTGTCTCGTCTTTCGATGTGGGATGCAATGCCGCTGATTTATGTGATTATTTGTGTGAAAATCAAAATGGAGAATTCCAAGCTAGATTTTTTATTTTTAACTCAAAACGGAGGAATTCTTAAATCAAAATATTCACTTGTTTCTCTTCCCCCCCTTGTCTTTCTTCGTAATCGTCTCGAGGAACCTGCAAGTTTGTAGGCTCCTGAAACTGTGCTACGTTTGGTCCCATTTCAAAATTGGGAAATGCTGCCGGTCTTGGCTAGGGTTACACGGATGCTCTTGCGGCTCCAAATCTGCGGTCAATCCGCTCGCTGTCGCAGAAAGTATGCCGTGGTAGAGTCTGGGATTCCTCTGAATTTAATTTTTGGTGTTTCTTGATTTCTTATGTTGTTGCGACGTTTTGTATGTGTTTGGGGCGGCCTACAATCGTGTTTGCATCGCATAGGCCGTTGTGATTTCTGAATAAAAATCAAATTGTCACTACAGAAAGCCAAAAAAAGAAATTGGGAACAGAAGATGTGGTCAATGAATGATTACTGAAGCCGGAGGAAGGAAGAAGTTAAGGGGAAAAAATTGTACGGTGGAAAAAGGAGAAGATAACGACGATCGCGATGGGACTCGAACCCACAATCTCCCGCTCCGGAGGCGAGCGCCTTATCCATTAGGCCACGCGATCTTATTTGGTAATTTTAAGAGAATAATATTATTTGTACATAATTTGTATGACTGAAACAATTATTTTGAAAGAGAGTAAATCATACCAACCTATCTGGTATCACTGATATTTTATTTTAAGTTTATTTTGTTTAAAAAAATTAAATGAGAAATATGTATCGATGGTGAAAAATTAAACAAAATTACACACTACATAAAGCTAGACAAAAATTCAACAAGGTTGGTCAATTAAGTTGAGGTTGAATTGGGTTCGATTAGCTAGGTTCATAGTAATGTGATTCAACATAAATTAGTACTTACTAAAGTTATAACAATATGTTCTTAGGCTATTTGTTTTCTGACTTGCTTTGGGTTCTGCTTGTACTTTCTCTCATTTTTTAACCACCTTTTGTTTTTTTTGAAAGATAATGAGTAGATTTCATTATCATTTTGGAAAAGCCAAGAAAAAGGCGGTAGAAAGAGAGAGTCATCTGGGATGAAAATTTCTTTAGCAATGTTGCAAACTGGTATTTTGTGATGGAGAGAGAGAGAGAGAGAGGGGCATAGCCATACGAATCAGATTCTTGATCAGCCTTTGAATAAGTAGGAAGGCAGTAAGGAAGGAGCATGTCAGTGGAGAGCACATTGTATGGCACTGCTTGCTGGAGTTGTCACCTTCAACATTATGACTGGGGGGTGGGTGGGTCAGTGTGACTTGGGAGGGGGCCAAGAGCAAAGTCATGAATTCGGAATTCCTCATCTTTTTGTGAAAATGTCTAGGTGCAAATGACACCAAAGGAAGTGGAGTCACCAGGAGATGAGGTGCCCGCGCCCCGCCCGCCAACATTAATTTTCAGACACGATGGTTTCGATTATTTTGGGAGTTGAGCATGTATCGATCAAAGTAGTGTTGGATCCAAGCAAGTGTCTTGTCTTGGGAGGTGAAGAAGAAGAAGAAGAAGCCCTGTGCTGTGTGTAAGTAGTAATACGTTTGCATCCTGAAAAGTGAAAAAGTTGACTGTTGTTGAGGCAGGAGAGGAGAGAAAGTCCCCGACATCAGGAAAGCATTCTTCCAGGGGATTCCAACAGAAGAGAACAACCAGGTCTGGCGGGCAAGGGGTAAGCCAAAAAAAAAAGGGGGGATGAGTCATAGGGATTGTTACAGAGTCGACAGACAGGGGAAAGATGTTTTAGATGATCAGCAATGTTGGCTTGAGTTACGATGATGATGATGATTGTGTCCCAGCAGCTAAGCTTCCAAGTTAAAACTTAGATTCTGGGGGAAGGAAGGAAGGAAGGAAGGTTCATTTCATCCACCAAAGACCCATTTCTCAACAGCTGCAGGTGGATTGAGAATCCAAGTTAAGATTGACAGATAGATAGATAATCATGGCCCCATGTTTCATAGTATATATACCAAAAAGAATCACGCAAGTAAACAAAACAGTTTATACATATGGCCAACTTTTATTTTTGTTTTTGGTTAAGTTCACAGAGAATGAAGGGAAAGCATACTACTGCGGGAAATATTCACGTGCTTTTAAATCCTTATCAACAACTCAACGGCAATAAAAACCCTCAATACAGGTTCCAGTTTTATCTGCTGATTTTTACATTTCCTTCTTCGTCGTAATCAACGCGCGCATATCCCGTCGGTATCCAATTAAAGGCTAATCAAAAACTGTTAGGTGTACTTACTCCTCGGAAGAGGATACTACAGGCACATCAGGATTTGCACCCCATTCAGTCCATGACCCATCGTACACGGGAGCATCGGTCTTCCCTAACCGGTGCAGGCCCTAAAAATGAATATTCAACAGTTTAGTCAAATCGCTCAAACTGTCTCAAAACAGCACAGCTCCAGATCCAAATCCAACAAAAAGGAAATAGGCTTTTTGGCAGGGATTGCTATGTTTCCGAAAAAGACGACAAAAAAAGAAACTTACCAGAGCCAAAACGCATGCAGTTACACCAGTTCCGCATGATGTGAATAATGCGCGATCCAATGAAATTCCTGCAGAAGATCATTTATTCAACCGTCCATCAAGAAACCGTAATAGCTAATTCAACCTCAACCGTGAGGGCATAGCCATTCATCCAGCCCAGTTGGCTAACACCCAACTGACTGACTCAGTAGCTTCAATTTCCCCGCAAATGCATATAGTATATGTGCATTGGTACATTAAATCATTAATCAGAATAAGTGTAGAAGTGTAGCTATGATATATATATATATATATATATATATATGCTCCCTTGTCCCACTTATTTCAACCTACTTTCTAATTTTCACCATAGATTTGCCTTTATTTAATCCTAGTACTAGACAGGTAGCAGAATTTTCCGGAATAATAAAATAAAATGAAGGGCGAGATTTTTAAGAAATGCATGAAAATGTGCGCACAAGAAAAGGTGGAAGAATATAATGGCATGGAGGGAGCAACAGAAAAACAAAGACATTGCAAGAAGGGGAAGAAAATCAAGAATTAACTCTGTTTTAGAAGCAAAGATCATCTCGACCACATGAAAGCATGAATATCGATCATCATAATAAAACACGTGTCCTCAAAAAGCTAATGCTTCCCATAACAAGGTATGATTGACAATACACATATATCTGACCTTCCTGTTCAAATCTCTTCTTCAACTCATCAGCAGGTAAGAGAGTCTGTGAGCTATCCAACACCTGCACAGCATCCATAAAAACAGGTTTGAATCATGATAGCTAGGCCATTTACTGACTATAAGTAATGGTATCCATGTTGTTAGAATATTTGTCAAATCTATGGGATGTTCAAACATCTAACTCCCATCTTATAATGTGTTAGATTACTTTAAATTTATCTTACGAAGTACACCACAATTACAGTAGTTTTAGAATTTCTAGTCAGGATTCAATTCTTTTTTATCCCATTGTTGCAATTTCGGATGTAGATTCCTCCAGTAAAACAAGTTTCTACCAAACAACAAATGTGTTGGCCTGAATCAGCACAGTATATATGTGCATGCAGCAAAACATGAAAGATGATAATAAATCAGAAAAGGTGTGCAAAATTAAAATTTCTAACAATTCAGGCCTAAGACAATAATAAGCAAAAGATGAAATCAGATTCCAGATTTCAAAAAGAAAAGAGCCACTGATATCATAAATCCAGCCACAAAGAATCTTCCACCTGGGCAAAGGGGACACATTTGCTTCCTGGAACGTGGCCACTTCTAATACCCTTTCGAGGCTCCGGAGCAACTCCATCAAATCTGTGAAAGTAAAACAGTTTAGAAATGTTGAAATATGAAGCGGTGTGCAGGATAACATTTCTAGACGTTTTCAGTTCATTTGACCAATTAACAATCTTGCTCTATCCTTCAAAGCCACAAGCATGCATATTAGAGTACATTTAAAGACATCATTTTGCAGTAATTGGAGAAAGTGTACACTAGAACTGCATTCTGTTAATTGTACCTCACATAAAAGGTATTGGATTATTGGAAATTAAAATATAATTGCCATTAAAAAATTGCTTGCTCCTACATAATATACCTGGCTTTTGAACGAGCATCTACTTGCTGATGTGTTTGCTCCTCAATATTTTTCTTAACCTGGAAAATCAGAGTAACCATAGCCGTAAATATATTGAAAATACACCATACAATCATACAAAACCAATCACACACCCCAGTGATTTCTGCATAACAGCTATTAGGCCAGTTTATAGTTTACTAGTAATGGATAAACAACTCTGCATCTGATTGTTTATCTTGCCATATCCAATAATATTATTGTGCATCAGAGAGCAGGAGTATAATTCAGATTATTGGTCCAAACAAATGTGATAACACCCAAAACAAGCACAAATGTGATGCCTGAAAAACTTAAATAACTCATTGCTCAGCTTCTCAAGAATGGAGTAATATGCCTTGTTGATATAGACAATCAACAAAACCTTGATATTTGCATCCCAAGGGAAATAATCAATGATCCCACCAAAATAGCAAAGGGTAATGTCAAAAGTCAAGACTATTACTTAGCTGCAGACTCAACCACTTAAGTAAAGAAAGACAAACCTGTTCAAGTGACCAAACAAGATGTGACTGAAACTCGGTTTGAAAGGTGATTGGTCCGACCTGCAGATCACCAATAGTTTATAAAATGAGAGAAGCCAAATACAAAGTCAGAACAACTAAATCTAAAAAACTGTTCGAGATTAACGTCAACCAAAAAGTCATTTAAATCTACAACAGAATGAACACAATTGAGGATAATTAGGAGAGTACATATCCACAAAAACAAAACAAAACAGACCCTCTGTCCTTGGTAGACATTCTCTATGGCCTCACTGGCAGCACTAGCTTTTAGGATAGCATCACTTGATGCACTTGACTCAACATCATATCCTGAAGCACGCCATCTTGGTAGGCCTCCATCCAAGACCCAAATTCTATCATGTCCGAATACTCGAAACATCCTGTTCATTCAAGAAGAATGTTAAGACAATTCTATCAATCATAATTAACATAATTCTAGCATTTTTACCAATCTTCTTTGACTTCGGAATGACAAGCCAAAACTTAAAAACTCACCACCAGACACGCGCTGCGCTAAATATCCCCTTTCCATCATAAACAACCAGCCCATCTTTATTCTCAATACCAAGAGCCGAAACAGCAGCAGCGAATGCTTCTTCAGATGGCAACATGTGGGGCAACTATATACATTTATGAATGAAGCACAACACAACACCATGGCTGAATTAGGCATGTCTTTAAATAAACAGATATGATTATAATGAAGAACGATAAATATGAATTATTCATTGATATCTGGATTTAGCAATTGGCAGGTAGTATACGTGCTTAGGAATCAATATTAACTTGTACTTCAGATTCCAGAAGGTCAAACAACTTACAGTAGTAGTTCGATCTGATATCCCATCAACATCAAAGAAAAGTGCTCCTGGAATATGTGCCACCTGTTCAAAACATAAAATAATTCCCGAAACAATGCATTAATTGCACAACACTAAAACAACAGCGTAGACCACCCATAACCTTCAAATCAATTCAAATGCCAATTGTGGTTACAGAGAGTTTATTGAAACAAGAAGAAAACTTAATAAGAATAATGTAGCCACATAATCAAATGAAATCAGCAGTCACAAAGAAAAATTAACTTTTAAAAAAAAAGGTAAAAATGGATCAGCACCTGGTACTCTTGAAGCGGGTTTCTTTTTTCATCTGGCATGTACCAGGAAGCATCCAACACCTAGAAAATTATCAATTAGACACATGCTGTAAATCACAAAGCCTAAAAGTGATCACATGTAAAATGGAATACTTTTAAGAATCTAATCACCAAAAGCATAACAGGGAGTTGAAGTTCAAAGAGAAAAGGAACAATAAGAAAGTATAAAAACGTAGATAACAAAACACCAAATATCTACATGATCAAGCACAAAAAAATATTCCTGCAGATGTCCAGAGCTAGTATTAATTGGCAAGCAGGAAATGATAAAGGATTACTCTAAAGCAAATATAGACAAAGACTGAGATGCAATTGAGATTATTCAGACAGGTTAACTTGAATCAATCAGTAAACCTTCACATCCGGTTCTCGGAGATTTGCATGGAGCCAATCAACTGAAACAACAGGTTCTTTGGTGGACAAGGACTGGGTCGGGACTGAAGCTTGTGAAGCAACTGCTGATGAAGATAGGTTCCGAGAGGAGAAGCATGCAGTTCGAAATGCCGAATCAGGGAGAGTCAACCCTACGTGAAATGGTCCCTTCTGCAGAATTAATTAAAAAAAAGGGGGTAGGTATTACACTCTAAAATGTTACTAAATGGGTAACTATTACAAGTTCCTTCATACAAATACAGCATGATACTACAAATGAGTACACAGTGTATATAAAGAGATAATGAACTTCCCACGCCGCCCATGTATACTTATATCACTCTTCAGATATTAGGTGATTAAAAAGTAGATGTTCATGAACTCAGCTCTCAGTAACATTTGGAAATCATAGAAACAGTAGCATTGTAATGTTAATTGGATAAAGCGGTCCTAAAGCCATATTAATTTGTGCATAACATCTTTTTTTTTTTTTCTGGCTCCCCTGTTTATGTGAAACAGAATAGCCTCTCAATGATTCCATCACGAAAAACAAAGTTAGCCACAAATTCCATAATTTTTCCATGAGTTTATCATTTATCAATTGTTTAATCCAACCGAGTCCAAAATTGAAAAATAAGCCCTAATATTGCAACCCAGAAGAGAAAGAATTCAACAGGATTCCCCGAAGAAACTCCAAATTTTGTTACGTGAAAAATTCCTTTATATAAGAACAATTAAAATAGGAAAGCAGACCAATTGAAGAACACATAAAACGATAACAGGCAGAGGAAAGACGACTTACCACGCGGTCAGAAGTAAACAACTGGGGTTTTTTGAACAGTGACGGTGTTGAAAAAAGGGAGTGGAGCGTGCGACGGGCAAAGTGGGCTCTGGAGAAAACGGCGGACGCCATTACAGAAGTTCAGGCGGTGGGCGACGAATCAAAATTAAATAGTATTATGACCTATATGATTGATTAAGAGAAAGAAGTCAGGCTTTTGTGTTCTGGCGTAGGTTGATTGCTCCTCTTGTTCCGGCGGAATCGGAGAAACAGGGAAGAAGGGCTGGGCGAGTGCCGAAGGGATTGTGATGTGAGGAGAAATTGGGAGCGGAATGGGCGAGCACAGAAAACGCTGGAAAATAGAAGAGTCAGTGTCAGTGAAGCAGTGAAAGTGAAATTAACGGTTGGATCAAGAGAAAACTAAGGAAAAACTTAATTTTTGTTTCTACCTTTGCATTTCGTATAAGTATTGTTTTGGGCCTTTTGGCCTGAGGTTGGAAACAAATCCAATAAATTTATTAGATTTGATTTATTATATTTTTTAAATATTATTGAATCCAATCGATTTTTTTATAAGGTGATATTTTTAATCGAATTAATTTTTTAATATTGAACTTAAATATTATTTTTTTTTAAAAAAAGATTGAACTTAAAATATTTGATTTACTTTATTTATAGTTGAAATTTAATATCTTAACACTCCCTTCGTCCCATTAGTATTGTCCCAAAACTTTTAGGCACGCATTCCAATGTATTTGTTTAACAGTGATATCTTAAAAGTGTAGAAGTAAAAATTCTATGAAAATATATATATTATAAAATTATGTGAAAAACGAACCCAAGAAAATCTTACTTGAATATATTTTTTTATCATATAATTGCAACAAAAAGTTTAGTCAAACCAGGGGTGATTAACGAGTAGAGCTACTCGAACTCCACTTGGGACTCGGCTTGGAAAAAAACTCGACTTGTACTCGAAGAATTCGAGTCCAGTCGAGTAGAGCACTCAAGTATCGAGCTCGAGCTCGAGCCTATGTATATGATACTTGAACTCGAGTCGAGTATCCAGTACTTGACTCATTTTTTTCTCTTTTTTTTAAAAAAAAACTAAAAGGGAAAAAAAACTCGATGAGCTCGAGCTCGAGAACGAAAACATTTAAAAAAATAAGGGAGCTCGAGTAGTTCGACTACTGGACTTGGTTGAAAAAAATATATATACTCAAGCTCGAGCTCGAGCTTGACTACTCAACTCGAGTAGCCAAATTTCTCCATCAAGTCA
This sequence comes from Hygrophila difformis, assembly GCA_030278955.1. Lineage (NCBI taxonomy): Eukaryota > Viridiplantae > Streptophyta > Magnoliopsida > Lamiales > Acanthaceae > Hygrophila > Hygrophila difformis. Next base: position 26,351,287 of record JAOANR010000006.1, on the reverse strand, counting down.
AGCTCAAGTAGTTACTACTCGGGCTCGACTCGGCTCGACTCGATATCACCCCTAAGTCAAACTTATACCATGAACTTCATATCACTCAGACCAACTGCATTTGGCAACTATTTCAAATTAGCTATATATATTGTTTCATTTAAGTTTTTTTTCAGTTATATTTATATTAAAAGAAATTCAAATATTTAGTATTATTTTCACTATGCATTTCAACTAACCGCCGTGTATCAGTGGCTCCTCCAAAATAAAAAAAATAATAACCGTCGTGTATAATTCAGTTGTCTTGCACATACAATCATCCCACAATTGGTTAAAAGTTTTTTTTGTTTATATCGGGTGTCCCCAGGCCACAATTAGTTAAAAGTTTCGTCGACCCGGTTATGTTGTTCAGTTATTTAACATTTATAATAACTAGATTTTTTCGCTCGCTGCGTATGGGTATTGAACAAATATGACAATATAAAATGAGAATATAGTGTTTTTTGGATTACATGAGATTAAAAGTCTTTTGCTTAAATAGTGGTTGGAATGCATGCAACAAAAAATTAAAAGAAAAATAAAGAAAATTCAAACCCAAGTGGAGATAATATAAAATCAATTATTTTTACTGTTAAAAAATTAAATATATATAGTTTCCTTTCATATCTAAAATGATGAGAGCATGTGGAAAATAAATACTCCTTAACTATTCAAAATTAGAAAAAATTACTCCATCCATCCCACTAATTCTGTCTCACTTTCCTTTTTGGCATCCCACTATAATTTTCACATTTCCTTTTTTAGAAAAAACATACTCCGTAAACATCAACTAAAACATTGCATCAACTAATTACTCCACTTTATCACAATAACCCATTATAACTAATATACCGTGCCCAAAAGTTTTGGGACGGTATTACCGGAACTGATGGAGTATATTTTGCATTATTAAGGTTCTAACAAAATATTAGTTTACTCCCAAGGATGTTGTACATTTTGACTATTATCGTCAAAGTTTTTAAAATATATTATTTATACTTTTATGTTATCTTTGCAACATTTAAAACTTATATTGTATTACGTAATGTATTTTAAATTTTTGTTGGGATTAGTTTTTATGGACTAATCTTTAATTTTGTAAAATAAATTTTAATTATCTGTTAATTTTTTAAATATATTTTAGTCCATAATATTTTCTCCAATTTTTTCTTTTCCATATTGATTATGAAAAAAGTTTGGTAGTTAATATTTTTATTTAATTTAAATAAAATTTATTATATTTTAATTCATAATTATTATAAGCCTTAAAATTGAATTTATACTCCGATACCAAGTCTTTTAGGGGTATGTTTCTTTTTTTTTTGGATAACAATGACGCGAAGGCGTCGGCTAAGGAAGAAAACTATAAAAAGCTACAGAAAGGGGGGTGGAAGAGAGAGGAAAGCATAAATAAACGAATAACAAACTAGAACCGCGGAAACCAAACTCTCGCCGAATCAGCCGCAATGTGCGGTCGAACTTCATCTGGAGGAAAAGCCCAGGTTGTATAGAACTCCTCTGAGTGAGCCCCACGCTTCGTCATCGCGTCCGCTGCCATATTACCCTCCCTGAGGATATGATGCCAAACATAGTCCGGGTGCAAATTCAATAGATCTCGGATATGCCTAATAATAGGAGCCAAAAAATGCGCTACACACTCCATTTTTAATGAGACGAAGAGCTTCCTGAAAGTCAGAAAAACACCTCGCTGACCCATATTATTATGATGAAGAACAACTATACCAATCCAAATACCATAAAGCTCCACAAGCAAGTTGGTTCCCACTCCAATAGCGCCATCAAACCCAATCACCCATTGGCCGTCACCGAGTCGGATCACACCCCCAAACCTGGCCAGCCCTGGATTACCAAACGAGCTACCATCCACATGCAAGAGAATGCCCAAGTGACAAGATGGGTTCCAAGACACAAGCCGAAGAGGCCGAGAGATAGAAGGGCGCCCGAAGGCACGGTCTATGGCAGCTCCCATGAATCGAGCTCGACGAATCGCCTCATGAGCCGAAACCCCTTCACCCCTTATACAAAAAGCATTTCGACCCTGCCAAATATTCCAAAATAGAGACCAACGGAAACCATTCCAATTCTTACACGCGCGTTGCATGAAACCTGGGAGTGTACCTGTCGGTGGAGGGTCCGGCGGCAAAAGCAAATCTCCCAACATATTCCAAGCAAGTTGCGCCCAAGGACATTGAAAAAATAAATGCTATGCTGTTTCTTCAGCCATACCACAGACCATGCAGATTGTTGAAGTTGCCATACCGCGTTTATGGCGAAGGACATTGGTAGGCAAAGAATCATTCACAAACAACCAAAGAAGAACCTTCAGCTTTTCGGGCGCATGAATCTTCCAAATCCAAGAGTGATGCTCATCACAATGAATACCCTTAACTTGAGGCAGCAAAAAATATTCACTTGCGACGGTGTAAACACCCTTGTTGTGAGAAATCCAGCAAAGTCTATCCTCCATAGCATGATGAGTGGCGGTGGGCCAAATCGTTGAATCTCCAAGCGGATTTGAGGAGGAATTGGTTTCCAGAGCTGCTCCAAGCACCATCTTCAGCCATTGAACACATCTTTCACCTTTAGGTTGGTCTCAGATATGTGTATAAAAGGGACTCGCGGCCAATGGAACCTCCGGGAAGCCACTTTGCATTCCAGAAATTATAATTACTCGATCCCAACCTCATGCGATAACCTGCTCCCATGATTGGCGCCACCTGTTGAAGGGATCTATAAGTTGGAGACGCTGCTGGCCGATGAGGGAAAAAGCCATTATGGCATCTGTACTTAGCCATGAATACCCTTGTCCAAGCATGAGGAGCATCACACACAACATCCTGGTAAAGCTTCCCAAGGTAAGCTATATTCATATCTCGACTTTTCCTTAAGCCAAGTCCACCCATCTTGCGAGGCTTTGCCACCTTATCCCATTTAACAAGATGAATTCCTTTACCCTAGCATCCTTCCAGATAAACCGCTTAACCTCTCGGTCAATATCTTCACAAATGGAAGTTGGTAACCACATAATTTGCATCACATATGATGAGACAAAATTAAGGACCGCTCGCGCCAATGTAACTCGACCCGCCTTATTTAATAGAGCCCATTTCCATGAACCAATTTTAGCATGCAATCGGTCAACAAGAAACCTCAAGCTAGCTGCTCGAGCGGGACCAATCGTAAAAGGAAATCCAAGGTATTTGCCAATATCCGTAGCAAATCGGACATTCAAAATATTCTCCAAATGAGTCGCAGTAGCGGAGGGAACTGAGACCAAAGCAAGAGCACAAGATTTCCTTGAGTTAATATTAAGACCTGATTGGCTAGCAAAGGTCGACAAGACCCTCTCCATGCAGTTGATACTCCTGTCTGAAACACCGGATAGGAGGACAAGATCATCGGCGAACATGAGGTGAGATATGGCCGGCACACCTTTACCCAACGAGACTGGATCCCATTCGCCATCCGAGACCCCCTCCAAAATAGACTGCGACAATTTTTCCATAATAATTAAAAATAGATAAGGGGAAAAAGGATCACCTTATCTAATACCTTTAGCCGGGGTGAAGGGGGGAAGAGCCACACCATTCCAGATGAGAGAATATGTAGGAGATCTCACACAAAACATAATGATGCAAATTATAGATTGTGGAAGCCCCATTTCAACTAGACACTCCTCCAAGAAGTCCCATTGAACATTATCATAGGCTTTCTCCAAATCAACCTTGAGAAGGATAGATTGCGTCCTTCTATTCCTGTTTCTGAAGGCCGATAGTATTTCCTGGAGGATGATCGCATTACTAGTTGTACCACGGCCGGGAAGAAAGGCCGATTGAAACTGGCCAATGTACTCTTGAAGCAGCGGACGCAGTCGACTCACAAGAACTTTAGCTAATACTTTGTAGCACACATTACAAAGGCTAATAGGCCTAAACTGTCGAATTTCTCGGGGGATGTCAACTTTAGGAATGAGACATAAATAAGTCGCTGCCAAGGACGGATCTAAGGATCCTCCTGCGATTTCATCCCGAACAAACTGAACGACACTATCCCCAATGGATTCCCAGTATGTCTTGTAAAAGATTGGCGGGAACCCATCCGGTCTCGGTGCCGAGTATCCTTTCATATGCTTTACAGCCTGTTGAACCTCTTCATTACTCACTTCATAAGCTATGTCAGTTCCTGGGTCAATATTAGGCAGAGGAGCAAGTATATTAGGTGTACAATTAGGCCTAGCCGAATAAGCAAATAGCGAGCTGAAGTGGAAAGCCGCATGAGATTTAAGAGTATCTTCATTAGTGACCCATGCACCGTCAATATCAAGACCCACAATATTACTTCGCTTCCTTCTTATCAAAGTCTGAGTATGGAAAGCGAGTGCTACCATCCCCATGTCGAACCCATTTATCGCGGGACTTTTGGAACCATAACATTTCTTCTTGCTTGAGAACCTCATCAAGATCCGAAGAAAGCTTTTTCTCTAGCAAGTGAAGGACTGTCGAGTCCACCCGAATCTGTATATGTCTAATCCCAGCCAACCGACGCAAGATACGATCCTTCCGGCATTTAATATATCTAAAAGTATATTTATTGAAATGGATAGAAGCCTCCTGCATTTGACGCAAATGCCAACCAATTAATTGGTCCCCCGCATTCCATGCGGCATCAACTATAAATTTGTAGTGAGGACGAAATGACTAAGCACGAAATGGCTTTCTCCCTGCAGTGCCAACAAAATGAGTACATCGCATGAGCAACCCATTATGATCTGGCACGCGTCTTGGGAGCACTTCCACCATCCCTCCAGGAAACATAGCAATCCATAACTCATTGGCAACTGCTCTATCAAGCCTCTTGCAAGCCAATGGACCCCCCGAGGTATTGCGTTGCCAAGTAAAACCCCCTCCCACAGTGTGGATGGTTTTGAGATTACAATCATCCAACATCTCCCGAAAGAGCCGACACATCCTGGCATAGTGAGCAACACCGTACAACTCATCCATATAGAGGGTATCATTCCAATCTCCAATCGAAAGCCAAGGTCCGTTCACCATCGTACTAACATCGCGCATGTCCTGCCAATCGCTATCACGGTATCTAGTGTTGGGATTGGCATACACCGCCGAAAGAAACCAATAAATATTACCGCTAGAGACCCGCAAGGTGACAATTCACGGCTTGATAGAGATGACTGACAAAGACTCAAGCAGTCCTATCCTTTTGAGCACCCAAATACCACCAGCCTGTCCCCCACATTCATTAATATGAATGATATCATAGTTACTTCTATATAGCTGCACCCGAAGTTGTTGAAATAAACCACGCGGTTTTAGGATGACCAAGACCGATGGTTGGTGTGTCCTCAAGAGATCCAGTAAGTGGAGTTGAGTATTGGCGTGCATGGCGCCACGGATATTCCATGCAAGCACTGTAAAGTTTCAGAACCCTATCATTGGGAAACATTATCAGATAGATATTGTGTCCCATGCTCCACTTGAGCATCCTCCCTGTTGTTACCATCCCAAGCCAAAGCCAAGAATGAATTATGCTGCGGCAGATGATCAATACCTATAGAGACAGGAGGATTCGAGCCCTGCCCTGACTCAAGCATACGTTTCAGACGTTTGCCTTTGAATTTCCTCATAAACTCTTGATGATTAGCTTTCTCATGCAATACAGGGGTAATAGCTAGTTCTTTACCCTTACCGCTCGGCCCTTTACCATGTCTGGTTGTGCCAACCATACTTCTCGTATTGGTTTAGGATGTAGGCAGGTCAGTAACCATATTCTTTAGATTATTACGTCGAGGGGGACGGGGCGGGCGGGTTACCATAATCCAGTCGCCATGGGTTGCTACCGGGCTGTGATCATTCGTAGTGACTCCTACATTAGAAACCCTAGTCCTATTTTTGTCAAGATTTGCTGGAGGATTTCCGTGATTTGTTGGAGGGTTTACTGGATTTGTTACCAATCCAGTGTCCATCGGATCCACTCTCTCTCCATCCGTGTCATCCACCGTATCTTTTCCACTAGGTAAGGGAATCCCCTCCAAATTTGGTGGATCTTGCTGATCGCCGCCCATCTCATGGTCCTGGGCACCGTTTCCGACCGATGCTACATTCGGTCCGGCATCAAGGTTGACAGCAACCATATCATGATGAACACATGTAGAAAGATCAAAACGAAAACGACCACATTGTGTACAAATATGGTGAAGGCCTTTGTAGGCCACTTTTAGCCAATCCGAGTTCACCATAACACGACCAATGACTGGTTTACTCAGATCAATTTCCACACAAACTCTCGCAAAGCGTCCTGGTTTCAGATCTTTGGTATTAATATCCACACGTAGCAGCCTACCGACCATGCTAGCAATGAGTAACATCATCTCCTCCTCATAAAATATCGGATCCAAATCCGGGAACCGAACCCAAACCGAAGTTTTTGTAATTTTTCCGGCCGTTGCATATGTATCCTTGGATCGTGGGGCTACAGCCAGAAGATGACCAAAGATAGACCAGGGGCCGTCAAAGAGAGCATGGCGTCTATCTTCCTCAAAATCAAATTTTGCAAGAAAGTATCCCCGATCGTCATCCATTAAATTGAAATGGCCTTTCGGTTTCCATAGGGCAGTAAGGCGGTCTTGCATGACTGTCAGATTGAGACGCTTACCAAGAACACGGACCACCAGCGCATCTACAAAAGGCAAGCACAGGCGGTCCACCGCCGCATCATGAATGTGAATCCGAAGCAATAATGGATTCCCATCAACCAGGTCAAAAGAAACCAATTCACTAAGCGGCACGTTAATTGCAGCGGGGGGCTTGAACGAAGTAGGGTGAGGTAGCACCATATCTCTGAACGTAGGTTTGCACATCGACGCACCAGGGCCATCGGTAACTGGAGAGGACACATTGCATGGAGAAGATGGGGGAAGATTGCATTGAGACGTGGAGGAAGAGTGCCAAGAGAAGGCGGAGAGAAACCAACAGAATCGGTAGACATATCTTTCTGATTTCTAGTTCGGTTTTTTAGGGATATGCTTCTTGAGCACATTTTTTATAATTATAAACTAATTTTCTATCTGGATAACTATATTTATTGTTATAGAAAATCTAATGAAATAAAAATTCAAAAAAATAAAAAAATTTGAAAAAAATGAAAATGAAATAATTTTTTTTAAATAAAATAAAATAACAATCTAAATATAATTAATAATGAAATTACTTTTTAAAATTAAAGATTTTACAAAACAAGAAAAACAAAAATCACCACACTAGCAGTCCAAACAAGCACGGACCACCTCACTCAACGCATCCGGAGAACCTCCACGCCTAGCTCATCTCTACTCAACAATGTTGTGACGACATCAGGAGGAAATGCCCACGTTGTCTAAAATGCCTCGTCGCCAGCTGCCATCTTAGCAATAGCATCCGCAACTTGATTCCCTTCGCGAAACACATGCCGAATCTCACATCCCGCCATTCTCTCCATGGCCACACGTATTTCACAAACTAATGGCCAAAGAGAGTGTCGACTATCTTTCAGCTCAAGCACCAACTGCACCGCCTCAAGCGAGTCACAATAACACATCTGCACCACCACCCCTAACCTACTCGCCAACCTCAACCCTTGCAACAACGCAAACACCTCCACAACCAGGATAGACCTGGCGCCCATCTGATCACCACACGCTCCCAGCCAACTCCCATTGCTATTACGTAGTCCAACCCCATACCCCGACTTACCCGTGGCCCTCTCCACGCTGCCATCCGTGTGAAGCACCACCCCCAGACACTTGCTCGCGTTCCAGTGGACTGACCGAAGCTCAACAGACCTGCTGCACACCCTCTTCTCCAACGCCCTGGCCAAATTATTGGCTTTAGACACTACAGCGGACGTCACACTTGCCTTACCAACAAAAACACGTTTGTTCCTTTCGCACCAAACAATCCACAGGTAAGCAAGGAGTCGGTTGCCACCCTTCCTCCAAGCAGCCTGCATCCATTCCAGACACTCTTGATCAAGCACACCCAGCACCAGCGATTTCCATGCAAACCCTCCCATTTTCCACACTTCTTGCGCCCAACAGTATGTAAATAATGTATGCTTCCAATCCTCCTGGTGATCCCCACACACCATACATAAGGGCGATGTAGCTAGGGATCTAGAATACCGAAGCCTGTTACGAGGCAAAGCCCCATGCCTGAGTAACCATAACAACACACCAATCTTTTCCGGGATCTCCCTACTCCATAACCATGACCAATGGCCCTGAGTATCTGTCTCACCAACCCCAATTTCACCGAATACACCCCATTTGGAGACAGCCTCCAATGCAGCAGATCCGGAGTAGCATCTGCCTGTAATGGGGTTGGCGAATTCAAGATGTCCAATTTTAACTCAGCCGGCAACCAAGTATAAGGATGATTCAAACTCCAACCACCCTCCCCGACCACATCCTTTATTTTCGAATTCATATCACAAGCATGAACAAACGACACTTTATAATTCAAACACTCACCTTTCCACCACGACGAATACCACAACGAGCTTTCTCCGTTGCCTATCTGTATCCCAAACCCATTTTGCACCAAGGTCGTGACCTTACACAAGGCTTTCCAAACTTTTGTCCCTCGGTAGTGAGCCACCGGAAACAAACCCTCCTGGACACCATACTTCTCCATCGCTTTAATCCACAGCTTGTCCGACGACCCCACGAATTCCGCCACCAATCGACCAACTAAGGCGACATTCATGTTCCAGGCCTCTTTAGTTCCCAAGCCTCCACACCGTCTGCTCCTTGTGACCAATCAAATAATTTATATATATTTTTAATCAATTATATTTTTTAAAATATATATGAAGATTTTCTCAAGATTTTTTTATATTAATAGATAGATTTATTTGCTAAATATAGATATTAATGATGTGTCTGATGACGTGTAATTAGTCAGCAGATTAAGTATTCATGATTTATTATATAGATTTATGGGGGTGTATTCAATCTAGAGTCTGTAGGATTTTTTTGGACTTTTAAAGTTGGGGTGTGATCAATTTAGATTTTAAATTTTTTTTTTAAAAATCTAGGTGCTTTCAATACAGATTTTAAAAAGTCTTTAAAAATTTAAGTGTATTCAATACATATTTTAAAAAGTCTTTAAAAATTTTGAGGTATTCAACAGTCAATGGATTTTAAATTTTTATAGATTTTAATAGATTCTCTTAAAAAATATAATTAAACAAAATCTCTCTAAACAATCAAAGATTTCTAAAAGTCAGCCAGACTCTAGCCAAACTCTACATGGAGTCTACACAAAATCAACCAACTCTACGTCAACTCTACGTGAGTCTATGGATTCTCTAAATCCATCAACTTTTTAAAATCCATAAAACTCTGGATTGAATACACCTCCTTTAGCTATTTGCTATATACAATTAAGTTATTTTTCCCTTGTTTCCGGAAAAAAAAAAAAGAAAAAAGAAGTTATTTTTCCCTATGTTTCGGCAAAAAAAAAAAAAAAAAAGATTATTTTTCCCTATGTCAGTAACTCCTATGCTCTCATATACTCTTACCATTTGTTTGGTTTCGCTATTCATATTATTCTGAAACTAACTAATAACGAAAACGTTGAAGATCATATTGAAAACTTTCATTCGGAATATTTTTCTCAATATCTTGCACACCCTTCATTTGTGATCTCACCCAGAATTCCAACTTGTTCTCCACAATGCCATCGTGACTCTCGTCTCATGGGGGATCAATTACTCATGCTCTTCTTTTTTGCCCTTCTAATTTGCTCGAAATGCTTGGTTTTCTTTTGGCCTTTTCTTCATCTTCAGAATCGGATCGGAACATCTCTACTTTGCTAAAGATTTCCTGGATTTCTATCTCAATGTCGAAAGCTCGGATACTTGAGACCTGTTTCTTGTTATGCGTTGGTCAATTTGGACAAAACATCACACCATTTGTGGTTTGTAGGGTGGATACAGATTAAACGGTTCGGGTATAAAATTAAATTACCCGAACAAAATCCAACACTGGTGAGTAGCGCCCCCCACTCGGGTCGGTTACCCAATTCGGGTACCTATTCCCCACTTTTTTAAAAAATAAAAAAAATGCTTTTTTATATATTTATTTTAAGTATTTAAATAAAGATTTGAATAAAAAATAAATATTCAATGGCATATATATCTACAAATTACTCTGACTAGCTTACCCGCCCGTTGTGCACGGGCGTGTTGTTTTCTTTCTTATCTATATCTATATCTATCTCTATATATCTATCTATATCTATATCTATATCTATATATATATATATTAAAACTATATAGTCAAAATTCCCGCCACTTTCCCACCCCTCATATTCTCCATCTTGCTATTCATGTAAGAATCTTAATTTTTTTAATATGCACGTGAATAATAATAGTGGGACTTTCTTTTTCTCTTTTTACGTAATGGTAAATATATGTTTCCAATGTTTTTCCATTGTCTTTTGCAGGATTACATGTTGTTGTAATTCATGATTGCATTGAGTCATACTCTACAAATTGTTTTTGTCATTCTCATTTGGATACTACTCAAAATTGTTTGTATATCATGAAGTCTATTTTATGTTGATTTTATTATTGTTTGTTTGTTGTCTTTGTTCATGTATTTTCTTTTCTTTTATTAAAATATTCTTTCATTTTTGATATTTTGCCTTTTGAATACAATTATTATATACTACCTCCATCTCATTAGAATTGTTACGGACTCACCTGACACGTATGCCGATACATATTTTTAATTGTTAATAACTTAAATTATGTACAATAAAAAATTTATAAAAAATTGATATTCTTAAACTACAAGATTAGACTAATCTAATAAGATCTTACCTGACTATGTTTTTTCTTATATAACTATGATAAAAATTCGAATCAAACTTAAACAGTGAATAGTGCTAAGAAGTCAAACGTAATAATTTTAGGGAGACAGGAAGTAGTTTTTTGCATTGATTTAAGTTCACTATAAAATAAAAAAAAAATCATGATTTAGTTGAATTGGAAATATTGGTGGGAAGATAATATAATAAATTAAATCCTTCATGAATCAATTTAAATTAGGTAATAAGATAATTATAATAATTTTTTAAACTATATCTTCTTCAATTAAATTTAAATTCAATTCATAAAATTTTAAATAGAAGTTTTTGTGGATTTCATCTAATAAGATTTATATATATAAATTTGGCCGTGATTCACTTTATTTTTATTTTTCTATTTTACGTTTTAATTTTTTTCGCGCAACAGCCAAGCTAGGGAAAAGTAAAGAAAAGAAAAAAGACAAAATAAATGAAAAATAATCCGCTATCCGCCAACATTACAACTGGCCTCGGGGAAACCAAGTATCAGCTGCATCAGCTGCAAGGAGGCCTTTCACAAGATCCGGGAGAAACGCCCATGTCGTATAAAACAATTCCCTCTCCGCTCCCAAGCGAGCGAGACAATCTGCCACCGAATTCCCCTCCCTCCAGATATGCCCAAAGTGATTGTTGAAAGGAGACACATAAATCATCAATCTGATAGAGATAAGCAGCTAGTGCATGAAATGTCTTCCGAGGGGAATTAATCAATTGGAAGGCTTCTAAGGAATCGCACAAGCAGTAGACCTCATTAATCCCTAACTCCTTAGCAAGCTCTAAGCCATTCAATACCCCCACCACTTTCGCATAAAGGACCGAGCAGTCACCAAGGAATCCCGCAACACCACGTAGCCATCGACCAGAAGCTTCCCTTACAACAGCGACATAACCAGCTCTTGAACATCCTTCCAACCGAGAGCCATCGGAATGCATGAAAACCCCGGACCATCCTCCCATATTCCAACATATCATACGGGGAATAGCTCCGGCCATTGTAGCTCTACCTGAGGCCCTGCCAAGTGCCTCGTGAAGATGATCAACCTGACGAAGCATGGCCTGAAGCTGTGTGGAAGAGCCTTGGAAGACCCTCTTGCAGCGTTCACGCCAGACGCACCACATGCCGGCAATGAATACGCTCCCAAAGACTTTAAACATGGCGAACAGCCAAAATCGAACATGATCCATATCCATTGAGTCGAGGTCAGTAGGAATGAGGATATGTAGAGCTCGCCAAACAGGCTGCACCCATGTGCAATAGAATAACAAATGGCTCCAAGTCTCCCGCTCCACTCCACAAACCGTGCACAACGGACTTTGAGCGAGGTTACGACGAAAACGAAGATTATTACAATGAAATGGATAAACGGCTCAACAACCACATAAAGAAGCATATCTTCTCTTGAAAGAACGATTTCCATAACCATCTCCATCCCACAGCCTGAGGTCGAGTTCCAAGCAGATACTGGTAACCAGTCCGAGCCGAGTATGAGCCATCCAGGTTGAACTTCCACTGCCATCCATCTCTCAGTGCCGCATGCAGCTTTGGAGGGGGGCGCTGCCTAATTTCCAACCGAATTGAGTCAGGGATATGAGAGCAGACTGAAGAAAAATCCCATCCATGAGCCCCAACAATATCCTTCACTCTCAAATCCATATCGCAAGTTTCCACAAAAGGGATCCTCGGCCCCAAAGCACTACCATTAAGCCAGTTGGAGAACCAAAAGAAACTGTCACCGCTAACCACTCTATATTCATATCCACAAGACAAACGAAAGAGAGCACGGCGGATGCTACGCCAAGTAAAGGAACCTGCCGAGGGAAGAGAAGCCAGGTCTGTCCTCAAATGACAATATTTTTTCCGGAGTTCATGGACCCATAGTTTATCTCGACCATGGAATAAATCATGACCGAGCTTGCCAAGGAGAGCAGTGTTACAAAGACGAGCTCGGCGGAGCCCCAAACCACCATCACGCCGAGGAGTGGCGATGACATCCCATTTAACAAGATTCAAACCCTTGCCATAACGATCCTTCCATACCAAATTACAGATACGTTGATCGATGCCCTTACAAATAGACTCAGGTAGCCACCCTATTTGCATACAATATGAGGGAATGGACGCGAGAACATGCCGGGCAAGGGTGAGTCGACCCGCCTTGTTGAGTAGTCGCATGGCCCAACAGGATATCTTAATATCCATCCTTTCCAGAATATGATGGTAACTCGCCGCTTGCACTCGTCCATGATGAACCGGGAAGCCTAGATATTTACCCAACTGAGTAGTGAAAGGGATAGACATTATTTCAGTGAACCACCGCATTTCAGCCACTGTAACGGATGTAGATGCCAATGCCTGGGACTTAGGCGTATTGATACATAATCCAGACCGTGAGGCAAACCTCTGCATGGTGGAAATGAAACAATTCAGACTCTGATCACTCACTTTAGTACATAGGAGCAAGTCATCCGCAAAGATTAAATGTGAAATCCCAGCACTACGAGGGCTCAATCGGACAGGATCCCATCGACCTGCAGCAACATCATGGCAAATAGCAACAGAGAGACGCTCCATCACAATATTAAATAGATAAGGGGAGAGGGGGTTGCCCTGGCATAATCCACATTGGGGTCGAAATTCCTCAAGTGCTTCTCCATTCCAAATGTGGGAAAATGAAGGAGAAGAAACACAGAACATAATCACTTTACAAAGGGCATCCGGCACTCCCATTTGATATAAGCATTCTTCCAAAAAAAACCATCGTACATTGTCATAGGCCTTTTCCAAATCAATCTTAACCACAATGGCTTTGGTTTTGGAATTAGCCCGAGATAACTCGTACACAAGCTCTTGTAAAATAATGGCATTATCCATTGTCCCTCGACCTGGAATAAAAGCCGACTGCAACGGAGAAATATAACTCTGCATTATCGGCCGCAAACGATTAACCACCACCTTCGAGATGAATTTATTGGCCACATTACACAGGGTAATAGGTCTAAATTGATGGAAGTTGGATGGAATAGGGACTTTAGGGAGTAAACAAATGAGAGCACCTGATATTCGGGAATCAAAGGTACCCGTGTTGAAGGCCTGTTGAACAACATCAATAATATTTCTACCTACCTCAGGCCAAAACTTAGTATAGAAAGCTGCTGGATAGCCGTCCGGGCCTGGAGCAGCAAATGGTTTAAATTGTTTAAGTGCGATGACTACTTCTTCACTAGAAACTTCCTCATGCGGAAGATCCAGACCGAGCTGCGCTATAGAAGGAAGGGGCGGAAGAGGTTTGCCCACCGGAACGACCATCTTATCAGAAAAGAGACTAACAAAGAATTGGCGAACCGAGACCTTAAGGATAGATTGATCGGCACACCAAGACCCATTTTCCAGGACTAGACCGTGCACTTTCTGATGATGGTGATGTACTTTCGCCTGAGCATGAAAAAACCTTGTATTCCGATCTCCCAATTTGACCCAACTCTCTCTCGCCCTTTGAAACCAGTAAACCTCCTCCTGTTGAAGAAGTTCCTGGTACTCCTCCTGAAGCCGTTTTTCCAACAAGATATGTCTCCTGGAATCCACACAAGCTAAATATGCATCCAGGCTAGCTAACCTCCGAAGGATCTTCTTCTTTTTATTACGGAGTTTACGTATATCACATTGGCAGTGTTGAATGGAAAGTGACTGGAGCCGCGCTAACTAATCAGCCAGAGAGCCAGGTTCACCCCAGGTGCTTTCCACCAAATATTTATAAAGAGAATTAGAGCCCCAAATCGCCTCCCAGCGAAAGGGCTTCGCTGCTTGCTGCCGAGAAGGTTCACCACAAAAAAAGAAGCAGAGGTGCATGATCCGAATTTGCTCTTGGCAATGTGAGAACGTGACCATTAGGGAACAAATTAATCCAAGTAATGTTGGCAATACCACGATCAAGCCTCTTTTTAATAAACTGAATTTGATTAGCTTGGCGAAACCAAGTAAAGGAGGAACCTTCAGTGCGTATCGTAAATAGACCGGAGTCTGTTAAACATTCTCTAAATTCATCAGCTCTATTTGGTAAATAAACTCCACCAAATACTTCTAAAGGACCGAGCACTTCGTTCCAATCTCCCATGAGAAACCAAGGCCCGGTTATTTGGTTCGATAGTAGTTGGAGGTAATTCCAATCAGCCTTCCTCCGTTGATAATTAGGATGACAATAGACAGCTGAGCAAAACCACTTAGTATCATTTGCCAAAATCGAGAAAGTTAGAATCCGATCACCTTCATCAACCAAATCATATGTAAAACTGGAGCCAGACTGGCCAAGGACCCATATACCACCTGACCCATCGAGAAAGATTTTCATTGGATCAATTTTCTCTTTCTCCTGGGTCCGCGTACGGGTAGACTTCATACGAACTCTGTTGACTCCATGACCAGATCCTTTCCCTTTGGCGCCTAACTTGTTATCAGACTTTTGGGAGGCCACATCCGATCCGACGTTGGTAACATTATTGAGATCGGTTGCAACCACAAGCTCATCTCTGGAAGAAGCAATGTCAACATGACCGGCCGGATTCGGTCCACCAATGGTTGTATCATCGAAAATGACTGGACCTACGAGACTATCTTTGGAAAGGTCAATGACTTCATTACTGGTGCCAGTAAATAGGTTGTTGACTTGCGCAGCAGCCGCAAACCCCTTCCTATTTGCAGGTTTAGATGGACGCAGCTTTCTCCTCTTAACCATCATCCATTCTCCAACACTAGTGAGATTCGGACACACATCCTCCTTGGAAGAAGGGTCCATCTCCAAAATATTTGGACCCTCAACCATATCAGGCATGGCCTCCGTACAACCTGAATCCTTCACAATTATACCATCACCCTCGGGAGCAGATGCATGGCTGGCCTCCATAGGATGAGCAGCCGCTGAGGAAGCCGGCATAGAAGACTGACTAGGGTTACCCGAACAATGCTCCTATGTATGTCCAAAGCGCACACACTTCATACACATTACATGAAGCCCTTCATAAGCAACCTGAATAACATCACCTTCCACATCCAATAATCCAAGAAGAGGTTCCTCTTAAGTTAATTTCAACACAAACCCTAGCGTATCTTCCGCGGGAAAGTGACATTGTATTGGTATCCACCTTTATCACCGTCCCTAATGCCAAGGCGATGACCCTAATAGAGTCTTCCTTATAGAACGCCTGTTTGAGTCCCGGGAACCGGACCCAGTTTTGAATCGTATTTACCTTACAAACCGCAGGGTTAGAGGATGGAGACCATCGTAGAATTGCAAGACAATGATTGAACACCATCCACTGACCTCCGATAAGAACCTTCTCCCGGTCAACGACCGACTTAAATTTCACCAGGAAACACCCATAACCAATGTCCAATAAATCAAATTGACCTGTCGCCAACTTCCATGTGCGAGAGATCCTATCTTTCAAGGCAAGAAATCCAACTGACGTCCCAAGAATCTTGAGGACGAGGGTATCTCTCCATGGTTCATAGAGACCTTCTAAATAAAATTTTTCAGCAAAAACCCTAATAAATCTCCTTAATGAATATTGTTCTTTACGTTTTAATTTGATGTAACATAAATTCATTTTCATATTTGATTTTATGATTATATATGGTATTTAAACCATATATGTCTTAACAGTATCATTTAAATGTGCCTCATTATAGAAATATACAATCAATTAGTTTAAAATTATGGAATAATTTATTCATAAATCCTTTTATTAATTTAAACATGGGAATGATATAATAATTGGGGAATAGGAAATGATTTTAATTAGTTATTTATTTTTGTTTTTTTTCTCAATTCTTTATTTAGTATAGTGATTGTTATTATTCTAGAAAATCTTAATCTAAAATTTGATTGGTAGATATATTTAAGGTAGGTATTCTATATTTATAAAAAAAATATTAATTAATATTAGAGGTATAATAATCCTACATAAATTTTAAAAAAAATCGAATTTGATGTCCACCATTTTTTAACTTCATTTAATTCATGATTAGATTTGTATAAGTCACTCCCCATTTATGTGAACAATGTTATAAGATTATTTTTAATATTATTTTTTTGGGAAATTCGAAGCCAGATAACAAAATAGAATAGATAAGAAAGGGAAAAAAAAAACAAAAAATGATGTCTATAAAACAAAAAGGAAAAATGAGCTAAGACTTAGGCTCTGGAGAACCACATACTGTAAGAATCCGTCGCTAACACCCCGTGCATGAAGTCTGGGGGAAGGTCTAAGAAGTGTAGAATTCTTTTAGAGATGCACTACGCTTTGCAAGAAAGTCCGCGACCATATTACCCCTCGCGAAGTAAATGACGAATTGAACAGAGATCAAACACGTCTCTCTGGCCTTTAATCTGATGCAAGAGCAGAGCCAGGGGTGGAAAACAAGCCACTGGTCAAGGGGTTCAATAGCAATATTAAAATATAATAGTAATAAGTTACTATATAAAAATATAAAATTGACCTAACCCATGTTTATGTAATAAAATATTTGAATTTTTAAAATATTATGTAATTTTTTAAATAATAATGTAAATTTTACTTCCCGCGCATTGCGCGGGTGGGTTTGCTAGTTATGAATAGAACTAATAATTTTTTAATTGGATGAACAAAACAAATATATAGAAGTTTAGAGTTTAGAATTTGAAATTCATAATGAATGATAGTTTTAAATTGTGATAGTTCTGAATAATTGTTTAGAGTTTAGAATTCAAAAGTTAAAAGTTGAGGGGGAATAGAGTTTAGAGTTTAAAAATCGAGTTTTAAATTTCATTGTTAAAATAGAAAATATTTATTATTTATCAAGCTAATAGTATGTCAACTATCTAATTCAGCTGTGATTTCTATCTTCTAGAATGATAAATTCAAGCACTTCAGCTACCAATGGTGGATAGTCTTTTCTTAAATGTTTAAATAATGTGAAGTAATCAAGTTGAATTCATCGATCGAACAATTCATTGTACAACTTGAAAACCTCCTGGTGACAATACACATTCATTAAATTAGTGTATGTGTACTTATTAGAAGATATTCCTTTCATTTGCATTTCAGAAAGCAGCTTATAATTCTCATATACTTTTCCAATTTTGCAAAGGCCATTCAATACAACATTATATGTGATCACAATAGAAGTCATATATCAATATTTAGTAATTCATTAGACAACACTACTTATATTTGCACGCTTATTCACTTGGGATCTTGCAAATAAAGATCACGGGTGAGTGATCTATTAAAAATTATTTGTGCACTATTTTTAAATATAGATTAAAAATATAGATTTAATTATTAAATATATACGTTCAAAATATTTTTTGAATAATTATTTTTCTTTATATTATACTTCCTCCGTCTCACTATTTTTGTTACGGACCCACCCAGCACGTATGCCGATACACATTTTTAACGGTTAATAACTTAAATTGTGTACCACGAAAAGTTATAAACAGTTAATTGTCTAAAACTACAAGATTAGACGAATCTAATAAGATCTCACTTGACTATGTTTTTTCTTACATAGCTATTATAAAAATTCGAATCAAAGTTAAATAGTGAATAGTGCAAAAAAACCAAACGTAACAAAAATACCAAGACGGAGGTAGTATGGTTTATTAATATTATTTTCTTATGACCAACTGTAGTTGGCTTGAATGAATTGGGGCTCTAGTTGCTAAGCAAGATCTCGGGTTTGAACCTTGTGTATGTAAAAAAATTGCTTTATGAGAGGCGCCCTTAATTGCCCGTGTGGCTTAGGGATACCCGGTTTCTCCAAGAATTATTTTATTATGATAAGAATTAAATTCAAAATTAAACCTAATACCAAAAATTAAGATTAAGATTTGATTAAAATTTTCTATAGCATAATATTTCTTTTAAATATATATTTTGATAAATTAACTAAAGTAAATACTTTAGGCTCAGATTTTAATACAACTAATTATATATTTAATAAAAAAAGTTTATAATATACATGTTTAATTAAATATTTATTAACCACCAAATATATTATAATTTGTTTAAAATTTATATATTTTGAAAATATAAGAGTTTTTAAAGATTTATTTAAATATATTATAGATTTATGATCTAAATATAGTATTAAAAGTTGATGATATGGCAAGTATAATTAATCAGCGCTGACGTGTATCATGTATGATTAATCAGCGCTGATGTGGATTAAATATAGCAATTGATTAAAAATAAGTGGTGTAATTACTAATAAAACCCTAAAGATTAAAAAGATTTAGTTATATTGAATAAGGACAATACAGTCTGCACAAGCCAAAAAATATTCAGGATTTATTATATAGATAGATAGATACATACATTTAATGGGACTTGGAAGACGTTAATGATCAATCTAAAGTTAATTAATAACATATATAAAGAAATATTTAATTCATCTATAACAAATAGTACTACTATACATGTGGATAAAAAGTAGGGGTGTCAATTTCATGTTTCGGGTCGTATTTGTGTTGTGTTTTGTGTCAGGTTGGTCGGCTCGTGTTTCAGGTTTCACATGTTCGGGTCGTGTTCGTGTCGGGTGTTAAATAAGGGTATAACACAAAATCTATAATCCCGAACATGACCCCAAACCCGAAATGAACCTGAAATACCAAACCCGAACAAGATCTGAAAATTTTTATGTCGAATTTCGGATCGACCTAATTAGAGAAACCAAAAATGACTAAACCTAAAACTGCACTATTTTCGTGTCGGTCGGGTTCGTATTTTCGGGTCGTGTCCAAAATTGGCACCCCTAAATAAAAGAAGAATATAAACATTATGCGGCGTTAAAAATGAATACTCCTAAATCTTCCGCTTGAGGAAGACACAATGAAGACATAGGGTTTGTTTTTCATGCGGAGCTGTAACTGTGAGTTATAGTTGTGGTCCTTATAGTTGTAAGGAGCTATGAGAGATGTATCTGTCAGTTTAATTTAAGTATTTGGTACAACTAGTTGTAGCTGTAATAAAATTATAAAATGACAAAAAAGACATATATTTATGTTGACTATTGGGTAGTGGGTTGGTTATTGTGTTAAAATTATAATTAGACATAAATAAGTTTGCTAGTCTTTTTTGAAAGCTCCTTAGGTAGCTTCTATGTTTAGAGCTACAAATTGTAGCTATAGCTCTTAAAAGCTAGTGTACAGAATGAAGCTACAATTTTAATATAAAATCAAAAGCTACCAAAAGTTCACAACAGCTGCATGCTGAACAGACCAATACTAATTTTGGTAAATATTTGAGAAAATAATGAAGAATTCTCGTATTTAGAAATTAATAAAGGTTCTCATACTTATTGTGTACTGTATAGCTCATAATTGTGATAAAATTTGGGATAAATCATAAGGGCCCATTTAGATTGGCTTTTGAAAAAAAACAGAAGCCAAAAGCAGAAGCAGAAGTGAAAATCAAAAGCAGAAGCATATAACTTTTGTGTTTGGATGGAATGTTTGAAAAACATTTTTTTTTCAAAAGTGTGTTTGGATTTGTAAAAGTGAAAAATGCTTTTCAAATATGTAAATTAGCAAAAACGATATGCTATTTATATAGGATACTATATATTTATAATGTAATTTAAATAAATTAGCAGGTACATTTATGACTCTGCACACATTACTAGGTGCTTTTGGCTTCTGCTTTTCAGAGAAGCACCTCGTTGGCTGCTTCTCCCAGAAGTACTTTTGCAGCTTTTCGAGGTGCTTTTGCTTTTATTAAAAAGCCAAAAGAAACACTATTTTTTCATCAAAAGTACTTTTGGCAAAAGTAAAAGCCAAAAGCACCTGAAAAAAAGCCATCTCATTCAAAGAAAGAGGAGAGAAAGTGCGGATTTTTTAAAAAAAAAAACTATGGGCTCCGGTTATGTGCACACAACACATTCCCTTAAAAACACAATGTTAAGGGCACACAAGGCAAAAAATAAGAGAAATGTATAACATTAGGGACACACAAAATATTTTTGCCCACATTACCCTTTCAGCTTAAAAATATAAGAGTTAGGGGCACAAAACAGTATGTAGGGGCAGAGAAAAAAGAGCACCCAAGCGAGACAACACCAAACGAAGAGACCACTGTTTCCACCGAGATGGTGCCGAAGACGCGCAACAGTGGGGCCACTGGCGGTGGCGGACGTGGTGGAGAATGGGTATGGGTTTAGGTTATGTATTGGGGAGTACTTCGATAAAAGATTGGATGATGAGAGGGTTTTAGGGCACTGTGTTTCGATTGAAGAAGATTTTAGTGCACACGGCCATGGATGATCTTTTGTACGTATTAAGCAACGTCCAGTGGTGGATGTTTGGTATATAGAATGGCTGGCCATCGATGGCCGGTCATTTATTTTTTTCAAGCAGCAAACGGCCATGGTCATCCATGGCCGTGTGGAAAGAAGGACGAATGGCCAGTGATAGCCGTTCATAGCTTGGAACGGCCGGCCATCTATGGATCCATCTTATATTGAGTTCAAGTATTTCAAGTGTTGGAAAATCTTCATGTCGTTATGATATTATTATATTACATATGATGTATATGTTGAGCACAAAATTCACACAAATATCTTTGGTTGAACAAACTGTGCAGTGTTATAAATGGAACATGAAGAATGTTGCCTTTTTCTTTTCTTTGCGCTTTGTTGCTCCATTGGTGTCCACCAAATTAGTTGACATTTACAAAGGGAGTGGGGAAGAGTTTAATAATTGTGGGAGGAGAGTGTGAGAGTGAGATTCTAATAGAGTCCAACTCAAACAGACAATCTTTTATGTTAGAGTTGCACGATAGAATTAAAATATAAAATGGAAGTTGAAAAATAGGCACAGACAGAAATAGTCCAACTCAATACAATCTTATTGTCTTGATTATTTTTCCAGCAGGAAACGACCATGGCTTGCCGTTTGCACATAGAAATGGGCGGCCACTGGTGGCCGTTTAGTGCAAGGCATGACCGGCCATTCATGGCCGATTGGGTCTTCTTCGGACAGGCCATGGGTAGCCGATTGTGTCTGATACGGAACGGCCATTCACGGCCGTTCACTCGTAGTTGCGAAATTTTCACACAAATAAGAAAGGGTACGAAAGTCATCTTAATTATTTATTGTGTGCCCCTAATTTTTTATGTGTGTATATATCCGCCGCCAAAACTATGATATCGAATTGGAGTATTCAGGTCCAAGCTTATGATTAGATAACCGACTCGAACCTTAGATTCGGATACCAAAACCCAATTGATCAGAGTATTCCTGTCCAGGTTTACGACCAGATAGCGACAAGGATCAAATTGAAGTAATTAATGAACCCATCGGGTCATTTTTTTTTTTATTTTATTAAAACGAACGGTACTGATTTGATGAACATGGAAACTTAAAGACTAAAAATATAATTTTTTTAATAGTACAGGAGTAATTTGCACAAAACATTTATTGAAAAAAATAAAAATTCTTGAATACGTTGTGATGACTAATGAGACCTATAAAATGGGCTAGACAGCCCATAAGAAATGGCCCAACAAACTCCACAGATTCCCCTTCTTCTTCAGCAAGAAATCACGAAACAAAGTGTCCTCGTGTTGTCCCACTCTGCAATTTCGGGAGCATTTCTTCACAGGTATTTGATTAAGGCAAGTGTACATTTTCCTCTCGAGATTTGCTTTTCTATGCGTTTTCATCATGTTAAAGGTTTAATATCTGGTGGGTACCTTTGTTTTTCTTATTTTCTTTCGTACTATCTGAGTAATTTTTTTCCCTTCTTATGGTCTTTTGTTTGCTTCAGCTTCTTCGGATAGATCTTGTGCGTAATCGTGATCTTTAGTTAAAAATTCTCTCTTTTTTGGTAAAATGGAATCAAGACGTACAATTTCTTTGTAGAACTTTTATGCTCGTGGTGAAATTTGAGGCTTCATTAGGGCTATTGTTAGCTCTAGGGTTTTACCGATTTCTTTGTTTATTCAGCTTCAAAATGATTAAGTAAGCGAATGGGATTAGTATCATTGTATGAACCGCATTCTCTAGACGAAAGGGATGCTTAAAATCTTTTAAAATGTGTACGCGCGCGTGTATAAATACATATATTGTTTACCTGATTTTTTTTTTATTTTTTATTTTTTTTTATTTTTCCTTCAGGGTAATCGAGGTTTAGTAAAAAATTCTGCTGATGGGTGATAGTCAGTATTCTTTCTCTCTAACCACTTTCAGGTATGCTTTGATTTTGCGCGCAATGGTTGAATCTAATCTTTCTGAAATTTGTTGCAACAATGATGTAATTTTTACATTGGCAGCCCTTCAGGAAAGCTTGTTCAAATTGAGCATGCTTTGACTGCAGTTGGATCTGGTCAAACATCATTAGGCATTAAGGGTAAGTTTCTGTCTCTGGAAAATGTTATTTCATGGGTAACTAGGAACTTGATGATAAATGTGTTGGCCATTGATGTTTTTTTTGTCTTCACTTGATGGAGCGTGGAATGTATCAATAATTGTCATCTGTTGTGTTGAACATGTAATATTTAAAGCGGTATTTGTGGAAGAAAGTTGAAGAAAAAATTCTGATGGTACTATGTGGTTTTGTTGCAGCTGCTAATGGTGTTGTTATTGCAACAGAGAAAAAGTTACCATCAATTTTAGTTGATGAAACATCTGTAAGTATTTCTTGGTGACACTGATGATTAAGTTTTAATGCTTGTAATAAACTTTCTTATGTTGTGATTGTTAATTTTAAATTTTGTTACGGAATTATACAACTGACTAATGAAGAATCAAGATGTTTCTTGATAACATTATATGTGGTTTGTACTGCATATTACCTCTTGTGCATTCATGTTTCTTCTATATATATATATATATGTATGCATATTCTCGTTTTTGCATGTCTAATGAGTTATGTCAATGATGTGTTTTATTATGAAATTTGTTTCCCTTCTTTCAGGTTCAAAAGATTCAGGTTTTAACCCCCAACATTGGAGTTGTCTACAGGTTGATATTTCTTGGATTCAGTCGTTTGAATAAGGACCCTGCTATCATTTTAGCTGAATTGTAAAAAACTGTAAAAACAGACTAACAATTGCATGTAAGCAGGATTAGATTTTTTAAAGCTTTTAGGTCATGTTTGCTTGTTTTGATATGTATTGTACACTCTCTGGTATTGATATGTTTGAATTCGTAGCCTCTCTCCGGTGTATTATGGGCAGACATATGAGAGAAGTAATATTTAAAACTGTTTCAGACCTCTATAAGCTTGATAAGTTATTTCATTGCTATGCCCACTTACAACACTGCTTATCAACTATCTTCCATTAATGCTTTTCTTGTTTCACGTTTACCCTAATCATCATTCAAGCATACCTGCACGCCATTCTTTTATTTTTGATATATGCATCAGCTAATGGAAACATACCCTTTTATTATCTATTTGATAGTTAATAGTCTGACTAATTTTGTACTCTTATGCAGTGGCATGGGGCCTGATTCTAGGGTTTTGGTCCGGAAAAGTAGAAAACAAGCTGAGCAATATTTCCGGTTATACAAAGTATTTAATTTTCTCCTGCCCTGCCTTTCAATACTCACATTACCTAAATGAAATTTCCTGATAACTTTGTTTTTATGTTTTGAATATGAATAAAACACATGAGAGGATTTGGATCCTCTCCCTCATTCTGCTAGCAACAATATAAATGTCTCCATTCCGTCTCCATTCCATGGACTCCTCATACCTGCAAGTTAACTTCTTTGACATATTTTGTTGTTGTATGATCATGCATATCTCACTCCATGTCTCCTATCAGGAATCTATTCCAGTTACTCAACTGGTGAGGGAAACTGCCACTGTTATGCAGGAATTCACGCAATCTGGGTATGCTTTACGTTTCACTGCATAATCTATACTCTATATGCTGCGTGATAGTTTAAAGGTTGAAAGGACCATGGAGCCAGTTTTTTAAGTTTATGGTCTATGATTTTATTGCAAAAAATAAACAACAATTTTGATGTTGGAATTTGGAAATGACTTAGCCAGCCCTTTGTTGTCCTATTGCTATACCAACTTAAAGGACTCCTTGTTATGGCCATTTGTGAAAGGTTAGATGTTGGTTTTTATGAATGTGAAAATTTTCTCCACAACTCCACCATGTTATTTGGCAGATCCGTACACCTGCTAGAGTTATCTTGCTAAATTGAAGGGATTTTCTTTGATGTCAAGATAAAATGAGTGAAGTGGCAAACTTTTTTCTGAAGTTGATGTTCCAGAAAGTTGAATAACAGATTTGTAGGTGTTGGAACCTATGTAATCACTTTATCTTTTTAGTTACTTGGCTAACCTTAGACCTCATATCATAGTGAAAATATACTACCATGTGTCACTCATGCATTTAGATTGCTTATGCCTACTTAACTGGCTTTATGCATAACTAGTTTCTTTTCATCTGAGAATGCTTGTTCTTTTTTAATGTTGTCTTTCTGCTAGTGGTGTGAGGCCATTTGGTGTATCGCTTTTAGTTGCTGGATTTGATGACAAGGGTCCACAATTATATCAGGTATGATCACACATCTTGCTGTGGCATTATTCTGTTCTTGCTGCCGCTGAGACAATGCTGTAATTTTCAATCCGCCTTTTGTTATTAGTTTCTAATGTGTGGTCGTTGATACTTGATAGTTGAGTTGGAGGAACTGTTCTTCAGTGTGGTTATTTACCTTTATAATTCCATGGGGATGCTATATCTTGGTGTTATCTAATCTGTATTTTCCTTGTCAAAGTAAATTATTTCTTTAATCTCCTGAAAGTTTTGCCCCCCTGCTTGTGAAGGTGGATCCTTCTGGTTCATACTTCTCTTGGAAAGCTTCAGCCATGGGGAAGAATGTGTCCAATGCAAAGACCTTTCTAGAAAAGAGGTTGGCCAATATTTATTTTCTAGAAAACAGGCTTCCATTATCATGACTGATGCAGTTCAATTACCTTATCTTCCCATTAGTTTAGTGTTCTGTTTGATGAATGAAAATAATCATACTAGTAAGTATGAGTTCTTATTGTGTGCACAACCTCTGCTGTCTAAGCTATATTTGTACATTGTCTGGATTTGTTAACAGCTCTTTCTTGGTATTGGTTAACCCAAAGCTGAAAGATGAACACCAAATATTCTTTATTTACCTACCCCAAACAGGAGCCTGGTTTTGGAGCATAAGAATTATATGCTCTGTCAATCATTTTACACCAATTTGTTGTTCTTGATATTTTTCAGGTACACAGAAGACATGGAACTTGACGATGCCGTGCATACTGCAATTTTGACACTGAAAGAGGGGTAAGTATACTCTCAATGCTGTGGCAGCTTGACAAGAATTCACATTCTCAAAGATGTCTTAAGATGACTTCAGATTGATGAATGATGCTACTATGTTATCAAACTCAGTATCTTGTTTGTTCAGTTAAAATAAAACCGGCAATAAATTCATCCCAACACTGCATTTTACAGATTTGAGGGACAAATTTCTGGCAAAAACATTGAGATTGGCGTGATTGGCACAGACAAGATTTTCAGGTAAGCCATCTATCCATTTTCAAAGGCAGTGTGCACTGAATGCCCAAGAAATATTCGACTCATGTTATTATTCTTGGCAGGGTTCTGACCCCATCTGAAGTTGATGATTACCTACAGGAAGTTGAATAATTTATTCCCAACATGGATTCTTTTCACTGTAACAGAATTTCATGGTTGATCATGTTTGATTACCTGTTTTGATGTGTCTTCGTCAGACATTTGTTTCAATATTTGCTGAAAAATGTTCATATGATCTTGTATGGTCTTATGAGGTTTGTGTCTGAGTAGGTATGCTCAATTTAGTGATGGCCATCATATGAACTTTTTGCATGCTTTGCTACAAAAAGGCCTTAGTTCTATTATTCTCCCCCCTATGATTGTGAGTTTCCTTTTTTTCCTTTGTCCATTATAATTACTAATTAGGTAGCTTCTGCATAATTTCCTCTTAATTTAGCTAGAATCCATGGCGTTGGCCATTGAATTAAGAATCTCTATTATCAAGCCCACATGAGATTTTCATCTCTTACAAACTGCCTCGTGTGCACATAGTTAAAGTATCCTGTTTTAACATATACTAGTTTGTTGGGAATTCGGACAGATAGAAATGAATAGCCCGGAAATTTTTTGTTGCTGTCAATAGAGGTTTCATGGATAGTTTTATTGTTATTCAAGGGGCAAACAATATGGATGCTTGTCAGTCAATTATCTTGCCTCAACTCTCAAGCCTATTGGGGTAATTTTGGAAGAGGTTTCTGATTTTAGTTTTATTGGTATTTTGAATGAGGTTTGTTTTTTCAATAATTGCAATATATAATACTCCATTTGTCCATTTAAAGTGTCTTACTTACTATTTTAGATATCTCATTATATATGTTTTGTTTTCCTAAATAAAAACAATTTTCCCTATTAAAAGTTGTGGACTCCATTATATACTCATTAATTAATTCTATCTTAATACTTGTGCCCTATCACTAAACAATTGTCATTAATTGTGTCTATCTTTCTTTTTTGGAATGTCCCAATAACAATTACCACTTTCCATTTTAAGAAAATTAAATCAATATAAGCATTTTAGCTTTTATTTCAAAATAAAAACTACGTTCTGTACACTAGCTTTTGAGAGTTTTTGGGAGTTTTTTTTTTTAAGCTACTTCTTGTGACGTTAAAAATAAGCTACTCCCTACAGCTGCTCCAGTTCTGCGTGCAGAACAGAACATACCCTGAATTTACACTAACCAACCCGATACATGAATATACTCATCATACAGTAGGATTGTCGAGATATGATAATTTCAGATGAGATACTGTACAGACCCATAGTGGGTCTGTACATGCAGACCATACACATCACATGCAAATCTCAAATAACTACAACACAAAACCGTCACATTCTGAAATAGCTACAACACAACACAAATAGCTACAAGCTCTTCTCCAAAAAAGCCACAAAACCGTCCCATTCTCCCCCACCAGAATTCCCCCAAAACTGTCATCATTCCCCCACCAAAACTGTCATCCTCCCCACCCAATACCATCATCTTCGCCACCCAAATTCTCTTAAACCTACCGGCTACAATCACTCTCCGCTTGTACTCCGATAAATTTTTGATGGCCGAAATGGTAGATCTAAACATCCCACCACCGGATGAAGAATTTACGGAAGAAGCAATGGCGGAAAATTGCATGGAAATCACGTCCATGGATGAAGAACTTTCGGGTGCAATCTCAGGGGGGATGGGTTTCGTGATTCATCCGGTCTATACAGATATGTGTGATACGTAGTTCTATCTATGTGATGCCTGCAAGTATTGCATGTGATGTATACACCATTTCATGTGATGGGAGACTAAAAGTGATGTATACTTCATCCGTTCTCATTTAATTGAGATATTTACACAATAGTAACTATTAATTGAGTACTTTTGATGAATTTTTTTAAACATAGTTACATAAGAAAAAAAAATAGTCAATTGAGATCTTGTTAGATTCGTCTAATCACGTAATTTTAAAATATCAAATTTTTATAATTTTTACTTATATACAATATGAGTTATTATTGGTAAAAAAATATTTATTGAATTGCGTAAAATATTGAAATGTTGCGGTTATTTAAAACCATATGTAAGTATATAAGAATAACAACCATGGTTAAAGGTGGTTAAATGTTGCACTGTGTACCTGTATTATGTGATGCCTGCATGTATTCCATGTGATGTGTACGGCATTTTATGTGATGGGAGACTAAAAGAACTGTGTATATCCCAATAATATATGTCTAATCTCTATGTCCAAACATTACAATTTTAAGCCATAAGGTCTGCACCTAAAGGTACCTGTACCCAATCCCCTTCCTGATAATTTGGTGTGTATTTATATTGTGCTTTCATAAGCTTGAAAAGTTCACGTGTGATAATAAAAAAAAATGTTACTAATAATTGTGCATGCATAAAAAACACATTCTTATCGAGTTCAATTACTCATTTTACGGGTGACCTGTAAAAGTCCCATTGCCGGTTTAACGGTGTTTCTTGGCGTGTTGCAGTTGCTTTTTGATGGTCAAAATTGAAAAATACTATACACTTTAGTTCATCTCGACTATACGTTGCACATTTTGGGAATGCATTTAGGTTCTTTTGAAAAAACAAGCCTCACCACTTAAATAAATAATGAAAAAAAACATCACTAATTTAATGCAAAACTAAAGGTTTTGGCATTAATTATATATAGTACTCCCTCCGTCCCATATTTATCTTCTTCGACACTGTAGATACGGAGTTTAAGAAATTTGTATTTTATAATTTTCATGTGTACTTTTTGAGGGGTAAATTTGTCTCTTTTTGTCTTGTAGTGCAATTGTTAGTAAAATTAAGG
Organism: Hygrophila difformis; assembly: GCA_030278955.1. NCBI lineage: Eukaryota > Viridiplantae > Streptophyta > Magnoliopsida > Lamiales > Acanthaceae > Hygrophila > Hygrophila difformis. The sequence goes on along the minus strand of JAOANR010000006.1, from coordinate 26,321,914 downwards.
ATTGGTTTTTCTGTAAATATATGGACATGTAGGGACATTTTAGTAAAAAAAATTCCCTTTTTGGGGTAGGAAGATAAATGTGGGACGTCCAAAAACGGAAAGTAAGAAGATAAATATGGGACGGAGGGAGTAGAAAATTATGGGTAATGTTTGTGTACTGAATCAACATTTGTTGAATGTGTTAACGTGTTTCATTGTGTTGTTTTTGTATTTATGGTTGTGAGTTTAATGTTCAAATATATATATATTTTTTTATTACTATAGATAGAATGATTTAATGATGGAATTAATTAATTTACTAACCCTCCGGTCCATTTGAATGTGTGGGTAAGCTGAACAATATGAATTTTGTGCTTAATTGTATTAATATCATGTTGGTTACATTATTTTTTGTGGTTACTTGTGTTAATAACTTAATATAGTAATTACTGTATCCCTACACAAATCCATCGCAAGAGGAATTAAACTAGCACATTTAGTATCTGTCGAAATAGCTATTTCAGTAGGCTAACCCATCCGGAAAATTATTGTTTTCCTTGAAAGACTATGCATTGGCACTTACTAATAATTCCAATATCTTCTACAAAATTCTTGAATTTTTAGCCATTCCACGAAATTTGTAGGATTTGGTTTGTGTGCAGAATCATTATTTTTTTGTCGCTGTTGTGCTAAATGTGTGTTGGATAATTTTTGAAGTTAGATTAGAAATTAATTAATTTCCACCCCGACAAATACGATGGATCCAACACAAACATGATGGATCCAGTACATTCAACGACACTGTTTGACAGAACATCTAAATCGAATCAGCTTGCAAGACAAAATAGTTTTTCTAAAGTGACAAAATAACTTAAAACATTGTCGAATCAGTTCTTTTTGAAACCGCTACATATAACAATATATATATATATATATATATATATATATATATATTGTGGATTGGTCCTGTAACTAGTCTGTGCTGATGCATCTGCTGTATCTGACGTTTTTTGAGACTCCAAGTGAGTGAGGATGTAGATGCCAGTAATTGAGGTTGCTATAGTCTGATTCAACTGATAGGTGGTGGACTGAATAAGTTGTGGGTGCTTCTGTAATGTGTTTGATGAGGCCTCAGTGTGAGACGAGTAGTAGGACTCTGATGTACTAATTTCATATTGGCAATAAAGCATTTTTTTGCTTCTCAAAAAAAAAAAAAAAACAATATATATATATATATATTTTTTAATTTCAGATCTCGAATTGCCAAACAATTAATTTTGACTAATTTATTATTCACATAATCGGTTAACAACTAACCACTAATTCTCAAACCGGTTAAATATATAATTAAAATTAACATTAAATATAGTAACTAGTCCAAAGGTTGCATATATGGTAATTGCAGTCATTAAGGAACAACAAAACTTACATTAATCAATCCAATCCGTAAGCATGGTCGGGTCATAGCATGGATACCCAAATTTTGGGGCGCATTTTATTTTATTTTATTTATTTTTCATACTAGTATATGAAACTTATTTTTATATGAAATAATTTCGTTTAAACAGTCCAGACCCAATAATTTAGTACTATAATTTAAACTTAGATCCATACTATTCATCTTCTTAGTACATATCTATAACCCAAAAATACTCTTTTGAAACATAATTCCTTAATTTTAAAAATATTTATCGTTTATTAATAATATATTATTATTTTTATTATCATATAAGGGCCCAATTTTAATTTTGCTCAGATAAAAAACACAAAAAGGTTTGAGACGGCCTTGTCCATAAACATACTCATCTACCATCATCACTTAATAGGATTGTTTTTTTGTTTTTTTTTTTTTGAATAGCCAGCGGCCGGGAAAACTTAATAGGATTGTTGAAAGAGAACAATTTGATAGGTAATATTTTTATTAAACGGTATTTCTGTGTATTCCAGAAATTTGACAAATTTTTATGTAATAATAAACCAAAAATTAATACAGAATTAAACAAGAAACATAACAAAATGAAAAAAGAATTCTTATTTTTGGTGAATTACTAGGTATTCCCATCTTCATTGGACGTAGGACTAATCACTCGAGGATCTATATGGGCAATTAAGGGGCTCCTCTCCCAAACTAGTTTTTTGTATACACAAGGCTCGAACCCGAGAGATTGTTTAAGCGACTAGAACCCCAATCTACTCAAGTCAACTGCTGTTGGTAATTACTCTTTTTTATAATAAATGGTAATTCAAATAAAGAAACAAAAATTAAATAAACAATAATCAATTAATTGAAAAGCGAGACACGCAAAATTAAAGGGGATTAAATATGCAAATCATAAATATACGGTTCCTGACCTAAATAGCAAAAAGAATTTAAAGTTCAATTAAAAGACTATTGAGAGGTAGGAAAAAAAAATCAATTATAAAAGAAACGAGAAGTCCACTAATCAAAACCAAAACATTCATGGCACCAAAACTGCAGAAAGTTGTGTTATTTTTCTCCCTGATCTTCATTTGGGGTAAATCATCATATTCATACATGTCTACCGGCTATATATATATATATATATATGATATGATATGATATATACTTCCTCCGTCTCGATAGAAAGGCTACATTGAGCTTTTTATTACTATTCACAGTTTAATTTTGATTCAAATTTTTAGCATAGTTATGCAAGAAAAAACAAGTCAAGTGATATATTGTTAGTTTCGTTTATCTTGTAGTTTTAGAATATCAAATTTTTATAATTTTTATTTATCCACAATTTAAGTTATTGTTCGCTAAAAATGTGAATTGACGAACGTGCAGCCTAGGCCCAATGTAGCGTTTTTAATAAGACGGAGGTAGTATATGTTTTGAATGGCAATACTCTTGTTTAGTTTTTTTTTAAATATATTTTTTTATAAATATTTAATTATAATTTAAGAAGTAAAAGTATTTTAGTTTTCATTTGTTTTGTTTTGTTTCGGTCCTTTTTTTTTTTTTTTTTTTCTCGTAGGGGATATGATGACACCACCTATTGAAGCATCCCGGTGTTATGTAGTGAACCCATATTTTACGTGCAATGGGAGTTCGAGCAGAATTGGATGCACTAACGCTTGTGTAAGATATCATCATTGTGTATCGGGAGAATGTATTGGCTCGTCTTGCTTTTGCCGCACGCGGTATTGTGGAGATCGTCCGAGTCCGAGTCCAACTCTGAATCCGATATGATAAATATTAATGGTTTAATTTATGCGTGCAATGACTAGAAAGTAGAAACACATGACTTGAAAGCCATATTATTAAGAGTATCTTGCATTTCATATAATATAATTTCATTTTTTTAATCTCTTAATTCATTGCTCTAGCTATCGTTTTAAATGGTTCTTTTGTAGTATATCCGAATGAATTAATATTCTTTTTGACTAATGGACTAGTTAATGAATATTTCCATCTATAGGGGTCGGGTGGGGAATCGAATCCGATCCCCAATAATAAAGTTAAAAGTTAAGGACTACACCACTAAACTAAGATTTAATCCCCATATATAACTTTTAAAAAAAAAAAAAAAAAAACTAAAATGAAAAGACTTATGTTCCGGCGACGTTGGCTGAAGAAATGGTACACGGCCGAACACCCCCACATATGTTCGACCACCCTGGTAGAATAGAGGACAATGAGGCGGTGAACTAAGGCCGAATGCACTTGTTCTAAAATTCCATCTGCTCCCTCAAAATTTAATTACTCAAAAGTCACAATTAAGCTTTTTTCACTCAAATATACCTCACCCAATGCACAACAACAAAATTTCTTAGCCTTACTTATACAACAACAATATATGTACTTCTTAAAAACAAACCTTAGAATGCAATAAAAGAATGGCTAGAAAACATACGTGATTCCAATGCCAATCTTTTTTGACCATTTGACACCATTTTTGCCAATCTATAATTACACGCCTAATCACAAAGCCACATTAATATATACGATGATTAAAGTACGGTGAAACCTAATTGAACACAATTAAGGAAGTTATGTCACTCTTTGGACAAATTAAATAAACTAGATTTTTTCGCCCGCTACGCATGGGTGTTGAACTTAGATTAGTTTATACAATGAGAATATAATTTTTTTTTTGGATTACATACGCTTAACAACGAACATTGCCAAAAACGATTCTTCATCAATAAGTTACTACTTGTAACAGAGTTTGCTACATCAGCATCCTTTTGTTCTTCTGCTCCCGGCAGTCGGTTACGTTGTTTTTCAACCATGTTGACAACGTCATCACAACCTCGATTATCTGCACAATTCTATCCAATTAAACTTGACCTAACAATATCTTTGCATTATTAAGTTTCTAAAAAATATCATTTTACTCCCTAATATATTGTCCATTTTGACTATTATCCGTAAAGTTTTTAAAGAATATTATTTATATATTTTTTTGGACATATACCGGGTATCTCCATACCACATTGGGCCTAAGTCTAATCTCTTGAGGATCTGGTGGGTATTTAAGTGTTGCCTCTCCCAAAGCATAATTCTGCATATATACACAAAGCATAGGTTGGGGGTTCGATTCCCCACCCGGCCCCTATCCAGCTATCCCACCCTTTTCACATTTGTAATTTGCGTGCTATGAGCTCCCACCATCTATTTCCTAGCCTGTTTAGATTATTAAGAAAAAGAAATATTTAATAATTCACCATAAATTGTTTAAAATTTTTGTCATATTTTCATTCATTAAATCTTATAAATGGATTTTAAATTTCTGTTTTGATTAGTTTCTATGGACTAATTGTTAATTTTATAATTAATAAATTTTAATTATAATTAATTTTTGATTATTTGTTAAGTTTCAAAAATATTATGAAGAATATGAAAATTTTTTTATAGTGATTATAGGAATTAGTGTTTACTATAATATTTTAAGTTATTATTAGTATGTATTTTAAAATTTAACGCTAAATAGAAATATAACTCTCATAACTATAAAAAATTTAGTTCATATACCAATCAGACAATCAGATGGTTGTCGTCGGGTTGCAATTAGTTCTTAGATATAACGTAGGTCATAAAATTTGATTCAGTCTTGCATACTTATCTTTACCATAATTCGGTCATCTGCAACTGGCGCTACTTTCGTATAATTTGTCATCAATATTTTTAGTTGTCAAACTTTGTGCACTTCAGAAATTTCTTGACATATGATTTGATGAGGATTTTTTGATAGAGCAATGTTTCATTCTTCAAAAGAATCACAAAGGCGTGCATATGATTTCGTCATATAAAGGGATGCATCTTATCACACTGTTATATTAATTATTATATCAATATTGTAATATAAAAACTACTTATATGGATGTGATTATGTAGGAAATTATTATATTGTCACATTGACATCCAATAATAATAACATGCTAAGATTTTCAATTCTTTATTTCATAACACACTCTAACTGTCCCGTAAATGAATCACTCTTATAATGATTCTACAATCATATTTGTTTTATTGAGTGAATCCAAACTATCATACTTCATTATATTCGTCATTTCTCTTAAATTTGAATAATGATTTAGGGGGTGTATTTGATTGAGACTTTATAGGAGTTTTTTGGATTTTTAAAGTTGGGGTGTATTCAATATAGATTGTAAAAAGTTTTTAAAAATCTAGATGTAGTCAATACAGATTTTAAAAATTCTTTAAATATCTAGAGGTATTCAATACATATTTTAAAAAGTCTTTAAGAATCTAAAGGTATTAAACACTCTATGGATTTAATTCTTTATAGATTTTAGTAAATTCTCTTAAAAATTATAACTACACGAAATATCTCTAAAATCAGTCAGACTCTTCATAGATTCTATACAAATCAGCCAACTCTACGTGGAGTCCATAGACTTTCTAAATCCACCGACTTTTTAAAGTTCATAAAAATATAATAAAGTCTCAAACGAATACACCCCCTTAATATTGGAGAATGAATCCAAAAATGAGTTATTAATCATTGAATATAAAATTATTGGATAATAGTTTTATTGATTATTCCCCTAATTATTATAATCGGTTATTTCGGTAAAGTAGTAACCATTTTTTTATGCTTATATTTTAAATCACATTAGCAATCTGTTCAACTATCATAGAATGATCATTTATCGGACTTTCTCTTTTCCTTAGTAATATATCGTCCAATACATTTTTGGCACATCATTATAAGTATAATACATATTTTTAATGCTATGCATGTTTCAACGCAAAGAAAAACTCTAATGGACAATCATATAATTAACCTTTTGGTCTTCATATTTTTCTTGGCAATAGAGCAACATATGACACGTAAAATCGACTATATATTTTCTGACCTTTTGATAAACTTAAAATTATAAAACTTAGGATTATGTTCATAAGTATTTATTTTCAAAACATCAAAAGAAATAATGGTAACATAAATTCACTGCACGTTTCGAACTAAAAAAAAAAAAGCAAAGGAAGCGTGAGACTTAAAATTTGTGGTTACAGAGGCTATTGAATTTATAAAATTTAGTGGCAAAATTGACGATCTAACTCAATGGTGTAAATTAGAGAAAACATGTGTTTATTACTACTGTTGAAGTTAAAGTCAGTGGAGCGCAACTGAACATTCATCATTGATAAGTATTTATATACATTAATATTTTAATCTAGAGTCAGTGCATCTTGCTTATATTGCTATTATCCATAGTAAATTATGCAACTGGAAGTAACTAAAGTACTAATATTCATTAACTTATTTTTAATTAATATTTTAATCTAGAGTCAGCATCTTATTTTCAATTATGTAGTTTCTTATTTTTTTTCCCCATAAGCACACAAACATGGCATAAACCTGCTATTTTTCAAAAACTCCACACCTGCTATTTGTTTTTTTTTCAAAAAAAAATAACCATTAAAATGTTATATTTCTCTTGCATTTATATTAATATAGATTTATTTTCTGAATATATATATTGATTATCTAGATATTGACATGACCTTTGTGAGGTGTCGACATGAGAACCCTAGATATATTAATATTAATTTACAGACAAATCTTAGAAAAATATTTTTTACTTTCTCCGTTTTGATATAACTGAACCATTTGCATAGTGTTTACTATTCATTGAGTAATTTTCATCATTTTTTTAACATAGCTATATAAAATAAAACATAGTCAAGTGAGATTTTGTTGAAGGTCTAACCACATAGTTTCAGAATATCAAATTTTTATAATTTTTACTTGTATACAATTTGAGTTATTAAGATTTAAATACGTGTCTTGGATTACGTAAAATGCAGAAATTGAGCAGTTATTAAAAAATAGAGGTAGTATAAAGATTTAAAATAGATTAAATTTAATTTAAGATTTATTATATAGATATAGATTATAATAAAATTTATTAAATATATAAAGTTAAAGAATTTATAATATATAATTTTAATAATATATTTACAAAATATAAAATATAATAGTATAATAGTATAATTTATTTTGAATTTATATCTTTTTAAAATACACAGAAAGATTTTCTCAAGATTTTTTTTATATTAATATATATATTTATTTTCTAAACATAGAGGAAATCTTAGAAAGATATTTTTATGAAGATTTAAAATAGATTAAATTTAATTCATGATTTATTATATAAATAAATAGATGCCACATGTCAGCATCTGATATTTTTGGGAGGATGATGTGGCGTTTATGATGTGTCGTGATAATAACCGTAGATATGTTTTATGATGTTTTACAATAATTTACAGATGTAACCTTGAGTTTATATTTTTTAATAAAAATTAAGATAAAGATATAAGATTCATTAAGGGTAATACAGTCTGCACATGCCAAAAAGTATTCAGAATTTATTATATAGAAGATATAGGACCGAATTAGCTAGGGGGAAATTACTTTTGGTCCCATAAGATTTTTTTCTCACTTTGGTCCCCTAAAACTTTCTCTCACTCACTTTTGGTCCCACATTTATGAAATTTTCACTTTTGGTCCTATTATATAATTATTTTTCTTTTCTATTTTTCATCCATCGGTCTATATTTAACAAAAACTATTCATGTGGGGGGTCAATGTGTAATTTTTAAAAATTTATTTATTTGCAAAATGTCCACAAATCTAATTAGAAACTCACAACTCAATTAACTAAACCAAAATGATGTAACAAGTTGGCTGGCGGTAATAAAGTTTCTTTTCTCAAAAAAAAAAAAAAAAAAAAAAAACTAAACCAAAATGTCCACATAAACATGATGGATCCAATACATTAAACATATAATGAAAATTAACAATAAAGATAGTAACTGGTCCGAAGTTTGCATATTTGGTAATTGCAATGTCATTAGACTACATCTATGATCTATCCATGACCATCCCAACCGCCCAACCATCCAACCATTTCATTATTTAATTAATTTTTCTCTTTCCCATCTCATCAATATTCATCACAACCCAACCACCGCAATCTCACATACTTTTTCAATAACCACCCAACATTCCAACCACAATACTACCTCCGTTCTTTCGGGTTTGCACCATTTGACACAGACACGCATGTCGATACACATTTTCAACGATTAATAACTTAAATTGTGTATAATAAAAAATATAAAAAGTTAATATTCTAAAACTACAAGTTTAGACGAATCTAAAAAGATCTCACTTGATTATGTTTTTTCTTTCGTAACTATGATAAAAACTTGAGACAAAGTTAAACTGTGAATAGTGCAAAAAAAACACCAATGTTTCAAACTTAAGAAACCGTGTAGTATAATTATTTTAATTTTCACAATTTTAAATTATGTTTGAATATAAAAAACTCAATGTATAAAAAATATAAAATATTTCTCTTATTTATAAAGAACAAAAAATCTAAAATATTAATATATTTTTAGTATTTTTATTTTATATAAATTATAAAATGGGTTAAATATATCAAAATTGATATATTATATTTTTAATAAAAATATAATAAGAGTGGTCTCTATTTGTAGAGAATGAAAAATTATAAAATTTAAAATTATATTTATTAATTTATATAAAAGATATAATCAATTTATCATATAAATTTAAAAAATCACTTCCCAATGGCCAAATTAAAGAGACCAAAAGGTCTCAAGGTTGGGAATAACCAACTATCCCAATTTCCAACCCAACCACCATCCATTTTTTTTCTAAAAAAATAAATGATGGAAAAGATTATGGGTGGAGATAGTTTTAAGGAATAGCAAAATTTACGGTTAAATTAGGACCCGTCACCCTTTTAAAATTCTTTCATTTTAGGCCCCATCCCAATTTTGTTATACTTTGCACCCCATCACATGTTTGACTTGGTTTACCACGACATTTGTATGTGCTTTACCACAAATAACATATGGTGTCTACTAAGTTAATGATATGTGGTTTACCACTGTATTTGTATGTGCTTTACCATATGGTGATTACCAGGTTATTGGTACGTATTTTACCACTGTATTGATATGTGATTTACCAAAGCTATCATATAGTATTTACAAAGTTATTGGTATGTATTTTAGCACACTATACCAGGTTTACCACATATACTATATGACATTTACCAAGTTCTTGGTATGTACTTTACCACAAATATCTTATGGTGTTTACTAAGTTATTCCATAGATACCATATGGTATTTACCAAGCTTTTGGTATGTGCTTTATTACAAATACCTTATGGTGTTTACTAAGTTATTGGTATGTGTTTTACCACTGTATTGGTATGTGCTTTACTAAGTGCTTGGTAAGTGGTTTACCACATTATTACATTGGGCCTAAAACATAATGTTTGAAATGGGGGGCTTTCACTCTTATAATGTTTGTTCTCAAGGTTGGGAATGACCAACTATTCCAACCCAACCGCCATCCATTTTTTCTTGAATAAATGTTGGAAAAAGATTATGGATGGAGATAGTTTTAAGGAATAGCAAAATTTATATTAACCCATCCAATCCATAAGCAGGCCGGTTCATAGTATGAGCATCTTGGGCTTGAGCAGCCCCAAAATTTTGGGCCCATTTTTATTTTATTTAATTTTCATACTAGTGTTTGAAGGTTATTTTAATATAAATGATTTCATTAATAAACAGCCCAAGCCCAATAATTTAGTACAATGAATTTAGGGAAAACTAGGGTCCGGTACCCATGGACAAAATATAATAAGAGTCAAAGCCCCTTCATTTCAAATATTGTATTTTAGGCATTATGTAATAACCTGGTAAATTACATACCAAGAACTTGGTAAAGCACATACCAATAACTTGGTAAACACCATAAGATAATCGTGGTAAAGCACATACTAAAAACTTGGTAAAGCACATATAGTATATGTGGAATAACTTGGTAAATATCATAAGATATTTGTGGTAAAGCGCATACCAATAACCTGGTAAACACCATAAGATATTTGTGGTAAAGCACATACCAAGACTTAGTAAATACCATATGGTATATGTGAAATAACTTGGTAAACACCATAACATATTTGTGGTAAAGTACATACCAAAAACTTGGTAAATACCATATGGTATATGTGGTAAACCACGTACCGGTAACTTGGTAAGTACTAATATATGGTAGCTATGGTAAAACACACACTAATACAGTGGTAAACCATATATCATTAACCTGGTAAATACCATATAGTAACTAGGTAAGACACATACAAATAGCGTGGTAAACTAAGTCAAACATATGATGGGGTGCAAAGTGTAATAAAATTGGAATGGGGCCTAAAAAATGAAAATTTTCTTTCAAAAGGGAACATACCCTAATTTACCGATGGAATCTATCTAGATCCATACTATTTCTCGTCTTAGTTCATATCTACAATCCAAAAATATTCTTTTGAAACATATAGTGCCTTAACTTTTAAAAATATTTTCGTTTATTAATACTATCTCCGTCCCAGCAGAAGCATCCTGTTTGACTTTTTATCAATGTTCATTGTCAACTTTGACTCAATATTATTGTAAGTATATATTTAAAAAAATAGTCGAGTTCGGTCTTGTTAGATTTGTTTAATCGTATAGTTTTAAAATATATATTTTAGATAATTTGTAGTTCTATATACTTTGAGATAATAACAATTAGAAAAATGTATTGGATTGTGTGTATAAATCAAACACGACGTTTTAAATTGGACGGAGGGAGTAATATATTAATATACTCCCTCTGTAATCAAATAATATTAACATTATATTGGGTAGTGGCATGGATTTTAAGAAATAGGGAAATGAATGGTGGAGATTTTAGGAGATGAGAGAGAAAGAAAGAAAAAAAAAATAGTGTGAATGAGAAAAAAATTACCTGAAAAAGGAAACGTTAAAATTATTTCATAACAACCCAAAAAAAGAAAGTATTAAAATATTTTGATTACGGAGGAAGTATTATTTTTTTTATTATCAGGGCCCAATTTTAATTTGCTCAGTGCAAAAAAAAAAAAAAGTTTGAGACGGCCTTATCCATAAGCATACTCATCTCTCATCATATAATAGGATTGTTGAGACAATATATATAATATATATATATATATATATATATATATATATATTTACTAGAATGCGGCGCTACACCGCGCGGAATAATGTGCGGATTGTAAGTGCAATGTACTTGGATTTAGATGGAAGGGTTAAGAACAAAGGTATCATAGTTAAGAGGACCTATTTAGCGGAAATGTTATGCAGTTAAGCGGACCTGTTATGCAGTTTTGTATTCTAGAAGAACAAAGGTATCCTAGTTTGAGTTAAGAGGAAGAGTAAATTGGAGAGCGCATTAAAAAATTTAAAGGAAAGAAGAGGGAATAGTTTTATAGTGTAGGAAAGTTTGGAGAGCAACATTTTAGCAAAATGTAAACATATATTATAATGCACGAGAGTGTATGCACAATACCAAAGAAGTACTTAAAGTCATAACCTGTGCATGATTCTGCAGGAAGAACTATGTTCTAGGCTTTAGTCCACTGGCAAAAGGTTAGGCAAACGCTGTGCATAAATAGATGTTATCTTCAAACCATACATATTGCTAGAAGTTTTTTTTCTTTTTTTTTTTTTAAATTGGGTCACTTTGTAAACTTGTCAGCAACACACTAAACAGGTCAAAAAGGAAACAAATACTACTACAAATGTAAATACTCATGGAATCGTGATGCATAAATAAAATAAATAAAATCATCCTAGATCCATGTTCCTTCCCTAGCTTACGTATGGAGAGAGTATGAAACACCCATGAATAAAATCGGTAGCAGGTTTTGGTTTGGCGTCGGGATTGTTGGCTTCATCATTGGGAATCTGTAGTGTTAGTACTGAAGCAGCAGCAGCAACAAACGCCACTCGTTGGGGAGCCCATTTCAGGCACGACGGGACATCTATGTGGCTGTCCATTGATGCAACCTATGGCAGAAGTTGATATATGTCATTTGATTTATTTGACTACCTTTGTTTATGATTGGATTTTTTAATGCAAAGGGCCATCTATGATATTTACCTTATTTGGTGGTTCATTACGAATGTCCCATGCGTGTATGTTCCCATCCCCTGAACCTGAAACAATGTTCACCACAATTTCAATCACTATGCCAACACTACCAATTCCAAAGTCTCAACCAAATCCAACCATTAATGCATGACCCGAGGAAAAAAAATGAACTCAAGAAACTCTAATAAGTAATCAAAGTACAAACCTAATGTTGCGTCTTTTCCAGGAGAAACAATGTTGATGTTTAAATCTTTATATGTACCAGAGTATCTTCTCACCCAGGGAACCCCTTTGGAAACCTGCAAGGCTCAAGATGTTATAAAATATGAAGAAATCATAAGCCGGAAACTGTAGTTTAATATGACTGGATTAAATCAAAATGCACCACAACCTATATCAATGATCGGTGACAATTCTCATGAACTGATTTGCAACACTAAACAGAATTCGACCATACAAGGGAAAAAAACAGTCATATTAGAAGGACAAATTTGCAATGGACTAAAGTTTTAATATACAATAAACAGTGACGATGTTTATGGGATCATCAATGTTAATATGGTAACTGGAGTTGAGAATTTAAAAAGAAAATGAATGAGGTAAATATGAAGTGCAATTCTAAAATGAAAGACAAATTTTAATACTCAAATTTCGATGGAAACATTCCAGTAATCTCCTTCTTAAAACTAAAATAATTGATTGCTTCAAACGAATATATCAAAACATGGAACCAAACAGGAATCCAGATCAGAAAATTATACCAAGTGACAGATCCAATCTCAAAGCAGGAATACAATAAAACCAAAGACAAGCCAAGCGTGCACCAAATTTGTTGCTTTGTTGAAGTTCTTAAAACTTATCCTTCACCATTGGCAGGTAGTAGTGCTGATAGCATCACCAGTAGAGCATAGAGAGAGTGAAATAGGTGACAACGAACATGAAAAAAATATAAAATTAAGATCGCCGTCATCAAAACAGGGATAGAAATCCACGAAACAAGAAATTGAGATACAATTTAACCTAGGAGTGAAACCCATAATCGATTCAAATTTAAACGGAACATGTGCCATTTTTTAACCATGAACAAGAGCATAATATATAAAACCTAACCCTATGACCACTGAAAAACATTGGAGATGTAACAAAATCATTAGATTAGAAACTAAAACATTGACACTTTTATCGAGTAAAAGGGAAAGATATGGGAATTCAAAATTATTTCTTTTTTTGAACTGCATCTCCCGTTACAACAATGCTAACATATTATGACCAAAAACAAGCAAGATTAATAATTAAAAACACCTAACTCTCACCACAAAATGCTTCAGGAAGCTCATGGGTTAACTGACGATGTCAATCTTTTAAAATGCTTCCAGTTACTGTCATTGGATCATCTACGAGCTTCTCAAAATTATTCACCCCGACTCATGATGAAGAACTCGCATCAACATGACCAATAGAGATAGCACTGTAGGACACATCACTTACTGTCATGGCCACCAAGTGGATTTACACACTGGAGATATCGATCATGAAGATCCGGAGCCCACTTAAGAAGTCATATAGATATATATCTGCAAAATTTAGCAAAATAATCATATCATCCATTATCGGTGCAGTATTCAAAATCAATAACCAATCAAATTTCCCAATTAAAAACCAATTACTCATAAACCCAAAGCAAACACATCCAATTGGAAAATAGGTGCAATAGGAAAATATGAAAAATTGGCAGACAAAATAAGCGAGAATTCAAGAAACATTCCAGCAGAAGGTGAATTCAAAAGCAATTCCCAATGAAAGCTGTGAAAGAAACACAAATAAATGTAAACAAAAGACAACTTAAATGTGTTTACTGGCACAAGCATACTTGCATTATGCAAGATATCGTTTCTCTGGTTCTCTCAAGATTGCTAGTATTCCATAAACCTTAAAATAATAAATCAAAAGGGACAAGAGATGGCGCAGGCAAGGAGATATTGAATTTAAAAAACCTCCCTCCACAGAATTTCAAAGTGAGTGAATTAGAATGAAGTTGAAGCGAACAACAATAAAACCTACCAAAGGTGTAGAAGGCTTGCTACGCATATTAGGAAATACCCTTGCCATTTCCTGATAGGGACCCAGGTTACCACCCTCCCTATATTGCCGTCCATTGCAATGGATTGAAAGTTGTTGACCCTTTGAACTACAGTGCGGGGCCAGTTGGCCCCCAAACCCGGTTGAAGTCTCGTGAAAGCTGCTAGTCAGGCCCTGCAATACACGACAAACAAAAAGAATCTAGCTAGCATTTTCCAACGAAACTAATTTTGAGAGATGGCCAACAGAATTAGGATTTTTTGTAAAGAAGCCCACATCAAAGAAACATGATAACGCTACAGAGTCTAATTTCAGGAAAATTTTCAGTAGCACAAGAAAAAATTCATCTCAAATTCTCAGTTGCAAAGCTGCATAATTAAACAAAATAAAATAAAAGAAACTGTACTAAAACAGAAAGAAAAAACACCTCTGTCCCTGATTTATTTATATATCTAATAATATAAGATCTTGTTGTTAGGTCAGAGATTGGGACTCGAAATGGGATCTCAATTCTAATTGCCTCAATGCAGACTTAGGGAACCATGTAATAATTCAGCCCATGACCGCCCGCCATGTAATTGCTAAGACGCCACCTCGGCTATGAGGCAAAAACACCAGGAAGCAAAAATTAATTCATTCTCTTTTTCAACTTTGGGGAGGGCAGTGCCCAAGGTGAATTGCTAAGAGTATTTCTACGTACCTGGGGTTCATGCCTTATACCACGCCGACCATGTGTGTGTTGCTGGAATGTATTTGAGTGGTCATTTTCTTGCATTTCTGGTTCCTGCGGACTTCGGCGTGCTGCTGCACGAGCAGCTCGACGTCGCTGTAGAGAATTGGGTTGGACCAGACATGCATCCTGCCAACAAATGCCTTTAAAAAGTAAAGGTTATTCAAAAAAAAAAAATCTAAAAACAACAACAAAAAAAAATTATCTAGATGTAAACAAAATATGAAGTAAATGTTTATACCTCTTGTTCAGGTGTTTGAGAAGAACGGTGAATCCTGCTGTTAGGGTGAGGTGTAGTTAATTCATTCGGCTGCATTTCTTTCTGCCTTTCTGTTGCCTGAGCACGGCGGCGAGCGCTACGCGCTTGACGACTGCTGGATTCAGCGGGGCCTGCATCTTCAAGCTGTTGGCTTCTTCGTATACTTTTGAGACTGATCTTCGTATTCTTCATATAATGTAACTACAAATATAGCAACATTTGCAAATGTTTGAAACCAAGTTCTAAAAAAAATGTGCCAGATACCAATCATAATCATGTATTTGTGAAGTTTACAAATAATATTACCAATGCCAATGGAGAGGGCAATTAAAAAAGCAGAGCGGCTCAAAGCATATTAAGAATAAACATAATAATAGAATTCTGACACACAAAATCTAATCCTAAACCATGAAGGCTTATCACTAACCTAAGACCTCACCAATTGTAACCTTAAACTGTCTGCCAATAGTACAGTAGTAAAGTAAGGGACTGATTCTTCCAACGAGTTCATCCAGAATAAAACACCAACTGTCAAATTCGTTTTGGAAACCATAAACCAGAAAATCAAGATCAGCTGTGTTCTGCTCTTAAACCTGATAACTTATCCAGGGATCATGTCCTGACAAGCAATTCTACAAAAAAAGGTATTTCATTTAGAGGCCGTTTGGATTGGCTTTTGGGGGAGTGCTTTTGGCTTTTGCTTCTGCCAAAAGCACTTCTGATTAAAAAGAGGTGTTTGTTTTGGCTTTTGGAAAAAAGCAAAAGCACCATGAGAAGCCAAAAAAGTGCTTCTGGGAGAAGCAGCCCAGGGGGTGCTTCTCCCAAAAGCAGAAGCCAAAAGCACTTCGTAAAATGTGCAAAGACTTAAATACCCCCACTACTTAATATAAATTACACTATAAATATATCTTATTATCATATTAAATAGCATGTCCTTTTTAGTGATTACCACATTCCAAAAGCACTTTTCATTTTTATTCATCCAAACATATTTTTTAAAAAAGCCGCTTTTCAAGCACTCCATCCAAACACAAAAGTTACATGCTTTTGCTTTTGACTTCTGCTTCTGCTTCTACTTTTGGCTTCTGCTTTTTTCAAAAGCCAATCCAAACGGGCCCTTAGACAGCAAAGTCTAGTGCCATAGTGTAGTATTAGATAATTGAGAGTTATAGGTAAAAATAGCCATTCTCTTCGTGGAATGAAAAGACAGTAGAAAAGTTTTCTTTTCCACTTCCATTTTTTTAACGAACATCTAATACAACAAATATCAAAAGAAGTATCCAAATCTAAAGTAAAGGAAATATGTCAATTACCAAGGCAAGTTATATGAAAACACAAGTAGCTTAACAATGTAAATTATGCAGGAACCATATATGATCTCTGAATCCGAAAATGCATATACAACTACTATCACCCGCATGGCTGATTTCACAGAAACACTTGGACATGTGTTTACCAAACAACCCCAATATCAGATGATGGAGTGTTTAAACGTTCACAACGGAAGATTTTGCCTAATGTTTGGTTAAATGCTACTCTATCCCATTCAAAGTATAAGATGTTATAACAATTAGAACAACTATTAAAGAAATAAAGATCTTGACTGTAATATAGGAGAAGAAAATAGGACAGTAAATCACCGGACGACAGATCCATTTAGATCTTAGAGCAACTCCAATCGACCCTGCAATTTGCAAAATTGCAGGGTGGGGCTCCAACCCACCCTGCAAAAATGGAGTTTGCTCTCTCTCAATTGAGAGGGAGCTACAGTGTTCCGCTCAATTGAGCGGAACACTGTTCAGGCCGCTGGCCTGTTTTTCTTTCTTTCTTTCTTTTTTTCTTTTTTCTTTTTTTTTTCTTTTTTCTTTTTTTTTTTCTCTTTTTATTTACTCCATCTGTCCCATATTTATCTTCTTACTTTCCGTTTTTGGACGTCCCACATTTATCTTCCTACCCCAAAAAGGGAATTATTTTTTACTAAAATGTCCCTACATGTCCATATATTTACAGAAAAACCAATTCTTAATTTTACTAACAATTGCACTACAAGACAAAAAGAGACAAATTTACCCCTCAAAAAGTACACATGAAAATAATAAAATACAACTTTCTTAAACTCCGTATCTACAGTGTCGAAGAAGATAAATATGGGACGGAGGGAGTAATAGGTTTTAAGTTTTGTTATTTATATTTTGACCCCAAGGGGCTGAATTGTAATTATAAAAGTTTATTTTAATTTTAAATTTATATTTAATTATTTTATTTTAATTATATTTTTTTTAGAATTAAGTATATTTTGTATGTAATTATTGTTGATTCACTAAATTTAAATATTAAACACTCATTAAATAATAATAAAAACTTCTACATTACATAAAATGCATTAAAAAACCCAACATCAAATTAAACATCAAACACAACATAAACTTAAACACCTAGTACAACATAAACTTCAATACTCATACAACAACATAAAATTCTTCACTCAATAATCACCTAAATTAGTTCCATTATCCCCACCCAAATTGTTGAAAAGTTGACTAAAAAGTCCCGACGAAGAATCTTCAGGTGGATTTCCCATTCGGTTGCGCATGATTTTTCCTTCTCTTGTTTATAATAAGCATAAGTAGTAGGATCTGTAATGGCACTCAAGTCTACCGACATTATTTTATCTTCTCGTTTAGCTTGATGCAATGCCATTTTTTCTTGTTGGATTGCCAATTTTTTCTGTTCAATCGCAAAGTATTTCTCTCTTTCAACGGCGTTATCCTTCATCATTGCTTGAATTGTTGCATTGTGCTCATCCAACTTGGCAAACTCAGCACCATATGCATCAGCGTTTTTTCTTTTGACCTTTGCTTTTTTCACCCCCCATTGGTCGCTCATGTGAAGATACACCAACTTCAGCAACTAAAGGAAATGATGTTACATCAACATTATCATCGGATAAGTTAATATTAAATGATGAAATTCTAGGAGAGTCGGATGTAGCATTTTCCGATGATGATGACACATGGGTAGAGAAATTTTTCCGAGCAATTTTATTTGGATTTCTTAGTTTATTATGATCTTTAAATTTTTCTAAATTGCTCATTATCTCAAAAACATGATCGAAATGAAATCCTTTTTTTGACCCTGCTGGATTCCTTTTGAACATGTCTCTGGCCATCGCTAACTGCACAAAATAGTTAAGAATTAAATGTATTCTTGCACATGAAAAGCATACATGAAGAACAAGTAAATATTAGTACTTACGGTATCCATTTCTGATGTTCCACTCACTTTCAGATCTTCAGCATTTTTAATGCAACTCAGAAATAACTTACATTGAGTTTGGATCAACGAAAAACGACCCTCCAATGATTTTAAAGTACGATAGTAGGGAACCTCCGGTACTACATCCTTCTTACGTTGCTCATTGAATGCCCCAACAATTCGATTCCAAAAGGTTTCCTTGGACTGGCCTCTTCCTGTGATCGAATCTTGAGTGAAATCGGAATATATAATACATAATAATTTATCTTCTTCATCGGTATATACAATTGCTCTTTTAGACATGATTTAAAAATTACACAAAGTGAAAGATGATAGACAAAAATATAAAATAAAAATGAGTTTGAAGTGTGATTTGGGAACATTTGGTTACACAATTTATAGACAAGTGAATGATGCACAAAACCCAAGTCCGGATTGGGTTGCACACAAACCAAGTAATGGATTTGATCCCGTGACCAATCCAAGCCATCCATTTAGATTTCATCATTCACACAACCATAAGATGAGATATGCATTATCCATAACTTCGGATAGGGTTGCACACAAACCAAGTAATGGATTTGATCCCGTGACTAATCCAAGCCATCCATTTAGATTTCATCATTCACACAACCATAGGATGAGATATGCATTATCCATAACTTCGGATAGGGTTGCACACAAACCAAGTAAGGGATCATTGACCAATCCAAGCCATCCATTTAGATTTCATCATTCACACAACCATAGGATGGGATATGCATTATCCATAACTTCGGATAGGGTTGCACACAAACCAAGTAATGGATTTGATCCCGTGACCAATCCAAGCCATCCATTTAGATTTCATCATTCACACAACCATAGGATGAGATATGCATTATCCATAACTTCGGATAGGGTTGCACATAAACCAAGTAAGGGATCATTGACCAATCCAAGCCATCCATTTAGATTTCATCATTCACACAACCATAGGATGAGATATGCATTATCCATAACTTCGGATAGGGTTGTACACAAACCAAGTAATGGATTTGATCCCGTGACCAATCCAAGCCATCCATTTAGATTTCATCATTCACACAACCATAGGATGAGATATCCATTATCCATATCTTCTTCTTCATATATTCTATAAATTGACATGGGGTTTACATGAAAAATCATCCAAAACTTTCTATTAATCACTTATATTCCAATATGAATTTCTTTAATGTTGGTGGTGTTTCATTTCAGAGTTCATCTTCTTCATCTGATGAAGGTGAAGAGCAACAGTTCCCATTTATGAATTCGATTGATGCAGATGAAGCAATAATGGAATCATCAATTCAAAGAAACAATGTTTTCCGGCGTTGCTTCGACATACCTCAACCAGTTCACAGTGGCTATGTTACAGGTCATTTAGTTGTTAATCGTAATCGTGAGGAAGCAGATTTAAGATTATTTAATGATTATTTTTCAACTAATCCACTGTATGATGAACAAACATTTCGAAGAAGATTTCGATTATCCCGTAGTTTGTTTCTTAGAATTGTTGATGCAGTGAAAGATCATGATATATATTTCACACAAAGACGGGATGGACTTGGGAGGCTTGGCTTGTCTACCTATCAGAAAGCAACTGCAGTTTTCCGGGTGCTAGCATATGGTACACCGGCAGATTCTACTGACGAATACATAAAGATAGGTGAATCAACAACTATTGAATGTGTTAAAAGATTTTGTCGTGCAGTTGTTGAGATATTTTCAGAACGCTACCTCAGAGCCCCCAATGCAACTGATATTGCACGATTGCTTCATATTGGTGAAAACCGTGGTTTTCCTGGTATGTTGGGTAGTTTGGATTGTATGCATTGGGAGTGGAAAAATTGTCCAACTGCTTGGGCAGGGCAATATGCAGGTCGCAGTGGAAAACCATCTATAATTCTTGAAGCTGTGGCGGATTATGACCTTTGGATTTGGCATGCGTATTTTGGTATGCCGGGAACTAATAACGATATTAATGTTTTAAACTCATCGACATTGTTTCGAGATCTTACTTCGGGTGTTGCACCTCCCGCACGGTATAACATTCAGGGAAAACAATATGAAATGGGCTATTATTTAGCCGATGGTATTTATCCTAAATGGGCCACTCTTGTGCAAACTATTAGTAATCCGCGTGGCCCGAAAAAAAAATTATTTGCACAAAGGCAAGAATCTTGCAGGAAAGATGTAGAGCGCGCATTTGGAGTTCTACAGTCACGTTGGGCGGTCGTGAAAGGACCAAGTCGTTATTGGCATAAAAATATTTTGCATGATATAATGTCTCCGTGCATTATCATGCATAATATGATAATAGAAGAAGAACGTGATCTTAGCGCGCCAATAAGAGAGTATCAAGAGGCACCGCTCCCATCCGTTGACAGGGCAACAAATCAAGATGAATATCAACAATTTCTTGAGCGATACACTCGAATCAGAAGCAGGGATGCACATTACGAACTACGTGATGCTTTGATTGAGCATATATGGGAACAATATAGTAACTCCGATGATTAATTATGTTGTATTGTTGTATTTGCGTAACTATTGTTATGTGTTCTATCTATATTAAATGATAAGTGTTGTTTCGTATTAATATTATAAATTTCTTTTATTAAAAGTATTTTTATTAGTTTATGTTATCAAATAATTAAAAAGTACTAAATAATTTAAATACGAATAAGAATATAAAAATAATATTTTGAATATTATTGTGAAGTAGAATATGTAAAAATTATAAAATGTTGGGTGTTATTTGTAAATATGAAAAGTAATATAAAATAATATATGAAATGGAATATGTGGGGAATATTCTTTGACCCTGCAAAAATGGAGGGTTGGGTTGGAGATGCAGTTACTGTAGCAGTCCTGCAAAAATAGAGATTTGTACTGTAGCTCCTGCAAAAATGGAGGGTGTGGTTGGAGATGGCCTTAATGGGCAAACTCAAACCCAAATGAACGTCCTTATCACGTGAGAAATACAAATCACCTCACGACAGATCCATTTAGATCAAAAGCATGAAGAAAATGAATCCCTAGACCGATCAATCATAAAATTCAGATGGAAAGCCCACGGAACAGCCCAGTGCATATGTACAAATCCACGAAAAGCCACAAATTTCTAAAGCAAAATCAACGAAAATAAATTTTGGGAGAAAGGGAAGTGGAAAAAAATTACAGCCAAGAAAATCGAATTCACAATTTCAATAGCTAACGAAAAAGAAACTTACCGGAGCCTGGTGCCGGTGGAGGGCTGACAACAACGAACAGGGACACAGGCGTAGAAGACGGCAACGACGAACACTGGGGAGGCACGCTAAACCCTACGGTAATCACTTAGGTTGGAGGCGATTTGGTTGTGCGCTAGACTGGGGCAGAATGGGGCGGGTCTATAAGTGGATTTTGAGCAGGGGTAGAGGCGGCGAAGTTGACGAGCGGGACGGAATTTGGAGATGGGATTGGGGGCGTCTTTGCGAACCCTAAATCAGAATTTGGACCTTTTAACGCGTTTTTGGGGTAAATAGACAACAATGGGGCGGGTTCCAACGGCGGCGACTGCACGGCAGCCTCCCACAGCGGCGGAGCGGCGGCGGCTCAAATGGAGGAAGGCGAAGCGGACATCGCCACCGTGCGATTAGGTCACGGCGCCGGCGCCAGGGACGAAAAATGGAGGGAGGCTTCACGGGTTGTGTTATTCGGAGGGAGGCATCACGACTGGCCAAAGACGGCAGCGGAGGCTTTACGGGCGATTGGGTGCTTTCTGGCGACACTACGAAGCAGAGGGCGGAGGCGAAGGGATGCGAAGCTGGGCCAGTTGCGCTGGCCACCGCCCCACCGTCGCAGGGGCGAGCGGCGCTGCGAGGAAGCCGAGAGCTTGCGGCCGGAAAAGAAGAAGCCGAGAGCTCCAGAGAAGCGGCAAGGCGAGCTGACAAAATGGAGGAGGCTGAGCGATTGCAGCTAGAATGAAATGATGGAGGAGATTGACGAGGCCTTTGCGTGGATTAGGGTTGGAGAAGGAGAAGATTGAGAATGAGCGTGAAGTGAATGAGGGCAAAATGGGGAGTCCAGGGGAATATTTACTGTTCCACAGAGACATATATAAATATTAGATATACAATATATATTTGCTGAACGGTGTATACAGACCAGAAAATGGTGGTGGAAGCCTATGCCACATAAATTATGAAGGAAAAACGGAGAGATAAGGGCCGGATAGAAAATCGAACCTCAACCTATAAATTAGGAGTCAGAGGACTTGATCGTTAGGGTAAGTCCCCATCGACAAAATAATTTGATAGGCGTGTTTTTATTAAACGCTATTTATGTGTATTCCAAAAATTTGACAACTTGTTATTATGTAATAATAAACTGAACATTAATACGGCCTCCGTTTTTTTTTAAGTGACACAATTTGACTCCTTTTACTGTTCATTACAGCACATGGACTTCGACTTTTATTATAGTTTTACAAGGAAAAAATAACCAAGTGAGATTTTGTTGGATTTGTCTTATCTTGTAGCTTTTTAATATCAAAATTTAAAATTTTTATTTATACAGAATTAGAGTTATTAATAGTTAAAATGTGCATTGACATATATGTAAATGGGAAACGTGACACTTTAAAAAAACGGAGGAAGAGCACAATTATACTCTTTTTATAACTGGTAAGTCAAATAAAGAAACAATTTTTTTTTCGAGGCTAAAGGTAAAGAAATCTTATTCAATGCCCTATAGCACAATTACTTTTTTTTTTCTTTTTCTTTTTTTTTTCTTTTTTTTTTTAGGCTAAAGGAGGGCCGCAGCCTTTTTCTTTTTTTTTGAGGCTACAGGAGGGCCGCAGCCTTTATTCCAGAATTTGTTGAGAATTGTACACGCCCACTATGTCATCCCGAAGGAAGAGCACAATTACTCTTTTTATAACTGGTAGGTCAAATAAAGAAACAATTTTTTTTTTTGAATTTTTCGAAAGGGTGTCATCAATTTTTTAATTATATTCCCACCCCACATTAAGTATCCTAATTAAATGCCTCATCACAATGTCATGTTAACGTTTACGATGATTAAGGTGCGGTGGTACTTAATTGGACACAATTAATAAAGTTATGACACTCTTCGGACAAATTAAATAAATATAAGACTGAATTGGAAATCAGACAAAGTTATGAGATTATTTATTACTTCCTCCGTTTGTTTATATTTGCTCCATTGAGCAAATGGTTGTATTATTCATATAATGACTTTGATTTAAAGTTTTATCATAATTTACCGAAAAAAAAAGTTTTATTATAGTTATACAAATTAAAATATAGCCAAGTGGGATGTTATTAGATTCTTCTGGTCTTGTAGTTTTTAAATATCAAACTTTTATAATTTTTACTTGTACTGAATTTGAATTATTAATTATTTAAAATGTGTATTAGACTGCGTATTGGATGGGTCCGGAGCAAAAAATTTAAAAATAGAGGAAGTATTATTTTTTTGTCTAATCGAAATAGTACGAGTCCGGCTCAAACAAGGATCGCATCATTACTGAAAGAAGACTTAATTGAATTCGTAATAGTATAAAATCGGGACCGGTTTGCCTACTGAATCAGTAGGAACTGAATGAATGAGGCATGAGGTGTATAACGTAATACAGGGGATAGGTTAGCATGCAAAATAGCCAAAATTCTGTAGGTACAGATCGTGCTAATGGACAGTCCATGTTGTACTAACCGGATAAGTGTTGCAATCATTTCCAATTATAAGACACTGTTAATTTGGGTAATGTGATATTTACTTTCTATAATGCTTAATCAATGTTGCTAGGGGACAGTTCACGTCGTGCTAACCGGATAAGTGTTTCAATCATTTCCAATTATAATACACTGTTAATTTTGGTAACGTGATATTTACTTTTCATAATGCTTAACCAATGATGCTGGTGGACAATTCACGTTGTGCTAACCGAATAAGTGTTTAATCATTTCCAATTATAAGACACTATTAATTTGGGTAACGTGATATTTACTTTCCATAATGCTCAACCGATTGTGCTAGTGGACAGTTTACGTCGTGCTAACCGGATAAATGTTTCAATCATTTTCCATTATAAGACACTATTAATTTGAGTAACGTGATATTTACTTTCCATAATGCTTAACTAATGATGCTAATGGACAGTTCACATCATGCTAATTGAATTAGTGTTGCAATTAATTTCAATTATAACCATTATTAATTTGGATAATGTGATATTATCTTTAGCATATACAAAGCTTTAGCTTAGCAAATTCTGCACAAACAGAATCAGTAATATAACCTATTCCGTAATACAGGCCACAGGTGCGGGTTTACGCAGTATACAATTTTTCTTTCCTCTCTCTTCCAATTTACGCCCTTCCTCTCTCACTTTACGCCCTTCTCCTCCAAGTCCGATTCACCCCCCTTTTCTCCAAATCCCGACGAGTTAGGCAGGAGGGGAGCGGCGACAGTCGGGTGGCGGCGGCAGGCGGTGACATAGGCAGGCGACGGCGGCGCGCGGGCGGTGGTATAGGTTTGTTCTCGTTGCCATTCACTGTGTCTTTCATCTTTTTTTATTTTTGCTTATTGGAAAGAAGAGTAATGTTTGTAGGATGCAAGACAAATGGATATATTGAATGTAAAGCCCCTGCCTTCCAGTAATGTCATCCGTAGGTTTGAACCCTGGTACAGTTTCAAAGCTATACTGGCGCAGGCTCTTAAAAGAAGGAAAAAATTTATAAGATAATGAAGTAGAAACTATTGCTTACAGATGTATGTGCGAAAAGAGGGTGAGAAAAAGGGATTGTAATTGAAGGCTTTTGTTTGGTGGCTGTTGGTTGGACAGAAATGTTACTGAGTAGGCTGAATAACTGATTTAGATGGAACTATGGAGATATTTGTTGATATTTGGAGATATAGGTTGACTGAATTTTCTGTTTCTTAAGCCTGCTCTGTAAGTTGTAAGTTCATTTAGCATGGTGCTGATAATAGGTATGTGTTGTCGTGGTGCATGTGATTGGAGTGTAAATGGTGTGATTTTGTAAGCTGTTATGGTTTTGGGATTGAAGAAGCTTTTGCCTCAAAACAAAAACTGTTTTAAAATGCACACAATCACGTGGTTAGTCAGGTGTCTTGATCATAAGCCATCCTAGAAATGCCGATTCCAAGACTGTCGTATACTCCTATTGGTACTATGATCCACATTGTTTCAGAAGGAAAACAAATGTTGAAAGTTTGATGTTAACAGAATCAATATATAATATGAATCATCATTTATGAATTTACACTGCTATTAAAACCAAAGTTTCAAAGATCTTAATAAATTAAACAAAGTTGAAACTTTATTAAGATTGTTAAAGTTTTGCACTGCTATCTCCTCTGGTCTTTTTGAGGTTTATAGTATTAAACAAGTTGATGGGAATCATTTCACACATTTGTCTTTTATGTCTTTTCTTGTGTTTCCACTGAAATTCATACCTTGGATTGTCTTTGTGTGTGAGTGTGTGAAAATCTGTGTCCTTGATACCACCATACGAATTAATCCATAGAATAATGACCAGATCAGCTGAAAAGTGTTATAAAATGCACACAATCACGTGGTTAGTCCCATGACCACAATGGATCTATGACATCTATACTCTTTTTTTTTTTTTTGAGGGGAATGACATCTATAGTCTTATAGTCATATTTGTAGCAATAAAAATTGTACCCAAAACTCTGCAGTCAAATAATCATCACATGATCCCAACTGCATTGGATTCCTACACCAGTTGTATATGAAGTATATATATGTGTGTGTGTGTGTTTTCAGTATATAACATTTTACCAAACCAGCAAAGCCTTTTACTTACAATTCCTAAACTCATATCTCTCACTGTCTGAAAGCCTGTTTTCTTCCATACATCCTTATTGCATCACAAATATGAAGTCCTCCTGTCTCAGAGCAACTGCAATTTTGCATTCAGTTTCACCATGTTGTCTTTATGCTTGTTAAACTGATGCAGTCAATTCTCATTGAATTAGCTATGCAGATAATAATTCTTGTTCATTATGATTAATTATGACTTTAATATTGTTACATATTTTGTATATTTCAGGGAATGGAACAAGGAAGTGCAAGTCAAGGAGAAAACCTTCGAGGCGAGCATGGACAAAAGCTGAAGAAGATGCTTTTTTAGATATTTTGGACACCGTGGTCGCTAATGGTGGTAGAGCAGACAATGATAGTTTTAAAACCGGAACGTACAAGACTATGGAATAGCAGCTAGAAGCAGCAAGCAATTCCTGAGCGCAAACAAGTATATGTTAATATGCTCTTGAGGGACTTTGAACATCTCAATTTATATAATTTTTTATAATTCCCTATTTTTGTGATGGTAACGGTGGTATAGGAATTATGGATTTTGCTTTGAGATGAATAGATAACAACACACAGTGGAACGAACTCAATTTGTGGTTTGAGAATGTTTATGAAAACAATGGGTTTATTTGAAGTAATATTCCTTTGTCAACTGATGTATGAATTTGTATACTTTGTTTTCTTTTGTCTTTTATTTGGATTGCTTGGATCAGGTCTTTTTTCATGTTTGATGTCAATTAGCCAATTAGCTTTAATTTTTAAGGCTTGGTATTGAGCAACAAGTAGTACATTGGGACTGAATGGATTTTAGTTTTGCATATTGGCTTGCATTGTGGTAGGAGCTGGCGTGTGTTGTATACCCGATGTTTCTTTTATTTGGCAATAAAATCCTTTGTCCTAAAAAAAAAAGTTTTAATTTTGAGTTCATTTTCTAGTCTAAATCTATCTTGTAAATTATTTTTTGTTGATTGATGTTCATGTTTGATGTTCTCTTTTTTGGTATTGTTACAACTTTTATGAAATTTTGTAGGAAATGAATTGTTATTTAATTATTTAGAAAATAATACAAAATAATACAATACAATATTAACACCAAACACTGTATAATTATAATACAGGGTACCACAAAACACTGTATAATATTAATTTAATACACTGCTAATACAATACACCCTAATACAATACACCTGCATTAAATAATACAATACAACATAATACAGTACAGTATGCCAAACGTGCCCTTAGTGTATGAGTGTACTGGGTGTGTTGAGTAAGATTAGAATGATTAAGGGAATATTATATGATTTGATCTATTTTAGGGTGGTCAAACTGTATGATTTATTGTATCCTAAAATTACGTAACATTCCTTTCTGCGGGATCGCTTTTTTTTTTAAGGAAAACAAATCAAGGCTTAGTTTTGTAAAACATTAGAGTTTAGAGATTAGTGTTCTGAGTTTTGAGTTTAGGGTTTAGAGATTAGAGTTTAAAATTTATTTTTTCTAACTTAAGTGTTTGGTGTTTACTTTTAGAGTTTAGCGGTTGGAAAATAAATTTACATAATTACCCTTTAAATGTTAATATTAAAGGGTTAATATATTATATGAATTATTAGAAGAAACAAAATAATTTGTGGAAATAAAATTATAATTTTGTTATAAAAAAAATTAAAATTTTGAGATTAGATCCAAAATTTGTTTATGAGTATTAAAAAAATTCGAACAAATGCATCAAAAGGAAAAAGTAAGTAAACATATATATAAAAAAAATGGACAAAATTTGTAAAGAAAACAAATGAAACATAATAATGAACTCTATTACTAATATCTCCTCTGATTGCCCCTATCATTTCTTGCTCCCATTAAACTTTGAGTTATCTTCTCTCTAAGCTGTGTCATTTGTATTTCATCAACAAATCTTGCTTAAGATGAAGAATCATCATCACTAGAATCTCCATCAAAATGTCTGTCATAAACTGTATTTCTTATTACATAGTTGTGTAGCGTCATTACCGCGATGACAATCATAACTTGCTTCATAAAAGGGAAATTCGACATCACTTTTAGGATAGCCCATTTTTCTTTAAGACTCCAAATGAGCGTTCAATAACACTACGCAAAGAAGAATGAAAGTCAGATAAATGATATCTTTCTCCCTTATAAGGCCCTAAGTTTCCTGGAATTTGAGGGTATCCCGCATCCACCAAATAGTATTTACCTACATTATATATATATATATATATATATATAACATTACAAGTGTTATTATTTATGCAAAAATAATATTCCAACCCTGTATAATATGACATTACCTGGCGGAGGATGAGGAAAATTCCACTTATCTTGTCGGATAGCCTGATAAAATATGTTAGCATCATGTGCTGATCCCTCACACCCAGCAAGAACAAATGTGAAACACAATTGGAAATCACAAACGGCCATAACATTCTGAGTTGGCACACCCTTTCTTCCAATATATGGGATTTGTTCTGTAATTGGGATACTTGCTTGAATGTGTGTGCCATCAATTGCACCAATACAGCCCTACAATATATATGTACACATGCATATGAAAAAACAATGGAAGGCATAAGTTTATATAAAAAAATACTACACATAGTATGTATATATATCTCTATTTATATATGTGTGACTGCCTGAATTGAAAGACCATTTTGCCCTTATGTTTTAAAAATTTTACATGCCATATTTGCCCTCATTCTCTCTATTAGGGCTTCGGTATTCTTTGTGTCCCCATTTCTGCCTAATTCGAGATTTGGGATTTGCAGAGGATTTCACTGCCGACCGCTCACCTCACTGCAAATCGATGCCCTTTGAGTGGAGAAGAAGAAGCAAAGGTATGAGTTTTAGTTTTATTGCGTTCATTTTCCTCGCTTTCCGTTCCCTGTTATGATTTGCCGGGATTTCGCAGGGCCAAGGGGGTTTGGCGGGGTCGCATTGGGGTGGAGGCGGGAGGAGGAGGAGCCTCTGATCCTATCGCGCCGTGGTGGGGGCGACGTCGCGTCGGTGGGCGGCGCCGGGGAGTAGCAAGCCACTGGGCAGCGCCGAGGAGCAGCAACGCTCTGCTGCTTGGTCGCCGGCAATGGGCTCCCCTCCTACGAGGGTGATGGTGGCTGAAGCGATGTTCAGTAGCGGTGGTGATGGTATTTCTGTTGCATAGGTGTTTTTGAATTTTTTAGATTTTAGGCTTAATTGTTCGTTTTCTGTAATTTTGGGGATCTTTGCCTTAATTGTTCGTTTTCTTCCCTTACAGTAAATGAGAATTTGTGATTGCATTCTATGTAAAACTAAATGATTTTTGAAACATGTCATTTTTGGTCAATATGAATATGGATTGGGATGATTGTCTACAGACGATAAGGACAAATGTAATATAGAACCCTAAACATGCTGGGGCTTGCCAAGTGAGTTGGAGCAAGGTTTGTCCTCAGTGCCTTAATGTTTTCCTTTATACTCCTTATTCGCTCAATGCATCCGTCAAATTCACTCATTTGATTCAATCACTTTAAATAGGATTCTGCTAACGTTGACATCAGAAGTTTATCGAGACCCACTTGTGCATCCTCAGGACGAAAGCTACTGGGGAAATGTTAATCCCATAGGTACTTTCATTATCCATGATGCCACGTTGCCTGTTGTTATTGATCCTATTAATATTATTTGCTCAATGCTCACTTTCTTTTCGAGCTTAATGTTGTAAGGTGTTCATATTGTTCAACATAATGTAATCTTTGCCTATTTGGCACTGCAGGAGTTCAGAGTTGTTACGATGAGGGAAAACGAGTGGCAGAAACTCTGATGTTTGATTACCACAGGCAGCATGGAATTGGTACTTTTGTGCTCTCTCTCTGTCTCATTATTTAAGCATGAAATAAAAATTGTCGTGATGAGTACACCTAATGGTTGTTTTTGGTGAATTTGCAACAGAAATCAGGATTGCAAGGATCTTTAACACTTATGGACCTCGGATGAACATTTATGACGTTCGTGTTGTCAGCAATTTCATTGCTCAAACCATATGGTAACAATCTGAGGTTGATTGCAATTGTTTTATAAAGTAATAATGCAGTTGAGGATAACATAACATGGCCACTGCAGGGGCGAAAGATTGACTGTTCAGCTTCCCGGTACACAGACAGGAAGCTTCAGTTTTTTCTCCGACATGGTAAGAGCTGCCATCTGTCTTTCTCTTCATCGTTTTGAAATTTTGGATTGCATTCTAAGTTTACATCATCTGATCGACCTCCAAACCACGTTCTTGCAGGTCGATGGTCTCATTCGACTGATGGAGGGAAACAACACAGGGCCAATCAACATTGGCAATCCAGGTTTGCACCATATATCACTATCAATAAACATCCTCTAATGAACGATCCCGACAATAAAATAAATATTGCAGCTTGATACCGTGCACTTTCGGTAGGAAAAATTAGGCAAGCTCTTTAACAGCCCTATAGGATTATAGTATAAAGGCTGTCGGGGGGGCATTGCAGCGGGTTTTACCTCAAAGCTTCATGGCGCCGTTGCCGGGGAGGGTGTAGCGTTATGAATTTTAGAACTGTAGATACTCTTTGGTTTAATTGTAATTATTTACTTTACACCATAACAAATTCATTAATTCTTTCATTTTGTTCACAGAGAAGTCTCAACAGTTTATGAGCGAAAGAATAACTCGATCTTCAAGGCAACCCTTGCTTCCTTTTAATTGTGAACTTGAAAGAACAGCAAGGCTGATCAGAGCAAGTGCTAGAAGGAGACAAAGAGATTTTGTAGAAGGGAATCTTTCAACAATAACTGGGATGGCTAACAATGGACAAAATGACGGACCTGGAAACTTACCAAATGGACAACTAGACAATCAGCAAAATGTACCACTTCGAGGACATTTTCAAGCACCACAGAGGGCTGCTGCACCACAATTCGTTCATCAGCACTACTTTCCACCAAATTTTGCTAATCCTGCTCCAAATCCTCAAGAAGAACAATATCAACCATGGCAACCAAATGTTGATCAGTATTTGGCTGGAACAGATGAGGAGGTTGATATACCACCTGGTATATTAAACTTGGCATCTTCCAGAGCCTTTTATGGACTGAGTGCTGTAGATCCACACTTACATCTCAAAAAGTTTGTTGAACTGAGTAAGACAGTGAAGAAGGGAAGAGCCTCAAGGGAAACCATTCAACTAGCAATGTTCCCATTCTCTTTGGATGGTTCTGCGAAAGAATGGTATGATTCATTGAATGCTCAACAGAAGGCTACTTGGCCAGAACTAGTCAGAAACTTCTTGCTCAAATATTTCCAGAAAGTAAAGTAGATGAATGGGTAGATAAGATTTCTAGCTTCAAGATGAGAAAATGAGAATCTTTGAAGGATGCTCGAGACAGATTCTTTGATATGCTTAAGAGATGCCAAAAATATGGTATCACAAAAAGAAGACTTTTAAAGATCTTTTTCACTGGACTCACTCACACTTGGCAGATGATGATTAATGCCACTGGAGGAGAACAATTACTTCAGATGCCACTTGATAGAGCGTGGTCAACAATAGACACCATGACAGCTAGCAGAGCAGTCCTCCAAGATGATGACCCACCATCTCCTACAAGAAAGAGTCTTGTCATCCACACAGACAAAAATGAAGAGAAATTTGCAGCACTCACTAAACAGATTGCTGAGTTACAGCTAGCTCAGCAAACAAGTCAACAAGCTCAGCATCAACAACAACCAGTAATGATCCTTCAACCTGCTCCAATGGAACCAGTGTATCAGTGTGGAATATGCTCAGGGTCACATCACAATGATCAGTGCCCACAACTCCAGGAAGCACCAAAGCAAGATGAGAGCTGTAACTACACTGGATTCCAGAACAAGCATCCGAATCTGAGCTATGGTAATACTCAGAACGCACAGAATGCACATCTCTTGAATCCACCGCAACAAAATCAGCAACAGTTTCGTCCTCAACAACCATTTTATCCACAGCAGCAAATGTACCCTCAGAGACCTCCTCAACAGATGAATCAACAGAATAGACCATATGGACAGTTTGCACCAGCCCCTGCAAATTTTCCACAACAACCTTATCCTGTTGTTCAGGATAATACTTATTCTTTAAAGGTGGAGAATGCTCTGAAGGAGTTTATTGTTAAGCAGACAGAGACGAATAACCAACTGCAGGCTTCAATCATGAATGTTGAAAATTCAGTAACAGAGATGGCCAAGTTATTACAGCAAAGAGAAAAAGGAAAATTACCAAGTTCTTCTGAAACAAATCCACAATGTAAGGCAGTTACATTGAGGGGAGGAAAAG
Organism: Hygrophila difformis; assembly: GCA_030278955.1. NCBI lineage: Eukaryota > Viridiplantae > Streptophyta > Magnoliopsida > Lamiales > Acanthaceae > Hygrophila > Hygrophila difformis. Next base: position 26,288,893 of record JAOANR010000006.1, on the reverse strand, counting down.
AGGTTGTTGATCCTGAATTTGAAAAGAAACGAGATAGGTTGCTGCAGCAGAAAAAGTTCAAGGATGTTCAGACAATGGAAGAAGATGATTAGTTTGAACAAAGACAGATACTTGAGGATAAGGGTTTGGAAAAGAATGTCTCAGGACACTCCTTTCCAAAGGAAAAAGAGGGAGGTAATGATAATCCTAACTCTACAGGTAACAAAAAGGATTCACTGGATGAACACATGCCCATGATACCATATCCTGGGAGACTCAAAAATGATCTTCAAGAAATTAAATTTAAGAAATTTCTTGAAAAGATTAAGGCCATTGAAATATCAATCCCTTTGGTTGAATTAATTGCTGAAATGCCCACTTACGCTAAGTTTCTGAAAGAATTGATTTCAGGGAAACTAAGTGCAGGAGAGCAGCAAATGGTGGTCTTAAATCAGAATTGTAGCTTGGTTCTTCAACAAAGGATTCCTCCAAAGCTTGAAGATCCAGGGAGTTTTACTTTACCCCTGATTATCAACTGTAAAGAAGCTGGGCGAGGGCTCTGTGACTTAGGAAGCAGCATCAATGTAATGCCACTTGCTATGGCTAGACGTTTGGACTTGGGGAAGATGAGGCCAACTAATATGACTCTCTTCTTTGCTGACCAATCGAGCACAGACCAGAAGGGATCATTAAAGATGTTCTAGTCAAGACAAGAGGCCTTTGTTTTCCAGCTGACTTTGTCATTCTTGATATCGATGAAAATGTCAGGATTCCTATCATATTAGGAAGGCCTTTCCTGGTGACTGCAGGAGCCATGATTGATGCAAAGAATGGCATAGTAAAACTTCATGTTGATGACCAGGAAGTTACTTTCGACGTGATGAAGATGTCAACATATCCTTTTAATGCTTTTGAAACCAATGTAGCGGGAAAGGGATTAGACTCTAGTACTATGGAGGGGGGAAATCTTTTTTATTACTATAATCTCTTTACCACTGATGTAATTGAGAACAATCTCACCCCACTCACAAATGCTGAAGATGCTACTTTTGCTTACTTGTGTGCGGTTAGATTCGCTGATCCTGAGACTGGTGAAATCAAGGATGGATCAGAAAGTGAGGATATGTCATCTTCAGAACAATCTGAGGATGACATTGATAAAATAGATCTTTCTGAAGAAGGATCTGATTTAAAGATGGAAGTGCAAACTCGAAGCAAATTAATTCCATCAATAGAAAACCCACCTGAGCTTGAACTTAAAGTATTACCAGAACATCTTAAGTATGCCTTTTTGGCAGACAAAAAGAAGCTTGCGGTAATAATTTCATCTAAATTGAGTGAAGAACAAGAACGAGCTCTAGTAGGTACTCTTAAAAATCATATTCAGGAAATTGCTTGGACTATAGCATATATCAAAGGCATCAGTCCACACATTTGTATGCATAGGATCCTGATGGAGGATGAATACAAACCATCCAGACAACCACAAAGGAGGCTAAATCCACCAATGCCGGAAGTTGTCAAGAAGGAGGTAATCAAGCTACTTGATGCAGGTATAATATATCCTATTTCTGATAGTAAATGGGTAAGTCCAACACAAGTTGTACCCAAAAAGGGTGGGATTTGCATTGTGACTAATGAACATGGTGATGAAGTAGCAACAAAACAGTAACTGGTTGGAGAGTTTGCATTGATTATAGAAAATTAAACACTGCCACAAGAAAAGATAATTTTCCTTTACCTTTTATTGATCAAATGTTAGAAAGACTGTCAGGTAAACCATTTTACAGCTTCTTAGATGGTTATTCTGGTTATAATCAAATAGTTATTGCTAGTGAAGATCATGAAAAGACAACTTTTACTTGCCCATATGGAACATTTGCTTATAGAAGAATGCCTTTTGGATTATGTAATGCTCCTGCTAATTTTCAAAGATGCATGATGAGTATTTTCTCTGATTTTATTGAAAAATGCATTGAAGTGTTTATGGATGATTTTACCGTTCATGGAACTGACTTTGAAGATTCCTTAAAAAATTTATCAAAAATCTTGCAGAGATGTGAGGACACTAACCTGGTTCTTAACTGGGAAAAGTGTCATTTCATGGTTCAGGAAGGAATTGTCCTAGGACACAAAGTATCTAGAGCAGGAATAGAAGTAGACAAAGCTAAGGTTTCTGTGATAGCAAATCTACCGCCACCCAAACGATTAAGGCAGTAAGGAGTTTTCTTGGTCATGCTGGTTTTTATAGAAGGTTTATTAAGGACTTCTCTAAAATAGCAAGACCTTTATGTAATCTTCTTCATAAGGATGTGACATTTAGCTTTGATGAAGATTGCTTGACTGCTTTTAAGACCTTGAAGGAGAAACTAATCACTGCACCTATAGTTCAGTCTCCTGATTGGAGTCTACCTTTTGAGCTTATGTGTGATGGAAGTGAGAATGCAGTAGGAGCAGTTTTGGGGCAACATAAAGAAGACAAACATCATGTTATCTATTATGCTAGCCATACTCTTAATGATGCTCAGATAAACTATACTACTACAGAAAAGGAAATGTATGCTGTAGTTTTTGCTTTTGACAAGTTCAGACAGTATCTTATTGGAGCTCAAACTATAGTTTACACAGATCACACTGCATTAAGATATCTCTTCTCAAAGCAAGAAGCCAAACCTAGGCTGATAAGATGGGTTTTACTTTTACAATAGTTTGACATTATTATTAAAGACAGAAAAGGAAAAGATAATGGAGTAGCAGATCATCTTTCTAGATTGGAGGAGAAAACAGAGAAGGAGGAAGTTGTAAATGATAAATTTCCAGATGAACAGTTGTATGCTTTGCAGTTGCATCAATTTGATTGTCCTTGGTTTTCAGATTTTGCTAATTATCTAGCTTGCAAGATTGTCCCAAAGTTTAAAGACTCTCATCAGAAGTCAAGATTTTTCAGAGAAATTCAGAAATATTATTGGGATGATCCCTTTTTATTAAATTTTGTTCTGATCAGGTTATTAGGCGCTGTGTTCATGAAAAGGAAGGTTTTCAAATTGTTAGAAAGTGTCATGAGAATCCTCTAGGAGGCCATCATGGTCCTGCTAGAACTGCTAGAAAAGTTCTAGACTGTGGCTTTTACTGGCCGACTATCTTTTTGGATTCCCAGAAACTTATAAAGATGTGTGACAGATGCCAAAGATTGGGAAACATTTCAATGAGAGAAGAAATGCCTCAAAAAGGAATTTTAGAAGTAGAGATATTTGATGTGTGGGGAATTGATTTTATGGGACATTTTCCCCCATCATTTGGTAATCACTACATTCTAGTAGCTGTTGATTATGTCTCAAAATGGGTAGAAGCAGTAGCCTTACCTAATAATGAAGCTAAACAAGTTACTAAATTTCTGCAAAAGAATATTTTTACCAGGTTTGGAGCCCCTCGTGCCATTATATCTGATGGAGGATCTCACTTTGTAAATAAACTCTTTGAGAAGTTGCTGAAACAATACGGTGTTCATCATAAAGTTGGATCACCATATCATCCTCAGACAAGTGGACAGGTGGAGGTATCTAATAAGGAAATCAAGCATATCTTACAAGCTTCTGTGAATATTACAAGAAAAGACTGGTCAAAGAAGATGGATGATGCTTTATGGGCATATAGAACTGCTTTTAAGACTCCTATAGGAATGTCTCCCTACAGATTAGTTTTTGGAAAAGCTTGCCATCTTCCAGTTGAGCTAGAACATAGAGCATATTGGGCCATTAAGATGCTCAACATGGATCTTCAGTCAGGACAAGACAAGAGGAAGTTTGATCTGTCTAAGTTGGAAGAGATGAGACTGGAAGCATATGAAAGCAGCAAGATTTATAAAGATCGAACCAAGAAAATTCACGATTCAAAAATTAAACATAAGGAATTTTCTGTTGGTCAATTGGTCTTGCTTTATAATTCTCGTTTGAAATTATTTCCAGGGAAGCTCAGATCGAGGTGGACAGGACCATTCCCCATTGTAGCTGTTCATGACAATGGAGTAGTCACAATCATGCTCAGTGAAGGAGAAAAGACTGTAAATGGACACAGGCTTAAAGAATATATTGGTCAACAAGATTTAAATATCCAAACTGAATATTTGGATAATCCTTAGTTTTTCTGATTATCTCAAGAAAGGGGGGGGGGGGGGGGGGTGGATACTACCCAGGTTAACTGAGTAGTATTTCCCTTTTCTTTTGATTTATGTTTCATCTCTAATTCTTATATTCTATATTTTCAGGAATTCGAGAAATTAAGCTGTGATGGAATCAAGAAGGATGAGATACAGATCTTCAACCAGGTTTTTGAGTATTGAGTGTTTGGAAATAGAGTATGAATAAATTCCGAGGCCACGCTTTTGCTAAACTTTGACAAAGCGTGATTTAAAATGAACTATACTCACTCACGCTTTGTAAACGTTATAAAGCGAGGTGATAAGTTCAAATTCTCATTTTATGAAATTTGATCTGTTTTTAAATGATAAGAATTTGATGTCTACGCTTTGTCGAAATACAAAGCGTGACCATTTTCTCTGAAAATTGTACAAGAATCTTTCCTCGCTTTGTAGTTTACAAAGCGAGAGACGGTTTCTATAACCACGCGATGACAATTGACAAAGCGAGAGCCTGGGAATACTGAACGGATAGATTTTCAAACTTCTTAAGACCAAAATACCCTTTTCAGACTCTTCTTCTTCCCTTACACTAACCATCACACGTCGTTTCAACCGCTTGTAATTATGGCAGAATTTAGTTTTTCTGCTATAAAATCTAGTCGAATCTTTCTCTCCTTTCATCTTAAACATTCCCACATTAGAATAATCATCCTACAACCTTTATCAGAAATTAGAATGGCCGCAGCAGCTCCCAATGCTAGAACCTCCATTGTAGATATCCCTGACGAAATTTTAGGAGACATTCTTTCAAAGACTGGGAAAGGAAGAGATGAGAGATGTAGCCAGAGCAGCTCCAACTTGCAAGAAATTCTTTAGAGCAAGTAAGGTGCCTGCGGTATGGAGAAGAGCAAATGTACTGAGGCGAATCACTGCGGAGAGAACGCATGATGCTCACTACGCTCAGATAATGGAAAGATGCAGAGAGGCAGGGAACTTCATGCTCAAACTTGAACCTGCACTCTCGGCTTTCTGCAACACAGGGCTCATGGAAGCTGCTTTTGAAATCCTCAAGCCTGGAATTGAAGATAATCATCACCCTTCAATCTTCATCAAGGCCTTCATTCTTATGAGTTCAGAGAGCCTTAAAGAGATTGATGAAGGATTGTATCTGCTTGGATCAATCCTTAAAGAGGAAGAACACATCCACAAGATTAAGGAGAAGATCAGCAAGGTGTTTATCGACAGTGAAGAAGAGCCTAATCCTTTTCGGGGACAAGGGCATCGTCATTACTGTGATTACATAGCGCCACACAGTAGGGACTTAGTTAGGGAACCTCCACACTATAATTATGGTGCCACAAACATTGATTGTTTGTGTTGTGAGGTTACTAGTTTGATTAGAGAATTAAGAGAAGATTTCAATGAACATGTAATTGAATCTGAGTCAGAATTAGAAACTGATTCAGATTCAAATTAAATGATTATGTATTCTCTTAATTTTTGTTTAATTTTGAGCCCTCTAATGATGATATGTCTTCTTTACTCCTCGCTTTATTCTTGTGTTGAAAAATGACTTGATCCTATCTTTTACACTAGATTCTTATCTGAGTCATTTTAAATAAATCTGTTTTTCAAATAGGCTTATTTTAGGCTTAATCATTACTCTCTGCAGAGACAAGATTTACTATCTTGACCCCTGCAGTTCTTAGATAGAAATAGGGCGGCTATATCCTTGCAGTCATTCCTCTCAGTTGTCATTTCAAAACTTTTCATAAGTTTTTCTTTCCTTTTCTCTTCCGAGAAGAAATCGTCACACACCAATACTACCATTCTCAATCATTCTCGTAGCAAGTTCATTCAGAAACCCAGTCGACGAAGGAAATGGCTGAGAACAATCCGTAAGCAATCTAGTTTATCCTATCTTTCACATTGTTGTTCTATTATGCAATGTTTGTCTCCGGATTACGCTATTAGACCTAGGGTTTATGATTCTGAATTCTCGATGAGTTCATTTTGGCTTTAGAAATCGAAAAACTAAACATTTAGATTTCTCATAAATGAAAGCCGTTTCTCTAAACTCATTTAAACAATGTTTAATTTGGAGAGTTTCTTCTGAAATCTTTAGTCTGTAACTGACGCATTATCCATAGAAGACTATTGGAGCTTCGCAATAGAAATGAAATCCCATTTTCGAATTGATAGTTCCATCATTTTAGATAAAAGTTCTCTTTTGTATCCCTTATTGTATTCTTTTCTGGAAACAGAAATGCTAGGAATCCACAACTCCTTGGAACTCAGATATCTCATTTACCCACTGAGTTGCTGGGAGATATTTTGTCAAGACTTGGAAAAGACAACGTAAGGGAACTCTTTAGGGTAGCAGAAGTCTCCCCAATATTCTATCAAGCGAGCAAAACTCATCTTGTGTTCAAGAGAGCAAACCTGGAATCATGTATGAGATGGAGGGAAGATGTCTATTCTGATAATCAGAAAAGATTCATTCAAGAATGCCAAAATGCAGGGAATTTTATGTTCAATATCGAACCTGCATTGATAGCATTTGTTGATGAATGGGATGAGAAGAAAGCCTTTGAACTCCTTAAGTCAGGACTAGACGATGAACATCAACCCACCATTCTACTCAGAACAATGCTTCTCTTAACAAAACAAGATGACAAGCTAAATGAAGCAGGTTTAGAGTTGATCAAAACAGCAGCTTCGAATGTCTTAGATGTTGTTTTCATCAAACTCTACCTTTTCATTGGTTAATCCATATTCCAAGAATCCCAAACCCTTTTCAAGGCCAAGAAGAGAGAAGTTATTGCAAGACTCATACATTGCAGGAACGAGCCTTGTTACCACCATATGTTAGGATGGACTGTATTCCTTGTCAATTCTTTGACATGGTAAGGCAATTCAGATTGTATTGTGGTGAGGTGTTCCCTGATGAATTTCTGTGGACTGATTCTGATGATGAGGAAATTGTTAATCCTTGAATAGTTCAGTATTTTCTGGAGTAAGGAAATGCTATGGCTATAATTTTTGTATTTTCAAAAATCTTGGGATGTAATTTGGAACCACCTATTAATATGTTTTTATTAAACTTGTTACTTTACAATTCTTGTACTTGCTCTCCTTTATGCTCATTTTCTTAATTCAATCCAATTATTAACTAGTGATGAAATTGGAAGCTCATCATGAAACCAAATTTTATCAAAGGAGTCTGGATCAGGGGAAACTCAGATCATAGCACTTCTCTATGAGATTATGAGGCTTCTAAACATCTTTTAGACTAAAAGAGGAGTATATTCAGGGGATGAAAGGAAAGGATTGGTGACCTTAAATGAAGGAATTGAGGGTAGCTTTTGATGAGTATTAAGATGAATTGGATTTTGAGTTTGATTTAAAATCTAACTAGACTCAATGCATAATTTAGTAGCCTTAATACTTTTCAATTTTTACCCCTCGTCGCTTTGTTTTTAAATTAATCTATTCTTGTCTAAGTTTTGCTTGCGTGGGTTTATTAACTCAAAATTTTAAGCTAATAATCAAACCCACTGATGTGGCAGGCCTAGACCTAATGAGTACAATCTAAGAGAGGAAAAACGCTTGAGTATCCTACTCTGCAGCTTTTAAACTAGGCCAGCCCACTTCTTTTTATATCCTATAACCTCCATATCTTTTCAAACCACTTTCATATCTATCCATATATTTCTCTCTCGAAGGAAAAACCGCCATTATCAAGCTTCTCTTCTTCCATTTGCGGAATTTTCATCCAGAACCATTCGAAATACCAACAACTCCAGGAAATCTCTCAAATGGCAGACAACAATCCGTAAGCCTTCCATTCATACTTCATTTTATTCTTCCTAGTGTTTCAATTCTTTAGATTTTTCTTCTGCATTCCGCATCTAAATGCTTGGCTAGTATACTAGGGTTTTTATTTTGCATTTCGCATAATCTCTCTTCATTCATTCACATTCTTCCTTAAAATCGTAGAAATTTTGGTAGTATAATTTCATTAATACAAACAACTGATTTCTTCCTTTATAACTCACTCAAACAGCAGTAAAGAGCAGGCTTCTGAGTTCTCTGCACTACACTTGACTGATCTTCCACTGGACGTCATTGGGGAGATTTTGTCACGAGTAGGGCAGAGCAGCTTCGAAGATTTGCTCCATTGCAAACGAACTTGTTCAACATTCAAAATGGTTTCAAACTACCCTACTGTTTTCCGGAGATTTAATGTAGAGGACCCGACTTTTAAGAGAATTTCTAATGAATCTTCTGGTAAAGCCAAGTTTCTACATTCCTACAGAAGGGCTAAAAATCATATACTGAACCTACATAAGGCTATGGAACTGTTCACACAGGGTAAAGAATACAAGGCGTTTCAAATCCTGGAAGAAGGGAGAAAAGACAATTCCAAGTTTTCTCAATATTTTAAAGCCTTATGTTGTTTAAGCCGAGTTTCTAGAGAGGAAATAGATGCAGGACTTCATTTAATTAGCCCTATATTAAATGATAGGTTAAATAGCTATGAGTTCAGATATGATCTTCTCACTTTACTCTCAGAATGAGAATACGTCCCGAATCCATTCTTAGGCCAGAAAAAGAGGGAATTCTGCATTATTGATGATCATGATCTGGAAAGCTTTCATAGGCCATTATACTTTAATCATAGAGCAGATCAGATCAACTATCTTTGTTGTGATACAAGTAGAGCAATAGCTGATTTTAGGATGGCAGCAAAGGAGAGCTCTGATAATCATAGCATTAATGAATAATTCTTAGATGAAGAAAGAAGAGATTGATGCGTGTGACTAGTCTCATAGTATTAGATTTTGAAACTGTCACCAAACCAAGTCTTTTGTATCATGTAATGCAGCTTGGTTTTGTTAATAAAATCTAATCTCTATTTCTTAATTACTGCATGAATGATGAGTTTTACTCTTAATTCTGTGTTTTTCCTCCTTTTCTTTTCAGAAATGTCGAAATCCCTCAACTCTTGGAAACTCAAATATTTGATTTACCAACTGAGTTACTGGGAGACATTCTGTCGAGATTAGGAATGGAGAGCATAAAGACACTTTTTAGAGCATCTGAAACATCTAAACAATTCTTCTCAGCAAGCAGATCATCATTAGCTCTAAAGAGAGCTAATTTGGAAACCTGTGCTATTTGGAGAGGAAATGTTTATCCAAGTAATCAGGTCAAATTCATTAAAGAATGTCAGGATGCAGGCAATTATATTTTTAATATTGAGCCTGCACTGATAGCCTTTATGGATGATAAAGATGAAGAAAAAGCTTATGAAATCTTAAAGCCCGGATTAGATGATAAACACAAACCAACTGTTTTCATAAGATCTCTTATATTGCTTTCCAAACAAGACCCACAACTGGATGAGGAAGGAATTCAATTGATTGAATCTGTAACCCAGGATCCCTTCGATTTAGCTTTCCTTAAAATAAGTGTTCTGCATTGGCTTCTTTACGGTGATAAGTTCCCAAATCCATTCCTTGATCAAGAGGAAAGGAGTTTTTGTAAGAATCACTCCCTTCAAGAGCGACATCAATTACCCTTCAATGAAAGGATGGAGTGTGTTCCATGTGAATTGTTTGACTATGTCAAGCAATACAGAAGAGCAAGTGGAGAACTGGGCATATTATTTGACTGGGAGCAATGGAACAATGGAGAAGAAGAGCAAAATGAAGATGAATTGCTAGAATTAGACTAGTGTAGTAATCAAGCAGTTCATATTCTCCTTTGCTTGTAATCCTTTGTGCTTATTGTTTTGGACAACAAATTCTCTGGATGACTTAATCTGTACATTCCTTTTGCATTAATGAATTTCATTCTCTAGCTTTTAATTCGACTATTGTTTTTAATCCTACTCAGCTGTGAAATTGGAAGCTCTTCAAAGCAACCAAGGACTTCAATAAAGAAATCTGGATCAGGGGAAACTCAGATCACAGATCTTCCTTATGAGATTCTTGGAAACATTTTATCAAGATTGGCATTTGATCACCTTGAGACTGTCTTTAACTGTAAATTAGTTTGCAAAGAGCTTGAAAAGGCTACCCATCATCCTTTAATCTTGAAAAAAGCTTCTCTTGAAGAATTTTCTGCATGGGGATGGGGAACTTTTGAAGAGACACAAAGAGTTTTCCTTGAAAGCTGCAGAAATGCAGGAAATTGGATGTGCAAGCTACAAGAGGCACTGCGTTTGTTTGTTCAGGTTAAGAATGAACAAGCAGCATTTGAACTTTTAAAACCTGCAATCACTGATAATCACCCCCCATCCATTTATGTAAAAGCTCTTATGCTTTTGAGTAAGGATGAAGTTGAAGAACAAGAGAAGGGAATTTGGCTCTTTGCTACTCTGTGTAAGAATAGACGAAGGCTCAAGGATCTTCGGCTTCAAGTCAGAGGGTGCTGTCAAACTATGAGGAATTTATCTCACCTTTTCAAGGACAACCTAAGAAGAGACTTTGCAATCTTAGGAACTATTATGATAATAATCACGGTCCTGCAAGGAACTCTTATGGAGTCACCTCAATTTACTACATGAGGTGCTTAGTCTCTGAGCACTGTAATCTGTTCCTCAGATTTGGAATTGAGGCAGAGACGCCTTCTCATTTGTAATTGACAGATTGAATGTCATAAGAAACACCATGCTTTGTAATTCCATAGTATTAGCAAGAATCTGATGAATTCTATATTTTGTTTTTGATTGATGATGTTATGATTGTAAGTTCTCTGTTATTTTTATTCTGCAATAAGTAGACCTAGTCAACATTGAAATCTTCACATTTAGAGCAAATCTCTAAATGTGAGTATGGTGATATCATGAAAAGAATGATGAATATAAAAAGGAAAACCTGGTATTATGTTTCCTTTTATCATCTGCACATTTAGAGTCAAGCTCTAAATGTGAGTATGGTGACACTAGTTAATCAGTTTATTCTTATTTCTTTCTTAAGGGTTCATAAGATGACCTATGAAGAACTTCAAGCTCGAGGTATAGAATCAGATAAGAAAGAGAAATCATTCTTGATGATGAGGAAAACAACAAAAATGGTGGAAACTATTTGGAAAAGCGGTGGATGGACAGGAATGGAAATTTCACCTCCAATCTTTTATGTCAATCCATTCATGATTCAACATATACCAGATAAAGAAAAGGAATCATTGATGATTGATTTAGAAGAAGCATTTTGGGATAAGATGAATAAATTTTGGGATGACCAAATGATATTTCTCACCAATGACAAGCATCTGCCTAATGAAATCAGACTCGAAAGACTTTTGGAAAGGGAAAAGAAGAGCATGGCTGAGTGGAATCAGAAATGCTACAGAATTATCAATCCAAAAGATCAAATAGGCTGGAGTTGGATTACTTTGATCCTCAACCACTACCTAAATATGTGAAACGACTCACTAAACATTGCTGCAAACTTCATGAAATCCGAAATGCTAGAGTCTATGATGCTCAGCAGGCACTCCCTGCATACATGCCTCCAACATTCTTGAATAAGAAGGGACCCATTGAACAGAATTTCTTGACAAATTTGGCCCTGGATAGGATTATTGATGCTCGGATCAACTTGAGACATGACCTCGAGCCTCATTTCAAGAAAGCTAAACAAGGCAAGATGGTATGGAGAGATGTCCTTAGAACCATTCAGGAAGCTAGGAATAGCTGGATCAGGCATATGAATGAGTGGGCTAAGGGACTAAATCTGAAGAGAAGGATTCTTAAACCAGGGTTGACAAGGAAACCTGATGAGGAATTTCCATTAGAAGAGTTTACTGATTTGATACCAGAACAACAAGCATGGGTTAAGGATGCAGAGGAGAGAGAAGCTGAGAGATCAGGGAAGAACAGGAAACAGAGATCAGATGCAAAACAGACACCACAAAATATAGTAAGGAACATTTTCAGAGAGTCTGTTGTTAATGAAGGACTGGAACCTATAACGAATTTCAGGAAAGTTTCAGCCCCATCTATAACACCAGCAGATGCAGATCTTCTCATTACGGACAGACCTAACAAGGTCATGAAGAGATTACCTCCAACTCTCCAACAGGAAGTTCATGGATATGTTCAGAAGAGAAAGAAAGAATTCATTGAGAATTATATCAGATATGATAGTATGTGCAGAGAAAATGCATACAAGGAGCATAGACCCTATACTGATCAAACACAAGGAAGAATTCAGCAGGTAATTATTGATGATTGGGATGCATGGAATGAGAAATATCTGAACAGAAAGGGAATGAATGTCATGTTGAAAGGAATGGGCAAAAATTTTTATGTCAAGAAGCATGATTCAGATGAAGACAGCACAGATGATGAACAAAGAATTGAGAAAATGAGAATAGTAGATGAAGTCACAACTATTGTAGGAGAAAGGAATGAAGGGAATGATGAACTCCATCCGATTCTGCAAGAAAGTATGGATTATTATTATGCAGACAGACAAAAGGCAAACCGTGAATGGGAGGAACTCATGAAAACCCAAGATAAGAAAGGTAAAAAGAAAGTATCCACCAGGAAGAGAAAGTCACACAATCTCAGTTCAAGCACTTCAGAAGAAGTACCATCAGCTAAGAAAAGAACTGTGAGAAAGGTGGAGACAAACAAGTCTGAGAAAACTAGCCGAATTCCAAAGAAGAGGAAGAATGAAGATGAGCTAGCAACCAAAGAAATTCTGGACTTGACGTTAGAAGTTCCAAAAGAAAGGGATTTAATGGATGAAGATAATGAGATTTTACAATCAGCTCAAGAAAAGAAAGAAGTTGTTACTTACAAGAGGAGAGGAAAGTTACTTTCTGAGCAGAAGGAGACTAATCCTGAAGAACTTAAGCAGCAAGGGTCTTCTCTTGAGAATGTAGAACAATTGGGAATCACTCCTGAGAAAGAAAAGCAACAAGAAAAAGAACCTAAAAAACCTGTTAAGAAGTTCAGAATAAAGATGAAGGCTAGGAAGCTTAAGTATGTGGTACATGATACCAGCTCTGAGGAAGAAAAAGTCAAACCAACTTTAGGGGTAGTCCCCTATACAGAGAGGTTGGAACTCACTCCTTTTAGTAATTTGGAAGTGGGAGATATAGATCCGGAAGGCTGGAGAGCATGTATCGATGAACATCAACCTGATGAACAAGGGGCAACTAAACCGATCACTGATCTTCAACAGAATCAGATTGTTGAGAGAGATGATATAGAAGGACAGAATGAAGGTCAACAAGCTCAGGTTAACAAGGATCTTATTCAAAGTCAGATTGATTTACAAGGATTTTCAGAAAAAGAAACTGAACAAGATTCACCACCAGAACAAGCTGCAGATGAGCAAGAATTTCTAGATCAAGTGGAGAAATTAGTGGTGGACACATTTCAAGATCAGTCACTTGAAGATTTACAAACTTTTGAAGATATGAACTTGCATGGAACTACAGTAGGGAACATGACTTATTCCTTGGAAGGATTGATCAAAAAGTTCAGAAAATTGGCCAGGGAAGGAGGGGATGCACGCACCTCAGTAGAACAAGCAAGTGAATATGTAGCTAAACTTGAGTCAGAATTGGAGAAGGTTCAACAACAAATGAATTCTGACCAGACAGTGGAGCCATCTCCATTAGCAATCCAAGCTTATGAAGAAGAAGTGTTGAGAAATGAAATTCAAGAAGATCAACAGAGAAAGTATTTTGTAGAAGATACTGTTAATCAATATTTCGGAACACAAACAAATGCTGAGGATCAAATGAATCAATGGCTCCTACCATCTCAAGTTAGGGATGAAGTAACTCAGAGAGCAATTGCAAGGATGAATGATCCTGAATGGGTTGCAGAACAGAAGAAGAAAGCAGAAGAATATTTTGGAACCAAAGGATTTGAAGATTCAGAACCTGCTGCTATCCCTCTTCTGTTAAACGAACCTGTACAGGAAGATCCCACAGAGATCTTAATTCAGCATAGCTTGGAAGTTACTGAGAAGGTAGATACCAGCACATCATTGATACATGATTCAGGCATAGGCAATCCACAACATGATGATACTGATAGAGCTCAAGAAGAAAATCCAGAACCTGATCATGAAGAAAACCCAGAACAAGTTCAGGAAGAAAATGTAGAACCTGCTCAAGAAGGAGGTCAATCAATGGAAGAAAGGAAGCACTAGAGAACTACCTGGGAATGTCCAAAATGATTGTTCCAGATAAAGGATTTCATCCCAAGTGGCTGGATCACAAATGTATCAGCTACTGGAGGAGAATTAATGAATGAGACATTTTCATGAGACATAACAACAAATGTGGTTATGTGGAGTTGACCAGAGAGTTCTATGCTAACTTTGATGTTGAGGCTGAAACAACATGGATTAGAGGAAAAACAGTGCAAGTCACTGTGGAAACTCTAAATGATCTGATACATGCACCTCTTTTGGAACAACCAGAAGTTAAGTCTGAGGTCCTTTTGAGGAAGAAAACTCAAGGAAATAAGCTTACCAATGCTAGAAAAATGGCACTAGGATTCTGTTCAACACACAGAGGAACTGAGCAGAACAAGATCCCATTGAAGAATTTGAAGCCTGAATATCTGCCAACACTTGATTTTTACTACTCAAAGCTTAGACCCACCACAAATTTTCAAGGACCTTCAGCTGGAACTTTTGAGGGATTTGCATTGTTATGGTCAGGAAGGAAGTGCAGTGCTGCACACCATGTTCTCAATGTCATAAAGTAAAGAGTCGGAGAAGATGCAGCATTAGCCTATCCGAATTTAATCAGAAGACTCTGTGAGAAACAAGGAGTGTCAATCACACCATTCTTACCAGAGATCATAAAGATAGATCCTCCAATTCCATTACCAGTAGACACTTTGAGGGGAGAATTGGTTTACCAAATGCCGGATTTAGAGGAGCAAACTTCTGAGGGATCAGGATCAAAGGTGCCATCTCCCAAGACAAAAAGGGTCAAGCTTCCTTCAAAATCAAGATCATCTCAATCAAGAGCTGCAGTGAAAAGGACAAAGACTGCAGCACCATCTTCTGCATTGAATCCTATTCCAGAAGATGAGGAGTTTGAGAACACTTCTGCACCATCTCAACCTTTGAGACAAGGAAACCCAATGAGGAACACAGTGTCTGTGGACGAATCTCAGAATATGAGTACTTCAATTCAAAGTTTTGCACAGTCCATGGAGATGTTAGTGAAATCTATGTCAGAAGACAAGCACATTCAAAGAGAGATGGAGCAAAAGAGGATCGAACTTGAGCATGCCAGGATTCAAACTGAAGAAAAACTCGGGAAAGAGGAGATGGAGAGACAAGAAAAGATAAGGAAGGAAGAATGAGATAGACAGGAAAGAATGAGAAGAGAAGAAATGTAAAGATTTGAGAGGCTAAGAAAAGAAGAACTTGAAGAGAGAAGACATGAACGAGAAAGGGATATGGAGCTGAGGAGACATGAGCAGCAAAATAGTACGATATTGGTAAACATTCTTGACAATCTAGTCTCGGATCTAAAGAAGTCTCCATCCATACCACCCAAAGACCCAGATAATGATGCAGGACCATCCTGAGATCACATGGGAGTTTTCTGTAACCTTATTTTTCTTTTAATTGCAGTCTTTCTTTCTTTATTTCTTTCCTGCTTCCATTTATTTCAATTTGTGAATATAACTTAGAATAGAGTTAATATGAAGTTGTATCATAGGATTGAATTTCAAGTTAGGATCATATAAAAAAAAAAACAAACACAAACTCAAGTAGGCTAATAAACTGATGAAGAAATAGAAGATGAGTCTAAAGTGGTTGCTGTGGAGACATCTACTTTATAGATTTTCACTGCAAGCATAAGCCGCTCTTGAAAACTATTTTCAGCTGTAAACTCTGAGGTTGATTGATGTCATTACTAGATGAACAGTTTGAAAATTTCATGATTATGTTAACTCTAGTGATTTGTATATTCTAAACAACAACTGCACAAGGTTGGAAGGATTGATCTAATCTAGTCTCTCTTGGAAGATGAGTGTGCATATTGAGTGAAGTAAGAATTTTTTTTTTAAAAAAAGAGAGCAAGGGAAATTTCAGAAACATACGTGGTAAAATAATGTGGATATAAGTAGCTGGCACAGCTGCCCCTCTGATTTATAAGTTGAAGAACTTTAAAAGAGCAGAATCAAGGGCAGGGGAGTTGAAGTTTCATCTGCAATGTCAGGCCATGCGACTCCTCCTAATAATGTGAAACCGAGCTATTGAAAGCCACGGAAGGCCACCCCTTGATAAAAAAAAAAGAAGAGTGTATTTTAGTTTATTCTTTTTGAGTAGATTCAGAAGCACAAGATATGCACATGAGTTGGACAGGATTGAGCGTGAGAAGAGAAATTTGACTAACTAAGGAGCAGAACAATAATTCACATAAATGCAAATCACTTTTGTTAATGTTCTCGTGAAGTCTGGTAAATTTAAAGTTAGGTATGAAGCATCAATCAGTTGAAAGAGTTGAGCTTGAGATAGTTGGAAAAGAGAAGGTAGTGATCCAGGAGAATCTTACATGAACATCTAAATCCTGGAAGCCACTAATTGGACTTATTCTTTGAAACTTTACAAGTTTCCTACCACTTGAGGACAAGTGTTTCTAAATGTGAGGATGGTGATGACAGTCTTTTATGACTGTCATTTGCGTCCAATTTAGTGTCTTAATGATGATCTTTTGTTCTTAATTCCATTAGTTTTTAATGAATAATCATGGAAGATCAGAAAAGATGGAAGAAGAACTAAGATTGTGAAGAAGTTGGAATTACACTGAAAATGGCTTGAAATTCTAAGTTTTCATTGCAAGTCTCGCACGCTATGTTTTTAATTGAACTGACTCACGCTTTGTCATCCAGCAGGAAGTTGAGCTGGAAAGCAGCGGGAGATGGAAAAAGACATAGCGAGGAAAGAGAAGAAATGGTGCGAGGACTTACATACAAAATCAGGAAAAGATCTAAGGAAAATGTTCAGACGCTGGAGTCCACGCGATGATCGTTTGACATCGCGAGGAAAGAAAGTTTGTGCAAGACAGGAAGCTTTAGATATTACGGCGAGAAGCAAACTGTTTGAAGAAACTGTGAGATCTCGCCTTGTCAAGAAAGATAATTACATTTCTGACTCTCGCTTTGAAGGAACTGGACAAAGCGAGAGGAGAGCTATTCTGATGCGAGCGGTTATCATCCAAGGCTGAAGCAGTTACAACGCCCATCTATAAATAAGACCCTTGGGGGATCAGCTCTTGTAACGGGAGATTGAAGAGAATAGCTCAATTTTACTCTCCAGTTCACTTTTAGAATTCAGTAGGTAGGTTAGCTAGGGTTTACTTTTCACTGCAATTTACTTTAAGTTCTTCAGATTTGTAATTCAATATCGCAGTAGATTTTCTTCAGAATACTTTTAGTAGATTAGTTTGAGGATACCCTGGAAGAAGAATTGCCATCGGAATGCTTGTTCATCCATTACGACGATCACCATCTAACTTCCGACTTCTTCGGTCACCTTTGCATTATTCTGATTGCAATCAGATTTCCAGGTGTATTCGTTTTTAATTCTTTGTTATTCAAGATACATGAAGAATGATCGGTTATCAAATCGTGCATTTCTTATCCTTCTGGTTACAATTTTCATTTCTCAATTCTGTTTCAGATGAGTATAAACCTCAATTACAATGTTCACTTTTTTGGAATTTGCATCTCATCGATAATTTGATTCTCGAAGATCATAATACTTTCATATCTTAAACTCGTAATTTGTTCGTTCTAATTACGCAAGAAGTTTGGATATTGTAACCGAGTTAGGTATGAACAGGCAGAATTGTGAATTCAGTCGATTTTCTGTTGATATTGTATCTCGATCGCGAATTTGGAAGAAATCACAGAGATTAATGTTCAGAACTCCAAAAGGTTCCTAAAGACCCATGCAGTGTTAATCATCGCATGATAATCTTTAAGAATTAACGACTTTAAGTTTACGAATTTGGATGTGAAAGGTTCTATACTCATTATTTTCTGAACAGAAATCCCAGAGGGTAGTTATGACAGTTATAAGACTTGATCATTTACTTCGCGTAAAGATAAAGCCACGCTTCATCCTAAAAGATGATGCGAGGAGATATTCAGATAACTTTGTTTTAAGAGAGGCTATTTCAATACTCTCGCGATGTCATTTTGACAAAGCGAGAGAACCAACTTATAATAGCAACAGAATTGATTCCCATTTCTTGGGGCATCAACTACTCACTTCTACTTCTTATACATATATAACCCCTATCTTATAAGTAGGAATTGGATACCTCGCCGCATTCTTACAGAAATTACTGCGAGGCATTCAGTTCTTTGTATAAACAAAATCTGAGGAACATTCTTTGAACAATAACTCCCTCCACGCTGTACAGACATAGCGTGCGGAAAATTGGAATGTTCATAGTTTGAAACCCAAAGTAGTTACTGCGAGCTATTTTGGACATCTATTTTGCAGAATTATTTCTCAAATCTTTTTCATAGGAAAGTGATTTCCTAGTTCTGTCTAGTTTCCAGTGTATATTTTGGAAACACTCTAGCATTTTGATTAAGAGGACTCAGAACCCTCATCGTTTCCTTATACATATAATACTACCTATACATATAATATTTCGGGATATTTCTCAGTATATGATGAGTAATCTTACTTCATAATTACAGACTCATAATTCATATCTGTAATTCATACTACTATTTTCATTAGTACATTGAGAAAGATGATGATATAAGTTTTCTCAATCATTATTTACTCAGGTTAATGAAGAACAAACTTGTTCTTTAGTTGGACATTTAGTACCTGTCGTTTAAAAGGGAAAGGTGTTTCAAAAACCATCTTTTGTCCTAATAATTAGTGGAGTTTTAGAAAGATTAATTTCCAGGGTTCATAGTTTTATAGTTTCCACTATATGCTATGGGTAGGGGATTAAGTATTCTTCCTACAGTCCTACTAATCCTGAGTCAAGTCATGGGTATTTGGAATTGTTTACGGAGATTTCTCAAGCTAAAGCATCTATATGAATCTGAGTGGTCTGGATAAGTCAAGGATTTTGAATAGCAATTTCATCTTGATATACTTACAGGACTATTACTTCTTACAACTACTTGAAGGAATTACTCCGAGGATACTAGTCTTATGAAAACATTGGATGATAGATTTAAATAATTGCTTTTTCATTTCTTGTAGAGGACATCCAACATAGGGTCATGAGACCAGTTTGATTCAGAGTAATAAAGAGAACAACTTCAAGTTCAGATGAATATAAAATGATTTAGAAGTGACCTTGAGTTGTCAAAGGCTTAATCTGAGTCCGAAAGAAATAGATTAAGTGACAGTTCTAAAAAGCTTTTGTCGCAGAATGAGTCTGACCGATCATTCTGCGATGACAGTATCCTATAATTTCAGTGCTTAGAATGTCATGACACTGAATCACAAGTACCTGTCTTGGGAAGTGATTTAAGACATGAAGATTTGATTAAGTTGCATAAAGGATTTGTCTATCTCGATGAACTTTCATTTTGTTTTGACCATTGAAGTATGATATTCTCATCATATTCTTATTTCGTTTATTTGATTTGGTCCGTATTATCTTAAACTCATGAACATAATCACAACACTCAACATCATTTCAATTGTTTTCTTTATTACTGTTTACAGCTTTATGCATTTACATTTCAACATTAAATTCTTAGTAGTCATCATTACACCATCCTTAAACCAAGAGCATAAACATGTTCTAGAACTAATAATGCTATTAAACGCTTCTATCGTGTAACTCTCTAATGAACGATCCCGACAATAAAAATAAATATTGCAGCTTGATACCGTGCGCTTTCGGTAGGAAAAATTAGGCAAGCTCTTTAACAGCCCTATAGGATTATAGTATAAAGGCTGTCGGGGGGACATTGCAGCGGGTTTTACCTCAAAGCTTCAGTGGCAATGAATGAAGAAATGGAAAGTCTCCATAAGTGATAATGGCCAGAAATGACCATTATTTTCAATCCATTTCCGTGTCTGAAACGGGCATTTGATCGCATTCCGGTCTTATATTAAATAAGAAAGCAGTAAAATTGGACTGATTTATGCATAATTGTAAAAATATTAAGCTGGTATGAAAAATGCATAAATATGTAATTTTATTACATATTTATGTTAGAAAAATCCAAAAACATGAGAAAAAGAAAAGAAAAGAAAAAGGAAACAAAAGATGGGCAAAAGAATAAACAAGCCCACAAAAATACAAAAAGATGGGAAAAATCGAAAAGCCCACAAAAAGAATAACTTCGGCCCATCTGACCCATTCAGCTCTGTCTGGGAACATCTGGTCGAGGACCATGGTTCCGCGACACAGGAGAGATTCGCGACCAGCATGCAAAATGAAGAAGAAGACCAGTCTGGGAACTCCAGTCGAGGAACCCTGGTCGAGGACCATGGTTCCGCGACACGACCAAGCTCCGCGCCACCAGCACCTTGGAGGCCAAGCCGCATCCCAGTCGAGGAACCCTTGTCACGGTCCATGCTTCCGCGACACGGACAGGGATAGAGACACAAGACCCAGTCGAGAAGCTTTGCCACATGCAACCCTGTCCCGCGACAAAGTTGTGATGTGTGTGATGTCTTGAGACATAGTGGGCCTCAGATCAAGCCCATGGGCCTAGGGCTCCACTCCTATAAATATGAGGAGACCCCCATGAGCTCAGGGTGAACAGTGTGGAGAATTCATTCTTGAAGACAGATTGGAGAGCTGAGTTCTTAAGTAGCTTTAGTTTAGTTTTATTTTTTTTTGTATTATTTAATTCTTGCATAGTTTAGTTTAGATTGGTTAAATTTAATGTTGGTTTTACTGTTCCAGTTGCTAGGTAGCCAGCTTAATATGATGTTTTTCCTTTTAAACTTTTGATTTAGGGTTTGAAATATCCAAAATCATGGGTATTATCAAACTCACTGAATAATATGGGAAAATATTCTCTGAATATGTCCCAAATCATGAAATGGGTCTCACACCCCATGGATTCTTTGCTTTCATTTTCCTTTTTGGGATCATTCGACCCCCATTTCTCCTTATTATGCTTCCTGTTGCTATTTTTTTTTATGGATGATGGCATGTATGTGTGTGATCGAACCCTAGATTAGGGTGTTGCTTTATTTTAATTATTGTTCTAGATAGGCTCATCTCTGTTCAAGCATGTTCTTGTTATTTTTAAATGTTGTTTGGTTGCTTTTGGTTTAGAATAACTTTTAAATCCGAAATGGGTTGAGATAACACTTTTTGCATGCTACTGTTCAACTTTGCTTTTACTGACGAGGGTCCTGAACCACTCTTGTCGCTAACCGACTCCTGTCGATAAGCCACGTTTGTCGACAGGAGTGTGTTCCGCGACATGGATGTCTAGGGACACTTGTCTTAATTATTTTGAAAACCCCTGGTCGCTAAACACTTTGTCGCGGACCCACGGTCTTCGACTCAACCATGCTTAGCGACCAGGAACCAAACTCTTGTTATTTTAATCTGCATGGCTCTTGTCGAGGAATACTCTTGTCGCGGACCCACGCTCCGCGACTCAACCTTTATACCGAGACAGGAAATTATGCCTTGCATAATTATTTAGAAAACCCCAGTCGCTAGGCATCCTGTCGCGGAGCCATGCTCCGCGACACAATTCCAGATTAGCGACTGGGGACCAAAATATTTAGAAATTTCCAGAGCAACCCTGTGTCGCTAAAACACCTGTCGCGGACCCATGGTCCGCGACACAACTTTTGCTTAGTGATACAAGGTGAAACTCTGCCCAAAATTCTGTAAATCTGTCGAGGCACCCATGTCGAGGGTCTAGGCCCATGACACCATTTATGGTATCTCGACAGAATTCTCCCCCTGTTTAATCCCAAAATTCTGATCTTCTACCTTCCATTATATTGCAAACACTCACATCTGAATCCCACGGATTAAGATGTAATACTCTAGCATTGCAATATAAGGCGTTATGCTGCCAAAATTTTGATTCTCCATTTCCACCCATTAATTAATTGAACCCTCTAGTCCTTAATGATTAATGATTATAATTAGCAATAATTAAATCACTAATTGTCGAGAATAGAGGACCTTTGTTCAATTGCCATTAAAATAATTTTCTATAAACAAAATCATGATGTCTTAAACAGATAATCCAGACTGTAATTAATTATGGTAGGAGGGATTATTTAAGCCATCTATTATGGATTGATTCCATCACCTTGCATGAGAAACCAATGTCTCTCATGCAAGTTCTTCTCTCTACTTTATTTTATTTTGTCTTTTGCGTATTGTGTGTAACAGTTAGTAAAGGATACCTCAGACTAATGTTGGCAGGTATTCCCTTATGGATAACTAGCTCCTATTCTGGGTATTAGTTACTAAGTGTTATTTTGCATGGTCTGGATGGCAGTCAGTAGAAGCCTTGACGGTTCGTCCATCTGGGACTATAATAGCTGCTCAGCTGACTCCCATCCGAATACAGTTTTATTTCGTTTATCTTAATTTCCAAACCCAAATTCCAATCTGTAATAAAACTCTGCTAATGTCTGTCAACATTAGCTGACAAGTACTGCAGAGAGGAAACATGTAGGTTTTTATCCGAATTCACAGACAATAGGGGCCCAACTGGTAGCGACACTGCCATTTTAGGGTTTCACCTGTCTAAATTCGCTCCATCCGAGTAATTGGGAAATTGGACAGTAGATGTTTACAGTCCACCCAATTATTCTGCCATAACTTTGGTCTCCCGACCACTTCATCTCTGTGTTCCACCTTCTGTCTAGACCCACATCTATATTTTGGGTCAATTGATTTTACACTTCCATATATCCTTATGCATGATAATATTATGTACTATTGTGGTCTTTAATATTTTGGGATCCTTCCCTTGGACAACAGAAGCATAGGATTAAAACAGATATTGCATATTAAATTTCCGACAAAAAAAAAAAACTCTTTATAAAATCCGGATCTGAGTAAGGGATTAATTCTTCAGTTATGACTAATTCATATCCTATCAAGGGTTGATTTTGGGAAATTAGAAGCAGAGTCAGCGATTAGGTCTCATCTAGACTGAAAGGATCTGTGTTTTAACTGAGAGTCTAATACCTGTTTAGGGAATGGTTTTCAAACTCATTATTTTCCAAAATTGCTGTTTGTTGGGAATCTAGGATTAAATATTACACCGAGATGGGGTCCACTTGGACTCAAATACAGTGTAGTAAATAATCTTAGAGGAACATCATCCAGGCCTTGGTTATTTTCTAAAATAGGGTTGAGTTTTCTTTCAGCTGCTATCCTCTCTTGCCAAAGCCTACTTTTGAGTCCTGAGTGAGTGCATCCGGAGCGAACTAACTAGTTAGTTCGCTTCATTAGTTTGTATCTCATAACCACCCGGAAGGAAGTGAACGCACGAGTAGTTCACCAAGAGCCGGGAATTCTTGATCCATACCCCTTCATTCTGATGGGGAGCTGTCTTTTACTACTAGGGTCAGATCTTCAAAACCTCCGAGTGATAGGTTTTAAATGCTTTCTTTACCGCTTTATTTTAACTGCTTTCTTTAGAGGTCACTCGGTTGTATTGATGATTGTGTAACTGCTACTAGGATTGATAGTTAAGGGATAGTTCAGGCTTAATTAGAATCTTTGGGTGTGACATGAGAGAATGATAGTAGTACTTGGCATTTCAATAAATGATTTGTCAGGTGTTGCTTATCCACCACAGATGAAGTAACATACCCAGGCCAGGGCAGTTACAAATCTACGGTATCTTAGAATTTGCGGTCTTAAGAACATGTAAACTCATACTGTAAGTACCTGTCTGTTAAAGGGAATTCAGTATTGAGAGCATGAGAATTAGCTATCTAATAGAATTATACCAAACCAAGATCTGTGTATAAAAATGGAAGTTTAATACTGCTATATCTAAACCTTGTCCAAATTTCATTTTTTTTCTTCCTGTCCCTTCTGTCTGCATTATGATTCAGCTTCACAGCTAGCATAATGCAAATTTTCACTGCTTTCTCAGATAGTGTTTATCGCATTTTTAGAATAATCTTTACCCGCTTTCTAGAATAGACTTATATGCTTTGTAGAATAAATTTAAACGCTTTTATAGCTTAGTTTAAATTCATGTCAGTAGTTGTTAATCACTTTTCAAACCATTGGAGCAATACGAATAGAAAATCTAGTAAAACGACGTGGGCCCTGCTTCTATCGCAGATCCTCCAGTGAACGATTCGGTCTTACTATAAATTACTGCAATTTTTGACACCGTGCGCTTTCGGGCCACAGTTTCTTAACACGAGTAATAAAAACGTGACAACCCATAAATATATCCCTAATCCTAACTCCGCCTTCATAAAATGATTTTCATTAAATAAAATCAAGACCGGGGTTATATTATTTCGAAAATACTCGTGTTGGAAATTGTCAAAAGTTTCATGGCGTCGTTGCCGGGGAGGATGCAGCGCCGTTTTATTAGAGAATTACATTCCTCATTGCTCCTAGTTAGCTTATACATATAAATATAAATATTCACCCCGAAACCAATTCTAACCTGGGGAATGTGCAGGTACTGTCATAGCTAAGACCTCTGTTCTATGCAAAAGAGAAAGGAGACTCCAACCGAGATCCCGTTCAACGCAGAAATCGAGAAAACAACTCGTCGTCTGAGGGCGGAAGCTAGACAAAGAAAGGAACGGGAAAGACAAGCTCTACTCTCTCCAAGCACAAGCAGTGACATCTCAGACATGGCGGATAACCATGGCAATCCCCTAAACATTCCACCTAACCCACCACTCCAAAACATCCAAGAGGACCCAGAAGACGTTGATAATGAGAACTTGGAGGATCTCCCCCCTCAGGTCATTCAGGGAGGTGAGAACCCCCCAAATCTCGACCATCAACCCTTCGAGGTGCCTCCACCCAACCCAAACCCCCAAAACAACCCACTTAACCAGAATAATCCAAATAACCAAAATTTTCAGAATCCTCATTTTCCAAACCCCCAGTTTAACCAAAACCAGAATCATCCTAACCCTAACGATTTCAATGATCCCAGAAATTACTATCCAAATCAAAACTTTTACCCACAGCAATACCAAGGAGGGCCAGGGAACAATCAACAGGCAGCCGCAGCTGACTATATGCAGCCCATTCTAGAACCATATCTGAACATTCCTGGACAAGCTCCATTCTTGGCCAGGAATTTTGAATTGAAGCCGGCACTCATCAATCTTGTCCAGAGCAACCAGTTCGCAGGAGCAAATCATGAAGATCCGCATGATCATTAGCAAACATTCTTGGAGCTATGTGACACCATTAAGAACCAGAGTGTATCTGCTAACACCATTCGATTGAGGCTGTTTCCTTTTTCTCTGACTAGCGGGGCGAGAACATGGTACAAATCACTGCCCGTGAATCAGAAGTCTGCATGGGAAGACGTGATCAGAAATTTCTTGACAAAGTACTTCCCGGAATCCAAGGTGGATGAATGCCGCTCTAAGATTGCGGAATTCAAGATGAAACCAGACGAGTCCCTGTATGATGCAAAGGAACGGTTCTTCAACTTGCTTAGGAAATGCCCCCAGCATGGTTTCCATGAGTGGGAGAAATTGAGAAAGTTCTATAGCGGGTTGACCCCAGCATGGAAAAACATGCTTGATGCCGCTGGTGGTCAACACCTGCTATACATTCCCATGGATCAAGCTTGGGCCAAGATTGAAGCAATGAGTGTAAACAGAACTGTTCTTTCTGATGATGTTAATTCCCCTCCCCCTCGTGGTTTATGTGCTGTAGGTACAGTAGGGAAATCTGAACTGGACAAACTGAAAGACCAAGTGGCCGTCTTAGCCTTGAATCAGGAAGCTGGGAGCTCTACACAGGCTCAAAATGCTGAAGCTGTTTGCGGGACTTGCCAAGGCCCGCATCCCACCGAGTCTTGTCAACAAGTGGCGAATGAAAGCTGTAACTATGCAGGTGGATTCCAAAACCGGCACCCGAACCTTTCATATTCCAACAACAATGCTTTGAATTCCCACCTGTTGACCCAGCCTCAACAGTTCAACCAACCAAGGCCCCAGCACTTTAACCCAGGCTTTCAGCCTCAGATTCTAGCTAGGCCACCTCAAAACCAAGATTTCCAAAACTTTCAGCAGCCACAGAATCAGTTTGTCCCAAATCAGAATCAGTTTGGTCAGAACCAAGGTCAGAACCAGAATTGGAACCAGAACCAGCAGAAACCTCCTTCCAAATTAGAGACCCTCATGACTGACTTCATTACCAGTCAAAAGGAAATCAACACTCAGTTGCAGTCCTCTATCCCGAATGTGGAGACGCAGGTTACGCAAATGGCCAAGGAAATGCAGAAAAGAGACCAAGGAACTCTACCCAGCGCTGCTGAGAAAAATCCTCAGTGTAAGGCCATCAAACTGAAATCTGGCAAAATTCTGGAAGACCCAAGGGCAAGGAGAAACTGGTACAAGAAAATGAACTGGGAAGTGATATTGAGGAGAATGAAAAGGAAGCTGAGAAAGAGACAGCCGATCTGCAGACTGACGCTGCACCTGAAACGGCTGAAACAGATAAGGGTACAGGTGGAGGTACAACTTCCTTCCCTTTACCACAAAAACAATCTGATAATAAAAAGTTCATGCCAAGGGTGCCATACCCGGCCCGACTTAAAAATCAAGAACAGGACCTTAAATTTGAAAAATTTCTGAAAAGACTGCAAAAAGTAGAAATAACTATTCCTCTCATCGAAATGATAGCTGAGATGCCAGCATACGCTAAATTTCCGAAAGAATTAGTTTCAGGAAAGAGGAGAATTGAGCAGGAAGAACTGGTAGTTCTTAACAATACATGCAGTGCTATCATCCAGCGCAAGCTTCCGGAAAAGCAAGAAGATCCAGGCTGTTGCACGTTGCCGATTCAAATCGGGAAAGTCAAAGCAGGAAAGGGCCTCTGTGATCTTGGTTCTAGCATCAATGTTATGCCTTTGGTAATGGTGCGGCGCCTCAAGCTGGGACGCATCGAGCCAATCAAGATGAGACTCCAATTGGCAGACAGATCCATCACAAAGCCTGTCGGCATCCTCAAGGACATCATAGTGAAGACTGGGAATATCTTATTCCCAGTTGATTTTGTGATACTAGACATAGAGGAGGATCTGGACATGCCATTGATCTTGGGGAGACCATTCCTTGCAACAGGCAGAGCACTGATAGATGCAAAAGGTGGACGAGTAACACTGCGAGTCGATGAGGAAGAAGTTACATTTGACATGGCAAAGTTACAGAAATACCCAGATGACGGGTTCTGTTCATCAAAATCTGTAATAGTTAGGAGTGAGGAGAGAGAGCTTGACTCTGAATTTGATCATGAAATGATGCTGGATGAAATTTCAAAGCAGGTACTGAAGCCTGCTGGCGTGGAGCACAAAGGATGCAAAGCCGTTCACTTTGCTGATCCCGAAATAGGGGATTTGGAGGAGTTTGACAGCACAGATTTCCATGACGACGCTGACCAAGAGGAGGCGGATCCTGTATTGATGCAGGATCCGGAAGGTAAATCTGATCTTCTCCCATCTAATTCTCGCAAATTACTCCCTTCAGTGGAATGCCCACCAGAGCTTGAACTTAAAATCTTACCGGAACATCTTAAGTATGCGTTTCTCGCAGAACATAAAAAATTACCGGTAATTGTGTCAGCCAAGTTGACACAAGCTCAGGAAGACGCCTTGGTGGGAGTGCTTAAAAATTATGTGCGTGCAATCGGTTGGACCATTTCTGATATCAAAGGAATAAGCCCTTCTGTTTGTATGCACAGGATTTTAATGGAGGAGAATTTCAAGGCCTCTCGCCAGCCCCAACGAAGATTGAACCCACCCATGCAAGAAGTGGTAAGAAAGGAAGTGATCAAGCTGTTAGACGCTGGTATTATATACCCGATTTCTGATAGCAAATGGGTCAGTCCCGTGCAGGTTGTTCCGAAGCGGGGTGGGATGTGCATCACCAAGAATGAACAAGGGAAGGAAATTGCCACGCGCCCAGTCACCGGATGGAGAGTCTGCATAGACTACCGGAAGTTGAACGAGGCAACTCGCAAGGACCATTTCCCTTTACCTTTTATCGATCAAATGTTGGAACGATTGGCGGGAAGGGCATTTTATTGTTTTTTAGATGGTTATTCTGGATACAATCAAATAGTGATCACCAGTGAGGATCACGAAAAAACTACTTTTACTTGCCCTTATGGCACTTTTGCCTATAGGCGCATGCCTTTTGGTCTTTGCAATGCACCAGCTACTTTTCAAAGATGCATGATGTCTATATTCTCTGAATTTAACGAAAAATGCATTGAGGTCTTCATGGATGACTTCTCTGTATATGGAGATACGTTTGATGAATGTTTGACTAATCTTGCTAAGATTTTAAAGAGGTGTGAGGACACTAACTTGGTTTTAAATTGGGAAAAGTGCCATTTTATGGTCACTGAGGGCATAGTGTTAGGTCATCGCATTTCTCGTGCAGGCATTGAAGTTGATCCAGCCAAAGTTTCCATCATTTCCAATCTCCCTCTCCCCAACTCGATCAAATCAGTCAGGAGCTTCTTAGGGCATGCCGGTTTTTACCGGAGGTTCATTAAGGATTTCTCTAAAATTGCCAAGCCGCTCACTAATCTGCTTTGTAAAGAAAACCCTTTCGTAATAAATGAAGCGTGTGTCCAAGCCTTTGACACGCTCAAGAAGATGTTGGTTTCTGCACCGATAGTGCAACCACCCGATTGGTCAATACCTTTCGAGGTAATGTGTGATGCTAGTGGTCTCGCCGTGGGCGCAGTTCTTGGACAACATAAGGATGGGAGACACTGCGTAATTCATTACGCATGTCATGCCCTGAATGAAGCCCAACTTAACTACACCACAACAGAGAAAGAGATGTACGCTGTAATCTTCGCGTTTGATAAATTCAGACAGTATCTTTTAGGTACGAAGACTATAGTATACACCGATCATTCTGCATTGAGATACTTGTTTAGCAAACAAGATGCCAAACCTCGATTAATCAGGTGGGTACTTCTGTTGCAAGAATTCGACATCATAATAAAAGATAGGCGAGGTCGAGATAATGGTGCTGCTGACCACTTATCTCGATTAGATAATGATAAAAAGGAAAAAGCCGTTAATGAAGAGTTCCCGGACGAACAATTGTTCGCATTGCATCTGCATAATCAAGCTTGTCCATGGTTTTCCGACATCGCTAACTTCTTGGCATGCGGAATAACCCCACAGTTTTCGAACTATCATCAGAGGAATAAGTTCAAACGAGATGTATTAAGTTACTTCTGGGAAGAACCTTATCTCTTCAAACACTGCGCCGATTCAATAATCAGGCGATGTGTGACCGAGCATGAAGCCTATCAAATTGTCAAAAAATGCCATGAATCAGAATATGGAGGTCACCATGGTCCCGCTCGAACGGCCCACAAGGTCCTCGAATGTGGATTTTATTGGCCTCACATCTATGAGGATTGCAGGACATTTGTGAAAGGTTGCGACAAATGCCAAAGATTAGGAAACCTCTCCAAGAGGGATGAGATGCCTCAAAAGGGAATTCTCACACTTGAGATTTTCGATGTATGGGGCATTGACTTCATGGGACCGTTCCCACCATCTGGTGGAAACTACTATATCTTGGTGGCTGTCGATTATGTGTCCAAATGGGTTGAAGCTGTCGCATTACCGACCAATGATGGTAGCCAAGTCATCAAGTTCCTCAAGAACAGCATTTTCAGTCGATTTGGCATACCTAGGGTGGTGATATCTGATGGAGGAACACACTTTATTAATAAAGCTTTTGAAACCTTAATGAGTAAAAATGGAATCCTCCATAAGATAGGCACGCCTTACCACCCCCAGACTAGTGGTCAAGCCGAAGTGTCCAATCGCGAAATCAAACACATACTCGAAGCCACTGTCGGGATAACCCGTAAGGATTGGGCACGTAAGCTCAATGATGCTCTATGGGCATACCGCACAGCATTTAAGACTCCCATTGGGATGTCCCCTTACAGACTTGTCTTCGGAAAAGCCTGTCATTTGCCTGTAGAGTTAGAGCATAAAGCTTACTGGGCCGTCAAAACGCTTAACTTTGATCCGAGAGTTGCTCAGAGCAAACGCAAGTTGGACCTCAATGAAATTGAGGAAATATGAGCATTAGCTTATGAAAGCTCTCGAATTTATAAAGAGCGGACCCAGAAATTGCACGATCGCAGGATTAAGCCTAAGCATTTCTATGTTGGTCAAAGTGTATTATTGTTCAATTCTAGGTTGAAGCTGTTCCCTGGAAAGCTTAAATCTAGATGGGAAGGACCACATGAAGTGTTGGAAGTGTTTGAAAATGGAGCCGTCAGGATCCGAACTGACAAGGCAACATAGTGGTAAATGGACATCGGTTAAAGGAATACCTCGGACAGTTCGATCCGGAGAAGGAAAGCCAAGCAGTGGCAGACCCGGCTTACACCCAATAAGAAACTGCATTAAAAACAAAAATCTTTCATTTCATATATACATATATATATATAGTATATTATTTCATAATAAGAAAGTACCCAAAAATCAATTAAACATTTAGAGTACTAAGACTCTAAATGTGAGGATGTTGATATTTGAAGAAGATCTAATGCGTTTTATTTATCTGTCTTGCAGAAAGTCGGAACCATCAAAAAGAGGACCAGTAAAGCAACACGGAAAACCAGGTTCTTGGTTGGATTAATTCCATGAATTGAAGAAAATATTTCCGGAAATTAAAGCAATTTAAATCCGGAATGATTTTTGCAAACAAATGGAATTAACCCAACCTAATTTATGCAAGTAGATTTTTCTTTAATTTAAGCCAGTGCGTTTTTGAATTTATTTGGACTGAATCACACTCGGGCCAGTCCTCTACCTAGGCCCGAACCATGGAGGGCAGGGTAGAAATCCATTCCTTCTTCCCCCCTGTTCATAACTCCCTCGGTTTTCCCTTGTTCTTTTGCCTCTATTTTGATTTTTGAAAAGCATAATGCGATTTTGTGTGTGCACCCTTGTTTCAGTTTTTAAGATTTTGAGTGCTCTCGGTTTTGAGCAGTGTTTTAAAATCTTTTTCGATCCTTACATAAACTCAGTTTCAAAACTGTCAAGAATAAAATTTTGGGAAAGTTTAAAACTTGAGAAAGCAAAGTGATGAATGTTGGGGTGTTGTTGCGAGCACCATAATATTATTGGTTTTTATTCTTGGGCTTAGGGTTTTGTGTTTGATTTTTCTTTCCTGTGTAGTTTGTGCTTTTGAAATAAATGTTTCTGGAGTGTTATCTTGGAACATTAAAATGGAAGATCTTTTTGGGTATGTTTGTTTCCACATGTTACAATCTTGTGGGAATAAATGTTTGTTTGTTTATGTAAACATAGTACAAACACCCAATGAGAGCTTCCACTTTTTAATAAAGGTGACCTTTTGGAAAAAGACAAAAAAAGTTAATAGATTTAATAATTGACTTGTGTTCCTTTTGTTCTCAATGGAACTGTAGTGTGAGTGAATAGCAGTATTTTCGTCACCCAACTGCTATTCTTTTCAAAAATCCAAAATGGGACCACTCACATCCCACTTTCCTTAAATAAAACAAGTCAACCCTTTAAAAACTAAAAATAGTGTTTGCAAATTTTTGGATGTTTTAACTGCTCAATGCAGTCTAAACAAACCGAGAATAGCAAATCCATTACGCCACGTCTCCATTGCACATTCCAAAATTCGAGCATTTCATCTCCATCCGTCCATCTCATTCCATTTTCAGCAAGTGTCTCAGACTTGTTTAATAAAAATTGGAAAATCAAACTTTTGGGCCCAATGGCCCATTAAAAATATATAGGGGCCCAATGACCCCTATCCTTTCACAAAAAAAAAAAATCATTTTACCTATGCTTTATACTCAGTTCAAGCCAGAAACTTAATAATCTCACATTTAGAGCAAAACTCTAAATGTGAGGATGTTGGTTTCCAAACTTGAATAATTTCTGAGAAAATTATGTAAAAATTGGATTCATCACTCTTATCTTCGCAGGGGCAATCTTCCAAATCCAGACCCAGTGCCCGGAGAAACCCAGCTGCTGGACCTTCCACTAGAGCTGTTAGGAGAAATCCTCTCCCGAATCGGGGAGGATGAAATGAAAGAAGTGTTCAGAGCTAGGGGAACTTGTACGAAATTGAGGGACGCAGGAAACCTCGCCATCGTTTACAGGCGATGCGAGTTGGATGCTGCTAGGGTGAGGCACTGGCAGGAGGAGATACGATGGCAGAAAGAAAGATTTCTGCACACATGCACTGAGGCTGGAAACTTCAACCTTCAGATTGTCCCAGCACTCATGGCATTTGCAGAAGGGGATGAAGAGCAAGCATGCGAGCTGCTACGGCCAGGCATCGAAGACAATCATAAAGCGTCAATCCTCACCCGCGGATTGATGCTCATGAGCAAGCTGGATGAAGGCCAGGTCAATCAGGGGATCGCAATGATAGAGAAGATGGTGACCAATCGAGAGGTTTACAACTACACATCCACCAACACCCTCGCGTGGATGGCAGACAATGATGCCCCTTACCTGTTTGCAGGGCAACCACCCCGAGTTTTCTGCAGAAGAATGCATGCACCCCTGAGAAACCGCGACTGGTGCCTGCGCTGTGAGCTGACCAGCTACGTCCACTGGCTCAGATACATGTTCTGAGAAAAGGAGGGATGAAGGGAGAATGAATCCTAGTATGCTCTAGTTCTTTTTAAAGCCCTAGTATCAGGCATTATGTAAGGGATTTCCTCTTTTTGCATGCAGGTTCACACTAACTGCATAGGAATCTCTTAAAATTATTGTACTTTACCGCTTTCCACAAAATTGAACTCAAGTTTGAGATCTGCAACAATCTTTATCTGCTTCTTTTGAAAAGATGTCTGATAGTCCGAGATGAATAAGTGACTGTCAGGCCAAAAATATGCTGTTGACATGCTCCGTATGTCAACAGTGCCTCTTTACTGCTTTAAATTAAATAAGCAGCAAAAATATGCATAAACCTGCTCTAAATTCACGTGTTGAGTTTAGGCTTGTGATTAAATTTTCAAACTTTTAAATTGGGATAATATAATTGAGAACATGCATGATGTTCATGTCATCCCTTGATTCTCATTTTTAATCTTTGCATCTTTCAAACATGATGTTCATGAAGAATTGATAATAATGTTTGATTTGTAGGCCCGATATAGTGAGCAAGTATCATTTCATTAAACACTGCAATCAAGGGAATTTAATACTTGTAGTTTTTGATTGTCTTATCCCAATCCAAAAAGAATGTAATTTATGAAGCCACGAAAATGAATTGAATATGTAGAGTCCGTGTTCTTAGGAACATTGACTCTGACTGCTCGGGGACGATCAGTATTAAATGTGAGGATGTTGATAATGGCCAGAAATGACCATTATTTTCAATCCATTTCCGTGTCTGAAACGGGCATTTGATCGCATTCCGGTCTTATATTAAATAAGAAAGCAGTAGAATTGGACTGATTTATGCATAATTGTAAAAATATTAAGCTGGTATGAAAAATGCATAAATATGTAATTTTATTACATATTTATGTTAGAAAAATCCAAAAACATGAGAAAAAGAAAAGAAAAGAAAAAGGAAACAAAAGATGGGCAAAAGAATAAACAAGCCCACAAAAATACAAAAAGATGGGAAAAATCAAAAAGCCCACAAAAAGAATAACTTCGGCCCATCTGACCCATTCAGCTCTGTCTGGGAACATCTGGTCGAGGACCATGGTTCCGCGACACAGGAGAGATTCGCGACCAGCATGCAAAATGAAGAAGAAGACCAGTCTGGGAACTCCAGTCGAGGAACCCTGGTCGAGGACCATGGTTCCGCGACACGACCAAGCTCCGCGCCACCAACACCTTGGAGGCCAAGCCGCATCCCAGTCGAGGAACCCTTGTCGCGGTCCATGCTTCCGCGACACGGACAGGGATAGAGACACAAGACCCAGTCGAGAAGCTTTGCCACATGCAACCCTGTCCCGCGACAAAGTTGTGATGTGTGTGGTGTCTTGAGACATAGTGGGCCTCAGATCAAGCCCATGGGCCTAGGGCTCCACTCCTATAAATATGAGGAGACCCCCATGAGCTCAGGGTGAACAGTGTGGAGAATTCATTCTTGAAGACAGATTGGAGAGCTGAGTTCTTAGGTAGCTTTAGTTTAGTTATAAGTTTTTTTGTATTATTTAATTCTTGCATAGTTTAGTTTAGATTAGTTAAATTTAATGTTGGTTTTACTGTTCCAGTTGCTAGGTAGCCAGCTTAATATGATGTTTTTCCTTTTAAACTTTTGATTTAGGGTTTGAAATATCCAAAATCATGGGTATTATCAAACTCACTGAATAATATGGGAAAATATTCTCTGAATGTGTCCCAAATCATGAAATGGGTCTCACACCCCATGGATTCTTTGCTTTCATTTTCCTTTTTGGGATCATTCGACCCCCATTTCTCCTCATTATGCTTCCTGTTGCTATTTTTTTTATGGATGATGGTATGTATGTGTGTGATCGAACCCTAGATTAGGGTGTTGCTTTATTTTAATTATTGTTCTAGATAGGCTCATCTCTGTTCAAGCATGTTCTTGTTATTTTAAAATGTTGTTTGGTTGCTTTTGGTTTAGAATAACTTTTAAATCCGAAATGGGTTGAGATCACACTTTTTGCATGCTACTGTTCAACTTTGCTTTTACTGACGAGGGTCCTGAACCACTCTTGTCGCTAACGGACTCCTGTCGATAAGCCACGTTTGTCGACAGGAGTGTGTTCCGCGACATGGATGTCTAGGGACACTTGTCTTAATTATTTTGAAAACCCCTGGTCGCTAAACACTTTGTCGCGGACCCACGGTCTTCGACTCAACCATGCTTAGCGACCAGGAACCAAACTCTTGTTATTTTAATCTGCATGGCTCTTGTCGAGGAATACTCTTGTCGCGGACCCACGGTCCGCGACTCAACCTTTATACCGAGACAGGAAATTATGCCTTGCATAATTATTTAGAAAA
Organism: Hygrophila difformis; assembly: GCA_030278955.1. Classification (NCBI taxonomy): domain Eukaryota; kingdom Viridiplantae; phylum Streptophyta; class Magnoliopsida; order Lamiales; family Acanthaceae; genus Hygrophila; species Hygrophila difformis. Next base: position 26,253,587 of record JAOANR010000006.1, on the reverse strand, counting down.
CCCCAGTCGCTAGGCATCCTGTCGCGGAGCCATGCTCCGCGACACAATTCCAGATTAGCGACTGGGGACTAAAATATTTAGAAATTTCCAGAGCAACCCTGTGTCGCTAAAACACCTGTCGCGGACCCATGGTCCGCGACACAACTTTTGCTTAGTGATACAAGGTGAAACTCTGCCCAAAATTCTGTAAATCTGTCGAGGCACCCATGTCGAGGGTCTAGGCCCATGACACCATTTATGGTATCTCGACAGAATTCTCCCCCTGTTTAATCCCAAAATTCTGATCTTCTACCTTCCATTATATTGCAAACACTCACATCTGAATCCCACGGATTAAGATGTAATACTCTAGCATTGCAATATAAGGCGTTATGCTGCCAAAATTTTGATTCTCCATTTCCACCCATTAATTAATTGAACCCTCTAGTCCTTAATTATTAATGATTATAATTAGCAATAATTAAATCACTAATTGTCGAGAATAGAGGACCTTTGTTCAATTGCCATTAAAATAATTTTCTATAAACAAAATCATGATGTCTTAAACAGATAATCCAGACTGTAATTAATTATGGTAGGAGGGATTATTTAAGCCATCTATTATGGATTGATTCCATCACCTTGCATGAGAAACCAATGTCTCTCATGCAAGTTCTTCTCTCTACTTTATTTTATTTTGTCTTTTGCGTATTGTGTGTAACAGTTAGTAAAGGATACCTCAGACTAATGTTGGCAGGTATTCCCTTATGGATAACTAGCTCCTATTCTGGGTATTAGTTACTAAGTGTTATTTTGCATGGTCTGGATGGCAGTCAGTAGAAGCCTTGGCGGTTCGTCCATCTGGGACTATAATAGCTGCTCAGCTGACTCCCATCCGGATACAGTTTTATTTCTTTTATCTTAATTTCCAAACCCAAATTCCAATCTGTAATAAAACTCTGCTAATGTCTGTCAACATTAGCTGATAAGTACTGCAGAGAGGAAACATGTAGGTTTTTATCCGAATTCACAGACAGTAGGGGCCCAACTGGTAGCGACACTGCCATTTTAGGGTTTCACCTGTCTAAATTCGCTCCATCCGAGTAATTGGGAAATTGGACAGTAGATGTTTACAGTCCACCCAATTATTCTGCCATAACTTTGGTCTCCCGACCACTTCATCTCTGTGTTCCACCTTCTGTCTAGACCCACATCTATATTTTGGGTCAATTGATTTTACACTTCCATATATCCTTATGCATGATAATATTATGTACTATTGTGGTCTTTAATATTTTGGGATCCTTCCCTTGGACAACAGAAGCATAGGATTAAAACAGATATTGCATATTAAATTTCCGACAAAAAAAAAACTCTTTATAAAATCCGGATCTGAGTAAGGGATTAATTCTTCAGTTATGACTAATTCATATCCTATCAAGGGTTGATTTTGGGAAATTAGAAGCAGAGTCAGCGATTAGGTCTCATCTAGACTGAAAGGATCTGTGTTTTAACTGAGAGTCTAGTACATGTTTAGGGAATGGTTTTCAAACTCATTATTTTCCAAAATTGCTGTTTGTTGGGAATCTAGGATTAAATATTACACCGAGATGGGGTCCACTTGGACTCAAATACAGTGTGGTAAATAATCTTAGAGGAACATCATCCAGGCCTTGGTTATTTTCTAAAATAGGGTTGAATTTTCTTTCAGCTGCTATCCTCTCTTGCCAAAGCCTACTTTTGAGTCCTGAGTGAGTGCATCCGGAGCGAACTAACTAGTTAGTTCGCTTCATTAGTTTGTATCTCATAACCACCCGGAAGGAAGTGAACGCGCGAGTAGTTCACCAAGAGCCGGGAATTCTTGATCCATACCCCTTCATTCTGATGGGGAGCTGTCTTTTACTACCAGGGTCAGATCTTCAAAACCTCCGAGTGATAGGTTTTAAATGCTTTCTTTACCGCTTTCTTTTAACTGCTTTCTTTAGAGGTCACTCGGTTGTATTGATGATTGTGTAACTGCTACTAGGATTGATAGTTAAGGGATAGTTCAGGCTTAATTAGAATCTTTGGGTGTGACATGGGAGAATGATAGTAGTACTTGGCATTTCAATAAATGATTTGTCAGGTGTTGCTTATCCACCACAGATGAAGTAACATACCCAGGCCAGGGCAGTTACAAATCTACGGTATCTTAGAATTTGCAGTCTTAAGAACATGTAAACTCATAGTGTAAGTACCTGTCTGTTAAAGGGAAATCAGTATTGAGAGCATGAGAATTAGCTATCTAATAGAATTATACCAAACCAAGATCTGTGTATAAAAATGGAAGTTTAATACTGCTATATCTAAACCTTGTCCAAATTTCATTTTTTTTCTTCCTGTCCCTTCTGTCTGCATTATGATTCAGCTTCACAGCTAGCATAATGTAAATTTTCACTGCTTTCTCAGATAGTGTTTATCGCATTTTTAGAATAATCTTTACCCGCTTTCTAGAATAGACTTATATGCTTTGTAGAATAAATTTAAACGCTTTTATAGCTTAGTTTAAATTCATGTCAGTAGTTGTTAATCACTTTTCAAACCATTGGAGCAATACGAATGGAAAATCTAGTAAAACGACGTGGGCCCTGCTTCTATCGCAGATCCTCCAGTGAACGATCCGGTCTTACTATAAATTACTGCAATTTTTGACACCGTGCGCTTTCGGGCCACAGTTTCTTAACACGAGTAATAAAAACGTGACAACCCATAAATATATCCCTAATCCTAACTCCGCCTTCATAAAATGATTTTCATTAAACAAAATCAAGACCGGGGTTATATTATTTCGAAAATACTCGTGTGGGAAATTGTCAAAAGTTTCAATAAGAATGGCACATAGTCTCTTGCGAAATTCCAAGTGACAAATATTCATTGCAATGTAAGTGGATCTTCAAGAAAAAAGAAGGCATTCCGGGGGTTGAAAAACCTCGATTTAAAGCACGATTGGTGGTTAAAGGATTTAATCAGCGTGAAGGTGTTGACTTTAATGAGATATTTTTCACCTGTTGTAAGACATACATCAATTTGTGTCTTATTTGGTTTAGTTGCTCAGTTTGATTTGGATTTATAGCAACTTGATGTCAAGACAGCCTTTCTTCGTGGAGAACTTGAAGAAGAAATTTACATGCAGCAACCAAAAGGTTTTGTTGTTCCTGGAAAGGAAAATTTAGTCTGCAAGTTGGAGAAGTCTCTTTATGGCTTGAAGCAAGCACCGAGGTAGTGGTACAAACGGTTTGACTCTTTCATGATCAAGCAGGAGTATTCTAGCAGTCAGTATGATGATTGCATTTATTTTCAGAAGTTTTCTGATAAATCTTTTGTCTATTTACTGCTCTATGTTGATGACATGTTGATTGCCTCTTATGACATGTCTTTAATTGCTAAATAGAAAGCTCAGTTAAGCACTGAATTTGATATGAAAGAGTTGGGTGCAACTCAGAAGATTCTTGGAATGGAAATTGTTGGAGATCATAGTGCTGGTAAACTTTTCCTTTCTCAAAAGTCATATGTGGGAAAGGTTCTTAAACGTTTCAGCATGAAAGAATGTAAGTCTGTTTCTGTTTCTACTCCTTTAGCTGCACATTTAAAATTATCTGGAGATGATTTCCCTGAGTCAGATGATGAGATGAATTATATGGCAAATGTTCCTTATTCAAGTGCTGTTGGTAGTCTTATGTATGCAGTGGTCTATACTAGATCAGATTTGGCATATACTGTTAGTCTTGTGAGCCGTTATATGCATAATCCAGGGAAGGCTCTTTGGAACGCTGTTAAGTGGATATTGCGATAAATGAAAGGTTCATCACATCTTGGTTTAATCTTCTATCTATATTGCGATAAATGAAAGGTTCATCACATCTTCGTTTAGTCTTCGATAGAAACAAGTCTGATTTTATTGGTGTGAATGGTTTTGTGGATTCTGATTATGCTGGTGATTTGGATAAAAGAAGGTCTCTTTCTGGTTATTTTTTTACTCTTTGTGAATGTGCTATTATTGGAAGGCGTCACTTCAATCAGTTGTAGCTTTGTCTACAACAGAAGCTGAATATGTAGCAGCCACAAAAGGTGTCAAAGAGGCTATTTGGATTCGTGGTTTGGTCTTTGAGCTTGGTGTTGCACAAAAAGTTCTTACTGTATTCTGTGATAGCCAAAGTGCTCTCAATCTTGCCAAGAACAATCGTTATCATGAGACAACCAAACATATTGCCACCAAGCACCACTTTATTCGGGTTATTCTTTCAGTTGGAGAAATTCAAGTACGCAAAGTTCATACTTATGATAATTCTGCAGACATGTTAACTAAACCACTTTGTCTTGCCAAGTTTCAACATTGCTTAGACATGGTAAGCTTGAGCAGCGTTTGAAGGCCCGTTAGGGCATTTATGACGACGGAGATTTTTATTGATGGATTGAATTTCGGCAAGGTGAAGATTGTTAGAGTTGTGCCTCAATTCATTGGTATTGGAGATTTTAAGAATTTTTCAGATTAGGAGAAGCCCCTTAACCATGACCATGATGTTGAGTACTGGAGTATTGAAATTTTACAGAAAAGGAGGCCTGCCTTAGTCATAGTCATGACTAGTAAAGTTGTTGTTGGTTGTAGCAATTTTTTCTTCTTAATGGGTGGTTATATCTATTTTAGTGGGCTGAAAATTGGCTCTTTCTCTCTATATGAAAATTGCATTTTCTCCACATTATAATCCATATTTTTCTTCATTCATTGAGAGAATAGAGTTTTATGGATGTAATTGTACTCTCCATATCGATTCATAGTGGATTTCTTCGTCGTTCGTGATTTTTTCCCATTTTGGGTTTCCACGTATATTTTGTGTTCATATTTACATTTTTGAATCTCTTATTTTTTTCTTTACAATTATTATTTGGAAGATCCTTAATTCCCTTAAAAAAAAAGCGTAGGGGAAAAGGAAAAGAAGAAATTTGATTACCAAAGCAGTGAAGGCACATCGATCAGAACATCCAAAGAATGGAGTCCGACAACTCGCATATCCCTCCTAGGGGTGATTAACGAGTAGAGCTACTCAAACTCGACTCGGGACTCGGCTCGGAAAAAACTCGACTCGTACTCGAAAAATTCGAGTCGAGTCGAGTATTTAATCGAGTATCGAGCTCGAGCTCGAGTACAAAGTTATGATACTCGTCGAGTATCGAGTACTCGTCGAGTATCGAGTCGAGTACCAAGTCGAGTCGAGTACTTGACTCGTTTTTTTAAAAAAATTTAAAATTTTCATATATTTCATATTTTTAATACTCCTTCTACTTTTATTTATTGTCCACTTTCATTTTGATTCATTAATAAATTCATGTTTAAATTTAAAATTAATTATAATAATTCTGCTTTGGGAGAGGCAATCCTTCAATGCCCACCAGATCCTCGAGGGATTAGTCATGGGCCCAATGTGGCTTGAGGATACCCGGTACACGCCAAAAATAAAATATAATTAATTAAAATAATTATTTAAATATAAAATAACAGAAAAATATAATGAATAACATTAAAATAGATTAATAATATCATTATTGTTATAAAATTATAAAATAAATTTAAAATAACATAAGTTCTTAATATAATAAATTTATTTAGGAATTAAAAAAATAAATTTTAATATTGAAATATCTTATAAAAAATATAAACTAAATTCATTAATTAAATAATAGAAAATTTAAAAATAAATAAAAAGAAAAGAAAATTAACTTTACAAACTAATAAAATTATACAATTAAATTAACAAAATAAAATAGAAGAAATTCAATGAACTGAAAAAATAAAAATAAAATTAATTAAATAAATAAATTCAATAATTAGATAAAAATAAATAATATAAATGATGTTAAAACATGGTATTATAATATAAATTGATAGATAATTAAATAACATTGTATCTCATGTTGTGACTTGTGAATTACACAATTCTTTATCGAGTTCACCAAATCCACTCATGTTGTATATTTGAGCACCAATAGATCATATTCAGCTAATAATACACACTCTAGATGGAGTAGTGATGTTGTGGGATGAGCCTGGAGCAACGACAACCCCACGATAATACCGCACACGCTTTAATATTTTAATGTAATTAAATGTCTTACACAAATATTGGAGTTACTTATAAATGTGACACATTTCTACTAACATTTACTATTACAGTTGACAAATATATCGAAATCTGCACTATATAATCAAACTAATACACTGAATATATGATGAATACTTATTGGCATATACTGTAACTGAGGTCAAATGCATCCAACTTCCGAGCCTTATACGTATTTAAGTTTGCGAGATTTCAATTTAATCGGGGTACAATATTAACCGGAAAACATCGAAAAAAGCACACCGATGGATAAAATCATTATTCCAATATTAGAGACATGTGGTTACACAAAACCTAGCTCAAATGTTGGTATTGTGAGGTGATAAGTGGTACCCGAATATTATTCATTACCCAATTCAGTAACTAATTCAATAAATTCACTTATTTTATACATTTAGGTACTAATAAATCTTATTCGGCTAATACATACCCACTCTAAATGGAGTAGTGATGTTGTGGGATGAACCCGGAGCAACGGCAACCCTAAGACACGCTTTAATACTTGACTGTAATAAAATGCCTTATATAAGTATTGAAGATACTTTTAAATATGATGAACTTGTATTTAAATGTACTGTAATAATTAAGAAATGTATCGTATTGAGTGCCAAATGGAAAAAAATGAAAAATGAAAGATGTTTTGCGACCAAAATTTTGGTCGCTAATTCGGTCTCGAGATTAGGGACCAAACCAATTCGATCGCTGTTTCGGTCCCTACTTAGCTACTGAATGATTTTGGTCAAATTCGGTCGCTAACTAGCTACTAAATGGTTTCGGTCGCAAATTCGGTCGCTAACTAGCTAATGAACCGTTTTGGTCGCAAATTCCGGTCGCTCGAGCTCGACCTCGAGTAGCTCAAAAAGCTGTCAAGTCAAGCCCGAGTATCCCACTACTCGAGCTCGACTCGATATCACCCATAATCCCTCCAAAACCGCCGTCTTTGCGATGGAAAATCCTCCGCCGTGCCCTCCGTCGCCACCGTGCTTCTGATCCCGGGAAGTACGCGGACACTTACCGCGCCAATTTTGATAACAAACAGTTGGAATTTCTTATAATTGTTGATTATTTGCAGAGAATCAGCGTGATGACATCCGTTTAAATGCATTTTGTCGAAGAGCGAGAGTGGGTTCGATTTGATACCATCGCATCTCGTAAAAGAAGTCAGTGAGGATTCAGATTCATTGCATAACAACAAAGCTTTTTTGTGGTACACTTTACCGCTCCCTAATGCTCCCAAGCTTTGCCTACGGTTAGTACTACTACCTATTGAGTTCAATTTCATATACTTTGGCCTTTATTGTACTCGCCTCCTTGTGTGTACTCTGTTTTTATTTTCAATTTCATAAAGCTGTTGACGTGCTTGATTTTCTCATATAGATTATGTGGTAATAGGTCATTGTTTTTTCCCAATTTTGTGTTGTTCATTGTTTCTCTGCGTCCTGGAAAATTTATTTTTGGAAGTATTCAATCGAAAGTTTTTTGTTTGTTACTTTAACATCGACAACACAGGGCTTATCTGTAAGCAGTATCTTCTTTATGTTTGATGAATTTGTTGATAGTTTTTAATAGCAATCAGCCTCTACTTCTGAATACTAGCTCAGTGAACTATGTTGATGTATATTGAGTGTGTCTGTTAAAGATACAGTTAGGCGAAAAGTACTACTGCCACATTTCTTAGTCAAACTTCCTATCGGCTAACTTGACTAAGAATTGCTAAATTGCTAAGGCTTAAGGTTGAAGATGACTAACTCATGTGCCTTAATCTAGGGTTACATTTAAGTATTTGAGCTCTAATGAGTGTGTTGAGGGATTCCCAAAACTGGGAGATGGACCATCGGCGGACGGGTCCTGTTATCACGAAATCTCCGAGACAGAAGCCCCCAACTTACAATTCGATAGTGCACAAGTCTATCCCGTATCCCAATAATTAAGCACAAATAAATCTAAATCTAAGGCGTAACTTAAAGCTAAGGAGAGAATAAAACGAATGCTGCACTTTCTTTAATTTCAAAATATTGTTCGACATAGATAATATCTTAGTGGGGCCCTTGGCCAAAAACATTTGTTTCGATAACTTATTACTAAAAGCATAAAAACTGTATTTAAAGAAACCTTCCCAAGTAAACTAGCCTTGTACCGAGTTCTGTCACAAGGACTCAACCAAATAACTCACACAACAATTATTCAATTTATTTCTTTGCTACATTAACTAGCCGCGGCCCAAACATGCACATGATGATTCAATTATGAGTTAATACCCAGATAAACTAGACTATAAACCGCATTTTACGTCTAGCAAAATATAGACTCAAAACATGTGAAACTGTCCTACCACTTGGTCAGAGGGAGTTTGGTTATCTACAACGCAGAGACCACCATCGTACTCATGCCCTCAAATAATTTTATTTGATTTCATATTATGGCCTAATGGCCCAATCCAAAACATTTTGACATCAAGGCCTAACCCCAAAAAAAAAAAAAAAAGAAGATCAACAGGTTTTAAAGCAATTTTACACTTACACATGATTAAAAAATCAAAAGCAGTTTTTACTCCTAGATTCACAAGCACAAGATTAAACATTGAAAAGCAACTCATACATAGACCTATGAATAACCATAGTTAAATGCATCAAGTTAAATAATTTCAGGTAAAGCTAGCTTGTTCTCTTTGATGAACACGCCTTAGGGAACTTCAAGAATTTACTAGGAACCTTCATACTCCTTGATCCAACCTCTTTGCACACTCAAAACTTATAAGAACACTAAAGAGAAAATTATTAGAGAGGAGAAGAGGATTTGTGTTGGTGCAAGTGAATGAATCAATGGAAGAAGGTATTTATAGGTGGGTTGGGGTGTCACTTATGGAATAGTGAATAAAGGAATGTGTCAAACCCTCTATGTTATTTGGGTTTGACCCGGTTCGATCAGGACCCATTTTGTTCGGTCGGTTCCTGGTTTACCCGATTTGCTTCATTTTGCATCCGGTTGGCAAATTTATCTTTGTAAATTGTAAATAATTCCATATAGGTCAATAATTATTTTTCATATAGATATGATCCCAAATGTTGGTATTTGACTTGTTGAACTCATAACCCCACTTGTTGAATTTCAAAATTTTTACCGTTGGCTTTCCTCGCTTCCAAATTTTGGTTGTTGGCTTTGCTTGCATATTTCTTGTAATATTCTGGGGTACTAAAGTGTTACTAATCCCATATAAAAGATCTAGGGGTCATTGATTGTCCTGTTAGTTGGAGTATTAAACTTTTGCAACATTATAATGTTTGAGTTACAAGATGGTATAGTTAAAAGTATCTGAGTGTCTTTTATTGGGATCTTCTTGTAACTTTCCAATTTCTCTTTATGTATTAAGGCTAAATTTTCTTTGTGGGTTGAACAATGCCATGTGCCGCCAATGTCCTATGCGAGGCCATGTACTGTGTACAATATTTTCAGTTTTTTCCTCACTAAATCTATTGTTTAATTTGTCTGAGCATTATCAACTAGCATGTGAATTTCCATAACTGATGACGATAAACAATTTAGGAGTTTGATTATGTCATTATGATTGATTCAGTATGTAGTACTTCCTCTGTTTTCTTTTATTTGCTATGGACCCAACTTACGCGCAGTTCAATGCACATTTTAAACCATTAATAACTCAATCTCGGTACAAGTAAAAATTCTAAAAGTTTAAAATCTAAAAACTACACGACGAGACAAATCTAACAAGATTTCACTTGCCTATATTTTAACTTGTATAACTATGACAAAACTTTAAGTGCAAGTGTGTGAGTGAATAGTAACAAAATTCCCAATGGGGCAAATAAAGAAGAACGGAGGAAGTATATCATTAAAACAGAAGTTGGCTAGACTTGTTGACATTTTTCCACTTGATATTGTTTGTGAGTTGTTTAGAAAACAACTGTTGTGGAATATAACCAAGATGTGTATATATGATTCCCCGACCTGATTTCAAGCCAAGATTGAAGATTGGAGCAAGATCGAAGAACCCAAAATGAGTCCCAAGAGAGCTACAGGAAAGAGTAAAAGAAAGGGAAGATTGGGGCAATAATTGAGAAGCCTCAATTATTATATGAGAGCTACAGGTGGGAGGGGAATAAATAATAGTAGAAGAATGCCCAAATTTCTCCAATGGTGTCGGTAAGGGCAAAATGAAAGCAGTACTAGTCTGATTGATTGTTATACATATATATAAACATTTCCAATTTCCTACATCTACCTTTCCCTTATTCCAACTACCGGTCACATACAATATATATATAACACTCCCCCTTTGAATGTTTTCAATACAAAGAATATGCCTCGTTAAAACCTTACTAGGAAAAAACCCTGTGGGAAAAAAATCCCAGTGAATGAAAAAGAGTACAATATTCTTGTATTCATTGCTCCCCCTGATTTGCACATCATTTTAATTCTCGAAACCGCCGCATTCTGATTTTCTTCACGAGCTTCTCGAATGTCGATGTTTGTAGTGCCTTGGTGAATAAATCTGCAAGATTATCAACTGAACGGATTTGCTGCACATCTATTTCACCATTTTTTCTGTAAATCATGAGTGAAGAAAAATTTTGGTGAAATATGTTTCGTTCTATTTCCTTTAATATACCCTCCCTTCAATTGTGCTATACAAGCTGCATTATCTTCATATAGTATTGTTGGGGGTATTTTTTCTTCAGTAGCTATGCCACAATTTATCAATATATGGTGCATCAAAGATCTCAACCGTACACATTCTCGACTGGCTTCATGGATTGCTAAAATTTCAGCATGATTTGAGGAAGTAGCAGTCAAAGTCTGCTTCATTGATCTCCATGAAATTGCAGTACCACCACATGTAAATACATAGCCAGTTTGAGATTTGGCTTTATGTGGATCTGATAAATATCCGACATCAACAAAGCCGATTATTTCATGTCGAGAATCATTTGGATAAAATAACCCAAGATCAATAGTTCCTTGGAGATAGCGAAATATATCTTTAATTCCATTCCAATGTCGTCTTGTAGGAGATGAACTGAATCTCGCTAATAAATTTACTGCAAATGATATATCTGGTCTAGTGCAGTTTGCAAGATACATTAAAGCACCTATGACACTTAAATATGGGACCTCTGGTCCAAGAATTTGTTCACCTTCCTCTTGTGGTCTAAACTGATCCTTTTTTATATCAAGTGATCTTACGACCATTGGAATACTCAATGGATGTGCTTTATCCATATAAAATCGCTTTAATACTCTCTGGGTATATGCTGTTTGATGGACATAAGTTCCATGATTTAAATATTCAATTTGACGACCAAGGCATGATTTGGTTTTACCAAAATCTTTGATTTCAAACTCTTTCTTTAAGTATTCAACAGCCTTTTGGAGCTCCTCTGGAGTTCCAATCAAGTTGAGATCATCAACATAAACTGCAATGATTACAAACTCTTGTCCATTTTTCTTAATGAAAATACATGGACAAATTGGGTCATTTGTATAACCCTCTTGTAACAAAGACTCACTGAGTCGATTATACCACATTCGCCCGGACTGTTTCAGTCCATATAGGGATTTTTGTAATTTGATGGAATACATATGTTTAGGATTTGATTCATATGTCTCTGACATCTTTAATCCCTCGGATCTTCATATAGATATCTGTATTTAAATTTCCATATAGATACGCAGTAATAACATCCATCAATTTCATTTCAAGATTTTGATGGACTGCTAAACTGATAAGATATCTAAATGTTATTCCATCCATTACGGGGGAATATGTTTCATCATAATCAAATCCGGGTCTCTGTGAAAACCCTTGGGCGACTAATCTCGCTTTGTATCTGACCATTTCATTTTTGTTATTCCTTTTTCTTACAAAAACCCATCTGTATCCGACTGGCTTTATATTTTCTAGTGTTTTGAAAATCGGTCCAAACACTTTTCTTTTAGTCAGGGAATCCAATTCAGATTGGATTGCATCTTTCCATTTTGGCCAATCTTTTCTTTTCCGACATTCATCAACCGAATTTGGTTCATGATCCTCGTCATCATTTATGATGTCAAGTGCTATGTGGTATGAGAATGCATTATCTATGATAAGTGCATCTCTATTCCAAACATTTCTGCTTGTTACAAAATTAATTGATATTTCATTATTTTCAATTTCCTGTTCCTCTGGGCTGCAAGTTCCTGCTCCTCTGGAGCAGTTTTCTCTTCAAGAGCTTCTTTTTCCTCTGGAATATTTTCTGCAATTTTGTCACTTTCAATGATTTGTGATCCTCTTTTCTTTCGAGGATTTTTATCTTTGGAACCTGGTGGTCTACCACGCTTCAAGCGTGCAGTAGATTCATCTTTGGCACTTGTAATTGGTCCCTTTGGGACATTAATTTTGATCGGAACATTTGCTGTCGGTATATGAGATTTAGTTACTCTTTTAGAGTCGCATAATGCATCCGGCAATTGATTTGCAATACTCTGCAAATGTACAATTCTTTGTACTTCTAGTTCACAATCATTTGTACGAGGATCGAAAAAATCTAATGGTATTTTCCAGTTGATTTCTTTTTCTTTCTTTGGTTGATTTCTGTCTCCCCCTAATGTCGGGAAATGAGATTCATCAAAATGACAATCTTTGAATTTCGCAGTAAAGATATCACCAGTTGATTTCTTTGAATTCCCAATCTATGTTGGGGACCCATCTTTGTGCGCTGAGGTGGTGCAATCGGGACATACACAGCGCAACCAAATATTCTAAGATGGGATATATTGGGTTCATGCCCAAATGTTAATTGTATAGGGGAGTATTCATGATAATGTGTCGGTCTTAACCGCACCAATTTTCCTGCATGTAATATTGCATGCCCCCAAGCTGTCAATGGCAATCCAGATCTCATTAATAATGGTCTGGAAATTAATTGTAAACGCTTTATAAGTGATTCAGCAAGACCATTCTGTGTATGGACATGAGCAACAAGATGCTCAACTGTTATGCCAATTGACATGCAGTATTCATCAAACCTCTGGGATGAATATTCACCAGCATTATCCAATCGGATATTTTTTTATTGTATAATCAGGGAACTGTGCTCGTAATTTAATAATTTGAGCAAGTAACTTTGCAAACGCATGGTTGCGAGATGATAGTAATGTTACATTGGACCATCGTGTTGATGCATCAATTAGCACCATAAAATATTTAAATGGTCCACATGGTGGATCTATAGGTCCACATATATCACCCTGAATTCTTTCAAGAAAACTAGGCTTTCAGTTCCCACTTTTGTTGGTGAATGTTTGGAAATCAATTTTCCTTTGGAGCAAGCAACACATATATAATCATTATGTTGTAGCAATTTTTGTACCTTTAATGAATGTCCATGACTATTTGTAATAATTCGCCTCATCATTGTAGAGCCAGGATGGCCTAGGCGATCATGCCATATCATATATTCATCAGTAAGCCTATGGCATCCAATAGACCTCTGGCCTATTTTGGGATGATATTCATTAGTGGGCCTGTGGCCATCAATAGACCTCTGGTCTATGTGAGGAATATTAGACCTGTGGTCTAAGTGATAATTTTTAATTGTATTTATCTTTGAAAAATACAATCCAGATGACAATGCTGATAATTTTTCCAATACACATTTCTTACAATGAGTGGTATTTGTAATTAATAAATATTCGACATTCTCTGAAGTCGATGTCTCGAGATGATACCCATTTTCTCGGATATCTTTAAAACTCAATAAATTTCTTCGAGACTTGGGAGATAGTAGTGCATTTTTCACAATTAATTTTGTTCCCTCTGGGAAAATAAGGTTGGCTGTGCCAATTCCTTGTATAATATTTGCACTACCACATATTTTGTTTATGTTTGTATCTCCCATTTTTAAATTGGAAAAATATCTTATGTCTTTTAGTATCGTGTGCGTTGAAGCACTATCAATAAGACATATATTATCACTTTTATAATTCCCCATTTTGCTGTAATTAAAACAAGATATAATTGATATCAAAACAAGATTAAATATAAGTGAGACAGCACAATGCATAGATAATAACATAGCATAAAAAATTCAAAGCATAATAAAAATAATATAATAATAAAATGTAATGCAGTATTTAAATAAGACGGTATCATTGAAGAATTTGCACATCTTTAGATGCCATAGTTAGCATATCAATAATGGCCTTTTGTAATATCAATAGTGCCGTCAGTATTTTTTTTCAACAAGGTATATTTCAACCTGTTTGTATCAAGTATTTTTGGTAAACTTGTACCAAATATTTGTCTGAACAACCAATTTTGGGACTATGTCCTCCTGCCATATTGATATCATTTTTCTTCAATTTCTTTGCCTTTTAGAGGCACAATTTCTGGCAATTATTTTGCCATGTAAGAATCTGACTCTGTCAGTACACATGACCAAACTACAGACCCACGAAATCTGTTGGTATAACCGAACTTAGATTTATGAACTATGTTGGTATTCATGTCATTTTCATTAATTTCTTGTCACATATCTCACTTGTGACATTATTCTGAACACGACTAATTTATATCATTTACAGACTTATAGTCTTGCAGTCATTATGATGCCTCACATTTGGGATTTCAGCCAAAAATCTCTATTTTATCAAAGAGCTTCCATTTGCCCCCACATTAAGGGAACTGTCACTATCTCTTATCAAAAATAAGAATTGGCAAGAGGCTTATTTCCCATATATAGATCAATATGATCTTTTGACCCTTTTTTTTTCGAGGTCTTGGCCTGTGGCCGTATTTTTTTTTCTCTCTGCAGTCTAGGCCTATGGCCGTATTTTCTTTTATAATGGTCCTCTTTTTTAAAGACCATTGTTTGCAAATAACTTGCAACATCCATTTTTCAGAATAATTAATCCTAGATCTTTCCAACGGCACAGATTCCTGTTTTTGACAAATTAGTTATAATTGATATTGAAAATAGTTGAAATATATTACCTCAAGTGACTTTCTTCTGGATCTGAAATTTTTTGGCAGAACCCCGATTTGAATTGGATTTTTCAACAAAACTTCAACAGAATCTTGGTAGAATTGGCAAACTCTAACAAGTCGTGCTGATAACGTGTTGTGGAATATAACCAAGATGTGTATATATGATTCCCCGACTTGATTTCAAGCCAAGATTGAAGATTGGAGCAAGATTGAAGAACCCAAAATGAGTTCCAAGAGAGCTACGGGAAAGAGTATAAGAAAGGGAAGATTGGGGCAATAATTGATAAGCCTCAATTATTATATGAGAGTTATAGGTGGGAGGGGAATAAATAATAGTAGAAGAATGCCCAAATTTCTCCAATGGTGTCGGTAAGGGCAAAATGAAAGCAGTACAAGTCTGATTGATTGTTATACATATATATAGACATTTCCAATTTCCTACATCTACCTTTCCCTTATTCCAACTACCGGTCACATTCAATATATATATAACAACAACAAAATATTTGCATTTTAAATTTTGAAGCCTGTAGACCTCCACTTTAAACAGTAATTGCAACTGCAATTTTTCAGGGTGTGAAAACTACTCTCTCCGTCCCAATTATTTGTGTCCTATAACTTTTAGATGCATAGTCCAATACATTTATTAACGGTTAATATCTTAAAATATAATATAAGTAAAACTTATATAAAATATACTCCTTATGTCCCATTTGAAACGCCCCAAAACTTTTGGACACGCAGTCCAATGCATTTCTTTTACAGTTAATATCATAAAATCTAGAGAAGTAAAAATTATATTAAATTTTAAAAATTAAAATAAAAGAAAATATTAAACACAATTTAAGCTTTATATATTTTACAATATAATTAGCAAAACTGTAAATTTAAATTCAAATTATATACTCCCTTCGTTTTTTTTAAATCTTACGTTTTGACTTTTCTTACAGTTTATTGTAGCACTTTGACTTCTATTTTTGTTATAGTTATAAAAGACAAAATATAGCCAAGTGAGATCTTGTTGGATTCGTTTCATCTTGTAGTTTTTAAATATCAAATTTTTAGAATTTTTACTTTGTACTGAATTTGAGTTATTAATCGTTGAAAATGTGCATTGGCATACGTGCAAATGAGAAGTGTAAGGTTTAAAAAAAATGGAGGAAGTACTATCTAGGCTAGTTGAATTCGAGCTAGAACTTCAAATTTTGTTACTGTACAGGCTCGAACTACACTTGATGATAACCTGGGATTCCCACTTGACTATATTATTTTTATATAACTGCAACCAAAATTTAGGTCAAACATACACAATGAACAGTGTAAAAACTAAAAAGTCTAAATGGGACGTTTCAAATGGGACGGAGGGAGTTATTTTATAACTAGACGATTAGACAAATCTAACAAGATCGAACTTGACTATATTTTTTTTCTTTTATAACTATAATAACATTAAGGTTGATCAGTGAACAATGCTAAAAGTCAAAATGAGACATTATTGGGACGGAGGGAGTATAAAGGATGGTAAATTGATCAAGGAACTAAGTGACATTTTTAGCATATGATTTTTAAATGTTAAAATTTGAAGAACTGTATGCTTTGTTTGTTGTTACTTTAGTTGTATTTAATTCTGTGTTTTGATGGTTTTATACTATGTTGCTCGGGCTCGGGTACGGGTGTCCGACATGGGAGCGGGGATATGTGGCGGACACTTACCATTTTAAAAAACGAGATATGGGGACACGGCAAAAAAGAATTCGGAACTAGGACACGGGTGCGGGGACACGTTGCAAATTTTATATATATA
Organism: Hygrophila difformis; assembly: GCA_030278955.1. NCBI lineage: Eukaryota > Viridiplantae > Streptophyta > Magnoliopsida > Lamiales > Acanthaceae > Hygrophila > Hygrophila difformis. Next base: position 26,236,666 of record JAOANR010000006.1, on the reverse strand, counting down.
TATATTTTATTATATGTATCAATACTAGATAAAAGACAACAATATTGGTTCACAAAAATTTCAAACCAACAAGAGCATCCAAGTTTAACAAAAACAATATTGGTTGAGAAAAACTTTAAAATATGAAAATAATCATCCCAATCATAGTTACGTGGAACGGGGTTCGATTCGAAATCGGGAACGGGTACACGGAACGCTAGTCTAGGTGTATCGAGAACGATGTATATTAATTTTTTTTTAAATAGTAACTATGCAGTATTTAATTAATAAATAGGAAATTTAAATCTTTTAAATATGAAAATTTTTCTAATGAAATATAAAAGAATTATTTTTTTTGGATGAAAATAATTGTAATAAATATTAGAGATAATAAATTTAAATTAACTGAGAGGTAAATATAAAATCTATTTTTTCCGTTTTTCTTGCATTTCTAGCAATTAAATATTTATATAGTTTTTTTCATGGAGGTACATCAGTAATCTATTTGTTTTCCCATCCTGGGGTATTCCACAAATTAAATGAGTATTCATAGCCATCTTTTTAAACTACAGCCGTTTTTGCATGGCTTTTTAAAATTATGCATTTATTATTCCCCTTCCCCAAAATTCATCTTCCTAAAAGTTTATCATCTTCCCCAAACACCACCCGCTCCTCTCCCCCTCCCCCGGTTACCCTATGTTCTTCGAAAATTCCCACACACCTTCCCCCACCTGATTAACCACTTCGCCACCTCTGTTCCCCGCTCTTAGCTGTTCTCTACTCTGCGCTGTTCCCCGCTTTTGTTTGTTCTCCTCTTCGGTTGTTCCGTCGCCGGATCGCTAATTTTTGCGATTAGGGGCGCGTTCCACGGTGATCTAATTCGCCAACGTCCCGTGTTCCGGAACAAGCGTTCCGGTCTGGAGATCGGCGGCCGTTCCCCATTCCTGGTAACTATGGTCCCAATCCCAATCACCAAAGCAATAGTCCCAACAAAATAAGCATCCATGTATTTAACAAAAACTTCCAAACTTGGAACAAAAACATCAAAAGAAACAATAGCATCAACAAAATATTTGACAAATTTTCTAACATCCCAATCATCCCATCACAAAATATCTTTCCAACTCCGGATCATCGAGTGATAATTCTTCTAACTCCAAAACCTCATTCTCTTCCAAATGAGCTTTATCACCACCTACCAAATTCAACCTCAAATAGTTCAAATTAATAAAAAATATATAAATTTTATTTTAAACTACTAATAATTAAATAATTGAAGATTCACCCAACTCCCAATATTTTGTTTCTCCTTCTTTGTACTCATTTTCATTTCATGATAGCAACCTTAAGTTGTAATGCACAAACACAAGATCATCGGCTCTACTTGGCATCAATTTGTTCTCTTTGATGCTTTGAGTAAATGAGTATGTACTCCAATTTCTTTCATAACATGATGAAGATGCCTATTGCTTCATAAAATCTTGCATCTATCACATGAGGTTCACTAAAATAACAAGCCCCAAAAGAAAAAGATCCAAATTCGGCATGAACTTTTCTTAAATCATTTGGATATGAAAATAATTTCTTGAAACACTTATTTCTATTCAAAGATACATCATTATCCTCATGAGGTGCAATGCGTTGACTTCCACCTGATCCACTTTGAAGCCACGATACATGGTAATACTTAGGAACCAAAGAATGAGCCATAAAATTCAATGGTGTGTTGCTTTGATTCCATCTACTTTCCAACACTAGATGGACAACATAAAAAAAGCTAGATCGGTGTCACATAATTCGGAATTCGCTTCGGTACGATAGACTAAGTTCGATTCGCAATCCGCTAGTTATAAAATTTTTGATTCGCTAGGGGTATATTGCTTCGATTCGCTTTTAGTTATAATTCGATGCTTATATTCATAAATATTTATTCTTTCACCCTAGACATTGAGTGAACAAGAATAGAATAGGGAAAATGAAAAAAGAAAGAAATAATTAAATAATTAGAAAGAAAAAAAATAAGAAGAAATAAAAAAAACTCAATGTCTATTTACTAGGGAGGCTAAAAAAGAAACAAATGAAATGCAGAGGGCATACGAATAGACCGGATAATAAATGTTAGTAGTATTAATTATACAGCTATTGTTCATCTTCCCCATCTCCCTCTCTTCTCGCTGCCCTACTTCTGATTTCGGCGCCTCTCCCTCTCTTCCCATTGCGTCTGTTCCCAGCTGCGCCACATGGTTTTGCGACCCAATTCTCCCTCTCTTCCCCCATTGCACCTCTCCCCTTTGCCTTGCCTGGTTCAGTGACCCATTTCATCCCCCTGTTTCGTCGCTCCATTCTCTATGTCTCTGGTAGATGCTATCACTGTATTTGTTTTAGTTCACTCATTTTGCCATTTTGAATTGCGATTTCAGGCGATTTGGATCGCTATCGAACCCCGATTGGGTTTGAACAAATTGATTCACAATTCGATGGTGTCTTCAGGGAATTATGTTACACTGAGCTAGGGGATCCAGAAATTATGTCTTTCTTCTCATGCTCAAGGATAATTCTTTTCACATTTTCAATCATAGTGTCCCACATATCATAAATCAAATGTAAGACAAGGGCATCATTATCTGCTTTCCTCAACATATCAATAATGGGCTCAGTAACTTTCAAAAGATAATCCACTTTATCCCACCAAGTATCGCTTGCAATACATTGCTTCACCTCTTGTGCTTTTGCTTCATTATTCCCTTCCTTGTAAGTTCTCCAATCCGAATGTATAACCATTTTTTCTAATGCACTCTTGACATCCCTAAATCTTTTAGCCATGACAATACTATATGCAAATCTAGTTTCTGCCACCCTCAACCTACTTAGGTGATAGTAGTTATTAAAAATAGCCAATGTGATAGATGCAAAATTTTATGAAGAGCCAATGTCATGGTGGGCTAATTATTGTACATCCACACCTCTCTTACGAAGTTTAGGTTTTAAGCTACTAATGCAACCGGCATCTTCATCGTATTGTGAAAGAAATTGGAGTACATACTTATTGATTCAAATCATCAAAAGGAACAAATTGATGCTAAGAAGACAATGATCTTGCGTTTGTGCATTACAACTTAATGTTGCTATCACGAAATGAAAATGAGTACAAAGAAGGAGAAACAAAATATTGGGATTTGGGTGAGTAATCTTCAATTATTTAATTATTAGTAGTTTAAAATAAAATTTTTATATTTTTTTTATTAATTTGAACTATTTGATTTTGAATTTGGTAGGTGGTGATAAAGCTAATTTGGAAGAGAATGAGGTTGTGGAGTTAGAAGAATTGTCACCCGATGATCCGGAGTTGGAAAGATATTTTGTGATGGAATGATTGGGATGTTAGAAAATTTGTCAAATATTTTGTTGATGCTACTGTTTCTTTGGAGTTTTTGTTCCAATTTGGAAGTTTTTGTTTAATACTTGGATGCTTATTTAGTTGGGACTGTTGTTTTGGTGATTGGGATGATTATTTTGTTGTTTTAAAGTTTTTTTCAACCTATAAGGATTTTGTTAAATACTTGGATGCTCTTGTTGGTTTGAAATTATTGTGAACCAATATAGTTATATTACTAAATTTGTCTTTTATCTAGTATTGATACATATAATAAAATATATAAAAGAAATTTTGAAACGTGTCCCCGCACCCGCGTCCTAATTCTAGATCCTTCTTTGTCGTGTCCTAGTATCCTTTTTTTTAAAATGGTAAGTGTCCGCCACATATCCCCACACCCGTACCCGAGTTCGAGCAACATAGAGTAGAATGTAGAAATATTTATATAACTATTAAATTTTTACATTTAGAATGTTGTATTAATTGGATATTAGGATATCTCATAGGAATAATGCAGGAATCAATCTTCTGAAACTTTACAAAAGTATTTGAAATGGAAGTTGTGCATGTGTATTTGTATAATATATTTGACAGTCCCAAAGAGTAGGTTGTTAACGTGATATATTGATGACACACACAATTGCAGAAAAGTAAATAACACAATTGTTGTTGACCCGGTTCGGACCTCCTGTCCTACGTCCGGGGGATTCCAATCCAGACGATGATCCACTCAATACGATTCAAGAACAAAACAAGACACAGACTTAATCCTATCAACTCGATCTAGAAGCTGAAACTCCCCCTCAACTTCTAATCTCCCTGAAATGAATGACAGATTGATTCTTGAAGTTCCTCCAACCTGTTGACAATCCTGAACTAGAATCCTAATCTATTCCAGGAAAAACACCATTCTTGGATTCCAACTCAATCTAAAGATGTATACAGATGAATTACAAATCAATTCACTCAAGCTTAAAACACACTACAATCTCCACTTGAAGGACACTGTTTTCACTCAAGTATATCTTCTAATCGAATCTAAATTGCTCTCAGAAAATTGTATAGAAGTATTAATGAAAATTACAAAAACCACTTAAGGACTCAAGACTAATAAGAGTATATATAAGCTGAATTCCGTCTTGATCCTTAAGTCCATGGAGCTGGTGTAACTTGATCTAAGTTGATCACAACTGCCCTGTTGTTGAAAGGATGTGCTGACACTAAAATGATCCTGCATGAAATGTTAAAGTGCCAACAATCTCCCCCTCATTTCATGAAGAGGCTGAATCATCACATAAAGTCTCAAACCTGTATGATGAAAACAGTTCAGTGCACAAGACACAACAGTGAAATAGATCAAGTTTAGAAAAGGTAATTAATGAGTAAGAATAACACCAGCAAAATAATCAGCAAGCAAACTATATGCAGAAAAAGATCAGTCATGTAATTCATGCATAGTCTAGTCAAAAACCAAAGTGTAAAGCAGCAAGCAAAAGCATTTACAGTATCCATCAGCATCCATCAGTTAGTTACATACCAAAGATTCAAAAAGTTTCAATTTTCAGTTCAGAATGTACCCCTTGCCAAAAAGAGTTCTTACCACCCGTTGACACCAGTTTGAGACACCATTATCTCCCCCTTGATGAGTCAATCCTCCTCATGATCATCCTCTCCAGTAGGTGGAGGATTAAATGACCCTGGAAGCAGCTTCAAAATGTTGTTATTCTGCTTCCTGATCCGGATTCCAGCATTGATTTGATTGGTGATCTCCTCATTCTGTCTAAGGATGATTGTCTTAAGATGATTCACCAATGGAGTACCAGAGAGAGCTGGTCCAAGAAGAATGTCATTGTGCATATTCCGGAGGTCATGTGTAGGAGTGTTCTGCTTGATGGGGAAGCACTCTTCTTTGGGTACTTTGATCCCATTCTTTTTCAAGAACCGAGTGATCAAAGCAGGATAGGGTGGTAATTATTTTTGCCAAGAGATCCACGAGTGTAACCTACCATCTTAGAAAGCACAGAAAGACCAAAAATTTTCATTTTAAGATATTTTTCAATGCAAAACATCATTTACCCATATGTGAAGAGACTTGACTGGCATTGGTTGTTGGGAGGATGTTGGAACTGCAGAGACAGAAGAGACAGCTATACTTTAGAGTAAGCTGAGCAGTACGCAGTTGTCCTCGGTCAAACCCAACACTTCTAGTGTTAGAAATCTCATAAGCAACCTCAGCATTAGAGTTTGGCATGTACTTTGTCACGTCATCCAGAGTGTTGTTAAGTTGCACTTTCAACAACTGGTTAAAGACTTGAGGAAATATCTCCAGAATTTTGCCTCGAACGTATATCTTTCCTCCAACGGGGGACTCAGCATCTAGGACATCTGGATGGAGATTTGCGTAAAACTCACGGACCAAAGCAGGAGAATAATCTTCCAATTTTGTTGCCCAGTAAAGAAGTTGGCAATCCTCCAAGTACTTAGTAAAGCCAAGTTCCTTGTAGATAGGGTGAGTGAACTGCTCTTCAGGACTGAAGTCTCGGTTGTTGAATTTCTTAGAAAACTTTTGCATCTCCTTGTCATAAAACTTGAAGTTTAGAGCATCACGAACAGTCATGGGTCCGACTTTCTTAGGTCGTTTCTGAGATGTCTCGACAGCAGGTTGTTTGTCCTTTCTTTTGCGAGAATGAGTCATAGGAGTGCGAGCAGCAGGACGATGTTCGGGTGTGGCTTCGGCATCAGGGTCGTTGTCCTTCTGTTGTTCCTGTTCTTCAACAACATCATTATCAAACTCATCAGTACCAAAAAGATCATCAGCATTTGCTTGAGGATAGTCAGTGGTAGTGCCGTCATCCCAGTCAACAAAGAAAGTCTCCTTTTTCGGTACTGGAAAGGCAGGCGGAGTAGGAGCTGGAAGATCTCCGGCAGGTGGTAGATAATCAAGAGGGATAACCTCCTGAACCTCGTCGTTAGCATTTCCACCAGAAGACTCACCAATGTCAACTGATGAGGGATTTGCAACAATCATTTCATGTGATTGTGAAGCAGAAGGCATATTTTCAACAGGATCAATAGAGGTTTGAGCAGTGGGTTTAGAGATAGGCTCGGACGGGGATTTTGGTGACGATGAAGACGCCATTGATGGAGCTAAGCTGCAACTCTAAAGATAAGCAGAAAAAGAAATGAAGAGAACACACAAAGAAGAGAAACGGAAATGTAGTTTAAGCAAAGGAGTTTTGAAACATTAAACCACGATCGGAAGAAATGAAACGGCGAGGCAATGATGACGGTTTTGGGGAACGTGAGTTGCAGAGGTGAGAGGACAGTTACTGTAGTCGCAGTGTAATGATGACCATGCTCAGACGTCGTATCAAATCTCTCTTTTTGTCATTATCCGAACTTCCTCTTTAATTCAGCTTGGGCCTGCAAATGTTAGTACACACGAAATACAAAGGCCCAAACATAAAGTAACCTAGTTAAAGTGAAAACTTAGGCCCAGAATGTTTCTAAGCATGTCAAACTTGTCTCTCTCCATAGCTTTGGTTAGGATGTCTGCACGTTGCTCTGACGACCCTACATGTTGACTATCAGAAATATTATCTTCAACCAAATCTCTAATGAAATGTTACCTGATATCAATGTGTTTGCTCCTATTGTGAAGTACTGGATTCTTAGAGATATTTATAGGACTTGTGTTATCACAAAGTACCACAAACTTCTCTTGATTTACACCATAATCTGCCAAGGTTTGCTTCATCCACATGAGTTGGGAGCAGCAACAGGTAGCAGCTATGTACTCTGCTTCAGCTCTAGAAAGAGCAACTATGTTTTGTTTCCTTGAATACCAACTAACCAAATTATCTCCAAGATAGAAGCATCCTCCAGTAGTCGACCTTCTATCATCACAGCTTCCAGCCCAATCAGAATCTGTATATCCTATGAGATCCAATGATGACCTTTTAGAGTACCAAATTCCAAGTCCAATGATGACCTTTTAGAGTACCAAATTCCAAGTCCAATGATTCCCTTGATGTATCTCATAATTCTCTTAGCTGCCTTGAGATGTGTCTCCTTGAGTTGAGATTGAAATCTAATACATACTCATGTGCTATAAGAGATATCTGGTCTGGTTGCTGTTAGGTAGAGAAGACTACCTATCATACTCCTATATAACTTCTGGTCAACATCATTGCTAGAGTCATTCTTTGAAAGCTTCTCATGTAATCCCAAAGGTGTCCTTTCAACCTTGCTGTCTTCCAGATTAAATTTCTTGAGCATATTAGCCGCATACTTTTCTTGTGATAAGAAGATGCCATCCTTTTCTTGTTTAATATGTAGACCAAGGAAATAATGCAATTCTCTAAGCATGCTCATTTCAAACTCAGTCTTCATAGCATGTATGAACCCTTTTTTAAGTTCCTCAGAAGTACAAACAAAAATGATATCATCAACATAGACCTGTACAACTATAATATGTTTGTCTGAATGCTTTATGAACAAGGTTTTATCTATATTTCCTCTGGTGTAACCATTGTTGACAAGAAATTGTGACAACCTTTCATACCAAGCACGGGGTGCTTGCTTAAGACCATATAAAGCTCCTTTGACTCTGTAGACATGATTAGGATATTTATGGTCTTCAAATCCAGCTGACTGAGCTACATATATTTCCTCCTTTATTCTTCCATTCAGAAAAGCAGTCTTGATATCCATTTGATAAAATTTGAAATTTAAATAGCATGCTACAGATAACAAAATCCTTACAGCTTCCATTCTAGCAACAGGTGCATATGTTTCTCCATAATCCAATCCTTCTATTTGTGTGTAGCCTTGTGCTACTAATCTGGCTTTATTTCTAACAATGTTGCCATGCTCATCTTTCTTATTCCTAAAAATCCATTTGGTTCCAATAATAATGATGTTGTCAGGCGGTGGTACTAATTCCCATACAGAATTCGTTTCAAATTGAAGTAACTCATCTTGCATGGCTGCAATCCAATATTCATCTTTAAATGCTTCTGATGCATTCTTTGGCTCTACGTTGGATATAAAGCAATTCATCCCAGCTAGTTGCTTATAATCAACTTTTTTGTTCCGAGTCTGTCTAGGAGCATCTATCCCTCCTATGATATCGGTGTTAGAATGATGCTTTAAAGTTCTAGGACCCTTCCTTTTATCATTTTATGTAGAATCAAGCGGTTGTTGCTCTTCTTCAGTATCAACCAGTTCCTCAGATTCAATACAGGTTTCTATGTCAGCGTCAGATGATGGTGCTTGAGATTCCTCAGCTGGTAGATCGAGCTTAGGAAAGTAATGTAGACCATCTTTATCTTCGGATAATCCTTTAGATAGTGAGTCTTCAAATATAACATTCACGGATTCAATGACCTTCTTACTATCAGTCAAAAAGATTCTGTAAGCTCTGGAGTTGTTAGCATAACCTAGAAACAACCCCTTTTCTGATCTGGCATCGAATTTCTTAAGTTGTTCCCTATCTCTGTAAACATGACATGAACAACCAAATGAATGAAAGTATTTAACATTAGGAAGTTTACCATACCATATTTGATAGGGGGTGAAATTTGTTTTGGGTCTCAGAAGAACTCGATTGGCTACATAGCATGCTGTGTTGATTGCCTCTGCCCAAAAAAGTCTTTGGTAGAGTGCTATCATGAAGCATAGACTTTGCCATTTCCTGTAAAGTCTTGTTCTTCCTTTCTACTATACCATTCTGTTGAGGAGTTTTTGGAGCTGAGAATTCTTGAGAGATTCCATGCAGCTTGCAAAACTCAGAAAATTGTTGATTGTCAAACTCTCTTCCATGATCAGTTCTGATCCTTTTGATCTTTACTTGCTTTTGATTCATGATCTTCAGACTTATTGACTCAAAATATTCGAAAGCTTCATCTTTTGATCTGAGAAAACAAAAAAAGGTAAATCTGGAAAAGTCATCAACTATAACAAGCACATACCTTTTACCATTAAGACTTTCAACTTCTAATGGACCCATCAAGTCCATGTGGATAAACTCAATACAATGATCAGTGGTAATGTCATCAATTCTTTTATGTTGAGCTTTAGTTTGCTTTCCTTTGGAACACCCTTCACAAATGACCTTGGAGTTGTTTGGAAGTTTAGGAAGCCCTTTGACAGCTCCTGAAATATTCAGTTTGTAGAGAGTTTGGTAGTTAAGATGTGCCATCCTTTTGTGCCAGAGACTTGTAAGATCTTCTTTCAAGATCAATGCCCTATCTACTGTTTCCTTCAAGGTGTAACAGTTATTAGTAGATCTTTTACCAGACATAATACACTTATAATCTTTGAATACATAACAAGTATTCATGTTAAATAGCACTAAGGATTTTTCATCACATAATTAGCTTATGGAAATCAAGTTTGTAGTTAAATCCTCAACAAAATAGACTTTGGAGAGATTAGAGAGAACTCCCTTATCAATTTTACCATAGCCAGTGATTTTGCTTTTGGCTCCATCACCATACATAACCTCTCCACAATCTTGTTCTGTGAAGTTTTGAAGAATAGTTTTGGTTCCAGTCATATGTCTAGAACATCCTGAGTCAAAGTACCACATGGTATTCTTGTGGTGTGCCTGCAATGACATAACAACAAGACCAACAGATTGTTTGTTAGAGTACTTAGGTATCCAGGCCTTATGAATCTGGATTTTGTACTTAGGTATCCAGGCCTTACGAATCTGGATTTTCTTCTGTAGTTCTAATGACGGCCAGACAACCGGTTTTCCATTTAAAAGATCTCAAACTATCTTCAGACAAGTATCGGCTTGATGACCAGGTAGCCCACAATAGATACAATCTCTTGAGTCTTAAGGTGCAAGGTTGACTTGTGTAGGTACATCCTTGTAAGTAGCTGCATTGCTTGATTCTTCACCTAGATAGCCTCCACTGACAAAGTTCCTCTTGGTTGATTTAAATTTGTTTAGCTTCCCTTTCTTGTTGTATTCAATACCTGAAAGATCACCAGGTCTTTTGCACATAGAAAGAACTGAATCTAATTTACTTTTACCTTTTACCGTTTGAGAGAACTCATTGCACTTGTCCTGGAGTTTCTGATTTTCTGTTGCCAAGATGTCTTTTCATCAGACAACTTGGAACATTTTGTCTCAAGTTCTTCAACTTTGAACTTAACAAGCTTCAACTCCTTCAGGATTTTAATTTTTTCAGCAGACAATTCATCATAAGATATTCCGAGGTCAGCTAGTTGAGCTAACAACTTCTTGTTCTCACTGAAGGCAGTGTCATACTCAAACTTCAACTCATCATAGGCATCAACCAGCTTTGTGTAGATTTCGTTGATATTACCTGCACTAACAGAATCATCTTCATCAGTAGTATAATCTAATGAACTTGCTATACCTGTTAGAGGGCTACAATCACGAATTGTCAAGGCTACAACATCTTCTGGATCACTCTGTGATTCTTCTGTTGCCTCAACATTGGATTCTCCATCACTCAAAGTAGCTTGATATGCCTTTCCTTCTTTTCTTTTGGCAGTGGGACATTCTTTCTTGACATGTCCTTTACCTCCACATTCATAGCACACAATAGAAGAGAATTTATCAAACTTCTCTGGTTCCTTGAGTTTCCTGAGATAATTGCCTTTGCCATCATATTTCTTTGAACGCTTGTTTTGTTGTTTGTCTGACATCGAAACTCCGTGTGAACTAGTTTTCTGAGATTTTCCTTTCTGAAATTGTCTTGCTCTCTTTTCGTAAAGAATTTTGGCCATTCTTCTAGTGATCAAGGACATTTCTTCATCCAGATCATCATCTGAGTCTTCAATCTTTTCGGCTTTAAGAGCAATACTTTTGGACTTGTTTTTGTTTCTTGATTCCAGATGATTCATCTCATAATTTTGCAAATTACCTACCAATTCTTCCAAAGTCATGGTATTCTTCTCACTCTCTTCAAATACTGAAATCTTTCCAGAGTGTTTAGGTGCAACAGTTCTAAGCATCTTCCAGACTAATTTCTGTTCATCGCAGTGCATTTAAGATCAATGCATTGATTAACAACATTTTGAAATCTTTCAAAATATGTTGAGATGTTCTCATCATCTGTCACCTCCAATCTGTCATACAAAGATTCAACTCGGTGTAAACGTGTAAGCTTAACATCAGCAGACCCTTCAAACCTGATTTCAAGAAATCTCCACATATCATATGTGGTTTTGCAATTCTTGATCATTCTATGCTGTGCTTCCTCCATGGCTCCACTAATTGCATTCATGGCTGTATAATTTCCTTGTTTTGCCGCCCTTTCAGCTGCTGTGTATTCTGCCTTTCTAGCCAATTGAACAGTAGGCGCTGCAGGTATTGTGGTGGTTGTAGTCGAAGTGGCTTCAGTGGATATAGTAGTGCTTGCAGTTGCAGGAGTTTCTGTCCTTGTTGGTGGTTCCCATGCTTCTTCGACTGCATCCCAGACTTCCTCTCCAAGAGCCCTGAGATACAATTCCATCCTTGACTTCCAATAGTTGTAGTTTGTTCCATCAAAGATCGGTGGACGCAGATGTGAAATTTCCCTACTCATGATGAATCTTGAATCTTCAGAAAAGCGTTTGAAGATTGGCTCTGATACCAATTGACAGTCCCAAAGAGTAGGTTGTTAACGTGATGTATTGATCACACACACAATTGCAGAAAAGTAAAGAACACAATTGTTGTTGACCCGGTTCGGACCTCTTGTCCTACGTCCGGGGGATTCCAATCCAGGCGATGATCCACTCAACACGATTCAAGAACAAAACAAGACACGGACTTAATCCTATCAACTCGATCTAGAAGCTGAAACTCCCCCTCAACTTCTAATCTCCCTGAAATGAATTACAGACTGATTCTTGAAGTTCCTCCAACCTGTTGACAACCCTGAACTAGAATCCTAATCTATTCCAAGAAAAACATCATTCTTGAATTACAACTCAATCTAAAGATGTATACAGATAAATTACAGATCAATTCACTCAAGCTCAAAACACACTACAATCTCCACTTGAAGAACACTGTTTTCACTCAAGTATATCTTCTAATCGAATCTAAATTGCTCTCAGAAAATTGTATAGAAGTATTAATGAAAATTACAAAAACCACTTAAGGACTCAAGACTAATAAGAGCATATATAAGCTGAATTCCGTCTTGATCCTTAAGTCCATAGAGCTGGTGTAACTTGATCTAAGTTGATCATAATTGCCCTGTTGTTGAAAGGATGTGCTGACACTAAAATGATCCTGCATGAAATGTTAAAGTGCCAACAATATTGTACTTATTTATATGTTTGAATTTGAATGTAATTAAACTTAATGATTGTGTAATTATGGAAATATTAGAATTTGTGTGTATATGCAAAAGGAAGTATGTATTTTTTAAGGGTATGGTTTAAGGGCTGATTCAGCCTCTGCTGAATCGGCTGAATTTATTCTAATAATGTGCTGGTTTTATTGAATTAGGATTGTTTCCTTAATTATGAAGATTTGTTTAATTATCTATTTATTTTATTGCCACAATTAGTCACAATCCCCAAATTCCATCCTCCACAAAATCAATGCTCTCTAATTTTCATCCACCCACCCGCCTCCTTCTAAGTCGTCTTCTCCCCATTCCAAGCCACCATCAATGCCGTCGTACGCCACCACATCACTCTCCAAAGCCCGTTCGTGTTCATCCTCTTGGTGAGGAAACCCTAGGGCCCCCATCTGCCTGTTCAAGCCCATTTTGCTGCCGCCGCTTTGGCCTGTAAAAGATGCCGCCTCTTGTCGCTGCTTGGTGCAGCCTGTCCGCCGCCGCCCGCTTGTCCGGCTCATTTGCGGAGCGCTGCTGCTCCCTGTGCTAGCGCTGCTTGAGCCGCCGCTGCCCGGTTGAGTCGTCGCTCTCCACTTGAATTGATTCCGATGAGCGATTTTATATTTCGATGACATAGTAGTTCCTTCTCATCTTGAATTATATTTAAATAAATGAATGAGTTTTTTAGTGATTTTATATTTGTGGCGGAATCGAGACAGGAAGACGTGTGGTTGAGCGGTGGGTATTGAAGGAGAATGGGAATTCAAAAATTAAGTTGGGAGCTTCAAGGTGGAGCTGTATGCGGACAGAAACCATGGAACCAAGCTATCATTTTTTTGGAATTTTGATTATTTGGGGATGTTTGAACTTAAGTGAATGAATTTTTCAGAAAAGATGGCCAACAAAGGTGCTCGAACTTTATTACCATCATATACATTACAAAAAATTAACACATATATGAATAAAAATTATCACATTTATCATCTGAAGTCTCACACATGGAATAAAATCACTTCATTCATTTTTAAGTAAAATCATCACATGTATTATATAAAAAAAGCACACAAATCGTATAAACACATCACATGTATGTATATTGTTTAGCAGATACATCAATAAAAAAATTCACACATTAAGTAAAACCAACTCATTCATTTAAATAAAACCATCACATTTATAACATAAAACAAGCACACATATCAGATAAACTTAGCACATATATACATATACGTCAGTAGCACAAACAATTAAACATATATGGTAAGTATCAATTAATTTAATAGTGATTTTAATTTCATTGAATTTTTAATATTGGTAAGTATATTTTTATTCCTATAAATATCATTGACTTAATAATAGTAATTTTTGCTTCAATTTCGCCTAGCACATATTGCCCTTGTCGTTAGCACATTCAGCACGCGCTGAATATTAAACATTCAGCCTCCTAACCTATCCCATTTTTGAAGGCACTTTGGAGGGAAGTGATCATTCTAATTTTTGTTTCTCTATTTAAAACGAAGTATGTAAAATTTGAATGTAATCATTTTAATATGGCATGCCGACATTTTCCTTCTAATGTTTGTTTCTCTATTTAAAGTGGTATACTTACTGCCCTTTTAGGGAAGCCTGATTTGAGGTTGATAGTGTTTGGTTTATTATAGCATCCAAGTCACTGGTATACATTATGCTACTCTTGTTCTTGAGCTGGGAGCAGGTCTTCTGGCTATCTGGGAGTTGTATACATTGCACAAGAAAATTACGCTGTCACTTTAACGGCTTTTTTCTTCAAGAGAAGTTTTGATATTACATCACTGTAGGAAGTTTTAAACTTGTACAAGTTCTTGGTTTCCTTCTATTAGGTCAGTGGCCTTCAGAGGAAGTACTTGCTTATTATTCCATGTCACATCCAAGTAAATTCAGGTGTGTTATAGCCTTGTGTTTTAGTTACTTGGACAGGACACTTTTTCTGATCTATTGTTCATACCTTCTATGTATTGGCGGATCTAGAATTTTTTATTTGGTAGGTCAAATATCATTAAGAGTGAGCAGCTAACTTTACGAACATGTATACAATTAAAATTTTGTTATATATTTTTAGAATTTTAAAAATCGGTATATTTAGAAAATCCATAGACCTTACGTAAAGTTGACTGACTTTGTATAGACTCCATGTTGTACAGAACCTTAGAAACGTTTATTTTTTTTGAAAAGAAAATTGTATAATTATAATTTTCGAAGAGAATCGATTAAAATTAATGGAGTCTTAGTAATTAGGTTGTTGAATACCTAAAGATTTTTAAGACTTCTTCAAATTTTTATTAAATACATCAAGATTTTTTAAAGACTTTTTAAAACTTGGATTGAAAACCTTAAAAGTTTTAACTACTTTTTAAAATTCAGATTGAAAACACTCAAATTTTAAGAGGCTAATTAAAAAATGGTACCGGCTCATTATTGAATACAATCCCATTAGAGTTATGAACCCCCCTTAAGATATACATACATTTATAATAAAAACAACCAACATGCTATTAAACTTTTACTCAAATAATTACTCAACACTTGTCCTAAGACTACCACCTAATTTCTAATTATATAAAAAATATTCGTACTAATATTTTATTTTTTATTTTTTTTGGTGGGTCAATCAAATTGACCGACCTTGCACTTGAACAGATACGCCCCTGCTTCTATGTGTCTAGGGGTAAAAGAGTAATCGAACTTGGATCAGGTTATGGCTTAGCTGGTTTAGTTATTGCAATGGCCACTGAAGCTTCTGAAGTAGTGATATCAGATGGAAATCCACAACTACTTGATTGTATCCTTCTAACTTTTCTCTTTCAAATATAAGAACTCAAAAAATGAATCATGCATTAGATTATGAACATGGAGACTGGCCACATTTATTTAATTTATCACCATACCCACTTGTATTGCTGTGACAGTGGGCCCCTTACTTGTCACGTCCTTAGGAGGGCCTCTACATCTCTTGGTTTTAAGTATAATTTGAAAAGATGATGATGTAGGAATTCAGCCTGCCTCTTGCAGTAGAGTAGTACATGATACAATGCCTCATAGCTTGAGAAAAAAAAAAGGATTAGTATTCTAGCTTTAGATGTACACATTCCCAAACGTATTTTGGGTCACCTATCTTTACCACCATGCAGGTTTCGTCAATTAATTTCTGGCTGCAATGGAAGTTCTTAACAACCAGATATACAACACAACATAGATGCCAACTCTGCTTCATTCAATGGCACAAAGGTGAAGGCGATGATACTGCATTGGGATCAGCATGAAATTGCAGATATTTCCGGTACATTTGAGGTCATTGTTGCAAGTGACTGGTAATTGGCTCCCACATGCACTTAAAAGTTCAAATATTCTCTAGAATGCACGTTTTCATTGAATACTTGTAAGAAAACTTATGGATGTTGATCCATTATTCTTACCTCACTTTGTTAATCATTTTAAAACCTGGGAGAAACTGTTTTTGCTGCAGCTGATGTGGTGGTTTCTAAAAACAAAACTTACTTTGTTCATATGGAAGCATTTCACTGAGTTTTTCTAGTCAGTTTACGTGGTTCCATGTTTGACTTTGCTTGTCTTTTTTGCAGCACTTTTTTTTTAAGGAATTCCACAAATGCCTTGTTCGAACAATCATACGCTTACTGAATGAGCATGGTCCTGCAGAAGCCATACTATTTAGCCCCAAAAGAGGCAACTCGTTGGATAAGTTTTTGGAGGAAGTTAAAGATAATGGGTTGCAGTTCACCCTAACTGAGACCCCTACGATACAGAAGTTTGGAAGCGACATAAACAATTTATTGATGGCGATCAATCCTCGCGCAACTATGACTCAGACCACTGTTACCCTATATTGGTCAGCATTTAGCGATAACGTCAGACTCTCTTCTTTTTACCATTTCCTGTCAGAAATATTTCGGTTTGATGTTTCACTCGAGCCATGCCCGAATGGTCTCCCTTCGTTAAAGCAAAAGCATCAACTGCTTGTAGCTTGTGGATCCCAATTGCCCCCGACTTTGTGCTCAGAGTTCCTGTAGTCGAAAGTTGAATTTGAAAGTTCTATATTCCTTACTTGGGACTTTACAACTGATTGTTATTTGATTCTATTTTCACTATGAATCGCCGTTGGACACGGGCAATGGTGATGGAAAGGTTTAAGACATCCCAATACAAGATGAACAACCAACCTCCTTGGAATCATAGTAGCAGTTCTATATGCCCAAAAGGAATGCCCCTCAACTCCACCTTTAATAGTATATTCCTTTTGGTTCATCCAAAAACACTCCACCTCTGACATACTATCCGCCGAACGAACATGATGAGTCGAGCCGAGCCCAAGAATAACACAACCAAAACCCACAGGCTCTGAGTTTCCCATAGAAGATCCATCCACATTTACAGTAGAGATCCTTCTTTGTGTAAATCATTCCATTGAGAGAAAACGTTGGATCCAAGTCCTTGGAGAATCCTATATAAGTAAAATGTCATTTACTATAATGCAAACCACCAAAGAATGTCGTTGGAAGACAGAAGGTGATTGATTTCTAAAGCATGCCTCTTTCGTATAAGCAAAAAATCCCAAATACTAATTGATAAGAACAATCTGCTTATCTCTTTAACAACAAATTTGAGTCAGGACTGAATAGGCGCTACCTTCCCGTCTGCAGAGTTGGGAAAACGTGAATATCGTCCAATAGACATCGAGCAAAATCGTGAAGACGCAAGAATCCCGTCTGGATTTTTTAAAACATTTTCCCAACTCTATTGGATGATTTGACAAAATCGTCTGAATGTGTACACTCCTACACTAAATTATTTCACTGATAACCATGAAATTCCAGAGGAGTAAATCCTCTCTTTGATTGATGAACTCCAAAAGGATTACAAGGAAATATATGAAAGGAAATTACAAGGAATTAACGAAAGCTTGTAAACAAAGGGAAAATGCGGAATGGAAGAACATAATAACAACTGCAGAGAAACTAAATTGCAGAAACGAAAAAAAAGTGTAAAGATGCGGATTGCTTCAGATGAGTTGAGATGCCTTCCTGGATGCAGCCTTCAGTATTTATAAGGATTCTACAGCCTCAATCTAGGCTTTAATGACACCCTTTGATTGCGCCCTTCTTCCATGTTACCACGATCTTCTCCTTATGATAATGCTCCTCTCTTATTAACTCGCGGTCATCTTTATCGGTATATATCTATTGACTGGGCCGGCTACTTGGTTATTGGGCCGGAATGTAATGAGCTTAATTTTTGATTCGTTGGGCTAATAGATGACCCCTCGCACAAATTGTCTGTTTAGGGTTTGTAAGACAGATTTGCGCGTTTAACCTAGGCCTGACCCATTTAGATCTTTATAAATAGCCACCAACTTCCATAAGGAGACAAAAATTGCTCATTTTTTTTTAAAAAAATTTCCTCTCTTTTCTCCTTAGCCGGCGTCGCCAATCTTGCCGGAGACTCGTCGGAGGCTTATGGCCGCTGCCAACCGCCGCCATCAACGGGTCACGATCCGGCCACCGTTGGTCGTCGCTTGTGACTTCCCGGCCGCCACCCGGAGGCCAGCCGCCACTGCTTCTTCTCCAGCCACCATCTGCACATGAGCCGCCATTTGAATCCAGGCCGCCACTCGTGTCAGCCGCCGCATCCGAGCTCCAGGTCGCCGTCGTCGATTGCTCTGCCAGCCGCCCTCATTCGTGAAACAGCCACCCTTGGGAGCGTGTCCAACCGCCATTGCATCATCCCGGGCCGCCACTCGCCTTGCTCAGCCGCCGCTCAGTCTCACCCGGGCCGCCATTCGCTTGTCTTGCTCCGGCCGCCACCCGTTGCTTCTCGCGTGGCCGCCATTGGTCTTTGTCCAGGCCGCCACTATCGTGATCTCGGGCCGCCATCGCAACCCCGGGGAGCCGCCATTCATGACTCGCACAAGCCGCCGCTTGCTTGAGTTCTCAAGCTGCCACCAGCGCGACTCCAGGCCGCCACCCTCTTTTGCTCAGCCGCCACTTGCACCCTCAGTCATCGTGTTTCGGTCAGCCGCCGCTTGTTCTTGTTATGGCGTCACAGGTTTGTCTTCATGTCTCGGCTATTTAACTTCGTTCGACATGTTAATCGATCCGTGTTTTCCTTGATCGCATATTATTTCTTTGTTTAATGACCTAGGATATGGCGAAGTCACCTTCGTCAGCTGCCACTTCACTGCCTCGGGCCGCCGCTGTGCAATCCTTAGGCACCGTTGCTTCTCCTTCGCCCATCACTCTTACGTCGAAGGAGCCTCGACCCTCGCTTACCAACTCAACCGCCACCAAGGGGATGTCAGCCGCCACTGTCAAGCCCCAGCCTCCACTTCTCAGCCTGCAGCCTGGCCCGGCCGCCACTCGCTTGCCCGGCTTCGTTGCCTTGGCATCTCGAGGCATGGCTTTCCAGGTTAGATTGTATCCTTGGATTCGCTGGTCTGTTTACTCTTGAATTGGTTTGGTTGCACGATGACTCCTGTTTATATTTTATCTTTATTATTTTGTGATAGGATGTGGCGAGGTCTGCTCCCCCGGTGCCTCGGTTGTCGTCCACCAACTCAAACGCTACCAAGGAGACGTTAATCCCTACTTTGCAGCCTCCAGCCATCGTGGCCCATCCTTCAGCCGCCACCCAGGGCCTCCCGGCCACCATGGCTCACGCTCTGGCCGCCATCCAGGCCACCACTTTGGTGTCTCCCACAGCTCAGGTTTATTTTTCCGTATATTGCTTATTTTTCCTGTCTATGTGCATGTCTACGTTGATCACTGCCTCTTAATCATATGTTATACCTCTGCTTCAATGATGCAGGATGTGGAGAGACCGCTTATCCGGCTTCTGATGGTGAAGCCTATGAGTTCGACCGCCAGGAGCCAGAACCTATTCAGCGTCCTTTTTACAGAACGAGCGAGCACGTAGACGAGGCTCTGAGTTTCTATCGTGCACGTGCCCCATCACTCAGGCCGCATTTACTAGAGCCTTTGTCTCTCAGACCAAGGCTATTCGATCTTAGCAATCTGGCAATTCAAAACCTGTCTATAAGTTCAAAACCAAGCCTAAGACCAAAGTTCCCCGGACTGGAGGGATGGATGATCAGAGCAACGCAAAAAAGTATCCCTCATGGGCTCATTGGATGATGAGAGGACGTTGTACTATCTGGGGTAACTGGGGAATTAAGTATGCTATTGGCCTGTCTACTCAAACCATGGTATTAGATCATTGGCTGATTTACTACCTCATGGGCTTCTGGAATTCTTCCGTCAACGCCTTCCAGCTCCCCTGTGGCTTTGTAGGACCCACTCTTTTAGATGTAGTGATGATCATGGGTCTCCCTATAGTTCGTTTGGAGCTGACGCAGTCTGTTGATGTAGATGATCCCCAGCTTGGTGCTGCAATTTGCCCCGTAGGCAAGCCGGCAAAGCAATATGCGGCCTATATTGATCACAATAGGAAGCCAGGGAATACGCCTCCTACACGAGAGGAGCACGTTGCTTTTCTTTTAATGTGGTTCAGCCGCTATATCATTTGTTCCAGTGCTCGGACTGTACTGTGCACCGCTTTGCCCCTTGTTCTGGCCATCATGGGTGACGAGCCTCGTGCTATTGGCTCGTTCTTCTTTAGTATTCTGTTTAGTGGCATGTCCAAGATCGCTGATCTGCTAGCCAGTGGGCAAGACCCCACTAACAAGGCCTCTGGACCGCTATTGTTTCTGCAGCTGTGGATTCAGTTATACTTTCCCCGTTGTTTGTTGGTGTGATTCGTCTTGGCCCCAGAGATTGTTCTGATGGCGTCCCCTTAGGGTCATGGTTAGCTGCTCAGTCCGTGGAGATTAGTAAGGGTGGCTTCTTGGAGTGGGATACTCTAGATATTATTCGTTGGTTCCTCAACCACAAGCCGTCTCTCTCTGGCTTGTTTGTGTATGCACCATTGGGTAAGCTTATGACCGCACTCTTGTGTTTGCCTTCTCGGCCAGACGGTGCTCGTAGTGAAGACAGTTGGAACATGTGCTTGAAGCCCCATATGCTCTTGAGTGGTGTTCGGAAAAATGACAAGTCTAATCCACTCACAGCTGAGCCATATTGCCCTCATTTGCTAGCCTGCTAGTTCGGTTGTAATCCTGGATTTCCTCGTGGAGTGGAGTGGCCAGCTCCCTTTGTCAGAGACGAAAAGATGACAGACACAGATATTCGGGCTGTGGTTGCTTTGTTGACTCGTCTGATGGGTTCTAGCTATCTTTCTTTTACTCCGTCAGGATCGCTTGCCGCTGATTTCATGACGTGGTGGACGCCGTATATTACTTCTATCATGATGTCCTATGACAATCTTAAAGCCCGGTTTGGGGACCCGTCTCCGCAGCGCAGTTCAGCTTCTTCGAAGCGGCCTCCAGCTGCTCCTCCTAATGCCCATGGTGCCGCTATATGGTCGGCCCATGCTTCAGCTTCTCGTAGTGTTGCCCCACAGCCTAAGTCTACTGTAACTTCTTCATCCCGCAAGCGCCAGAGAGGTATGTTTAAGTACTCCTTTAGTAATGTGGTTCTATCATTAACCCTTCTTCGGTCTTTTTACACTTCTTTTTTCCTTAGTTGATGATGAAAAGAGTGAGGGAGATGAGGATGCTCCTGATGGTGATGGTGATCATGATGAGGAGGAGTCTGCGGGCTCAGGTGATGAGGAGTTGAGTTCTGGTGAGGAGGAGTCGAGCTCTGGTGAGGAGGATGATCATGTGGATGATCACGGTGCCAGAAATGAGGACCGTATGGATGAGAATCATGCGGATGATGATCACGTCAGAGATGATGACCGTATGGAGGAGGAGCATGTCAAGCGTGATGAAGATGATGGTCATGTGATCATTGAAGATGACGAGTATGGGGATGACGGTCATGCATATGGTGAGACTGAAACTGATGACTTCGGGGTGTTGTGCATTATGCCGCCACTGGGAGTGACGCTGGCCGTGTAGGTGGCGCTCGGTCCCCCACACCCTCAACTAAAGAGCTATTGGCTCGTGCTGACTATATCCTCGCTCATGGTGAGGATCTCAAGTTTCAAACTGATGCCATGATGACTGACGCTGAGAATCCCTCGCCTTTGGCTGACCCCGCACCAGTTAGTCAGGTATGTCTTGCCACTTTATATTTTTGATTAATATTATTTTTGGCAATGTAGTGATACCCTTCTTTTTCCGCTCAGGTGGATCCATCTTCCTCTCAAGCTGGCGATCATACCTCTATAGTTAGCTCAGCTGACCCCGAGTTGATCTCTCAGGTACTCTTTAGTTACACCCTTTTTTCTTTTTTTCTATCTTCTCTAAGAATATGTTCTAAGGGTAGCTTCTTCTAGACCCCTGTAGATCAGATAGATCGTCCACTTTCTTCCCAGGCTGCAGATCACGCCTCCACGACTAACCAGGCTGACCCCTCGTTGGTTTCTCAGGTACTCCGTAGTTGCATTCTCATTTTTCTTTTCCTTTTCTCCTAAGGATATGCTCTAAGGATC
The DNA here is from genome assembly GCA_030278955.1 of Hygrophila difformis. Classification (NCBI taxonomy): domain Eukaryota; kingdom Viridiplantae; phylum Streptophyta; class Magnoliopsida; order Lamiales; family Acanthaceae; genus Hygrophila; species Hygrophila difformis. Next base: position 26,214,457 of record JAOANR010000006.1, on the reverse strand, counting down.
CTTTCTTCTAGACCTCTACGGATTAGGCAGGTCACTCTGTGGCTTATCCTTCTACTCCTACGGCTAGTTTGGTCGATCGCGCGCCGCCTCCTCAGGTATGTTTCATCTCGTTTTTGTCATTCTAAACTTTCTTTGAAACATACTAACATAAACTCGTTTTCAGGCACCCACGGATCGTCCCTCAGGTCCTGTGGTCTCTCCTACACTTGATTCGGGCACTCGTGCCCCCATTAATAGCGATGTCACCCCATTAATAGCGATGTCACCTCGGCATGCGAGGCATTTGACCGCCTTCTTTCCACCCAGACTTGTCCACTATCAGCCGAGATGGTCTCTGGTCTTGATGGCTTTCTTAGCGACATCAGCTTAGTCCCCACCTTTGTTGAGGCTGCCGGCTTCCCAGAGTTTTCAGAACTCATATCCGATTTGTCCCTTTTGTATCCCGTTTGCAGTAGTACTGCAAACCAGTCCGCCCTGGACTTGACACTTGTTGATAATCACGAGCTGCGGCGTCGTGAGGTCCGTTCGCAGTTAGAGGCCATTCACCCTCAGCGTGAGCAGCTATCTACTGACCGTGGAGCTGAGGAAAGTCAAAAGTCATAGCTGGAGAGTACCATTGCACAGGCGGAGCTCGACATCCAGGAGGCGGAGCGTGTCATTTCGGAGAGGCGGCGTACCATTCAGGAGGCCAGAGATACACTTGCTTCCCTCGGGCCCAGAGTAGCTGAGATGTCTACTCGAGCTGCTACTTTGCAAGCTGACCATGACCATTTAGCCACAGATGAGCGTGATCTATCGTCGGCCTTTGCTATCTGCTCGTGCCCGAGCTTCTACTGCTGCACTTCGTCGTCTGAGAAACATCCTTGGGCGCACACATGACCAGTGGGCCGTCATGCATCGTCACATACTCAGTGATGGGACGCTGTCTCTTTTTCAGTAGGATTTGCACTGTTTTCTTAATTTTTATTCAGTACATTTTTGGGTCAGCCCATCGGCCTTGTGGTGGGCAACTTTTGGTATTCTTGTTCTTGCTTCAGGATGTTATTGCTACTTTTTGGCCGGCTTTGTGATTGGCCACTTTTGATGCACTTATGTTATTTACTCTGATTCCCAGACTGATGGATAGTACATTTTGAGATATTTTACATTTATACTCTCTTTATGCTCTTGTCCATCGATATCAATCAACTTGTATGCACCATTAAATAGTCTTTGCGTCACAATGAATGGCCCTTCCCAATTTGGGGACCACTTCCCTATCTCGATATCATGCATTCCCGAAGGTAGGATCACTTTCCACACTAGATACCCTTCACTAATGGTCTTGCTTCGAACCTTCTTGTCATAATACTTTGCCATTTTAGCCTTATGACACCAATATTTTCCAAGGCCATAAACTTGTCACTACCCGCCGTTTCCAACTCTTATAACATGGCCTCTTTATACTTAGCTAAGTCTAAGTGATGCTGTTGAGCCACTCTTAGACAAGGAACCGTGATCTCAAGAGGTAGAACGGCGTCGTGACCATACGTTAGATAGTATGGTGTGAAGCCAGTGGCTGTAGACTTAGAGTTTCTGTAAGCCCATAGGACCTCGGATAAGGCCTCATGTCACTTTCTTGGCTTCTCACCAACTGCCTTCTTTATCATGTTTATCAAAATTTTGTTGGTGGCCTCTACGTGACCGTTTTCTTGGGGGTAGTATGGAGTGGAATGATAGATGCGGATCCCGAACTGCTTGGCAAAAGCTAGAAATCTTTCACCTGTGAATATTGTCCCTTGATCGGCAGTGATTGTTTAAGGGATTCCAAATCGATGTATCAGCTCAGTCACGAACCTAATTACATCATTTTGATCAATCTTCTTCATTGTCCATGCCTCTACCCATTTGGTAAAGTAATCAATGGCCACAAGTATGAACGTGTGGTTCTTAGATGATGGTGGATTAATTTTCCCAATGATGTCTATCCCCCATCCACGAAATGGCCAAGGCTTGACGACTGTGTGTAACTCTTCCACCAGTACCCTTTGAATGGGGTCGTGCTTTTGGAAAGCCTCACAGCCACGAGCATATGTGATGCAATCTTCCATGATGGTCGGCCAGAAATGTCCATGGCGGTGGATACTCCATCTCAAGCTAGGTCCTGCTCGGTGAGAACCACATATTCCTTCATTGACTTCTCTCATTACTAGCTTAGCATCTTCAGGACCTACACTTAAGTAGTAATCCATCAACTGCCCTTCGGAATAATTCGTCGTCAACCAGCGTGTACCGCAAAGCTTTGACCCTCAGCGAGCTATCTCCTCCAGATGACGGGTTCTCGAGGTTTTGTGTGATCTCTGTCCTCCAATCGCCAGATGAGTTCTGAACTTGCTGGTCCTCATCTTGGTCTTCAGGTTGACTCGTGATTGTAGCAATATGTGCCCCCCTAGGGCGACCAGTCTGCAAACCTGAAGCAAGTTGAGCAGCCTCTTGATTTTGGCTTCTAGGCACGTGAGTGATGGTAGCATCCAAAAATTTGCCTAATAGTTCCAGTGCTGTCTCATAGCATTTAATTAGCCTTGGACTCTTGCACTCGTATTCTCCCGTTAGCTGCTTTAAGATGACTTGGGAATCTCCAAAAATTACAATGGATTTTGCCTCCTTCAGCATGTTGTCTCCAGGCCAAATATCAAGGCCTCATATTCAGCTTGATTGTTGGTGGTGCCAGGCTCTACCTCCCGAGCAAGCTTCCAATGTTGGCCGAGAGGACTAATGATCGTAATACTGGCTCCCGACCCGCTGCTTGCATAAGATCCATCAAAGGTCGGTTCCCAAGGTTCAAACCCTATAAAGGACGCTTCTTTGGGGTCCTCTGGCAATATTAATGAAGGATGTTGAGCTAAGAAATCAGCTAAGGCTTGTCCCTTGACTGCTTTCTCAGGGACATGTATAAAAGTAAAGGGATTGATCTTCATAGCCCACTTAGCCTGGAAACCCTTCAATGTTGGCTTATGCAAAAGTGTCCTCACCAAGTCGAATGAAGCTACCACATAGACAGTCCTTGGAAGCATGTAATGTTCTAACTTGTTGCAAGAGTACACCAGAGCATAGCACAATCTTTCTAATGACGTGTATCACACTTCTGGCCCTTGCATAGTCTTGCTAAGGTAGTAGATAGCTCTTTATTTGCCGCCCTCATCATCTTGTGCAAGCAAACAACTAATGGACTCTTCAGCGGCTGACGCGTATAACTTCAATGGAACTCCAGGCGTAGGCGGCACCAACACTTTCTTAATTTTTTCGAAGGGCGCTTGATGTTCAGCCGTCCAAAGGAATGTCTCGTTCTTCCTACCTTTAAGCAAAGTGGTGAACGCTTTCATCTTCCCTGCAGCATTGGCAATGAACCTCCTTAAGAAATTGATCTTGCCAATTAACGACTGCAACTCCTTGAGATTGGACGGGGCATGGGCTTCCAAGATAGCCTTAGCCCTGTTTTGCTCGACCTCGATGCCTCTCTCATGTACCAGGAAACCTAAAAAGTTCCCAGCCACCACTCCGAAGGCACACTTAGTTGGGTTAATTTTTAGTCCGTCCTGCCTCATCCGGATAAAGGCTTGCTCAAGGTGGGCCAAGTGCTGGCCAAATTCACATGATTTGACAATGATGTCGTCAATGTAAACTTCAAGTACATGTCCAATTAAATCATGAAAGATCATGTTCATGGCCCTTTGGTATGTTGCCTCAGCATTCTTCAAGCCAAAGGGCATGACTACCCATTCGAAGATGCCGACTGGCCCTGGGCAGCGAAATATTGTTTTGTGTACATCATTTTCAGAAATAAAGATTCTGTTGTATCCAGAATAACCATCCATTAACGATAAAAATTTATGGCATGCGGCTGCATCAACAAGCATATCGCCCATAGGTATTACATACTCATCCTTGGGTGTCGCCAAGTTTAAGTTTCTAAAGTCTATACAGACTCTTAATTGACCATTCTTCTTTACAACAGGCACAATATTTGCTAGCCATTCTACATAATAACAAGTTCTAATGTAACCTGCTCTAAGAAGTTTCTCAATTTCAGCCTTTAATTTTTTGGTTGGTGTCTGGATCGAACCGTCTGGCCGGCTTCTTGTGAGGTCTGAACTCTGGTGAGTTGGCAGCTTATGCTCCACGAGTTTCCTTGAAAGCCCTAGCACGTCTTTGTAGTGCCATGCAAAACAATCTTTATACTTCTGAATCAGCTCCACTAGTTGGCGCTGCTCTACCTCAGGCAGTAATGCACTTATCTTGGTCAGCTTCGGGTCTGTGTCCGTCCCGAGGTTGATGTCTACAAGTGGTTCCTTGGCCTCCGTACTAGACAACGTCCGCTTCATAGGAGATGGCCACTCGGATGGTCGGCTGTCAGTCAGGTTCTTGGACTTGTCTTTGGCACCCATCATCATTTCAGTGGTGGCAAGCCGCTGTAACAAGTCTTTGTAGATGTCCTGGTTGCTCATCATAAGGAACTTGATGCCTCTTTCGGCTGTCCACAGGATGTAGCTTGAAGCCGCTGGAAGTAAAGTCGATGAACTCCAAGTCCACATCAACACCAATTAGAGCCGACGGAAGCTGGATATCCTCTAAATAGAAGATAGCCTCATCATTGTTGACATCTTGCCCTATGAAATGCTGAGGGTCTGCTTCTACCAACTCTATCTGGTCTCCATCCCAGATGAGTAGCTATTAGTGTAAGGTAGACGGTACGCACTGCGCCATCTGGATCCAATCACGCCCCAACAATGCAGATTAACATGTCCTTGACTTCACCACGAAAAAGGCTACCTTAATTGTTTTTTGATCCAATGGTGACATCCGTTGTGATGAACCCGGCTGGCTGAGTTGCTTCCCTCACAAAGCTACACATTCTAACCCTGGTTGGGATCAGGTCCTTCTCACTTTTTCCAATCTTCTTCAAAGTTGACATCGGCATCACATTTGCCGCCGCCCCATTGTCAACAAATACTCTATTAAAGGGACGTCCATCAATGTGGGCTTTCACATACAAAGGTTTCAACTGCCTGGTCTGAGCCACCTCTGGTTTAGCAAATTATTTGAGAGCTGGCCTCTGGGCAGACTGACTACCCGACTCTTCAAGGAGACTTCTGGTTGGAGGGGATAGCTCTGCTATCATTTCATCTATCTCCTCAATCAATCTGGCAAATGGCGGCTCTTCCTCATCCCATATCTTGGACTCAACGTCACTAATTTCTTCATCTGCTGCCGATCCTACGACTTGCATGAGCACATAAGGACTATTGGCTCCTCTTCTTGCTCCTCTCCATAACCTGTTTTCTTAAGCTCTTTATCCAGCTTTTCCCAGAAAGCCTCCATGTCAGCTTCCTCCTCATCAAGATCTATATCATCCAACATGTCAATATCATCAGTCAGGATACCTAGAGCACCAATCCCAACATTAGGCTCCTCCAGATTAGCCTCTATAGCAGCTTCCACTTCTTTGGAGGTGACCGCACCAAAGTTTACTTGTGCAACCTCGCTAGTTGGTTGGACCTCAGTCTACAGCTTTGTCTGCTCGGATTCATCCAAAGTTTTACAGTAAACCATGAATCCCTCGCAGCTATCAGTTCACTCCCCAAATCACCGGCCTGGTGGGCCGCCATGTAAGCAAAGTATCTCGTAAGCACCTTCATCATAGTCATCTCTATCAAACTTGTTGTACCCGGCTGACCCATGCAATCAAACCTTTCCATGAATTTGTCTGCCCAAGATTTGCTTACGTTTTTTCCATCACTTGGTCCGAACAAGGCGACCGCTTTGTCGTTGTCTTTGGAAGTTGGTGGCTGAGTGTTAGCCTGAGGACACTCAGCCTCTGCGGCCTTGGGCAGAGGAGATGGCGGCTAACGTTCTGCTCACTATAGCCTCTTTCGCACTGGCCTCCTAGTCGAAGGTGATGGCGGCTGAGGTGGTCTCCTTGAAGCCTCATGTGACCTTCCCCTAAGAGGTGGTATGAGCGAGCTAGGCTTCCTAGCCAGAGCCCTTCCCTTTGGATGTTGCAAGCTCTCATGAGCAGGTCTCTGCCGCTCGGAGGTTTCCCCTTGGGATCTGAAATAGGTTGCTTGCACTGGCTTCCAAGCCCTAGAGGACTCCAACTTATGAATCTGGGCTTGCCATTGCCACATTTCCTCGGCATATCGTCTCAAAGCCCGCCTAAACTGACTTCTGATCATAGGTGGTGGCTCCTTTTGAGTAGCTTTGCTCTCTGCCCGATTCCTCATCCACCTCTCAGCCTCGACAGGATGTTTTGGACATCTCATCAAGGTTGGCACCACCTCTACTCCATGCATGTAATCCTGAGTGACAGGCTGGTGTCTTCCATTCTGACGGATCTCCAAGGCAGCCTTTGGGATCTCAATCCTTAATGGAGGATTCTGCTTCCTCTGGGACTCCTTTTCCTCAGCCACGAGGACTTTCTTAAAATCCTCCTTAGCCATGTTTTTAAATTTTGGCTGCTTTTTATACAGCTCATTCTCTTTTTCAGCATCAGACTCATCAGATAGCAAGTCTTCATCTTTCTCATTGATTTCAACACATTCCCCTTCTCGATCAGTCCGGCTACTGGAGCCGACATCCTCTGGATTTGGAATGAATCCAGAAGCACCAACGTGAAGCTGAGGGAACGGGTCTATATCCACCTTCAAACTTGCAATTTTCAAACGTTACTCTTTTATTTCGTTTTGAATGGCACTTCAAAAACTCCTACACTTAGTAATACTATGAGTGTATGAATTGTGGCGCTTACAAAATGATCGGCCCTGAATGTCCTCGGCCGCTGGTAACTTCTACCCCTCAGGAAGCTTAATCACTCCGTCTTTGAGCAAGGCGTCGAACACTTGGTCCGCTCTGCCCATGTCAAAGAGGTCTTCATCAGGCTTATACTTGGCCTCTTTCTGCTTAGGAGGCCTGAGAGCCGCACAAGTATGTGGCTTGGCTGTCTGGACTCACTCCGCAACAGCCACCTCCACGGGCTCGTCCTCCTCATCGCTGAATCTCACCTCCTCGAAGTGGAGTCGACCCGTAAGATGCTTCTCTTCCTGTTCCTCCAGGAATTTTTCCAAGCGGGCCGCTCTCTCGGCCAGCTAGGCAAGATCAGTTGCATCATGCATGATTAAATGTTCTTTCAGTTTTGGCAACATATTAGATACTGCTATATTGGCTATCTCCCTATCAGGGACTGCCATAGTGCATCGGCCCTTGTGCCGTTGTAACCTGTTAATAAAGGTACTTGCCGTCTCATCGGCAAATTGTTTGGCATTAGTAAGGTCCGAGAGACTCACCTGTGACAACGGCGTGTAGAACCTGTCATGGAATGCTCACTCCAGATCGGCCCAGTTTTGAATGGAATTAGGCCACAATGATGCATACCACGCAAAGGAAAGTCCACTGAGGGATGAACTGAACAGCCTCAACTTCAGCCAATCATCAGCCGCCGCTTCACCACACTGAGCAGTGAATCTGCCCACATGTTCCACAGTGAACTTCCCGTCGTCCCCTGAGAAGGCTGTGAACTCGTGCATCTTGAAGCCCCTTGGGTATGGTTGCATGGTAGATTATCTACCCAATCAGGATAGGGTATCTTGTATGTAGGCCGCTCCATCGGCCTTAGTTGAATCACAAAATGTTGTTGTATCATGTCTGCTAGCAACTCGGGTGAGACCGCCGGTACCTGTGTAGGAGGCATGGCGGCTAGAGGTGTGGCATGAGGCATGGCGACTGGTGTGGCAGGTGTCGCAGCCACTCCACATTGCTGTGGTGTCTGCCCCCCTCGTGTTGGTGGCATCCAACTAGGGTTCAGTGGTGCCGTGAATAATTAGCCACATAAGGTGTGGTTGGAACGTTCGGCACAAGAGGTGTCGCTTGACGTGGTGCCATGCCAGGTCCACCAGAGGCCGCCGTACAGCCTGGTGCAGCGTTAGCCGCCATCAAACGACCTGATGAAGCATAGATCGACATGGGAGGTGCCGCGTAACCAAAGCTCGGCATGCTGGGTGCCGTAGGAGTGAAGGCATAAGCAGCCTGATATGGGAATGAGAACAGAATGGCCAGGCCTCCGGACTCCGGGAGTGGCGGCTGGCCAAGTGTGGTTCCCCAAGTCCGCTGTTGGCCGCCCGATGGCCCTGGACATGGGATACTTAGCGGCTCAGTTGTGTCGTTTTCCGGAGCAATTCCATCTTGCTGAGTACGCAAGGAACCACATATCCTATCAGTCTGGTCGGCCATGGCAGGCCGCAACACATCCATTAGGTGCCTCGTGAGTAGAGGCATGAACTTGGTCATTGCACCTGTGATCGATAACTGCATTTGCTCAGACAATGTAGGGATCTGCATTATTCCCTATTGTGGTTGAGTGGTGTTCTCCGTTTCAACGACGTCCTCAGACGATGTTCGCACGGGTGTCTTGTCCTCTAGAGACATCTCCTCAAATTTCTTTGTCAAATTGTTAACAATTTTTCCAGACCTAAGACGCATACACTCTTCAAAGCGGATATGGCTTCAAATCGTATCCCACTGGGTGTGCCAATTTGTTAACCGTGAAATTCCAGAGGGGTAAAACCTCTCTTTGATTGATGAACTCCAAAAGGATTACAAGGAAATATAGGAAAGGAAATTACAATGAATTAATGAAAGATTGTAAACAAAGGGAAAATGCGGAATGAAAGAACAGAATTACAATTCCAGAGAAACTAAATTGCAGAAACGAAAAAAAAAAAAAGTGTAAGGATGCGGATTGCTTCAGATGAGTTGAGGTGCCTTCCTTGGATGCAGCCTCCAGTATTTATAAGGATTCTACAGCCTCAATCTCGGCTTTAATGACACCCTCTCATTGCGCCCTTCTTCCATGTTCGATTTTCTCTCTCTGATGACGCTCCTCTCTTATTAACTTACGGTCATCTTTATCGGGATATATCTATGGACTAGGTCAGCTACTTGGTTATTGGGTTGGAATGTAATGGGCTTAATTTTTGATTCGTTGGGATAACATTCACCTAACCACTTACCATTCTCATCACTGAATGCATGAATCTAATTTTTCTTTTTTTAAGTGAATGCAGCCAAAACTAATCCCGGTGACATTGAAAAGGACTGTCTTTGCAGAGTCCCATACTACTAAGTCAATTATGTTTGGTAGCTAATTTTTCATTTTTTAAACAATATGTTCATTTTTTTCCCCTGGACATATCTAAATTATTTTATTAATATAATTGGCATAAGTAATAAAGCCATTTTAGATTTTATACTTTTCAATAAATAGCCCGAGGTAGAGTTTGAATTGAAGAACCCTAACCCCCAAATTCAAAATTTAGATCACAACTCCTGAAGCCCTGGCGATTCTGCTTCGCCCTTCATAGTGTTTTCTTGTTGCAATCAAGGCAAGTTCTTTCTGATTTTGATGCTATGATTTCTGTGCTTCGGCAAAATGTAGTAGTCCCTTTATGTCTCAGAAATTCTGCATTTCTTGCCAAATCCCATTGGGCTTTTGAGAACCGTGTCCCTCTGCTTCATTTCTCCACCTCAGTCGAAGGGGAAGGGGAACGCCGATCCACATTTTACGAGTTGTTGCAGAGGCACCATTTCTCCCCTCCATCGGCTTCACAACTCGCTTCTGTTATGATGCGTTTGAGAAGCCCCCAGAGAGCCGATTCAGTCCTCTCCTTCCTAAAAGAATGCGGCTTTTCTAATTCTCAGCTCGAGAAAATGGTGCTCGCAAGGCCCCGATTGCTCTCCGGGGATCTTGAGAGATATATTAAGCCCAAAATCCGGGCTTTCCAGGACGTCGGCCTTTCTCTTCCTGATGTTGTCCAGATTCTCACAAATGAACCTTCGATTTTCAGTCACAGTGTTAAAAATCGTCTCGTCCCGTCGCTGTCCTCGCTAAAGAAGTTGGTGGGAGATGATCAATTGCCTGGACTTTTGAAGGCCTCGGGGTATTTGGCGGGGCGTAATTTGGGGATGAGTTTGTTCCCAAATGTTGAGCTCTTGAGCAAGTGTGGTGTCTCGATGCATCAAATAATAAAGACTATGCATCATCAACCGAGGTTTCTGTTCCGTAGAGTGGAACTGACAAAGAAATCTGTGGCGAGGGCTGAGGAGATGGGTGTCCGTAGGGGTTCTAGGGTGTTCCTTGATGCTGTTAGGATAATTAGTTCATTTCCGGATAATAAATGGCAGCTCAAGCTTAGGGCTTTACGCCAGGTAGGGTTTATGCCCGATGATATAGCATCAGCATTTCGGATATTCCCTAATCTGTTTTGTTTATCCATGGAGACTTTAAAGCTCAAGGTCAGGACATTACAGGAGATTGGATTTTCTGATGATGATACAGCAGCCATACTTAGGAAATACCCTGAGGTGTATTGTTTATCGAGGGAGAGAATAAAGGAAGTAGTAGAGGTTCTTGTAGCGAATGGGAGGTACGACATATCTTGTATCATTAGCTTCCCACCATCCCTTTTGAGCAGCATCGAGAAGAGGTATAAACCACGACTGCGAGTGCTGGAATTGTTGGAGGATAAGAAATTGATTAAAAGGTGGCCTGCTTTATCCACATTAAGGCGTATGACAGACGAGAAGTTCAATGAGAAGTATGTTGTCCCTTTTTTGAAGGAAATTGGAGACGTCTATTTGTCAAAAGGTACCGGCAATGTGAAATTTGTGGTGAAATAATTGAGTGTAGGAATGTATGCATTCAGTGGTTGGTTAGTTTCATGCCAAATCAGTACACACTTTTGCAGAGAAATGGGCATACTATTTCATGTTTCTCTCTTGTTTTTGTTGGCCTCTGATATCTTTTGTTGTCCTTCTAAATTCGAATACTCATTCTACGAAATGTAAGGGCAAAGCTCAAGAGCATGTGTTGATCTTGGAATAGCTTCATTGAGTATTCATCAGATGGTCTGTAGTTCATGGTATTTCACTAATTGGGTATCTCATTCCTATAATCCACAGCACCACCGCAACTAATTTGTTCAGCATTTGTCCTCCTATTAAGAATTCTCCAGTTTTTTTGCCAACATTAAGATCCTTGCATTGCAGGGTTCATGACTTCATGTCATCATTCATCCAAATAATCCCATCTTCTAAACTCCTCTTAGTAATGCAATTAATCCAAATAATTTTAAACACAGGTATAAAACAAACACCGGGTGTACACGTTGACAGAGTAGAAGGCCAGTCTGTGATCAATAATGATAATTCAACATGATTCATACCACATACTACAACACAACTAAATGCTACTCTAAACTCTCCACATACACGTGTGAATCATGTGATCCAATCCGATCCTCCCCCGAGGTCTCAACTAATAGAGACGAAAGACACAGTAGAAACAGAGTGCCCTCGAAAACCAATCACCAACACATTTATCCAATTCCCATCTCCATCAATACAGATTAGTTTACAGTAAAAATATAATCATTATATGTTGCAATATTAATATATATTTATTTCTTTAAAAATAAAAATAAAACACAACTAGAACGCAATCTCACAAGGAGCATGAAATGTTCTTCCCCGACATATTGCCTCGAGGTTTTCTCCAGCATATGAGCAAAGGGGCGACACTTCCACACCTGCCATAAAATTTATAAAAAAAAAAAAAAAAAACCATCCATCAGGATCTCCCAGAAAGCCACAAATATCTTTATTACCCAATGCCTAATATATTCATTTCGTGTAGCATAATCAAGAAGCACCACAACTCCCTACCAGTTGAATATAGTGGCACTGAATGAGTCAAAAAGCCACCAGCAGCAACCACCCAACGAGCATGCAGGCGAAGGACAAGCAATCGAGCACTATCTGGGGTATCAAAATTTGCTCCATTCGCATTCTTCACTGGTGCAAATTCTTCTTCACGAACAACCTATGCACACATTCACCAAAATAAGGCCAACCAACATCCATCCAAACTAGGAAACTCCTATGTATATATGAAATTTATTTCTCCATCTTACCTCAAAAAGTGCAGTCGAAGATGCATAAGGAAATGCATCAAATATAAATTGCTCTAGTTTGTAGCCAATTGTGTGTCCATGGATTGAGGGGATGTTCTTCTCTGCAAGATGATAGCTGCAATTATGATTGCACACATTTTTATATCATTCTGAATTACCCATATTACTATCTCACAACCAATTCTTTGTGTTTACATAGCAACCGTATTGACACAAGAAAAATAAATACCTCTACATTTTTACTGGATCAGAATTTCTTTGACACAGTGCTGACTTGATTTAAGATTTTTTTTTTTCAAAATAAAATTATGAAAAAAGAGAAGAAAAATTGGACACCAGAGGCACAGGAAAAAGTGCATAAACACACATATGCAACATTGAAAGAGAGAGAAACCATTACTGACATGCTATCTTTTTCAAGGCCATTTGCCACTTGGTTCAGAAAATCTAAAGTGAACATATGAAGGCAAACCTGAAATGAAACAAGTACATCAGACTTGAGATGCAAAAGAAATGGAAGTAAATATATCATGAACCTACTTGCCTAATTAATAAATAAATACACAAGAACTCAAATTCAAATTAAGTTCAACTGAAATATGAGACGTGAAAGAAAATGGGGAAGGACTATACATTACTCCAACAATAGCGAAGGCGACCAGTCCTTTGATTAATTTCACTAGCCATAGATTGATCCATTTCACTGTACTCAACCACAGAGATTGGTCCACCTTTCCCTCGTTGAACAAATACGCCAACTTTCTCTTGTGGGTATGCCTAAAACACAACAAATTGACACGGAAACTTCAAACGATGATGTAAATCAATTCATGCTTTTGATATAACAAACTCACCTTCCGGAACTTTGGCAGCAGCAGACACACCAGTTTCGATGAAATATCCCAAGAAAGTTGGATCTGCAACACGTACCTATTTGGAAAGCACTTAACTATTTAGGGTCCATTTGGATGGGCTTTTAAAAACCAGAAGCCAAAAGTAGAAGTCAAAAGCAAAAGAATGCAACTTTTGTGTTTGGATGGAATTCTTGAAAAGCGGCTTTTTAAAAATGTTTGAATGAGTAAAAATGAAAAGTGCATTTGGAATGTAGTAATTACCAAAAAAGATATGCTTTTTATATGGGAATAAGATATTTATAGTGTAATTTATATTAAGGGGTAGGGGCATTTTAGACTTTGCACACATTTCTAGGTGTTTTTGGCTTCTGATTTTGGGAGAAGCACCCCCGAACTGCTTCTTCCAGAAGCACTTCTTTTAACTTTTCGAAGTGCTTTTGCTTTTTTCAAAAACCCGAACAAGCACCTCTTTTCTAGCAGAAGTGCTTTTGGCAAAAGCAAAAGCCAAAAGCACCTGTCTAGAAGCCAACCCAAACGGGGCCTTAATCTTTGTATCATTATAAGAAGTCAAAACCTGAAACATAAAAGGATGATAACGAAGTGAAGAAACACGCACCAAAGCATTATCAACTCCATAACAATCCAAATACTTTATGCCTCTCATAGCCATATCTTCCAGCAACTTTGAATATTTCAAAGCTGCAACAATTTTTTCATACATTGAGGCACAAATCATAACTTACTGAGTGTTAAGATGTACATGCGGTTTACTTTGTTATGGATTACCTGAAAAAACTCCTCCATTTCCATCAGGAGACTTAGCTACCTGGCTTCAGAAAATTAAATAATTATGATTGCATGCAGAAAAGGTGCAAGTATAACCAACGTAAAATAGAACGGCCACCAGAATATCATATAAACCATTGAAACTGGAACTAGACCAAGTTCTACAACAATTACGATTTTACTAGAAATTAAGGTTGACCTATGTATTTTTAGAGACACCTTATGAAAGGCAGTCATTGTATATAAAAGCATACTTTCAAATACAAGACGTACACAATTTGCACATAAAAAAATCTTATCCTGGACATATGCCATCTAACAACCTAGAACATGAAAAGAAACAAGTAGAAGCCCTACTTTGTATGGCGTTTCCATGATAAATCTACCATCTCTTGACACACAAGGAATGGTGCCCTGCTGGAAGAAGGTCACCTGAAATCAATTTACTGCGTGAGCCATTGGTGCTTAAAACCATGAAATCCAGATAAAAATGTCAAAATATCTTACCTGATCTGCTTCAAGACCAAAATATTTATGGCTTTCAAAGAATTTACGGATGGGTTCATCAGTAAATGGACTTGTCATTATGTACCAATGAATAGGAGTAATATTGACAATAACTGCATCGAACAGTAAATCAAGATTGAAAACCAAATACATGAGGAGAAACCATGATTTAGATGAATGAGACGCACCATCATCCACTGAATGAGCAGCCAACATTTGAACACGTAATATTCTCTCAGCTTGAAGTTGAAAAAGTGATTTTCCAGATGGGAGCCCAATGTCTGAAACATGGACAAGTGACTCAATTATCAAATAGAGAACATTGCCAAGTACAAAAGCTATCTATAGTTAAAACAGCATGCATACATAGGATGCTTCCTCACAATATTATATATTGATAGAAGTTAAAAGGAGGGATATGGACTAGGTTCAAATGTGTAGAAACTAGAAACGTTGCATTATCTAAAATGCTTTCAATGCCTTCAATTGTTCTGAACTGGCACATACATGAGTAAGGATAGGTAATATGTGAATGCAACATGCCATAGATAAAAATGAGAAAGGGCCTCATCAAGTAATAACTTCAGCATCCAAAGATTCAAAATTCAAACCAAGACGAGTTTCAAAATGGGGAAATCAAGCTAGTATTAGTATCACTTACTGAAACAGCCTTTTGGGTCTGTACTACCAAGACGAGTTCCCTGCATCCAAAGATTCAAAATTCAAAATCAAGTCACCCTGGAATAATGTCTCATATATATACTCATATGTCACATCAGATTCAATGGAAGGCATTATGCACAAAAACGGATAGGATGTGTTCTATGGGTCTACATTAAACCTTCTCAAATCTCAATGACATTGATATGAATTAATTCCCACACTTATGGTACTCTGTTCTGAGTGTTTGATGTGGCATGTCGTTCATTAAAGGAGCAAAATTTAATTTTGTTTTCCTTGAAATTCATTATTCACTAAGTGCTCATAAAGAAAAAAAAGATAGCACAGTTTGAATTGCAATTGATCATAGACAAAAGAATGCACACTTTATTCATCCGTTCCGTCTGTTTACAGAGTGACAAACCTGTCCACCTGATAGAAGCAGCACACCCAACTTCCCTTCTGAGATTGCTTTCATTCCCATCTTCCACCATCTCTCCCTTTCTTCCATTTTCCGCTTTTCCACCATTGATACATTGCTCTCTGGAACCGGTTCAATAGCTGCTTTCGGAAGCCCTGTACAAAATCAGCTCAGTTATAGTATTCATACACTCAAAAGCATTTTATTCAGACCTGTAATATGAATAATTTAATCGAGGAACCTTGTGAGTGAAATGAACAACGAATAATACGGTCGATCCTAGGAACATCCAGGCCCTGCACGACAGTCACAATTAACCACAAAATTCAGAAAATAAACAAAGATATGGAAACATATAAATAAGACAGTAAGATACTGTCTATGATTTCCATACCTCAGAATAAATCAACCGAGTGAGGCAAAATAGATAATTAAAAACTTCAAAAATATATGAACATATTAATATAAATGTGTTTGTGTGGATAATAATAATATTAAAAAAAATTAAAAAATAAATAAAAAATAAAAAAATCTGCAACACTAAGTGTAATACAAACAATTGCTATGTGAGTGTAAATTTGAGTTGCCTCTAAAAAGATAACAGTATAATAAATGCTTTACATTTTTCATTATGGGAAGAGAGAAAATCAGCCTAGTTATATTTATTTGTCTGCATTTGTTTTTCCTGTGACTTGGAGGGAATCATGCAGTTTATGCCATGCAATAACCCGAGATTGACAACTTAATCAGGTGTAAAAAATCATCTGGATATAGCTTG
Organism: Hygrophila difformis; assembly: GCA_030278955.1. NCBI lineage: Eukaryota > Viridiplantae > Streptophyta > Magnoliopsida > Lamiales > Acanthaceae > Hygrophila > Hygrophila difformis. Next base: position 26,198,452 of record JAOANR010000006.1, on the reverse strand, counting down.
ATCCTGTTTACTACTCAGTCGCAACAGGCAATATGATAAACCCTAATCGGGAGAGGAAAAATGGTTGCTAGATTTATAAGAATTCTAACCAGACAAGAATAAAAAGAAGAATAATGTCTTACTTTGCAATTCTGATAGAGGGGTATATAGAAAAGTTGCACGAAAAGAATTTTGAAAGGAAGAAAGAGAAATCTTGAATGTTTCTGAAAAGAAAACAAGGTATGAGAAATACCTGGATGTCCTTGACGAGGTGGAGCTGCTCTTTAGGGGAGAGCTCATCCCAGAGGGAAAAAACATCTTCTTGACCATAATCTTTGAGCCTCTCGAGCAATGGCTGCAGCAGGTGGGAGGGTGATCAATGTTAGTAGGCACAGAAATGGGATATAGACTAAAAGAAGAATGTTTGCCTATTTTGAGCTACTTATTGAATGCAGAACACAACTCAAGCACTGGAACTCTTAGTGTTTGCCTTCTTACATATCTGCACTGGACTAACAACTACGTGCAAATAATGCAGGCCTTGAACTATGGAGAAGATTAGAATGTTAGAGAACCAACTCTCCTAAAAGCTTAAGCTGTTAGGGAGGAGAACTCAATAGCATATATCAGTCCTCAAAAACACCCCCACATGCAAGGTGGGCTAACCTTGCAAGTGAACCCAAGACAAACAATCCGGACAGAGCCGCCTAAACCAAATACAGAAGACAAAGCCCATAAATACAAATACAAATACAAATACAAATAGGCAATAGGACTCGAACACGAGACCCTTGGCCCTGATACCATGTTAGTGAACCAACTCTAGTAAAACTTTAAGCTGTTAGGGAAGAAAATCCAATAGCATATATAAATCCTCAATATAGAAACTGATTAAAATGCTTTTATGAAGAATAGAACAAATGATCATTCATAAAAGTACTGATTGATAGAGACCTACTTCTTCCACACAAGGAGATTAACAAGACAATATACCCCAAACATCATGCAAAACTTCCCACCAGCCATAGAGCATAATTCAACACTGAAAAAACAGGTGTCCACCAGTTCTAACTCAATTAGAATATCTGAAGAGGCTATGCAACATAAGCAAATTTGATCTCAAATATAATTAGGATTCCTTTTATACATGTCAGAAATATAAATTTCTGAGCCAGGTATTTTTCTCTGAGCAAATGGTCAATTCCTAAGTTTCAGTAACATGGAAAAGTATAAGTTACAGCAACAACAACTAGCACCAATTCCTCTATAATCAATGTATACCTCAGCAATCATCTATTCCACAATTTCTAAAAAAGATAAAACAAAAAAATCCAAGTTCCAGAATCTTGGTAACAGCAATTCATAGATGAAAGTGAAATGAGAAAATAAAAACCATCCAAGATTCTGGATTTAAAAACCAACACACCAGATCAACACACTAGAATAACTAATATTGCGGTAGCAGTAACAGATTTTTACCAAAACTGAAGCTAATCATAGATAAAATCAGATCCATGAGGATAAAATTTACCAGACGATCGAAATCAGCATCTGCTTCGTACTCCATGACCCCTCGTTTTCAGAAGAAAAAATTAGCTGAGAGTACAGAGAGAAGACGATATGAAGTCAGGCCCACCCACAGGCCACAGCCAACTGGAAGATGGAGTATTTATTGTAGTTTGGAATCTGTCTGTTGAGCAAATTTTATATTAGGCCATTAATTAATTAAGTAATCAAGGTTGCCTTGAAATAAGAAATAGAGGGAATCAGCACAAATAACTGTGGCTGCGTGAAGTGTGAACGTCGGCAACAAAAGATCCAAACTTCTTCGGCGAATGGCGTTTAATACTCAAATCTCACGACGTGTTATGAATCTCCCACAGCCTGTAAACTCCACCGATATCGTTCGGAGCATAAACGACCCGTGGCGCAGTGATTTAGATCTTTGGCAAATCTATTCATTAGAAGAAGAGAGAAATGGAGATTGTGTGAATGGATTATGGATGGAAGATTTAAGTCAAGTTTCCAAAGAGAAATGGAAGAGAGATTAATTTTAATCTAGACATTATCACAAACCTACCAAGGATCATTAATTCGACAATACATCCCAAATCTTGGTTCTAGGAAGCCTGTCAATTGCCTTTCTTATCAAATAGGAGTAATATTTAAAGAAAAACAAAAAATCATAAATCCAAATGACGAATGCAAGAAGAAAGATTAAAGACGATTAAATCCCAAAACGGGCTAAAAAAAGGTTGCAGACAACCAGCCTGTGCGGCCTGTGAATATAGTATGAAAATCCCAAGATTAAAGACGATTACCGCCTGTGCCGCTGGCTGCTGGATTGCTGTTGTGCCCTCGTGGTTGCCGGCGTTTGTGGAAATGGAGTGGGTCAGATTTTTCTGGTGCAAATGGGATTAAAGTTCGATGGGGTAGGGCTATTGAATTTGAAATTGAGGAAAAAGAATGAGCACCAATCCTCCATAGACGAAAGATTATGTCTTTACTAAGTTATGATAAGTACAAACGAGATGAGGCTCACCAAATGTATATAATCAATTAATAATTAGTACTAATAATTAAGCCACCCTCCTCTAACTACTATAGTAGTGTTAGAAATTTTAAGTTGGGGTAATCCAAAAATTGAGTGTTATTAGGGATAGCAATAGATTGGATGGGAGAAGAGTAAATCCACCTTGTCCATTCAAAACTTAATTCAAATCCAATTCACCCATCAACCACGGGTAATGGGGCTTACATATGGCCTGCCTATTGTGGTGTACCAGAATGGCATCCAGAGGAAGAGGAAGAGGAAGAACTCAACCCGCTCCTCAAACCACCACTGAAACACCTACCGAAATACCTCCAAATGTCACGGAACCGGCCCAACCTGCAGAGGAACAACCCCAAGGTGCGCAGGACGCCCCCGCACCGAACAATGTGGGCGATCGTCTTCGGACGATAGAGGAGGTTTTGATTGCGCTAGGAAACGCGCAAGTCAACCAGGGCCAAGCTGCAGCGGTACCTCCGCCCCAAGCTCGCCCCAACTACTTGGCGATGGTGAATCCTTACCAGCCGCCCCACTATGCTGGTGAGGAGGATCCAGCCAAACTGGAGGAATGGATCCGGACCTTCGACAAGCTGCTAGGAGCAGTGAAATGTCCGGAAGGAGAGAGGGTGCATGTCGCTTCGTACTACTTGGGAGGCGAAGCGGACGACTGGTGGCAGGCAACTCAAGCCAAGATGACTGAAGCAAGGAAGCCAAACCGTACAAGAGTACTACACTCGATTCAAGGAGCTGGTGAGGTTCGCACCAAGACTCGTACCCACGGATGCAGAGAAAGCACAGAAGTTCGAGATGGGACTGAACCTGTCTGTTCGCGAGGTGATCGCGGGGGTACACTACCTCGATTTGCAAGCTGTGTATGACCGCGCTGTGGCAGTAGCGCGTGTGCAACAACTGAAGAGAAGGGTGAGTGGGGAGTCCAGCAGGGGTCCCCAAGACAAGAGAAACCGGGACTCGAGAAGCGAGAACAACACTGGAAGGAACGAACAGCGGAGAGGGTCGAATAGGCCACAACAAAACAACAATGGGATGAGGTTCAACCAAGAAGATCCGGTACCACCTTGCCCAAGATGTGGACGACCCCATCTGGCGAGGGGATGCCCTCAACAAGGCGCCTGCTTCCGATGTGGTCGAATGGGTCACATACGTCGGGAGTGCCGAACTAGGCTTTAAAACATAACGAAAAGGGAGGACTTGGTCACGGGGCAGGAACAGCCTCAGAACCAAAATGGGCGGAACGGAAATAACCAGGGGTATAGACCCCCTCAAAACCAATTTAGGCCGCCGAATCAGAACCAGAACCAACGACCTCCGCCACCGCAAAATCAAAACCAACAGCAAAACCAGCAGCAGAATGCGAATCAGCAGGGGCAACCAAGGACGCCCTGTGGGGAGGCTCAATGTGGTTAACCAAGCGGACGTGCCTGCACAAGGAGAAGTGATGGCAGGTACATTTCATGTTTTGAATACACCCCTTAGAATTCTATTTGATTCTGGAGCTAGTTGCTCGATTATAGCATCAAGGATAGTGCCTGAGTTAGATCTACCTAAGTGCGAGAGAATTAGCTTAGGAATTCAATTGCCTTCTGGAGAAGTAGTATCTTGCTCTAAACGATATAACAGAATTCCTATAGTGATAAAGAACGTAGAATTCTTCGCGAACTTAGTAGAATTTAACTTAAGAGACTTTGACATCATACTGGGGATGGATTGGTTATCCCAGTATAAGGCAGTGATCAAATGCCAAAAGCAAAAGATCACCTTGTCAAAAAGTAGGGGAAGGAGAGTTATCTTTTACCCTCAGCCCCCTAAGAAGAGTAACAAAATCGTTAGTGCACTTAAACTAAGTAACTTGATGCGTAAGGGGTATGAACTATATGCGTGCTACGTGCACAACCTTGAGGCGGAAGAGAACAAGGTTGATAGCATACCAGTGGTAAGAGAATACCCGGATGTGTTTCCTGAAGACATCCCGGGAATGCCACCTGAGAGAGATCTTGAATTCACGATAGATCTCATTCTGGGCACATAGCCTGTCTCGAAAGCTCCGTACCGGATGGCACCACTGGAAATGAAGGAGTTAAAAGACCAACTCGAGGAGCTGTTAGGAAAGGGGTATATAAGGCCGAGTACTTCCCCCTGGGGAGCACCGGTTTTATTTGTTAAGAAGAAAGACGGAGGATTACGTCTTTGCATAGATTACCGAGGATTAAACCAAGTGACCATCAAGAATAAATACCCTTTGCCGAGAATAGAGGATCTATTTGATCAACTGAAGGGAGCTTCAGTATTCTCGAAGATCGACTTACGATCTGGGTATCACCAGTTGAGAATTGCCGAGAAAGACATTCCGAAGACGGCATTTCGAACTCGATATGGTCACTACGAGTTCACGGTGTTATCCTTTGGGTTCACAAATGCTCCGGCAATGTTCATGAACCTCATGAACAATGTATTTCGAGAGCTGTTAGATCAGTGCGTAGTGGTGTTCATTGATGACATCCTGATCTACTCGAAAAACGAGGAGGATCATGCCCAGCACTTGCACCAAGTGTTAGGGACCTTGCGAAAGAATCAGCTATACGACAAATTGTCCAAATGCGATTTTTGGTTGAAGGAGGTAGCATTTCTTGGACATATAGTATCCCCTGATGGAGTTTCAGTGGATCCGGCAAAAGTCTCTGCCGTAACTGAATGGGCAACTCCCAAGAGCCAAACTGAGATAAGGAGTTTCCTTGGCTTAGTCGGGTACTATAGACGGTTCGTGAAGGATTTTTCTAAAATCGCACGACCTTTGACCCAGCTACTTAAGAGGGGAGTAAAATACGCGTGGACAGAGGCTTGTGAGACAGCGTTTCAAGAGCTGAAGAAACGACTCACAACCACACCCGTATTAACACTACCATCAGAGAATGGTGACTTCGAAGTTTACTGCGATGCTTCAAAGGAAGGTTTAGGTTGTGTTTTGATGCAAGACTCGAGAGTCGTAGCGTATGCATCACGCCAACTGAAACCTCACGAGGAGAATTATCCGACACATGACCTGGAGTTGGCAGCGGTCGTTTTCGCTCTAAAGATATGGAGACATTATCTTTATGGGTGGAAGTGTCGAATGTTCACCGACCACAAGAGCTTGAAATATATATTCACTCAGAAGGAGTTGAATTTGAGACAGCGAAGGTGGTTGGAACTCATCAAAGATTACGATTTAGAGATAGCATACCACGAAGGGAAGGCGAATGTGGTAGCCGATGCCCTAAGTCGGAAAACCCAACATGTGACGAACTCGTTGGTAATTCCGCCGGCATTGTACATGGAGTTGGCAAGATTGGAGTAAGAACTTGTGCATCCTGGCACAGTGAGTGAAACGATCAATGCCATGGTCGCAGAAACTCCAATATTGGACGAGATTAAGCTCGCCCAACCAGGCGATGCGAAACTCGAGAAGATAAGGGGGTATATTGCCGAAGGAAAGGCAATAGGATTTGCTGTCCATGAGGATGGAAGCATTCGTTTCAAAGGGAGATGGTGCGTGCCCCTTAAATGTGCCGAGTTGAAGCAAAGGTTGATGGAGGAAGGGCACAACACGCCATATTCCGTACATCCCGGAGGTGACAAGCTATACAAAGATCTGAAGAAGATCTATTGGTGGCCGGGAATGAAGAAGGAAGTGGCAAATTTCGTGGAGAAATGTCTCACTTGCCAAAGGGTCAAGGCAGTGCGACATAAACTCTTAGGACTGATGTAACCACTAGAGATTCCAAGTTGGAAGTGGGATAGCATCTCAATGGATTTTGTCTCGGGATTACCCCGATCACCTAAAGGCATGAACAAGATTTGGGTGATTGTGGATAGACTAACGAAGACAGCCATATTTATCCCGATGAAGGACACGTGGACTATGGACCAATTGGCCCGAGCCTACATTGATAATGTGGTACGACGACATGGAGTACCACATGACATCATTTCCGATAGAGACAGTAGATTTGTCTCTCACTTTTGGACGGAGTTACAAAAAGCCCTCGGTACTCAAATCAAAATGAGCACCGCATTCCACCCGATGACGGATGGTCAAACCGAGAGAACAATCCAAACACTAGAAGACATGCTGAGAGCATGCGTGTTGGAATTTAAGGGAAATTGGGAATCCCATTTACCCTTAATCGAATTCTCTTATAATAATAGCCATCATGCTAGCATTGGCATGGCACCTTTCGAGGCGTTGTATGGACGAAAGTGCCGAAGCCCGTTGAGCTGGGAAGAAAACGATAAGTCAGTGGTAGTGGGACCCCAACTTATCAAAGACATGGCTCAACAAATCAAAGTGATTCAAGGAAAAATGAAAGCCGCTCAAGACCGTCAAAAGAGTTACGCGGACGTGAGACGACGAGACCTAGAATTTCAAGTGGGAGATAGGGTCATGCTAAAGATATCACCCATGAAGGGGGTGATGCGCTTTGGCAAACGAGGAAAGTTGAGTCCTCGATACATAGGACCTTACGAGATTCTAGAACGAGTTGGAAATCTAGCCTACCGACTGGCTTTACCGCCACAATTAGATCGAGTTCATAATGTCTTCCATGTCTCACAACTAAAGAAGTATGTGCCGGACCCGACACATGTACTTCAACCGGAGATAATTGAGCTCGATGAAGATTTGACTTATGAAGAAGTCCCAGTGCGTATTCGCGACACTAAGGAAAGAGTAACGAGGAACAAAACCGTCAAAATGATCAAGGTTCTTTGGTCGAACCACGAAAGTGAGACGACAACTTGGGAAGTAGAATCCGACATGAGAGAACGCTACCCGACATTGTTCCAAACCGATACCGACACAGTTATGGGGACATAACTGCAATCTTAAGGGGGAGAGGATGTCATACCACCTATTTTTACCATCCATTTTTCATGCATTTTTGTACACAAACAATTTTGAACTACGTTATGGCTTGATCCCTTCACAGGGTACGTGGGTAGCTTAGAAGTTTAATTCTAAGTTCAGTCACAAAATAATAAAACAAACAAAAGACCTTAGCACGAGAAAAGCCGAAACACAACTTCGAGGACGAAGTTGATTCTTAAGGAGGGTAGACTGTAATACCCGAGAATTTTGCAACATAAAACAATAAATACCATAAATAAATAAATCCAGCAAATAAATAAATAAATAAGGATAAGGAAATGAGATTTCACTTAAGAAGGAATTAAAGGAATTTAATTAAATAAAAATAATTAATTAAAGATAAGTAAATTGTACACCGAAACCCGACACCAATGTACTCGAGAGTTCGAGTCCAAACATGCAATTAGACCCGAGTAAAAATTAGAGAGACAATAGGAACCCGAAGATACCCCGGAAATCGGAATCCGGGAGCATAGAGGGATAGAAATCCGAAGGAGAGGAGGAAAGGCACGACGGATCGCACGACCCGCCCGGACCGAAGTCCAGGCGAGTTCGGCGCGGTGGCCGCGCGGTCGAAGAAGGGAGGGCGCGCCACGGCCGCGCCGTCGGACAGATTCGGCCCGTTGCGTGAATCTCTCGCCCGAACGCGGATTTTTCGACTTCGGTTGAACATCTTTCGACTCAAGACCCTTAGGGTCAGATCTTGGACGCCCTAGGTCTTAGCTATCTATAAATAAACTCCCTTGGAAGCCCCGAACACTTTTACAAAACCTACAACTCTCTCTATACATTCGAAACCCTAATTCCGGAGTCGTCGGAGGCACGAAACCAAGGCAAATACTGGTTGGACGAAAATTCCGAGATCTCCAGCATCGTGGTAAGTTTCGATCCAATCCTTGTTCAATATACGATTCGAAAACGAATCCTAATCTTCTCCTTTTCCCTTCTACACCTCGAATTGGATCTAGAGCGTAGAACCCGACGAACGGAGAGGAGAAACGGTGGACTGGAAGCCACGCCTTCGAAATAGACGATCCCGGACGTTCACATCTCTGTAAGTTAATACTTACATGGTTTTGGGAGTAATTAAAACAGGAAACCTAAAAGCTTGAATCAAATCTTGCGTAAATCTGTCATTGAATGTTTTCTACCGGCGCAACAGTTTTGACGAATTTTTCCGAACCTTAAAACGACTTCAAACGGGAAAACTTAAAACACAAAAAACGTTCCTAAGGCTTAGGTCTATCTACTGTAAAATTTTCGGAATTTTTAGAGACGATTTGATATGTGAAAACCAACCGAAACCGAACTGCTTGAAACTAGATCTTGAAATTCTTGACAGAACTTAGGTCCGATTTTGATCACGTTTTTGACAGTAGTTCTAGACCGATTTAGATCTTTGGCCGAACATGAAAGTTTTAGATAAATGTCTTAAGATGGTCTCTATAAAATTTCATCAAATTTGGAGTTGTTTTGCTATGGTAGATTTTCAATATCTTTAAACTGTGGTCTGCGAATTCGGACAGATTTGTGTTTCTGCGAAATTCGACGTTTTTGATATGTTTCGGTATCTCGGATTGAAAAAGTTAAAACACAAAAGTTGTTCATCTCGACGTTTCAGAGTCAGTAGTGAAATTTCAGAATTTTTGGAGTTTAATCTGATTTTAGACGAATTTTAGAGTAAACAGTGGTTTACCGGAAGTCAAATCTTGAAATCTTGGGAAACATGAAATTAACCTTTAGGGTTGAAATGAGTTGAAATATGATTTTTAAATAAGCTAAATTGAAATCAGATTTTTGAAATTAAATCCCCTTACAAACTTGATAAATTAAAATTAGGGGTGAGTGCTCTGCAGGTTGCCCCCTAACGATTCACTTCGTGCCTTAATGGACGATGGTGACCCCGCGCGAAATTGAGATATGATATCGCCAAAACGGCGTGAGATATAGAGCCTACACTCTCGAGAATATCCACATGGGTTTCCCGAGGCTCCGGAGTGGTACTGGGTATGGCTGATACGGTTGCGGCCGCCGGGCTACCGGCGAAACTTGTTGTTGCGATGCAATCATGAAATACTTGAAATACCAAATCTGGGATGTAAGGGGGAAATTAGAATAAATTAAATTGAAATGTGTGTGGTTGTCTAATTAAATTATTTGAATGCTTTATTTAAATTATGGCTTTATTCTAAGTTGAATAGTTAATTAAATTAAATCGAATATTATGTTATTATCATGCTTTTATTTAATTATGAAATGAATGGCTTTTAAACCCTACGATCATGTCTGTGTTAACTTACTCAGCAAGTTGTGCTGACCAAACCATTTTTATTTTCTTTTCTTACAGAGTATGTGGAATGAGCATGACCATATTCATGCATGGGGGAAATTACATTTTTGGAAAAATTATCGTTTTTAAATTCGTACATTAGACTATATTATGAACGGGCCTGTTTAACCCGTGTGTTGGCCATGTCGGCCCTATTTACATTTTTCGCTGCAATACTATACCAAAACAATTATTCCCGCTGCGCTATGATATTATTATTTTCGAATTCTATCGTATGGGCTGTTTGAATGCTTTAAATGTTTTAAATACTGCAATACCTAGCCTTGCATTCCTTTAGTAAGCTCGGAGAAACCGTGTCTTACTAGGGGGATGTGGCGGTGACATCCCGACCTGGCTGACCAAAAACCGGGGTGTTACAGTTTTGATCAATCGTGTGAAGATCATCTGGAACGAAAATGGAGAGAGCATGCCACACAGTTTTGGCCCAATAATAGTAAAATATACTATGAAACCAAAGATCTTCTTCCATGCCACAAATTCCACATAACGGAGAGGTCGCAATCTGACGTTAATAACGCAGCGCATTGCATGGCAATGCTGCCCATGCTATCAGCCATATGAGGAAACATATCTTCTCAGGGATCTTGCTCACCCACATCTAAGACTAAGACCAGTGGCTAGCAGCACGTTCATTACCTAGTAGATAGGAATACCCAGACCGAACGGAATAGACTCCATCAATATTCATTTTCCACTGTGACAAAGATTTCAAATCCGACCAACTTGTCCAAACAAGATATCTTACTTGCGGTGGGATCAAATGCTAAGGAGAATGATGCAAGCACACTTGGAGGCCATTTCGAATGAGCTTAAAGGCATGAAGAAACATCCAAGGCATGTGATGACATGGCACGGGATGATGAGGTGCTTGATGACATGGCAACCAAGTCCAAGGAAGCATCAAGAAGCCAGGAGCAAGGATATCAAAGGTCAACTCCAACTTCCAAGTGGACCGATGACCTGACAAGAGCCGAGAAAGACCCAAGTCCGAATCCAACAATCAACATGCCGGATTCAACAATCACGGGTTCAACATCAAGAATACTTGGAAGGAAGGTTGATGAAGTATGAAGGAAGGAAGAACGAGTTTGGACAAGAAAAAGAGGAAGAAACAAGCTTGGAGGAAGAAAAAAGACATGGCTTAGGACATGTTCACCATGTTTTTCATTACAAGTCCTAAAACAACCTAGTTTAGTAAGTATCATATGTTGTCTTAATTGATGGGATCCTAGCTTGATATATGCATTAGGACATAACATACTAGGTTGAGTAGGTTAGTCCTAGGTTGATGTCTTGATAAGAGTTGTGGTTGTTTGGAGTTAGCTTTGTTAGGAGTTGGATTTGTTGGGAGTTGAGGGAAGATATTGAGAAGGTCCTTGTTTGGCTAAAATATTCCATTTTATGGAAGAGTAGGGGGCGGCCATGGGAGTTCTTTAAATAGAACTTCCCAACACTTGTATCACTAGTTATGATTTGATGAATGAAAAGTTTCTTTGAGAGAAAAGAGAGTATCTCTTCTTCTTCTTGTTCTTTGAGAGAAAAGTGAGTTTCCCTCAAAGTTTTGTATCCACATTCTCCTTCCCTTATTCCAAAACACACGGCCATCCCTTCCATTTCCACCCTTGGCCGTGACCATCATCAAGAGAGGAAGCATGAAGAAATCGGTTCTTTGGACTTAGCTTCAAGGGATCGTGACATGAGGACGCTTGAAGGAGGCATCCACGGGGTCAATCTTGAAGATCACTATATTGGCGGCGTATAGTTTGATTCTAGAAGGGTCCGGGTCGTACGAGTCTTTGGAAATGATGATCAAGACATCCATCCTTCCCATTTCTAAGTATTTCTTCTAATTTTCCTTGTTATTTTCCTTGCCTCGGCCTCTTGGCCATTCTTTCTTTTTCTTGTTCTTTTGTATTGATCTTTCAGAATTAGGCACATAGATCCATGGCATTAATTTTTGGTATCAGAGCCATGCTTGATTTCGAAAATTCCATGTTTTAGTTGGTAGATTTTGTCTTGCCATTTTGCTTGTTCTTGTGGCGGTTTTGGAGCAATTTTTGTTGCTATCTTGCTTGTTGAAAAATTCCATGTATTCTTTGTTCTTTGGAATTTATTTCCCATGAAATTTGCTTGTTGAAATTCCCATGTATTGTTGTTGTTGAACTTTCCTTGTAATTTGGACTCTCGGACACTTTGTTGAATGTCGTTGGTGCTAGTTTTCACTTTTTCATAATCTTGATTGTATGGAATTGCATATTTTAGCATCTCGGGACAATTGTTGAATTTCTTCCTAATTGTGAGTGTGGGCCGAGAGTGGGATTAAACAAGGGATGGTTTTGTTGAATTTTAGCAATTGTTGAAATTAGTGTTAATTTGGTTAAGGAAAGTTTACTTGCACATGGGATTAGTTGAGAAGTTATGCTCATTGGACAAACTATAATGTTTCCCCAATATTATGACATATAAGAATGTTTCCCCATTTCTCTTACAAGTTGGTTATGGCTATTGTTTTTGTTTCTTGATGGAAGTCATGTTTCACTTGTTATATTTTTGGCTTGTTGAAATATTTCTCGTTGGGATTGTTGAATATGCTTAAGGCCTAGAAAAAGTGCATTTTTTGAAAATTTGTTGGCAAAAGGCATTCTCAATACAAAGAAAAGCCGAGAATAAAAAAAAATCTGAATATTAAAAAAAAAAGAAAAAAAAGAGAGAGATAAGAAGATTGCGGGAGGCCTTAGGGTTTGTTTTACTTGTTGAAAGCCGTGTTCTTTGTTGAATTTTTGGTGTGAGTTGTTTGTTGGATTTTTCACCTTCTTTTGTCATGCCAAAGGATTGTTGAAATATAGGGCATTTTGACACTCACATCTACTTGCCAAAGGATTGTTGAAACCTAGGGCAACTTGTTGATTTCTTTCATTTGCAAAAGGGTTGTTGAAACCTAGTGCAAAATTGTTTTCTTTTGTGTTACAACAAAGGATTGTTGAAACCTAGGTTGTACACTATTTCTTTTGATTTTTGGGTTGTGTGGTGAGTTCACTCAAATATTGTCATTGGGATTGTGTGTAGGATTCGAGTCATGTTGGGTTGTTGATTTTAGTGGGGTTGATTATTGGAATCATTGTGAGGCATTGATGGAAGATTGGATATGATTGTTCTTTACATGCTTTTATGTGTATTTTCATATGATCTTCTTAACGGTTGTTGATTGAGTCGAGTTAGAGTATTTTCTTTCCTACTCTAAAGCGTACGTACATGAAGTTCCAACGCCACCATTTGATCGACTTGAGACACCTTTGTGGGGGCTGATTTCAGGCCACTTGTGGAGATCCCTTCTTGCTAGCCAGGGGACAAGATGGTGTGAACGAGTGAACCCGGGTGTACCTACATCACTTGAGTGAGGTCCATTTTGTTTTTCTTTATGTTTTCTAACAATGTATACATATATTTGTAATTTTCTTTTCTTGTTTGTTTTGGTATATATGGCAACATTGGATGATATTATGCGTCTCCTTAAGGAACAAAAGAAAGAAATCCAAGGGTTCAAGGAAGATGCTAGAACCAATCTCACTTCCATGATATTACATTCCGAGAGATGGGAGCAAAGGTTTGATGAGAAAGTTCAAAGGAGGAAACAAAGATCTTATGACAAGTATCCATCCTACACAAATGATGTTCGAAAGTAGTCTCAAAAGGAGGCTAAGACAAGGAAGTGTTGGAATGTCCCATGTAAACAAGAGAAGTCCAAAGCAAATGAGAGTTGGAAGTCACATTCGAAACAAGAAGAAACATCCACTTCCAAGTCAAAGGATTTGATCAAATTAAAATGGAAAACTTCTACTTCTATTAGAAATGAAGTTTGTGGGAAGTGTAACAAAAAGGGGCACAATACATCTAAGTGCCTTAGTAATGGATTTCTTATTTTACATGAAAATGGTTCTTATGATTTTATTGTTCATTTTGTAGATGGATAACCAAATTAAGAATTGTTGGATGATCTTGGTGATGCTAGAGGACATGAGGCATTGGAAAAGGTGGATCACATCCAAGAGCTTAAGGAGTCCAAGTCTCAAAAAGAATCAAGGATGTCTACTACTTGCAAGGATTTTGAAAAGGGAGTTGAAAATATTATTAATCATTTTGTTCCTTTAAATTCTAAAGAAATATTATTAAATGAGGAATTAAATTCTACTAATATCTCTCCTTGTGATTTTTCTAATTTTCTTGATGAAGTTGTGGAAGTTCAAGAGATATTGGATGACAAAGAAAATGCATCAACTTCATTGGTTGAGTTGGATGATATAATTTCTATGCCAAATGATGAGAATCAAGTCATAGCATCCAAAGAAGTAGAAGATGAGTTCAAGGTTGAACAAGAGGAGGATGATCTTCAAGATTCAAATATGCTTACAACCTACACAAGTTGTAAAAAGGAAGTTAGAGATTTATCTTCTAGCTTTTGTTTTCTTTTGGGAAATGAATTAAGTGATGAATCAAGTGCTTATGATATGTGCTTAAATGTTTTTACTAAGGTGAGCTACTTGGATTGGAGCAAGATGACATACAAGAACCATGCTTGGAATGAGGATACAACAAGAAGGATTTTACTTTTTGATTGTTTTAAGCATGTTTTGGGTTTGAATTGTTTTGAATTCTTGTACATGGACATTATGGACTTTGGTGTACTTATTAAGTGGTACTTGGATAGACCACATGCAGGCTTTGATAAGTTTAGGGCACTCTTAATTGTTGCCAATGCAATGTTTGCATCTAACCTTGCTTGTAGGAGTGAGAACACCATGGCACTTGAAGAGAAGCTTGATGATGACACAAAAGCACTTGAAGAAGAACTTGAAGGAGATCATGAAGATCTTGAGGATGAGAGCTCACATGAGGTTTATTCTTTTAAGTTTGATGTTGAAGAGCATGAGGTAGAAAATCCTCTACTACCTACTTTACATTCTAGCATTGCACATATGGATTATTTGAGAGATGATTATAAGTATGCTAGAATGATTGAGCCTCACTATGAGAATCTTTTATCTTATTCTTTAAATACTAGCATAAAGTATGTGGACTACTTTGGAGTTGAAGATAAGTATGCTAGTATGTATGAACATCAACACATAAGACCTTTATCTTGTTCTTTAAATTCTAGCATGAGAAATGAGCCATGTTTGAGAATTGATGATACTTATGCTAGATTGTTTGCACATTACTATTCTTTATCATATTCTTTAAAATCTAGTATGAAGCATGAGCACTACTTGAGAATTGATGATTGGTATGCTAGATTGTTTGATCATTGCCATATAGATCCTTTTATGTCTTATGAGCATTACTTGAAGTACTTAGATACATATGCTAGATTACTTAAGAATCATTTTGTGGATCTTTTTAGGCCTTATGAGATTTATTTGAGAAATTTTGATATGCATGCTAGAATACTTGAGTATCATTACATAGATCCTATTATGCATGATATGAGTTGTGATGAAAGCTTACTTAGGACACTCATTCGGATCTACCTTTACTCTTACATGCCTTATAATTATAGGGTGTTTAATACTTTCCATGATTTACTTTTATGGCATGTTGTACTCTTACTACTATGTTGCAAGTTTAAACTTGTTAAGATGTTTGAGAGTATACTTAGATATCGTGGATATCATTTACATAATTGTAGTATATTATTTTGTCATACTCTCTTATGGGCTTAAACTCTTTTGTAGGATCATTCGAGATAAGCTTTGGGGTCCAAAGCTTTTCAAGTGGGAGAGTATGACAAGGATGTCAAATCCGACCAACTTGTCCAAACAAGAGATCTTACTTGCAGTGGTATCAAATGCTAAGGAGAATGATGCAAGCACACTTGGAAGCCATTTCGAAGGAGCTTAAAGGCATGAAGAAACATCCAAGGCATGTGATGACATGGCACGGGATGATGAGGTGCATGATGACATGTTGGCAACCAAGTCCAAGGAAGCATCAAGAAGCCAGGAGCAAGGATATCAAAGGTCAACTCCAACTTCCAAGTGGACCGATGACTTGACAAGAGCCGAGAAAGACCCAAGTCCGAATCTAAAAATTAACATGCCGGATTCAACAATCACGGGTTCAACATCAAGAATACTTGGAAGGAAGGTTGATGAAGTATGAAGGAAGGAAGAACGAGTTTGGACAAGAAAAAAGGAAGAAACAAGCTTGGAGGAAGAAAAGACATGGCTTGGGACATGTTCACCATGTTTTTCATTACAAGTCCTAAAACAACCTAGTTTAGTAAGTATCATATGTTGTCTTACTTGATGGGATCCTAGCTTGATATATGCATTAGGACATAACATACTAGGTTGACTAGGTTAGTCCTAGGTTGATGTCTTGATAGGAGTTGTGCTTGTTTGGAGTTAGCTTTGTTAGGAGTTGGATTTGTTGGGAGTTGAGGGAAGATATTGAGAAGGGCATTGTTTGGCTAAAATATTCCATTTTATGGAAGAATAGGGGCGGCCATGGGAGTTCTTTAAATAGAACTTCCCAACACTTGTATCACTAGTTATGATTTGATGAATGAAAAGTTTCTTTGAGAGAAAAGAGAGTATCTCTTCTTCTTCTTCTTGTTCTTTGAGAGAAAAGTGAGTTTCCCTTAAAGTTTTGTATCCACATTCTCCCTCCCTTATTCCAAAACACACGGCCATCCCTTCCATTTCCACCCTTGGCCGTGACCATCATCAAGAGAGAAAGCATGAAGAAATCGGTTCTTTGGACTTAGCTTCAAGGGGTCGTGACACGAGGACGCTTGAAGGAGGCATCCACGGGGTCAATCTTGAAGATCACCACATTGGAGGTGTATGGTTCGATTCTAGAAGGGTCCGGGTCGTACGAGTCTTTGGAAGTGATGATCAAGACATCGATCCTTCCCATTTCCAAGTATTTCTTCTAATTTTCCTTGTTATTGTTTGTTCTTCTTCTTTTCCTTGCCTCGGCCTCTTGGCCATTCTTTCTTCTTCTTGTTCTTTTGTATTGATCTTTCGAAATTAGGCACATAGATCCATGGCACACTGCCATCCATCCTCAGAGGCGTGATGTAGAATTGGATGAGGGCTTTGTATTATTTCCTAACTGATTTTCAGGTGGTAGTATGGATTGTACTGGTGAGAGATCCCAGCCTTCAGATCCAACAATGTCTGTAACCTGCAAATCCGTGTCACATGTTTCAACAAATGGGAGCCACGGCGCAATTTCCTTACCATGGCACCAGGGTGAATACCACATGGAGCTTAATCCATTACCAATCTTGAAGCCATATCCTCCGGCAAGACGCAGTGCTGCTTTCTTTATGCTGCGCCAAGTGAAGGACCCGCCACGGTGATGAATTGAAGAAGGGCACCCGTCCGGACAATAGATGGATTGCAATTCTTGTACCCAATATTTTTCCTTACATAAAAGAAAGTCATTAACTATGCGGACAAGAAGGGCAATATTAAATAACCACGACGATCGAAATCCCAGGCCGCCCCACGTCTTTGGAACTGCAATTTTTTCCCAGCTTAAATTTAATCCCTTTCCTGATCGATCCTTCCGAATGAAGTTTCTAATACGTTTATCTATTCTGTGACATGTGGCTTCCGGAAGCCATCCAACTTGCATGTAGTAAGTAGGGATGGCCGCAAGAACGTGACGTGCTAGTGTAATCCTGCCAGACTTGTTTAATAATTTCATGGCCCAACATGATAGCCTTTTGTCCAATTTTTCCAGAACAAAATCATAAGAGTGAGTACCAACTCGACCATTGATAATGGCCAGAAATGACCATTATTTTCAATCTATTTCCGTGTCTTAAACGGGCATTTGATCACATTCCGGTCTTACATTAAGTAAGAAAGCAGTCGAATTGGACTGATTTATGCATAATTGTAAAAATAATAAGCTGGTGTAAAAAAGGCATAAATATGTAACTTTATTACATATTTATGTTAGAAAAATCCAAAAACATGAGAAAAAGAAATGAAAAGAAAAAGGAATGAAAAAGATGGGCAAAAGAATAAAGCAAGCCCCAAAATACAAAAAGATGGGCAAAGGAATAAAGCAAGCCCACAAAATACAAAAAGATGGGAAAAGAGAGAAAAGCCCACAAAAAGAACATTTTCGGCCCATCTGGCCCAATCCAGCAGGCCCAGGAATACCTTTGTCGCGGAAGCCCCTTTGTCGCGATGCATGGTTCCGCGACAAAGGAGGATTCCGCGACCAAGCAGCCAGAAGAAGAAGGAAACCAGCCAAGCCCCTTTGTCGCGATACCCTTTGTCGCGATGGCATGCTCCGCGACAAAGGCATGCTCCGCGACCAAGACACCCAATTAGAGACACCAGACCCAGTCGAGAAGCTTTGCCACATGCAGTGTGTTCCGCGACCAAACTTGATGCTCCGAGACAAAGCTGTGATATGTGTGATGTCTTGAGACACAATGGGCTAGAATCAAGGCCCATGGGCTTAGGGTTACACTTCTATAAATATGAGGTGTTTCCCATGAGCAAGAGGTTGGAATTTTGTTGATTAGAGCTCTCTTGAAGGCAAGCAGTAGGAGTTCTCTCTTAGGTAGTGTAGTTTAGATTTATTTTCATGTATTATTTAATTATTGCCCTTAGTTTAGTTTAGTTTAGTGTTTATCTTTGTATTTTACTGTTCACAGTGATCTAGATAGCCACTTTTATACCATGTTTTGGTTTCTAAACTCTTGTTTTATGGTTTGTAATACCCAAACCATGGGTATTAACAACACCTCTTCAATAATATGGGAAAACATTCATCATTTGTGTCCCAGATCATGAAATGGGTCTCACACCCCATGGATTTATGCTTTCTTTTTCATTTTGGGGTCATTTGACCCCCATTTTGTTATTTTTATGTTCACTGTTAGCATTTTATGGATAATGTTGTGTGTATGTGTGATCAAACCCTAGATTAGGATTCTTGCTTTATTTTTGAATTCTGCCCAGCTTTATTTATTTTTGCTCAAGCATGTTCTTCCTTATTTTGGATGTTTCTTGCTTGTTTTTAGCTTAGAATAGCTTTTTGATCTGAAATAGGGTGAGATCACGCTGTTTGCATGCCACTGTTCATTTCTGCTTTTTCTGACTTTTGTCCTGAACCGCCTTTGTCGCCAACCGCTTTTTGTCGCGGAACCACGTTCCGCGACAAAATGGTTGTTCCGCGACAAAGGTGTCTAAAGACACTTGTCTCCATATTTTAAAACCCTTTGTCGCGGAACACCTTGTCGCGGAACCACGTTCCGCGACAAAACTTTCCATGCATAGCGACAAAGGAGCCAACTCTTGCATTTTGTCTGCATGGCTTTTTGTCGCGGAGTAACCTTGTCGCGGAACCACGTTTCGCGACAAAATCTCATTCTGAGACAGAAAAATTATGCCATGCCCTTACTTATTTTTAAAACACTTTGTCGCGGAACACTTTGTCGCGGAACCACGTTCCGCGACAAAATTTTCCATGCATAGCGACAAAGGATCAAATGCTTTAAACTTTCTGAAATCCTTTGTCGCGAAACACCCTTGTCACGGAACCACGTTCCGCGACAAAATCCTGCTTAGCGACAAAGAGGCGTTATGCTGCCAAAAATTCTAAAAACTTGTCGGGATACCCATGTCGCGGACCTCGGTCCGCGACAAAATTTATGATATCGCGACAAAGACTCCCTTCTCTTTATTTAACCTAAAAAATTCTTCATTCTCTTCCTATAATATATTGCATCACTCACATCATAACCCCACGGGTTAAGGTGTAACATTCTGGAATTGCAATATAGGGTGTTATGCTGCCCAAATTTTGATTCTCCATTTGCATCGCTTAATTAATTGAAACCTTGAGTCATCAATGATTAAAGAGTGAGATTAGCAATAATTACACATCACTAATCATCATGATTAAAGGACCTTTGTTCAATTGCCATTAAAACACTCCTCTATAAACAAAATCTTGATGACTTAAGCAGATAATCCGGACTGTGATTAATTATGGTAGGAGGGATTATTTAAGATCATCAATTGTGGACCCAATCCACAACCTTGCATGAGAAACCAATGTCTCTCATGCAAGAAATCGTCTTTTATTTCTTGTTGATTTCGTCTTTGCGTGTTGTGTGTAACAATTAGTAAAGAATACATCAGACTAATGTTGGCGGGTATTCCCTCATGGATAACTAGCTCGTAATCTGAATATTAATTACTAAGTGTTATTTTGCATGGTCTGGATGACTGTCAGTGGAAGCCTTGGCGGTTCGCCCATCCGGGGTTATAATAGCTGCTCGGCTGACTTCCATCCAGATACAGTTTTATTTTTCTTATCTTAATTTCCAAACCCAAATTCCAATCTGTAATGGGAATCAGTTGACATCAGTCAATGCTAACTGATGATCATTACAGAAAAGAAGCATGTAGGTTTTTATCCGAATTCACAGAAAGTGAAGGCCCAACTGGCACTGACACTGCTATTATGGGGTCTAAGCTGTCTAAATTCGCTCCATCCGAGTAATTGGGAGATTGGACAGTAGATGTTTACAGTCCACCCAAATTATTCTGCCATTACCTTGGTCACCTGACCACTTCATATCTGTGTTTCACCTTCTGTCTAGACCCGAATCTATATTTTGGGTCAATTAATTTTACACTTCCCTATATCCTTATGCATGATAATATTATGTACTATTGTGGTCTGTAATTATTTTGGGATCCTTCCCTTGGACAATAGAAGTCTAGATCTTAAACAGATATTGTGTGATAAATTTCCAACAAAAATCTCTTCATAAAATCCGGATCTGAGTAAGGGATAAATTCCTCAGTTGTGACTAATTCATATTCTGTCAATGGTTGATTTTGGGGAATTAGAAGCAGAATCAGCGATTAGGTCTCATCTAGACTGAAAGGGTCTGTATTTTAACTGAGAGTCTAGTACCTGTTTAGGGAATGATTTTCAAATCTATTATTATCCAAAATTGTTGTTTGTTGGAAATCTAAGATTAAACATTATACCGAGATGGGGTCCACTTGGACTCAAATACAGTGTAGTAGATAATCTTAGAGGAACGTCATTCAGGCCTTGGTTATTTTCTAAGATAGGGTTGAGTTTTCTTTCAACTGCTATCCTCTCCTGCCAAAGCCTATTTTTGAGTCCTGAGTGAGTGCATTCGGAATGATCTAAATTATTAGTTCGTTTCATTAGTTTGTATCTCATAATCACCCGGAAGGAAGTGAACACACTAGTGGTTCACCAAGAGCCGGGAATTCTAGATCCATACCCCTTCATCCTGATGGGGAGCTGTCTTTTACTACCAGGGTCAGATTTTCAAAACCCCCGAGTGATAGGTTTTAAATGCTTTCTTTACTGCTTTCTTTTAACCGCTTTCATTAGAGGTCACTCGGTTGTATTGAGAGTTGCGTAACTGCTACTAGGATTGACAGTTAAGGGATAGTTTAGGGCTTAATTAGAATCTTTGGGTGTGACATGGGAGAATGATAGTAGTACTTGACATTTCAATAAATGATATGTCGGGTGTTGCTTTTCCACCACAGATGAAGTAACACACCCAGGCCAGGGCAGTTACGAATCTGTGGTATCTTAGAATTTGTGGTCTTAAGAACATGTAAACTCATATTGTAAGTACATGTCTGTTAAAGGGAAAGCATTATTGAGAGCATGAGAATTAGCTGTCTGATAGAATTATCCCAAACAAAGATCTGTGTATAAAAATGGAAGTTTAATACTGCTATATCTAAATCTTGTCCAATTTTCATTCTTTTCTTCCTGTCCTTTCTGTCTACATTATGATTCAGCTTCACGGCTGGCACAATGTAAATTTCCCCTGCTTTCATAGATAATGTTTATCGCAGTTTTAGAATAACTTTACCCGCTTTCTAGGATAGACTTACTCGCTTTGTAGAGTAATTTAAATGCTTTTATAATCTAGCTTAAATTCATGTCAGTAGTTATTAATCACCTTTCAAACCCATTGAGCAATACGAATGGAAAAATCTAGTAAAACGACATGGGCCCTGCTTCTATCGCACATCCTCCAGTGAACGATCTGGTCTTACTATAAATTACTGCAATTTTTGACATCGTGCACTTTCGGGCCACAGTTTCTTAAACACGAGCAATAAAAACGTGACAACTTATAAATATATCCCTAATCACAACTCCGCCATCATAAATTGGTTTCATTAAATAAAACCTAAACCAGGATCATGATTTTTCAGAAAATACTCATGGAGTGGAAATCTGCCAAAAGTTTCATGGCAGGGAATCTTATGTCAAGAATTGATGAGAAATATCATGGCACATATGCCGGGGACCCTCAGTGTGACAGGCTGAAGGTCAACCTATCCCGGCTGTACCATGAGATTTGTCAACAGTTTCATGACAGAGAGGACCATAGCGCCATTTGAAATCAAAGCACCGCACTTGAGTAATAAAAAGACTAACAATCTTGATATATCACTAAACCCCTTCCCGTGAATCATAACTCCTTTCATTTAATAAATCTAACCTGGTATATTTTAGAAAATGATCGTGTGGGAAATTGTCAAAAGTTTCAACCATGATGCACTGGAAATCCTAAATAAGATCCAATATTACCAGTGAAAGGAATAGGTGTGGCAGTGAAGAGCCACGATTTTTCCTCATCTGTCACGCGCCTCGAAGAAAATGCCATGGACTTGGCATAATTCACCTTGAGACCTGAGCATTCTGCAAAATTATGTAGAATGGTCGACACACAATTAACACTATCTTCATTGACCATCGTGCAAAGTATAAGGTCATCTGCGAATAAAAGATGTGAGATCCCCCTACTTCCCGTAGAGCATTTGATTGGCTGCCATATGCCTTGTTGCACGGCTTGATCAATATATACTGACATCCTTTCCATCACGATGTTAAATAAGTAGGGGGAAAGGGGGTTACCCTGGCGAAGTCCCCGTGCAGGCTGAAATTCATCCGTAGGCCGACCATTCCATAACAATGAATAAGTTGGAGAAGATATACACGACATAATGATCCGGCGGAGGCCTTCCGGCAACTGCATTTGGATAAGACATTCTTCGAGGAACTACCACCGAACATTATCATATGCTTTTGCAAGATCTATCTTCATAATGATAGCCTTAATTCTGGTATGAGGCCGCGAGATGGAGTAAATTAATTCTTGTAGGAGGATTGCATTATGTATTGTGCCACGACCTGGAAGAAATGCCGACTGGAGAGGGATATATACTTTTGTAGAACAGGACGCAGGCGATTGACAATAACCTTGGAAATGAATTTATAAGCCACATTATAAAGTGTAATAGGCTGGTATTGTCGGATGCTGGAAGGTATCTGCACTTTTGGTATTAGACAAATATATGCTTGAGCTAGTTCAGGTGCAAAAGTCCCCGTTTCAAAAGCCTGACGGATCATGGAAATAATTGTTGGTCCAACCACCGACCAATGCTGCTTGTAAAAATCTGCTGGGAACCCATCCGATCCTGGAGCTGCAAGTGGTTTAAATTGATTTAGTACTGCCACCACCTCTGTAGGATTCACAATATTATATTCCATAGAGCAACCTGTAGTAGACAAGGCTTTTAAAGGGGGAATGGAGTTGGCGGTCTCATGTGAGTTGGTATCAGCAAACAAATTGATATAGAAGTCACGAGCATATTCTTGTAGGGTATCTTGATTACAACACCAGCTGCCATCATTAATCAACAATCCATGAATAATGTTCTTGTGATAATGAAATTTTGATTGAGGATGAAAATACTTGGTATTTCGATCGCCTAACCGTATCCAATCTTCTCTCGCCCGTTGGTACCGGAATAATTCTTCCAAGTCCAATATTTCTTGATATTGTTGTTGTAGCTTTCGTTCTAATGAAATTAGACGAACTGAATCCACATGCTGCAATACCCGATCCAATCCTGCTAGGCGTCGAATGACCTTTTTCTTACGATTTCGAAAGCAGCGTGCTTCAGCCTGGTAGTGCTCAATAGATAGGGACCTAAGGTGACCTAGCCTATCCTGCAGTAAATTAGATCCCTCTACCCAAGCATTCTGAACTAGCTGATGATATGATCCATGACGACTCCACCGAGCCTCCCATCTAAAGGGCCGGCCAGATTGGCGTATTGTAGATTTCCCACACTTTAGGAGGAGTGGAGCATGATCTGAACCAAGCCTCGGCAAAGTGAGTATATGTCCATGAGAAAACTGGTCGATCCAGGATAACGAAGCCATCCCCCTATCCAACCGTTTCTTAATGAATTGTACCTGATTAGCTTGTCGATACCAAGTAAATGGAGATCCTTCTGTCCGGACTGAGAAAAGGCCGCAGTTACTAATGCATTGCTTGAATTTATCCGCATGTGTTGGTAAGAAATTTCCCCCAATAACCTCAGATGGTTCAAGGATTTCATTCCAATCTCCTATAATGAGCCATGGATCAGAAATCCGACTTTGGAGTTGTATAAGCGAATCCCAATTGCCGTGGCGCCGAAAATGGCTAGGGTAAGCATATATGGCTGAACACAACCATGTATAGGAACCTGATTGGAGCCTGATGGTGACAATACGTTCAATATCATCGAAAACTTCCAAAGATACGCTGCCACCTGACCTTTCAAGGATCAAAATATCTCCCGCACGACCGGTGGCCTCCTGAATAACCAAGGGAGAATATCCGAGCCGATATACAAAATTCAGTAATCTATCATATGGACCTTGTGGCTCAAACAAAAAGACAAGTGATGGTTGATGAAGTCGTATGCATTCCGCCAAATGTCGACGTGCACGTGAGTTCATTACCCCTTGAGTATTCCAGGATAGTATAGAGAAATTATCAAAATCCATAAATATATTATACAAAAACAACCACATACCCCTTGACGTAATTGGCCGAACCCCATGCATTAACGAGGTCGAACCTCTTGCGGTCCTCCACTGGCAGCCACCTCCATATTAGTGTCATGGGTGGGTGCGGGGCAAATCTGTGGGGCACTGCTCGAAGGCAAGGCAGGCAATGGATCAGATTCATGCACCTGTGTAGTAATTTTTTGTTTTAATACTGAATCAGTGCTCCCTGCCAACCCTTTTCCAGACGAGTCATAGGGGTTTTTGTCGATCTTTCCTCGTTTATTTCGTGGTGGCGCATTTATGTCCTTAGCCGTCTGAATGCTGTAAGAAGTAGCATGAAAAGTGATGGGAGCAGGATTAATATTTGCATTGCGGGCTTCAGTCAAGATTGGGGAATGGTTTGATGGTGGATGGTTAATAACATGCGGCCCAAACTTGCTCAGCCCACTGGCCTTTTCTTTCTGGACTTCTTCAATTATTTTTTTCCTGGGCCTTCGTCTAGTTACCAACATCCACTGGTCACTTGAAGGTTAGGCCTATAAGTATTATTAGTATGAAGGGCCGGACCTGTCTTGGTCGGTTCAAGACCCTGCTTTGCGTGTACCAGGTTGGCAGAATCTTCCAAACCCTTCTCCACCGCCTCTGGCCTTGAATCACCGTCCTCCGTATATGCTTCTGTTGAACGCTCGGACTTGGAAGCCCTCGTGATCTGTCGCCGGTGGCGGGGAATTGGAGCAATTGGTCTGTATGTGGCCATATCTTCCACATACCATACACACCGTATGGAGACTTTCATAGGAAACGCAGATTATTTTCCCTTCAACATCAAGCATTCCGATCAATGGTTCGTCCAGGTTGAGCTCGATGCAAGCCCGAGAAAATCTGCCTCGGTTAATCGCAAGGGTGTTCATATCGATTTTAACTAACTTGCCAATAGCCGTTGTAATCACCCTCATGCCCTGCTCTTTATAATATGCCGGATTTAAATCTGAAAATCTTACCCAGGTTTGTATAGTGTTGATTTTTGTCACTGCCGGATCAAATTCTCTGAACCATCTCTTAACAGCCAAGCAATGGTCGAATATAACCCAAGGTCCATTCGTTAACACTTTGTCTCTGTCTGATGGGGTTTCGAATTTTGCAAGAAAACACCCATGGCCGACGTCCAACAAATCAAAATTAGCAGTAAGTTTCCAGGCTCTTGTTAACCGTTCTTTCATTGCAACATATCCAACAGTAATTCCAAGTGGTTTGATAATTAAGGTTTCCTTCCATGGAGCAAAAAATTCCTCCAAAACTGACTCTTGGAACCGAATTTAGGGGTATCGACGGTGTTTTCCATCCCTGACAATGGAGGCCAGGTTTGCTTGAAGAAGATCCATTTGCTGGGTAGACTTAAGGGCTGCCGGAGCCGAGCCCGTCATGACGGCATCTTTGAAAGTGAAGTTTGGAGTCGAGGTAGGTCCGTCCGGTGGCTCTCCGGCCGGAACAGGGGGTTCTAAAGAGGAATTGTGAAAATCGCGAGAGCACATGTCGTTTTTTCTTATTGGGAAAAGTTCGATGTGTCAAAAAATATATATATATATATATAAATATATATATATATTGCACTTTATTTTAAATGTATTCCATATAAACTATTGAAATCTCTTCATTTTATACTCAATTTTTATAGTTAGAAACAAACCTTAACTTTTAAAATTTAAGAAAAATTAAAATTCTTACAACCCCTTCAAAATATATAATGTAATCCCATTGTTCTTGTTTTTCAATTTCATAAGTATTAAGTAATTTGATCCTAGATTCGTTAAATTTAAAAATAAAATAAAATAAAAATTAAACTAATCTGAAATAAAAAATTATTTAAAAATAATTAAAATAGATTATTTACACTACACGACTACAGTATGTATTAATTAAATTAGACTAGAATGAAGAAAAAAAATCATACTTATAGAGTAAAGTTAATTTAAATAAAAGTACAAAAAAGTAAAATAATATAAATATAATCAAATTAAATAGAATGACTTTAGTATTATAAAGTTATTTATTTTATAAAAGCATGTTGGACAATTATGTTAGGAAATAGAGTTTCTACTTCGAATACACGCAGGTTTTTTGTTGAATATGAGGATCGTTATTGCAACGATTTTCTTAAAACAGTATTGCCCGCGTATCGGTGCAACTGTTTCCCAGGATACAACAGATTCTCGGCAGCAAACTGGAACAAATAAAACGCACTGACCATATCTATATTAGTTCCATTCTCATTGTTTTGTCCATTTTGGTCGTGGACACGCCTGGTTTTGTAAGAGTTTAAGAGAACTAAGCCTTCCAGTTCTCCTTTAAAGCGACCCCACTTTTACTCTTACATAGGTGATTTTAAGTTTCAGAGTATTACATTTACTCACTTAAATATCATTAAAGCATCTTTTGCTATCCTTATCATCATGTCACTGTTTCGTAACAGGAATGAGTAGAGGGATTGTCCCCCCACAGTGACTTAACGTAGTCTCACGGTTAGGTTGTCCCTTTGAACCTAGATCTTAGGATCTCTAGTCAGCTAGGTTGGGTTTTCCTTCGTGAACTAATTAATCCAAGGCTTTACACCCATTCCTTTTGTCAACTTTTCAACCGATTCTCTATTTACACCTTTGGTTAACGGATCTGCAAGATTATATTTTGACTTTAAATAGTCAATCGAGATAATTACGGTTGAAAGCAATTGTCTAATGGTATTATGTCGACGACGAATGTGCCTCGACTTACCATTGTACATAGTACTCTGTGCTCTTCCTATCATGGATTGACTATCATAATGTATGCTGATAGACGACACATGTTCTTCCCACTTTGGAATATCCTCTAGAAATAGTCATTCGGCCTCTTCGGCACATTTGTCTAATGCAAAGAATTCGGATTCCATCGTAGACCTGGCTATAACAGTTTACCTTGAGGATTTCCAAGACACAGCGCCTCCGGCTAACATGAAAACATAACCACTTGTACTCTGTGTATTTTGAATCTGATATCCAGTTTGCATCCGTGTAACCTTCTAACATGGACGGATATCTCGTATTATGTAGACCAAAGTTCCGACTTCCGATTATGCCTTAGATACCTTAGTAATCTAATTATCACTTTCCAATGTCCGTGACTGGATTACTCGTATATGAACTTAATTTACTTACAGCGTAAGCAATATCTGGTCTTCTACAACTCATTAGATACATCAGGCTTCCAATAATCCCTGAGTACTCTAACTGATAGATACTTTCTCCATGGTTTTTGGATAGATGAACACTATTACCTAATGGCGTCCTAGCGACGCTCTTGTCATTATTACTGAATTTATCAACTATTATGTCTATATAATGAGCGTGACTCAATATTAGGCCATCTGATTTTTTTATGATCTTAATTCCTAAGATAACATCAACAACGCCCAAATCTTTCATTTCAAATTTAGAGTTTAACATCTTCTTTGTAGACTTGATCAATTTTTCACAGTTGCCAATAATTATGTCGTCTACATATAAACATAAGATGACGTAGTCATCTCCTAGTCTTTTAATGTAAATGCACTTATCACATTCGTTAATTTTAAAACCACTAGTAGTCATTGCATGATCAAACTTCTCATGCCATTTATTCGGAGCTTGTTTCAAGCCGTATAATAACTTTACTAGTTTGAAAAACTTTTTTTCCATTTGATGGTTATTGGAATCCCTCGGGTTGTTCCATATAGAATTCTTCATCTAAGTCACCATTCAGGAAAGCTGTTTTTACATCCATTTGATATACTTTTAAATTCCTTAAGGCTGCAATAGCAAGTATCACCCTTATAGAATTTATCCTTGAAACCGATGAATATGTATCAAAATAATCAATACCTTCTTTTTATTATATCCTTTAATCACGAGTCTTGCTTTGTATTTATTGATTGTTCCATCCGGTTTCATTTTCCGTTTGAAGACCCATTTGGATCCTAAACACTTGTTCCCCGGAGGGAGATCCACTAATTCCCACGTATAATTTTGTAAGATAGAATCGAGTTCACTGTTGATGGCTTCTTTCCAGAGAGGCCCATCCAGTGAACTCATTGCCTCGGCGTACGTGAGTGGTTCTTTTTCGACCAAATATGTCACAAAATCCTCACCGAATGATTTTTCGATTCTAGCTCTCTTGCTTCGTGTTAATTCTGTAGTCTGGTCTTGAGATTCTTCGTTTGGTCGTTTTAACGAAGAATCACGTTCATTACTAGACTTACACGGAAATGTCGTTTCGAAGAACGATGCATTCCTTGATTCCATGATAGAATTCTTGTGTATATCCGGTATTTTTGAATCATACACAAGGAAGCGATATACACTACTATTGTGTGCACAGGGGAATCCTGCTCGCCAGGACACGGGGGAAATCTTCGACGGAATAGCCTCCCACGAACAGGGCTGGCTGGTGTGCAATAAAACTTGACACCAAAACCGATAAAAATACAGTCTACTGACCAATTTTTACGGTTTTTGGTGCAGGCACTGCTACCTTTGCGAGACACCCCCACACTCTTAAGTATTTATAAGATGACATCTTTCCTTTCCATAATTCATATGGAGTATTGTCTTCATTTTTCTGATGAATTTTATTTAATAAATAGTCTTCTGACAAGATAGCTTCTCCCCACATAATGGGAGGTAGTCCCGAACTTAGTAACATTGAATTCATCATTTCTTTTAATGTTCTATTTTCCGTTCGGCTACTCCATTGGATTGAGGTGAATAGGGTGCAGTCACTTCATGAATGATTCCATGTTGTGCGCAAAAATTACCAATTGGTACTCCATATTTACCACCTCTATCGCTTCTTATTCTTTTACCAAGTTGATTTTCAACTTCACTTTTGTAAAGAATAAAATTTTCCAAGAGCTTCATCCTTGCTTTTTAGCAAAAATACCTACCAATATTTTGTGCTATCGTCAGTAAAGGTAATAAAATATTTATTACCCCCTCGTGTTTGAACATTTTCCAAATCACAAATATCGGACTCATACACGGCCCTAAAGCCACCTTTGTTCAGCATGTATCTGGACACAAGATTCTTGCGAACTTCTGACATATACAAGACAAGATGTGGTACCAGAAGTAATAAGATACGCAATATGTGGTGCATCAACAGGAATAGAAACGTCATAGCCTAAAACAGGTAATCAGGTGAATAGCCCAGAAGCCTCCTATCATGCTCATACTCCTCATCGGTGTCGAGGGGTATCGGTGGGTCCTCCACCACCTCTCCCGGGTCCTCCTCCTCAATGTCAACTGGCTCCTGGTATTCCTCCTCCTCTTCCTCCTCCTCCTCGATCTCAGGATTGAGTTGGTTTTGAAGCCCCATCACAACCTCCTCGAGTGCAAAGATCCTGTCTTGCAGTATATGAACATGATGCTGAAGGTCATCGAATTGAGTCTCAAGTGTGGTTTGACGACCGATAGTCTGATAGTTTTCTGGGTCCAATTTGTTGTCTTGTCCTCCAAAGACCTAATACGGCTCCTATCATTAGCAACATCTCTACTAGCATGACGTAATTCGTGGGCGATGTCGTTGTAAGTGATTGCATTGTTGTTCGAGGATGAATCGGCCATAGCGTATTTCGAAGTATCAGAATACTGTTTTAAGAAATTATTTGTTGAAATATGTCAAAAGTATTTACAAATTAAATGAAAAATACAAATTATACAATTAAAATGAAAAAAAATATACAAAAGTAATTTGGTTAGAATTAATACTCATTCTGATAAAGTTTAATTAAGTTGGGGTCTGATTTTTTTTTATATATATTTTTTTAAAAGTTGGAATTTAGTTTTTTATAATTTAAAATGTTTAAATACCAAAATAAAATCTTTGATATAGTAGTTGAATTTTATAAATTGAGATCTGCTCAAATTGAAACTAATGAAAGAATTGAGAGAACTTGTTTATCTGTGACTGTACCTATACCTCAATAGGTAGCCAGGTAGGATTCCTTTTGAACACTCCACTGAGTAGTATGCTTCTTTTATTATGCAAAAATTGCTTGGGATAGATGGGCGCACCAAAAAAGAATTTCAATTAATTTTGCACTCAAACTTTGAGGTCCCAGGAGGAATTAAAAACTTTGATCATGAATAGCCATTTGCTTCTCAATGCCTTTTGGCAGATTATTAAACATCCTGCCTTTAAGAACAATATACATATCCTGCTCGAGAAAGGAATCTGGCTCAGATCAGAATTCCTCCCGGCCTAAATTCCCATCCTTGTTTAGTGAAATCCGATTCCTTAAATAATTTTTATTCCTATTTCCAAGCAATAGAAATGAAATAAACTCTTCTTTTTTCAATAATAGGAGTGCATTATTGAAATAAATAAAAGCTTTCATTTTTATCATGGTTCCCGATCACAACAATGCAAGATAAGCTATTTCCTACTTCTTCGACAGCATCATCCTCAACAGCATACATGATAAAGTGAGTGGAGAATACTAGGAGGAAAAGACCCCCAACTACTTTTAAGTTTGTCGACCAGTCAAAGCAATGTTGAAGCAATGGTGCAAAGGTTTAACCTCTAAAACCTCTATTGTTTCATAGGGCAATTGTCGAGTAGGCTTCCCTACAGTTCACTGTCTTCGGCTTGATCATCACTTGATGGTGGTTTCCCATTCACCGATACAAGTTCGGTGTCAAAGATGAGTGTTGCACCTCCTGCAAGTTGTATACAGTTATATTGTCTCAATCTCGGATAGGATCAGGGGATAATGAGCAAATAATCAAACATAAGTTGGAATCTTCTTTTTCTTGTTTTTATTTTTTGCAGGCAAACTTGAGTACAAAAAGCTATTACCAGTCTTGCAACTCAAGCTGAAGTCCATTCAAATTTATCAGAGCCAACTCATATATGCAACTTTAATGTGAAACTGGTGCTCTTAGTAATCATAATCTTGAACTATGATCGTAGAAGCTAACTTTTTAGTTTGAAGGATTGCCAAAATATAAGAAGAAATGACTTGGAAGACTAAGCATAAACTGAGTAGTGCAAGATGGGATCCAAATAAAATGTCAAACACTCCACTAGGAAGCGCGTTGTGTATTCTACTTTCAGGATGGTCAATGTAATTGGTGTGATGGTATGTGCCGTGTCCACATTTAAAATGATGATCTCATCTGAATTTTTTGTGGAAGTGATATTCTTGATCATAAAGCCTTACATCAAACAAACTTTCACAAGCGGTAGAGGACAGGTTTGAATATGTAAACTATCATGATGTGATATCATACTTACCAAAATAGTTTAAACTAATAGACAAAGTAGTCATGTACGGACAGAAAAATGTATGCTAGCATCAGAGGTGAAAAAATTAGGATCACGCTTAGCCACACTTTAGCGAATAGATCATTAGCACATTTCTCATCTTGAACAACCAACATGGAATACTGGGTACATTGTACATTACCTGGAATCTTGGGTGGGGAACCTTGATCTCCATAACCAAGTTTGGACGGGATTTTCAGCTTGCGCTTCTCTCCCACACACATCCCCAAGAGTCCTTGATCCCATCCTGAAAATTAACGGCTTCATTAATTAATAAAATAATAAAGGAGGAAATTCATTAGAGTCATGTTCTTGTTGTATGAGTTGCCAGGTTACTAATAAAAATGATTGTCATCAGCTAAAGTTCAATGTTATTCCGAATGCAGCTTCCTGAGAACACTTGATATACAAAGTTTATTATTTGGCACTGGACTTTGAAACTTGCAATAAGTGAATAAGTCCATTCAAAGCATTTCTGCTGCCATTTTATTAGGATGAAACAAAATATAATATCAGGACATGCGAAGTGCTGACTGCCATGGAGTATTATGGTAGTTCACAAAGACAACTTATGAAACAGTTATAAACATCGGTTGAAGGCAAAACGAACAAAAGAAAATTATCAAAGAACAAAGAGCACTAACCTTTAATAACTTGGCCACTGCCAAGCTCAAATTCAATTGGATCACCTCTTTCGTAGCTTGAATCAAAGACTGTTCCATCTGTTAGTGAACCCTACAAACATCACTGAGTTTCATAAATAGAAGAATTACGAATTTGGTTGAGCTTAAGGAAAGCTAGATACACAGCTACCTCGCAAATACAAGGGCACATGTCGTTATGTATTGCTACTAAATAGAATTTCAATATGGCTAATCATTGCAAAGAGCATATGCATTGTTTTCTTCATGTAGACCTCCCAACAAAGGTTCATTGCTGATTTTCCTATAAGAGCATCCCCTTGGGACTTAAGCTCAAGGAAGGTATACATAGAATCATACATTACATATTTCCATACACGTTATCATCTTCTAAACTAGTATCCCAATAAATGGGGTTGGTGTTTGAATTGCCCAGTACCATTAAACACACCAAGACAAATGTCATTTATTTAAGTGAGACAAATATCTTTTATAATTTCTAGCAGTTTCGCAGCACATGGTTAAACCACCTTTACATAAATACATGCTGCTATTTTTCATGTTTACAGTTATTAATGGTAATTCTTTTTCCATCAAAGACAAGAAAGAAGCAGAAAGATGTTATAATTCAGTTCTGTTGAGCAGTTAAATACACATGTACACCCACACAATTTTTCAACATGAATAACAAGAATTGGTGGCAATGTTCATAACATAAAGAATTTATATAACCCTCGCAGTTTGTTATTCATAATGACTTCCCCTTGGACCAAAACAAATCCCACATATTTGAGTGCTCAGACGTCTATGGCGCAAATTCGTACCACGCTGGCCAACTCTAATAATGTGTAGAAAAGAAAATTGTACTTTTTATCCTTAACTCTCGAAAGAAGATAACTAGAGAAGGAAATATATTTCACTTACCCTGTAGTGCACCTTAACACTGTCTCCTTTGTGGGCCTGAATGTCACAAGTTTTGGGCTTGAACTGCAACAATCACAAAGTTAAGTTAGCTCTTGCACGGAAGGTGGATGTTCTCCAAATCATTATTTAGGCAAATGACACATGGTTCCCATAAATAAGACTATACGATCAAAGTCAATAGCAAACAAATTAATCATTCATACTTTAACACAGAGAAATGATAGAAAGGAATTGGTATGGTAAAAGATAAATCCAAACCACTGAACAATGACAAATGCAAGATATAAAGGATGCATGTTGTTTGACAATTCTATTGTTTCCAGTGAGCTTGCTCATTTTATTTATGTCAAGATTCCAAAACATTCTTCAAACATGTCCTCTTATATCCTCCTATCATATCGGTTTTAAGCTAAATACTTCTATTCCAGAACATGTGAG
Source organism: Hygrophila difformis (assembly GCA_030278955.1). Classification (NCBI taxonomy): domain Eukaryota; kingdom Viridiplantae; phylum Streptophyta; class Magnoliopsida; order Lamiales; family Acanthaceae; genus Hygrophila; species Hygrophila difformis. The sequence continues at coordinate 26,164,421 of JAOANR010000006.1, read as the reverse complement.
CTCTTCCTTCTCGTCAAAAAGAAAAAAATTGAGCATTGATCTATAATAGGATCACAAGATCCTATCATTGTGCGGCACAATTTGTTTCCTAGATGCGGATCAGTTACAACTTACAATTAATGCATACGACGATTAAGAATCATTAAATTAAGAACGCAGAAATTAGACACTACCCATCATCGAATTTATAGTACCCAAGCTTTAACAGCAACGACATGTGACACTACCGAAAATCAAAAACTCAACCCAAACTTCCATGAAAATTTACCTTCACACCGATCTGTAGCTCCGTCACATCTTTGGATTTCTTAGCCAAACCTGCTCAACACAAATAAAAATTTATACGAATTCAGATCCAAACCAAAACATAGGTACAAAACCACAAAGCTAGCCCACGTCTGCTTGATTTAGATCGGATTTTAGTTTACCTATGGCGAAGAATGCCAACAGGAGGAGAAGTGGTGCGATGTTGAGCAAAGCCATGGCCTTCATATCGAAGAATTTGTTCTTATAATCTCTGACGTCGTATTTCTCTCTGGTCTGTGGTGACTGGTGAGAGTACTATTTTATAGTAGTATAGTGTTTTGTGATTTTCATTGGCGTCGCCGACGCCGGTCATAATACAAATTGGAGTTACAACGCAACGAGCGATAAGTATCCAATCAAATGTTGCCATGCCAACAAGGGACACGTTGCCCTGTCATTCCATCTTGCCACGTGGAGTCAAAAAGAAGGTAATATAGGTTCAAGGATCGTTGAATGACGGTTTTGCCCATCTAAAAACTTCTCTCCCTATTAGAGACTTGAGTAAGTTCTCATTGTTCTTGAAGCAGTTCAATGGAACCCGGTACGCCAGTACTTTTGCAGGCCTTGATCCAATAATCGAAGCCCAATCCGTAGGTGTTCCTGAACACCAAAGCCCAGAATGTGGTCAACTCTACAGGACTCGAAACAGGCCCAAAATTGCAGGCTGGACTAGTAGTGGGCTGGGCCCATTTGATACCTCGAAATTCGCTCTGTTAAATTGAAAGTTTAAAGCAAAAAATAATTGGCACATGCTCAGGGCAGGAAAAGTGGAGAATCGTAAAAAGCGAAAACATTTTTATCAAAAATAAAAAAAAGAGAAAAAAAAAAAGTTCAAAAAAGGATTAAAAGCTTACCAAAAAAAAAAAAAAAAGGATTAAAAGATAAATCTAAAAAGAGTGGGAATAAGGAGAATCACAGGCCTTTTAATTAAATGTTCGAGGAGGGAATAAAGAAACCAAATTTTGGCATGGTGAATTTTTATAACTTTAGGATGCAACGCCCAATAAATCTATATCTATATCTATATAATATATAAAGTCTCTTGATCTTATGAATAGTGATGAGCCAATGGGTTTAAAAAATAATTGAATTGAATTATTAATTTTGAGAGTTAATTGGGCTTTAAGAAAATTATAACTTACATTTACTATTGTTTTTTTTTTTGGAAGAGCATTTGCTATTGTTTTTAAATTTTTAATTTAATATTTTAATTTAAATGAGCTATATTGAATGTATGCAAATTATTTAATATTAATATTAAAAACAATGATTTATATTTAAAACAAAATTAATCGTGATATTCTTTACCAATTTTTTTGTTTTATAAGGATTTTTTTTGGACTAAAGACACATTTTTACTAAACATTTGGATGAAATTTAGATACTTAAGGTTTTAATAATTTCACTTATTAAGCATACTAATATAGATTGCTAAAAATTATATATATTATTATATAAAAAATCTAGTTTTATAGACGTAAATAATGTTTATATGTAATCCAATTAAGGACATCTGATAAAATTATCTATGTTTATATGTGATAATTAATTTATTAAATGTAATAATTTTTTGATAATTAATGTCCCATATCCCTCCTATGTCCCTTTATAATTTATGGGAAAGGTTTTCCCTTTATAGGTTCTGAAATTAAAAAAATAAAAAATAAAATAAAAAAATAAAAAAATTGGGCAGGGAACATGATGGGAATGGTGCGATGGAACATGATGGACAGTCAAGGACCAATCCTTAATGTGGACGGAAGCTCGGCTGGGGATCCGGGGAATCCGGTTTTGGATTTGTCGTCAGAAATGGGCAAGGAACCTGGATTGACGGGGGGTGCGGCTACTTGGGAAGGACTAACAGCCTCTATGCCGAGCTCGCGACCAGTTTCTATGGGTTGAGATACTTGGCTGGGCTGGACAAGGGATACATTACATGCTACAACGACTCCATGACAGCCCTGAACTTGATTAAGAATGGTAAGGACCAACACCCATTTGCTTCTCTGATTCGGCAGATTAGGAGGCTGTGTGCTTTCTTTAACAGTTGCAGACTTCACCACACTCTTAGGGATGGGAACAAGGTGGCGGTCTTGCTAAGTATGCGGTGTCCGCGAGGAATTCTTTACTACATGGGCATTCCCGCCGGACATCGTGAGTAGGGAGCTGGTTAACAACGCATTGGGCATTTCAGTCCCTAGGCGTTGAGTGGCTGTATTGTATTTCTGCTTTTCGGTTTTTTCTGTGTTGTTTGTCACTTCTTTTTTTTTTTTTGTAAACATTGACACATATGTGTCGGCAAAGGTGTGTGGGAGTCCAAGCCACACAAATTACAAAGGGGGATGAAGGGGAGGGATAGAGGGCCAGGTGAGAATTGAACCCCCAATCTATGGTTGGAAGATAGGTGAGATGACCACTGGAGTCAAATCCCATTCCCGTTTGTCACTTCTTTTCTGGCCCTTGTGGCTTCGCCAAAAAAAATAAAATAAAATAAATAAAAATATTATATACATTGAAATAATGCACTATTTTTTTTAACTATTAATATTCATAATCTAGATTTGGAAAGTTGATATTTCATGTGTTAATTGTTGATGAATTAATTAGTGTTCAATCAACAAATAAATATTAAATTTCAATATTTTATTCTTCAAATTATATTAATCAATCCTCATCACATCCCAATCCATTCGGACTGGGGTAATACTAATAGTTTATTATAAAGAACACGTTGTTTGAATTAATGTAAATTTTTAATTTTTTCTTTGGCGGAACATCCAGTACAGGCTAGAGAAATTTTTTTTTTAAAAAAAAAGAAGAAGCAAGAAAAGTAATCAAAGCTACTGGCGGGGGAACCAAATTCCCGTCGCATTAGAAACGAGAAAGAAATCACAGGGTCCAGCGCAACAAAGGAAATATTTTTTAAAGAAAAATATTTGCATATAAGGGTGCGGTTGCTATGCGGACAAGTCCGCACGTCTGCACATCCGCATGTGAATGTGGACCATTGATTTCAATCGGAATGTCATAATTTGATAAGGGTATAATTGTCAAAAAAATATATAATCGTTTCTTTACTTACCAAAATCACGAAAATATGTCGCTGAGATAAGCATAAGATGTCGTTGAGATAACCATATATGTCGCTGAAATATACTATAGCATGTCGTTGAGGAATACTATATGAAGTCGCTGACTTGTATATACCTTGTCGTTGAATTACATATACCATGTCGCTGAATTGTGTAGGCTCCGTCACTGAGATGCGTTCAAATACACATAACTATGTTGCTGAAATGTATAAAATTGTGTCGCTGAAATGAATACAATAATGTCGTTAAATTGCATATCCCATGTCGCTGAATTCTATTGGTCATGTCGCTGAATTGTGAGAAGGCTCGTCGCTGAGATGCATTTAAAATCGCAATGAACTTCAAACGGCTCTAACTTCATACGTCGCTGAGAAGAATACAATAATGTTGTTGAATTACATATGCCGCATCGCTGAATTGGATTGGCTCCATCGCTGAGTTGTGTATGTCATGTCACTGAATTGTATATCATATGTTGCGAATTCAACAAATTAAATACCTATAACGTGAAATTACGAAACTACCCATCCAAATCATTACAACTGTTGGATGATAAATGAATCAACGGTGCAGATTTCAATCCGCACTGTATTGATTGAAACAATCCGCACAGCAACGGGAACGTGCATAAAATACTTTAATTAAAAGTATTGATGATAAATAGTGACCCATTGTCTTAGGTTCAATAAGGCATAGGGATACCCTAGTATTCACCTAAAAAATAATAGTGGTCAAATGAGTAGTTGACTTGGCGTAGTGGTCAAATTCCTTACTTTTAACTTTATGGTTGGGGGTTTGATTCGCTACCCGACTTCCTATCCCTTTATCCATTTATAATTTGTGTAACTTTGGCTCTCACACACCTTTGTTGGCACTCATTTACCTAAAAAATTTAATATGTCTTGTTACTGTTGGACACAAGAATTAGATAAGGTTGATTTGTGAGTATGTGATTTGGACACAAAAATTTAATGTCTTGTTACTGTTAGACTGAAAAATTATTTTTATTTATAGAAAAAAATATTTATGATGGGACATAAAAAATACTCCATTCGTCCCACTTTCCTTTTTGGTCCGTCTTACTTCAATTGTCTCGTTTCTTTTTTTAGAAAATAATTAAATACAAACTCACTCCCATCATATCACATCAATAAATAAATATACTCCATCTGTCCCATTTAACTTGTTCTGTTTTATTTCTGTATACAATCCAATGTACTTTTCAATTGTTAATATCTCAAAATATGTACAATAAAAAATTATGTAAATTATATATTCTGAAACTACATAATTACACGATTCTAACAAAATCCAACTCGGTTATTTTTTATCAAATATATCCTTGTAATAAAATTGAGTCAAAGTTAATCAATGAACAATGCCAAAAATCAAACAGTACAAGTAAGGTGGGACGGAGGGAGTATTAAAATTTCAAACACACAACTATCACATCATACATAAATAAATCAATTAAAAATTCAAACATAATCCAATCACATCACATAAATTACTTATTTACCCCACTTTAAACACTACTCCAATAATCTACCCCTACATTAAATGTTAACTATCCCCACATAAAAAACTGTGCCCAAAAGAAATAGGACAGTATTAGTATATTTTAATTGGAGACATGAGTGGGGATGATGACTTTGGCCAAGTGGTTAAAAAAATTGGAGACATGTAGTTGTCAAAGTTTGTAAAAGGATTCCCCCATAATGTTTAAATAAAAAGGAAAAAAGGCTTAAAATGTCCATTATCTTTTCAAAAAAGCCAAATTCATCCTTTTTTAATTTTATTAGCAAATTATTCCTCTACAAATGCTAATTATGTCCGGATCAGTCCATTGTTCACTAATTATGCCTTAATTGCTGACGTGTCAAGGGTTTAAATTTAAATCAGACACGTGGGCATAATATTATCATTTTCTTTTATTTTTTACCAATTCAGTCCTAAAATTTTGTTTTGTTTCATTTAGTTCTCTACCCAAATCAGTCATTTTTATATTAATCGGACTCCAACCTTTCAAATTATTTTCCTTCAGCCCCAAATCCTTAAATTTTTATTATTATTAGTTCATTTTTCAAATAAAGGCCCAACATGCTTCCGTAAATAAAATCGGATATCAAACCTCATACATCGGTTTGAATGCCTTGTTATCGGGAGCTCCAGGATTATACGGACTCCCTCCAACCACCCAACCGCAACCGATTGTTCATCGATTCTGGTTTTCTTTAGTAACAATCATCACAATACTATTTTGTTTCCTACCTTAAGACGTAGCAAGGTTTGGGTAAATGATTAAATTTTAATTTTTGAAAGGATATGGATATCGGAAGCCTTCACTTTATTGAAAAAATATTAAAATAAAATCATTTACCCAAACCTTGCTATGTCATAAGGTAGGAAAGACCCGGTCACAAGGCTGTCAAATCGATGTATGAGGTTTGGTGTTTGATTTTATTTACGGAAGCATGTTGGACATTTATTTGAAAAATGGATTAATAATAATAAAAATTTAAGGATTAGGGGCTGAAAGGAAATAATTTGAAAGGTTGGAGTCCGATTAATATAAAAATGACTGATTTGGGTAGATGACTTAATGAAACAAAACAAAAGTTTAGGACTGAATTGGTAAAAGATAAAAAAAAAATGACTAATATTATGCCAACGTGTCTGATTTAAATTTAAACTGTTGCTACGTCAGCAATTATGGCATAATTAGTGAACAATTGACTGATCCAGACATATGACTAATTTGATAATAAAATTATAAAAGGATGGATTTGACTTTGAAAAGATAATGGACAATTTAAGTACTCCCTCCGTCCCGCGAAGTTTGACACCTTTCTTTGGGTACGGTAATTTAGGTGGTGGGGTTTAATAGTTAAAGTGCTGTGAGTGTTTGTATTTAAGATTTTAATAAATTTTGATAGTGTTTATTACTCCCTCCGTCCCATATAAGACGTCATGTTTGACTTTTTGACACTGTTCATTGTTCAGCTTTGACTCAATATTATTGTAACTATATATTTGAAGAAAATAGTTGAGTTTGATCTTGTTAGATTCGTCTAATTGTATAGTTTAAGAATATATATTTTACATAATTTTAGCTTGTATGTATTTTGAGATATTAACGATTAAAAATGTGCATTGGATTGTGTGCAGAAGTCAAATAAGACATCTTAGCTGGGCCAGAGGGAATATTTAACTTTGACTTAATATTATCGTAATGATGTAATTAGAGAAAAATAATCAAGTGTGGTCTTGTTAGAATCGTCTAATCGTGTAGTTTTAGAATATACTCCTTCCGTTTTTTAAAGATAGCCACGGATCCACCCAGCACGCAATCCAATGCACATTTTAAACCATTAATAACTCAAATTCGGTACATGTAAAAATTCTAAAAGTTTGATATTTAAAATCTACAAGACGAGACAAATCTAACAAGATCACACTTGGCTATATTTTAACTTGTATAACCATGATAAAACTTTAAGTCAAAGTATATAAGTGAACAGTACACATTTGTCAAACGTAGCTAACAAAAAAAAAACGGATGAAGTATATTTTATACAATTTTTATCTGTACCAATTTTGAAATATTAAGAATTAAATAAATACAAGGGACTTTGTGTAGAAAAGTAAAATTGTATTGAAATTTGTGCAGAATAGTAAAAAGTAATTACTTTTAATGGAATGTGACAATAATTAAAATTCTAATCAAACTTATATTAATTTAATTTATCTAAAAATGTAAATGTGTCAAACTTCGTGTGACACCCATAAAAGGAATAGGTGTCAAACTTCGTCGGACGGAAGTATTTTTTTTCAAATAAAAAATGAGGAAATAACTAAATTAGGCCATTAGACGGATGAATTTCGATTTTTGGGCCACCTTAACTTCATTTAGGAATTTAGGCCAGCAGAATGAGAACGGGCCCATAAAAAAGCCAAATGGCCGGACAATCCCCAAACATGGGCCGATTGATATTCACGCGCAGGAAAACGTGTTACGTTTTATTCCCGGAAAGCGTGTTTCATCTGTTGTGAATTTTGGTCGTAATTTCTTTGTTCCTTCGAAACTAGACATAACCCTAATTGTGCGTGAGGGTAGAAGCGAATGGGGCAGTGAACGGCTGAAGTCCGGTTAATGCGCGACGACAAAAGCGAATGGGGCTACGGAGAGCTGACGTGAAGGTCGATTTGCCACCTCCACCTTCGTGTAAGTTCCTTATTTGCGATTTAGGATTCCAACAGTGATATCTGGGGATGTGTTCATTTGTGGTTGAAAATTGATTTTTTATTTTTTTTTTGGATTGTAGTCAGTAATTTAGTGTTAAATTTTGGTATGAAGTGGTCCTCCATAAATATAGAATCGAATCTTGCTGTGGAGACTTTAAATTTGTCTGCTTGCAAGGACAGTGGGTCGACAATTTTGGGACCATGAAAGTAGGGATTGTTTATATATTTTCCACATTGGGACGGTAGAAACTTATTTCCAGCTGGGAGTAAAGATCAGTCTTTGTACTTTTTTTAAGCGTTTTGGAAGTGAATATTGTTTTATTTTTTCTGTACAGATCCTGGGTGTATATCTGTGAGTGTCATGCTTCATTTAGGTGGAGAGTGCATACATGTGCCGCCCGCACAGTATGTTGGAGGGAAGATAATCATCTACGACCACGTGAGCACGGATCTAATTGACTTTTGGACCCTCGCATACCTATTAAGGCAGGAGGGTGTGTCCGAGGATGAAGTTGCTTACTATCTGAAGGTTGGGGATACATTCGAATTGATCGATGATGAGAAGACACTTCAAAATGCTGCTACCAACTGCATTAGGCAGAGATTGTTTCACATTTATGTTTCTCAAACAGAGAGCAATTTAGAATTTGAGATTGGTAATATGGAAGGAGATATGGAAGGAGATGGTGCAGATAACTCAAGTGAAGATGGAGAGAAAAACATGGGGAAAGATGATGTGGGTGACAATGAGTCGGAAAGTGGGGGCAGAGGTGTTGATATGGAAGACAATGCTGGGTTGGATGATCTTGTTGAGAGGGCTGCTGCTAGTGAATATAACTTTGGAAATGACACAATTGGAGATGCCGAAAGATATTTAATAAGAGATCATGATGATGACATTGAGCAGGAAGGGGATGCGGTGGAGGGAAACACCGGTGAAGATGAGTTATTTCTGGAAAGTGAATATTTAGAAGATCGGGACTGGGATGGATTGATTGATGGATACCGTGACGATGAAGAACCAAGGGTTGTTGCTGGTGGACAAGGTGACCAAGCGGGAGGATCTGGGATGTTTGGAAAGGGCAAAGAATTGGCTATCTTTGAAGAAGGTGACAGTTCAGATGTTGATATGGTGACTGTCGGGGATGATTTTGATGAAAGAAGGTTGTCCGATGAGGAAAACGATGGTTCAAGGCCAGCCCCTGTTTTTAATACAAGTGAAATTTACAAGCCAACCATCACATTGGAGATGTTGTTTGGGACTAGAGATGAATTCAGGAAAGCTGTGCGGTCACTTGCTGTTATGGAGAAAAGGATGATCAAGTTTACCCGGACAACACCGAGCATGGTATATGCCAAGTGCCAAGCCAAGGGCTGTAAATGGAATATATGCGCACACAAGGTTCAGGACGCTGAGAGTCTACAAGTGACAAGGTATGCCATCGCTAAATTGACTTGTGGAAATATTATGTTGCTTTGTTGAATAATGCCAAGGATTTGTTGATATATTATGATGCTGTTATTTAATTTATTTGGACACAAGTTAATAAGTTGATGAAGCAACCTGTTATAGTTTTGGATAGAATCTATTTAAAGTACTGTTGGAGCTAACATACAAGGTTCTTTTTAACACATTTGTCTCTTAGGTTTGAATCAACGCACACATGTACGGAGACAAGTGAAGTGCCAGTCGTGAATAGCACGTGTTTAGCCGAGAGGTTTATCCAGAAATTTGTCTCAGATCCAAAGAGGTCAGCTGAAGGATTTAGATTGGATGTGATTAAAAAGTTGAAAGTGAATGTTACAAAACATCAAGCAATTGCAGCCAAGAGAAAGGCTTTGAAATCATTGCAAGGATCTTCTGAGTATCAATTTTCCAAGCTTTGGGACTATGCTGAAGAACTGAGGAAGAGAAATCCCGGGAGTACAATTATTGTTGGGACAAGTGATGAGGACGGGCAAACAAGATTCGACCATTTTTATTCTTGTTTTGCTGCTCTGAAGAAAGGATGGAGACTTGGATGTAGACCAATTATAGGGGTTGACGGCTGCCACCTCAGCGGTCCGCATAAAGGCATCCTTCTAACAGCTGTCAGTGTTGATCCCAACAATCAATTATACCCAATTGCATATGCCATTATTCCTATTGAGAATAGGGATAATTGGGGGTGGTTTTTGTCCGTATTAAAGGGAGATCTTCAGCTGGAAAATGTCAGATATTTAACTTTTATCTCAGACAGACAAAAGGGATTAGTACAGGCGATGCAAGAGGTTATGCCTGGTGTGGATCACCGATTCTGTGTCAGGCACATGCATAACAATTTCTGCACGGCTGGGTATAGAGGATTGGCTTTGAAGAATTTATTGTGGACTGCCGCCAGGGCCGGTACAGTACCAGAATTTATTCATGCCATGAAGAAAGTTGAGGAATATTCTAACGGTAATCTCTGTAACCATAAATTTTATAATTTCTGATTTTATTTCATGTATTGACTAACCTACTAGATTTTACTAACGTTCATATGTCTAACCTGTGAAGGTGCTTGGAAGTGGCTTTGTGAGAGACCACCAACACAGTGGAGCAAATCTCACTTCTCAGAAGGCCCGATGTGTGATATGTTACTAAACAACCTCTGCAAGTCTTTCAATTCGTGCATTAAGGAGGCGAGGGACAAGACAATACTCACTAGTCTAGAGTGGATTAGAGAGTACATAATGAAGCGGCATGCTGATCACCGCGATAGGGCAACAATCAAGTGGTCAGACAAGCTCATATGCCCTAGGATTGAAGGTTTATTGAAAAAGCATGCACAGAGGGTCGGGAACTGCATACCTGTCAAGGCAAGTGATAGACACTATCAGATAAGAATGATGGAAGGCGATGGCCAGTTTGTTGTTGATCTCGTGAAGAGAGAATGCTCTTGTAGGCTATGGCAATTAAATGGATATTCCTGTTTGCATGCAGTTGCTGCCATCTACAAGCAAGGGAACGATCCAATTAATTATGTGGAAAAGTGTTATTCTGTTGCTACATACACCAAGGCATACCAACATCCGATTATTGGGATGTCGAGTGACACGTTCTGGCACCCGACTGCCTTCATCCCTCCATGTCCTCCAAACTTTGGAAGGGGTGTTGGGAGGCCTCCAAAGTCTAGAAAGACTTCTGTGGATGAGCCCAAAAAAAAGCAAAGACCAAGAAGAAGGCAAACAAACGATCCTACTAAGATGACACGAAGGGGTACGACATTTCATTGCAGCATCTGTGGAGAACTAGGCCACCATGTCACTACGTGCCCAAATCAGCCTGAAGAAGTCCTAGAGCAGCGGAGACAAGCTAAGGTACTTTATTGTAAAATTTTCCTTTGATGCATTAAAGCTACCAGAATTTAATTGTTGTTGATTACTTGATGTTGTTTTCCTTTAAATTTTATATTGTGTAAATTTTGAAGGCAGTACAGATTATATTGTGCCTGGAAATCTTTAATTTGTGGAGTTGCTTGCTGACCACATTATTTATTTTTATATTAAAATAAGATTATTTATTATTTTTAAAAAAAATTTTCATTTGATTTTTTTTATGTGTTAAGAAACGTACAATTAAGTCTCATAATTAAAAATGTGATGGATGATGCAAATAAACGTGATCCTAAATTAATGTGAATTTAGTTCAAGTAGTGCTTTAATCTTACTCTTATTTATACCATATAGCCTGTTGGGTGAGACTTGTGAATCAAACTTCCTTGTTTGTTATATAGTAATTGCCTAAAAATCCAATAATAATTCCACAAAAATCCCCATCAGTGACATATGTTGAGTGCCCTGTCTTTTTCCTACCACATTTTACTTGTTTTTCCTGGCTTAATGGGTTCTCGTTCTAAACTATTACATGTTTGTACATATTTGTGGATTTAGTTACTTTGATTGTTGCTTACCAGGCTAGAGGACAAAACGGACATCAAGGAGCAGGACCCTCTTCTGGAGGTACACTAGCAAGGAAGAATGAAACTGCTACACCAAAAGTAAGCCAATTTGGGACTGCCCCCAAAAATTCAGTGGCTCAAACATCAGCTGTACCACAGGTTTCATGCCTTCTTTGATTTGAGAATATATGTAACTTTTAGTTTTATTGGATCAGTGTGGATGAGTTTTTGTAGTTCTATTGGGATTTTGTCACTTGATTCATTGGGCTTTGTTTGTTTTTGCAAATATAGGGAAAGAGTAAAAAATCTCACAACAAGGCACCCCCACAGCATAGTCATGTTTCACAGGTTAATTTTTTTGTTTCTTTGTGGTCAGAATCAATGATTTCAAACAACCACTAATGAGATTAAAAGTCTACAAATGTAGGAGCCAAGGTTGTTGCCACCAAACCCAACTTATGTCAATCAAGAGCAAGAGGAACTGATGGAGGAGCCGGTGATTACACAAGAACATATTATGTTGGCACCACCTTTGATCCCAGGACCTTCCATTCAACAACAAATCAAAGGCAAGGGAGCAATACTAACTAAGAAGGCTGCACCAACAAAAGGTGGTTCGTGGAGAGTTCCGCAGTTCAGGGTTGGCACTCAAGGGCCTCCAACGCACAACTTGCGGTCTATGATACCTGGTGGCAGCAATCAGTGATGTTGTGGTGCACCTTGGATGCATCAAGGGATGACCAATTTTTGTCAAAATTCAATCACCACAATTCAAGTTTTTATGTTTAAGTATTGTAGTCAGAAATAATGTTACTAAACTACTATTCTTGTCTTGTGGATGATGAAATCTCATGCTTCTATATCTTAGGTGGAATAGCATATTACTGAACTTGTATTTCATTCTGTGAATTTCCCAGGGTGATGAATGAATAGCCATAATGCAATAGTGAAAGCCTTTTGTTGTTTGAAATGTAATTTCTGGAAACTTTGCTTGAAACTACTTTCAATGTGGAAAAATTCTCAGACGTGTTCCTATTTGAGATGTATAGGATCCAGATCTTGAATATCCAATTTTGAGTTGCACATCTTATTTTCTCTTTGCTATTTGGTTAGCTCTTGTGATCTGCAACGCACTATAAAGGGGACATCAGCATTACAAAATGATAGACTGCAGGATTGGAATTAAAGAGTCAGCAGAATGTAAAAATTACAAAATGATAGACTACATTAGAACTATTAAAGGGTCAGCTAAACAGGGAACATCAGAATTACATTCCAAACAACATCAATCAGCAACATTACAAAATGTTCGGAATTATATTTCATTCATACATCCACAACCTGCACCCATCTATCTTTCATACAAAAATCCCCTACCATCTTTCATAATAGACTACAACAGATTACACTACATCACCTAAGAAAGTTGCTTATAACGCCTCATTCCATTGCTTGACCCGACCATCGCTTTTGCCATAACTCCAACCAACAAGATGCTAATAGACAGAAACACGTATAGGAATTTCATATTGTTCTTCAGCTTCCGGTTCTCAGCTTCAAGCTTCCGATTCTCAGCTTCTACAACTTCTTTTGACTGTTCGGATTTACGCATCTCAAGCTCCATGAATTCCTTCTCCTTCACCATCCACACGTTCGCCTCTTCCAGCTTTGAAATTCTTTTCTCATAGCCATCACATTTCTTCAACAGGCCAGGGATCAATGCTTGGGACCTTTTACACAATTCCTCTTCCGCCCAATCGAACAGGTTACAGCCACCTTCCTCCTAAAAAAAAAAAAAATTCACAGAGAAGGACTGTAATTCACAATAACATTCAACACTGACAAAAAAAATTCACAGAGAAGGACTGTAATTCAAAATAATAATTCAAAAAAAATCAACACTCAAAGAAACCTCAGAAGCATTGTTTTCACTCGAGCTTTGTAACCTCAGAAACATTCAAAGAAACCTCAGAAACCTCATAAGCATTGTAACCGGCATAAAAACTCAAACTTTATGCCTTTTTCGGACCTTCAGAATGGAATAATGCTAACCCTAATCCAAGAGATTCTTACCCGCGATCGGAGGCAACAGTAAAACCTTCTCCCCACGTTGCGCGCCTTCCAAGAGGTTTTCACTTGAGCCATCCGCCCACAGAAGCATTGTATCGGCTGAAGGCCGAAGGTGGACTCGACACTACCACTGCTGCCATATTCTGCACTCGCCATTCTCCTCTCTCAACGGCAAATTGTCGCTCCAAATCTGGATTCCAGTCGCACTCGAACCTCCAAGCTTTCCCTCTTTCAATCGCACTCCACGCCTTTTCAATACCGATTCAATAAACAGAGAAGGACCTATTGTAAACCCTCGTGGTGAAAGAATGGGTACCTTTATATCATTTCACAGAACTCTCTATATAAGACCGGCGCGTGGGCTTTAATTACGCGTGAATATCAATCGGCCCATGTTTGGGGATTGTCCGGCCATTTGGCTTTTTTATGGCCCGTTCTCATTCTGCTGGCCTAAATTCCTAAATGAAGTTAAGGTGGCCCAAAAATCGAAATTCATCCTTCTAATGGCCTAATTTAATTATTTCCTCATAAAAAATATACTACTAAGATTAGTGACACGTTTTACTGTCCCTTGTGTGTGATAGGTAGCAGTTTGTTGTGGGACCCACATCGTCAGCGAGGGCTTGGGGTAGCGTTCATTGAAGTCGAATTTCCCGTTGATAGTTTGGGATTCCTGTAACGATTATTATTATAGCAATACTAATAAATAAATTATGATGACAATCATTAAGAGTTTTGATTTACTTGACAAAATCCATAGAAATTTGGAGAGATTTTATATAGTTATAATTTTTGAAAGAATTTATCAAAATCTATGAAGAATTAAAATACATACATTGTTGAATACGTCAAAATTTTTAAAGATTTTTTAAAGTCTGTATTAAATACACGTAGATTTTTAAAGACTTTTAAAAATCTAAATTGAATATACCCAGACTTTCAAACTCCATAAAAATTTAGAATAGAAAAAAAAAATTGAGAAATCTAGAATACACCCCTAAACCCTACACCCATACTCTCTATCAATACACCCCTAAATCTAGAATAGAAAAAAAAAATCCAATTATTTAGCCAACGGCTAATTGAGAAATTTTGGTTTCCAGACAGCTGGTAGGCTATTTCGCTTTTGCTCCTTTTCAACGAACACCATCTAACAAAAAAGGTTATCAGTCATATCTGCTGCTTTCCGGATCTCTACACCAGATTAATCCTCACCCTCAATATGTGGCCGTATATCAACGGTGGGGCCAACTATTATGCATTTATGCTTCATAATTTTTTTTATTTTATATTTTATTCCAAAATTTCTGGATCCAATTTATTTAACAATTAATATATTGAAATACAAAAAGTAGAAATTATAAAATATATATAATCTAATCGAATCCAACGAAATCCAATTTGATTACATTTTTTTATATATATATATCTGCAACAAAAATTTACGTCATACAAGTATAATGAACAATGTAAATGTTTAAATATGACATTTTACATATGATGGAGAAAGTATTATTTTATTCGCTCATCAAAAAAAAGTATTATTTTATTTATATATGACGCCTATACACAAAATTCAATTAAAAACCAAAAAACAAGAAGAAAAAACCGAGGGAGAAGAGGAAAATGCATAAAAACTATACTCCCGGTTTGTGTACAAAGACCGCATTCTTCACCTCATTAGGCAGGCCAGCTCACATTGTGAAGAATTCAATGCTTTCTTGGCAATGATCATAGATCTCTTATGTTTTTTTTTTTTTTTTTTTTGAGGAAAATAAAGTGTTTCATTCGTAAACCATATAAGAGTTCCCACAACAATGTTATGACACCAAAGACAAATTTTGACTAACAATACCATCCGGATCCATCTACTGCCTACATATTCAAATGCCACTTAAATGGAATAATAGACACAATGGACACCACCAAGCCACCCAACTGTCGAGTCACCACAGCAATCATCAACCCGATCAGCTATTGTCACCTCTTTTCCCCCTGCACATTCAGTCATCCAACCACCAAACCTCACAAAACCTGCCCCTGAATACTTGCGCCAGTCTGCTCAACCACCTTCACCAACCTATCTTCCAGTGCCCAGGAGCATTTGCTTATACCTTCCGAGGAGGCAGATAATAGAGTACACAAATGATGTTATAAATGACGCTCTATAAATTTGCTTCAAAATCACATCTCCCCTACTTTAGGACTTAAATCAAGTGCATCGAATCAAAGAGGCTTAATAGATGTACAAGGGCATGGGTGGAGATAGGGTGAAGATTTCAAATAATGGGAAGAATAGAAACCATCTATGCAGATAACACAACAAAACAGGACGTGTTGCCAAGTGCATACTGATAATGGCCAAAATTGTCCATTATTTCCAATCCATTTCCGTGTCTGAGACGGACATTTTGATCGTATTCCCATCTTATTTTAATAAGAAAGCAGTTGAATTCGACAGATTGATGCAAGTTTGTAAAAATATTAAGCTGGTAATGAAAGACACAAAACATGCAATTTTAATTGCATTTGTGTTAGAAAAATCCAAAAACTGGAAAAAAGGAAAAAGAAAAGAAAAAGGAATGAAAAGATGGGCAAAAGAATAAGATAGCCCACAAAAATTAAAAAGATGGGAAAAAGAATGAAAATCCCACAAATTGAAATTTTGGCTGTGTTGAAGACCAATTCGGTCTATAAGCAATTCGACCTAAATCGAATTGCTCATTAGACCGAATTGCTGAAGAAAAGAAGAGAAAGAGAAGTGTTGAGGAAGAGAAGAGCAACCAATTCGGTCTAAACCGAATTGACCCCTAGACCGAATTGCACCTTGGAAAGAAGAAGACTTTGAGCAAAACAGAAAAGAAGGAGTTCGATCTATGCAATTCGGTCTAGGCCGAATTGATTGCATAGATCGAATTGCCTTAAAATAAAGAAGCCAAGCAGGAGCCATCTTCAATTCGATAAGGCCAATTCGGTCTACCCATAGACCGAATTGATGGATGAATACCACATTCCAGCTCAAGATCAAGAAGGAAGACCTCATGCAATTCGAATTGCATCAATTCGATCTAAACCGAATTACATGAGAAGACCGAATCACATTCAGAATTGCAGCTGTGAAGCACGTGAGAAATGTATGATGGGCCTAGGGTTTCGAAAAGAAGTATAAAAGCTGACCTTCTTCAACAAAATCAGAAGATTTACACACTTGGACAGTTTGCTAGGAAACAAAAAGAAGGAGCAGAAGGTTCTTCACCCCTTAAGGGTTAGGTAGGTAGTGTAGTTTAGTTAGTTTATTTTCATGCTTGTATTGTAGTTTTATTGCTTTCGAGCTTAGTTTATTTTTTTCATAGAAGCTTGGTACCACCCTTAGTGTAGCCATTTCCATAAACTTTAAATGCTTTGTACTTAGAATGAACCCTACCTTCAAGCTAATGAATGGTTTTAGGGTTATTTACTGCTTTCAAGTGTCAATACAAGAAAGAATCCAGAAATGGGTTTTCATTTCAAGTGTTTGGCATTTATTTAATGCTTTCCTTAGCAATAAATGGTAGAATGTTTGTTTGTTTCAACTAGGTTATATTTATTATGCCCTAGTTGACTTGCATTCTCAATAAATGTATGCTAGTGGGTTCTTGGCTTGATTTTACACCTTAGAGATTCAAATAAGTGCTCTTAGGTTTTGGACAATCTTAGGCTTGTTAAGATTTATTTCCATGCTTTCCAGTTGCTGTTTTAGTTTCTTTTATTAGCTTAGTGTTGCCTTAGATAATGTAGGTGTTCTTATTTGTAAGCATGTGTTCTTATTTATTCAGTAGATATTTAAGCTCTTGATCTTGGATTGCTTGTTTGTAGTTTTAAGGTTTGTTTCATGCCAATGCCTGTTAGCCACATAACCTAGGTCTATTTTCCTTTAAAAACACTCATTAGTGTGGTTGTGAAGTAACATTGATGTGAAATGAAGGATTTGGTAAATCTTATTCATCATAAACCACACAATGTAAACCAAACCCACACTTATGAGAGAAAGACATGCAATTCGATTTGAGGCAATTCGGTTTAGACCGAATTGCCCATGAAAATGGAATTGCATGGCAAATATATTTGTTTAATGCTTTACCTAGAAAATTTATATGCAATTCGTCCTTGGCAATTCGAATCACCCTCATTTTGGGGTAAAAGCCTTAGCCAAATTTGAGTGAAGGAACGACTTCATCAATTCGAATTGTCCAATTTGGTTTAGACCGAATTGCTTGACAATTCGAATTAGAGGATGCTTCATGGATTAATTGGGTATGGTGTTACTTCATACTTCATGCATCCTCAATTCGGTCTCTTTTGCACTTTGCCCAATAGACCGAATTGCTTTCTTCCTTCTATTTTAAAACTCCAAAAATATTTTATTTCAAGAGTTGTGTGAGTTGCATGGGTGTATTGGGCCTAGGCCCATTACATCTAATTTTATCCATTACACATCTCAACCCATCAGAGTCTTAATTATGGTGTGATTAACACTCACACAATATCAAAAACATTTTCTTAATCTTGTCTATTTTCTCTTTCATTGTGTGTATGAACAACTAGTAAGAAATATATCAGACTAATGTTGGCGGGTATTCCCACACGGATAACTAGCTCGTATTCTGAATATTAATTACTAGTTGTTATTTTGCATGGTTCGGATAGTGGTCGGTGGAAGCCTTGGCGGTTCGTCCATCCGGGATTATGACAGCTGCTCAGCTGACTCCTATCCGGATACAGTTTTCTTTTCTTTATCTTAATTTCAAACCTGAATCTAGAATTGTAGTAATAATAGATGATATATGCCAATGTCATCTAATAATTACTACAGTAATAGAACATGTGGGTTTTCATCCAGATTCACAGATAGTGAAGTCTAAGATGACGGCGGCAACCGTCATTCAAGGCATTCTTCTGTCTAAAAATCATTCCATCTGGAGTACTCGGGACCCGGACAGCAGATGTTTGCAGTTCGGATAACCCCAATTATTTCTGGCAGTCTCTTTATTCAACTTCTTCTTATCTCAGGCTAATCCATCTTTGTGTATCAAATTTTGTCTAACCCCATCATATATTTTGGGGTAATTTATTTTACTTCTCATATACATGTATGCATGATATTATTATGTAGATATTGTGGTCTATAATATTTTGGAGATCCTTCTCCTTGGACATAGAAGTCTTGATTTAAATCAGATGCCGCACAATAAATTTCCACAAAAATCACTTTATAAAATCCGGATCTGAGTAAGGGATAACTTCGACAGTTATGACTAATTCATATTCTACTGGGGGTTGATTTTGAGAACTTAGAAGCAGAGTCAGCGATTAGGTCTCACTTAGACTGAAAGGATCTGTGTTTAAATTGAGAGTTTAGTACCTGTTTAGGGAATGATTTTCAAATATCTATTTGTTTCTCAAAATCACTGTGTGTTGGAAATCTTCTGTTAAGTATTGCATCAAATCAGTGTCCACTTGGATTCGGATAAGATGTGATAATTAATATTTGAGGAACAACATATAGGCCTTGGTTAATTTCTAAGGTAGGGTTGAGTATTCTTTCAACTGCTATCTTCTCTCACCAAAGCCTAAAATTGAGTCTTGAGTGAGTACATTCGGAATAAACCTTCATAGGTCTGTTCCACTCATGTTTGTATCTCATAACTAACCGGATGTTATAAGCCCTGTGGCTTACTGATATTTGGGAAGTTCTAAATCTGCATCTGGTCACCAAGACCAGGGGCTCTTTTATACTAACGGATTGTGATGATCTTTTAAGACTTCCGAGTGATAGGTTTTTAAATGCTTTCTTTACTGCTTTCTTTACCGCTTCCTTTAAAATGCTTTCATAGAGGTCACTCGGAAGAATTAGAGATGTGTCTGCCGGTTGCAAGGTTTAAGAGTTATGGATTAGTTCGGGGTTAGATTTGGACTTTGGGTGTGACAAGGGGGACGATAGGAGTACTTGGCATATCAACTAATGATATGTTAGGTGTTGCTTGTCCACCACATATGACTAACATACTCTTGCAAGGCATTGCAAGGGGAGTTATTAATCTGTGGTATCTTAGAATTTGCTGTCTTAAGAGCATGTAAATTCTCACTGTAAGTACCTGTCTGTTAAAGGGAACATAGTGCAGAAAGCATGAGAGTTAGCTAACTGACGAACTATCCCAACCAAAGATCTGTGTATTAAAACGGAAGTTTAATTGTGTTTCATCTTAATCTTGTCCAATCCTTATTATTTCCTCCCTGTCCCTTCTGTCACATTTTAACTCGCTTTCGTAGAGTAATTTTATTCGCTTTCCTAGCATAATCCTTATCGCTTTCTTAGAATAGATTTAATCATTTTTTTTAGATCAATCTATCATGCTTTGTAGAATAATTTTACTGCTTTCATAGTCTGATTTAAATTATTGTCAAGTAGTTGTTAGAAACCATTGCAAAACTTGAATCGAGTAACCGAGTGGAAAATCTTAGTAAACGACGTGGGCCCTGCTTCTATCGCACATCCTCCAGTGAACGATCCGGTCTTACTATAAATTACTGCAATTTTTGACACCGTGCGCTTTCGGGGGCACAGTTTCTTAACACGAGTAATAAAAACGTGACAACCTATAAATATATCCCTAATCCCAACTCCATCTTCATAAATTGGTTTCACTGAATAAAATTGAAAACCAGGATTGTGATTTTTCAGAAAATACTCATATAGTGGGAATGTGTTAAAAGTATCATGGCAAGGATCTTCATGATATGAAACTATGATAAGTTTCATGATGCCAATTGCCGGGGACCTTCAGTGTGACAGACTGAAGGTCAAGATTGAACTATCTATCCCGGCTGCACCATGAAAGTTGTCAAAAGTTTCATGCCGGGGAGGACCACAACGCCGTTTGAAATCAGAGTACCCCACATGAGTAATAAAAAGTGAAATATATCCTTAAACCCCTTCCCCACGAATCATAACTCTTTTTCTTTTAATAAATTTAACTTGGGATATTTTAGAAAATACTCATGTAGGAAATTGTCAAAAGTTTCACATACCTTAACAAAATGGTCCCCAAGACAATCTTTTACAATCTCCCGTACATTGTTTTCGAATTGCTGTCCAAACAGCGAAAACCCCTTAACTAGTCCCACATCTAGTGGTATCATCCCTCAACTTCACTAAATTTTTTTTTACTCCTCTTTCTATCTCTTTTTTTTCTGATTATTCTTCCCTTTTTTTTTTTTCAAGGTTTAGCCCACCTCCAAAGATCGAGTGCAATAAAATAAACTCTACAACCAATTTTCTGACACCATTTTGAGCACCCATCAATATGCCACCCTTACAACCATTTTTCTGACACCATTTTGAACACCCATCAATATGCCACCCAAATTCCAGATTGATCAAATGCAATTATATTAGGAAAAAAGACCAGCATTCAATCACCATAAACTCCTCAGATGCAACACGGTAGAATTATGTGACCTGCATAGATAGTGCCTATAGTTCCCAATGGCTACGTGGATCTGTGTGGTTTGAATAAGAATAGGCGAAGGTTCATTGGATTCGCAGGGGTTAGGGGTTGACATGCCCTGAGGTTCAAAGAAAGTAACAAAATCTAATGGTGTGTCGATTAGCTTTTATCATGGGACATATGCAATAGGGATTAAAACCGAGGGTTATCAACAAAACGAATAAAGAAATGACCAATTGTCCTTCTTATTTCCGATGCGCTCGACTAACCAAAGCAGGCTCAACATGCATGATAAAGCAGATTCAAGAGTGTCATAGTAAACATCACCTCAGTTCGCATCCGAAGAAACTCGATCCTTATCACATAACTTCATGAGTTAAGATCAGGAGATATTCATTCCCAGATCCGGCAACCATCAGCAATAATTAATTGACGCCCGCCAAAGTATCTCAACATTGTAGCAACTTCTAACTCCCATGTGAATGCACTACCGCTGCAATAGATTTGATCCCACAGGACTTTCAGCATCGACAGTTATTATCAGCAGCATTAAATAAAGCCGAACTCCCAATATAGTTCAATGGTCATGGCTAAGTGTGTTCGGTCTCCATAGCTCCAGCCGTTCCCAAAAAAAAAAGAATTTCACCTGCAAGATGAACAAAAGGTAAGTTGAAAAAAAAACAAGGCCAAGATTGGACTGTCTCCTTTACTTCCCAACCACCACCACGTCCTCCCTGGTACCAATAGCCTCCATTTCACCACGATGCCTTCGCTGATTTTAAATATCAATAGCAACATCAAAGTAACCCACTTCTACAGCTCCATCAACACGGCGCCCTTTCCGACCTCAACTCCATTTACTTCGAGAATTCAACGACACCTTTCCGTACCCAAAAAAAAACAACCTCCCTGAATCAATTCCTTACAGATTAGATTAGTACCAGCCCTCCACCCTTTCATTGCCCGCAGCCCCATGTTTCGCCCAGTAATCTGCTAGAGAGTAGGGGTGGGCAAATGGGGCGGGTTAATCGGGTACCCGACCCGAACCCGAAAAATAGTGGGATCGGGTTGGGTACCCGAACCCGAAAAAACCCGAAGTCGGGTACCCGAACCCGAAGTTAGTAGATCGGGTCGGGTATCGGGTTTTACAAATGAACCCGAATTCCCCGATCGGGTACCCGAATTACCCGACTTTTTTTTTTAAAAAAAATATATATTTTATTTTATTTATTAAAAAATGTCTATCTTTTTTTTTAAAAAAAATTCCCACAATTTAGAGAGTATTTATTTTTTAATATTTCTAATTACATAATTTTATGCAAACCAAAAGGGTAAAACCTCAATCCCTATTTTTTTCGAAATATTATTAGTCAATTCTTGTATTTTATTCGTTAATGAATGAGTATGTTCTCATTCTTATTAATTTGTAAATTGTAAATCATGATGGTGATTATTGAATTTATCAAAGTTTCTTTAATAGTTTGTTTTTAAAAAAAAAAAAGGTTTTTCTTTAATTTTTTAGAAAAAAGAGTGGGTACCCGAAGTGGGTACCCGACCCGATCGGGTACCCGACATGTCAGGTACCCACCAATGTCGGGTAATGGGCGGGTAATTTATTTTTCTACCCGAACCCGATTAACCCGAACCCGACTAACCCGAACCCATCAAACCCGACCCGACGCCCACCCCTACTAGAGAGTTACGTTCTCGCCAGATATGAACAATTCTCACCTCCCCAGCGAGCCTTAGAATCGAAGCAATCGGACCGACAAATTTATTAAGGCGCCATGGAACTTTTCCAAATCATTTAACCATCTTACAACATTTTGTGAGTCGCATTCGAAGACCAGCCTTTGCATAGGGAATCCTTGATCGCGAATAAGTGCTTGGCATACTCTACTTATCGCTGCGATTTCTGCCAATGAAGAATCCGCCCATCCAATGTGCTCTGACAAGAGGAATATCACTTTACCCTCATCATCTCGAATGACTCCACCAATCCCGGCCGGACCCGGGTTGCCTAACGCCGACCCATCCGTGTTGACCTTCCACCATCCCTTACCCGGATGAGTCCAAGTCAGGTTTTGGCGGGGAGTTTTTGCCCAGTTGCCATCGACAAAAGAAGGGCCATTAATCAATAATATTTCCACATTATGGGGGTTTATATTGACATCACCCCAGGCTGCTTTGCACCATAGCCAAACCTGCCACTTTACCTCCTCGATAGCATCCGATAACTGGAACCTCTTGCCTTTAAACACCATAGCATTCCGAAACTTCCAAATCGTACAAATGATCGCTAACACATGTCATTAACCATATTTCCTTACTTCCAAATCTGATATGACAGCTCATCCACCACTCAATCAACCCTTTAATCTTTCCCGGAATAGCCCATTTCAACTCAAACCATCCAACACCCACATACCATAATAAACTCGCCATTTTACACTAACTAAATAGATGATCTGAAGTATCTACCTCATTTTCACAGAAAACACAATAACTATTCGTGAGGTTGTAGTTGCGAAAAAAAATAGATGATCTGAAGTCTCTACCTCTTATGTCCGTAGCTGTTGGATGTTTTATAAACTTTAATTAGTTTCTCCATCAAAATAAAAAGTTACGTTCTTTATACAAAATTTAGAAGGTTGTAGTTGCGAAAAAAATTATGCAAATAAAAAATATCCTTAATAGCTTTCGCGAGGTTTTAAAAGTACTTTTCAATTTAATTAATTTTTTAATTGTTTTAAAAATGACAACTACCTCTAATAAAATACTACTTTATATAAAATTTTGAAAAATTTACACCTATCAAAATCTAAAATTCCTAAAGCTCATATAACAACTACAGTTAGTTGTGTAGAACATATCCCTATATGCAACCAAATTTCATTCTCTCAGTACAGTTAATGCTTAACTTTTAACTTTATACCCCGGAATATCACAAAGGAATATTGCAAAGAGGTGGATATTATTTTTATTATTTTAGATAAGAGCCTGAACGCCGACAAAGAAATATTGGAGTATAAAAATTTCTAAGAATGTGAAAAAAAAAAAAAAGAAAAGAAAGGAAAAAGAGGAAACAAAAGAAAATCAATCACCTAAGCCTAAGGAAACATGACACCATCAACCGTGAGTATTATCAAAATTAGCCACAGCTCTACCGGCTATAGCAAATATAGTTGTTGGAAATTTGAGTTTTTATTTAAGAACTATTGCTTTTAAGGTCATATTCATTCAAGCACCCGGTGCTACTCTATTTTTTTCTATCACATTATCTTTATTTTTTTTTTCTTCCATATTATCAGTTAATTTTATTCCATTTTCATTTCCAATAAAACAACTCAATATTTCCCACATCATTAAACTTTTTATTACTAAGAATTAAATAAGAAGAGAATATAATTTTTATGTATTTTTTTACTAGATTAATTAAGTATTTTTAATTATATTAATAGAATTTTATTTTTTTTAAAAAAAGAAAACAAAAAAAGAGAAAAAAAAAACTAAAGCAGTGCCCGACAGAGCAAAATCACTTTGTGAGTTGCAAGTGCCACGTTAGCAAAATGCTGATGTCGCAATGGGCATACATGAGCTAATTTTTTTAGCTCCTGCCAATGTAAGACCATCTCCATCCATGCTCTCCTAACTCATCCACTTTTTCCTTTCACATTATATTATCTTTCTTCCACATCATCAATCATCATCTAATTTTTATTTCCAATAAAATATTTCAATTTTTTCCACATCATTATTGTAAATAATTTAAATAAAAATATAAGAAAAATCTTTTTAATTAATTTTTTACAGAATTATTTAGTTATTTATAATTATAATTATAATATTTTAAAATAAAAAAATAAAAAAAGGAAAACAAAAAAGAAAAAAATTAAAAAAAATCAAAAAAGTGTTGGGCACAGTGTGCCCAGCAGAGCTCCTCCAATTTGAAGGAGCATTTGTCATGTCAGCAAATTGCTAACGTGGCAGGGGTATGGGGATATAGAACTACAAATTTTAATTTTATATAAAAAGTGTTTGCTAAAAGTAGTTTTAGCTTTTAAAAATAAAAATAATAATTAAATTAGACAAGGACTTCCCAAACTCCTAAAAACTATTAATAGTATCTTCCGTTTTTGTAGAGCTTTTGTTATAATCTACTACCTCTAAGAATTTGTGGAGAACAAAGCGTTTACTATAATTTTTTTTATTAGAACTTAATTAAAGCTTTTAAAAACTATTAAAACCCCATGTCCTCAAATAGGTTATGCTTAACCAATTCGATTACGGTGTTGACAGTGCAATCAGTTGCACCTGCTGAATGATGTCGACATACTTCAATGTGATAGCGTTGACTGAGCTTAAATCACTCGGTGGGGAGGTATCACTTATATATTGTAGAACCACTCGATGGGAAGACATGACAAATCACTTATAAGGTTGTAAACAATAATCAACGGGGAGGGATGCTTCTTGGGCCCGACTCATTTATAAAGTCGTAAACATCACTTGGTGGGGAGACATCACTTCTTGAACCCAACACATCATAGCTGCATCCATACCCATGACTAACATCATTCCATGAAAACGCCTCATAAAAATAAACAGAGCAGACACCTTAATTAGTCAATGCATTACCAACAAAATTCCTCTCCTGCAACAAAATGGAAGAAACAATTCCTCAGCCTCCTATCAGACTGCCCGTGGCAAGTATTCAATACAAGAGGGAAAAAGCACACGACATTCTTGAACAACCCTGCTGGTTCTTTTTCAAGTTTAGAAGGATCAAATAGAAGAAAATCCTAGCTGGAAAATCGACTTCACCCCATTCCAAATACTATATGTACTTTGGCAATAAGATTGTCCATTTCCCACCAATCCAACGAATAGGAAGCTTCCACCAATGGGTAGAAAGAATCACACTAAAACTCATTGTTTAATTAATTAATTTATGAATCAAAAAATTACTACTTGAAATTTTCGACTTCGGAATAAAACTTCTTTATTACTACAATGTGATGTGATTGCCTTCAAATTTAAATGACCAGTAGAATTAAATTTCAGCCTGTACAGAAATATTGGAGAGAAATTTTTTTAATGGAAATGTTGAATGAATAGGAAACAAGAAACGTGGGAATTTCCATAGCCCATCCCCACTGGAAATCTGCAGGCACCTAAACTCAACTCATCCACACCGTTCAATCTCCTATATGTCCACGCCACGGGCGGTGTGGATTCAACCCGGCCATGGACTGAAGACAGCAGTCACAAAATCGGAAAATCCCATATACCGTACGTACAGTCACCCACTGAAATCTTTTAATTATATGACCTGCCCTGCCCATGTCATTTCGAGACACAAAGATCCAATTTTTTGCATTGTTCAAAGCTCCCAACGTTCTAGACACGTTTCTCCACCCTCGAACGACTATTTTACACTCTATTTTTGTACCACATTCAATAACTTCTACTACAAAATAATTATTCCAATTTCAGTCGTCTTTCACATTCCAAGAAGAAGAAGACTAGCAGAGGAAACTTACCTCATGGGTTTCTTCTCAAGATTCCTTCTGCTCTGTCTTCTCTGCTTCGCCGCTGCTTCTTCCTGTAAGCTAGCAAGCAATCTACCGTTTCCAATATTCGTTCCCATTTCACTCATTCTGCTTGATTCTAATTCAGTGTCTGGTTTTCGATTTCAGGTAATGGCAAAATGGAGCCCAAAATTGGGGTCTGCTATGGCGAGCTCGGGAACAATTTGCCCAGCCCACCTCAATCGATCGAACTCATTCAGAAACTCAAAGGTAAAGCCGTCAAAATCTACGGCGTCAACCCTAAAATCCTCAAGGCCATTCAGGGCACCGACCTCCAAATCTCGATAATGCTCCCCAATCAGCTCATTCCCGACATCGCCGCCAACCAAACCCTAGCCGACCAATGGATCCACACCAATGTCGCCCCGTTCTACCCCAAATCGAAGATTCGTTACCTCCTCGTCGGCAACGAGATCCTCAGCAACCAGCCGAACTCCACCTGGTTCAAACTCGTCCCTGCGATGCGCAGGCTCCGATACTCCGTGAAGAAATTCGGCCTCAAAAAGGTCAAGATTGGAACTCCCCTGGCCATGGATATGCTGGAATCGTCCTTCCCGCCGTCCAACGGAACCTTCCGATCGGACGTCCGGGAAACCGTTATCGTCCCGATGCTCAAATTCCTGGACCGGACGAAATCGTTCTTCTTCGTCGACGTTTATACTTACTTCTCCTGGGTTCCTCAGCCGTTCGTAATTAACCTCGACTACGCTCTGCTCAACCCGACGAATATAACGTACACGGATCCGGGTTCGGGTATCGTATACACCAATTTACTGGATCAAATGCTGGACGCAATCGTATACGCCATGAAACGGGTAGGGTATCCGGATACGCGCCTCTTCCTCGCCGAAACGGGTTGGCCCAACGGCGGCGACCCGGAGCAGTTCGGCGCGAACATCTACAACGCCGCCACCTACAACCGCAACGTGGTGAAAAAATTCGCAGCGAAGCCGCCGGTGGGGATCCCGACCCGACCCGGAGCCGTCATCCCCACAATGATATTCGCGCTGTACAACGAGAACCAGAAGCCGGGACCGGGCACGGAGCGGCATTTCGGACTCATGTACCCGAATAAGACGAGCGTGTACCCAATCGACTTGTCGGGCAACACAAACATATCCGAGTACCCAACGCTGGAGAAGCCGGCGATCAATAGGAAGCTGTGGTGCGTGGTGGCGGATGTGAAAGCGGCGTCTAACAGAACGGCGGAGGTGGCGGCGGCGGTGGGGTACGCGTGCGGGCAGGGTAACGGGACGTGCGACCCGATCCAACCCGGAGGGAAGTGCTACAAGCCGAATACGGTGATTGCGCACGCGAGCTACGCTTTTAGTGCGTATTGGGCACAGCTGCTGAAAGCTGGGGCCACCTGTTCCTTCAATGGCTTGGCTGCGCTGACTTCCAAGGACCCAAGTAAGCCTTTCACACTACATCTTATATAGTACTTCCTCCGTTCCTTTTTATTTGACACATAATGAGTTTTGTTACTGTTCATTAAGTAACTTTGGTTCGACCTTTTAATATAGTTATATAGAATAAAATATAGTCAAGTGGGATCTTGTTGGATTCCTCTAATCGCAGAGATTTAGAATATTAAATTTTCATAATTTTTACTTGTACATAATTTGAGTTATTGATGATTAAAAATGTGTATTGAATTGCGTGAAACGTAGGTCCGTAGCAATTAAAAAGGAACGGAGGGAGTACTATTTTCTTGCCTTCAAATTATTGCTTTTTTTGAATTTAGTTATACTATTAGTAAGGTTTTATTTAGTTTTTGTGGGTGGACAGTGGACTCAGCAAAATTCACCCTTTTAGATGGATTTTAGAAATTGGTTTTAGTTTAAAGTTAAAAAAGATTACATTTTTAACAGAGTGGAGTAGTTGATTTTATTGAGTAAACATTGATATGTTTGTGGGTTGGTTATTATGGTTAATGAAGTTTACTCCTTGTGCAGGTTATGGGAGGTGCAAATATCCAAGTGTTACTGTTAACTTCTAAACAAGAAAGGTGGATTTTTTTTTTATCCTTATTAGTAGTAAGTTTGACATGAATTTTGTTGGGAAAAGTGACTTGGGTTCCACTCTGGAATACTGAAAAAGGATAGGGGGTTGTGTGGGCACTAGGGGGGTATGGAGTGGAGTGTAACCACAAGTGGCTTTATTGGTCCATTATAATTGCTTTTCTTAGAACTCTTTATGCTGATGTTTGATTTTTTAATCTTAATACTATGATTTCATCCTATGAAATAAGCATCTTTTCAAAACCTGTTGTAAGATATTTTCCCCAATTTAAATTGTTTGTCATTATATTTATATACATACACACACAAGAAAAAGGTAGAAGCATGTTCTGCATTTTTCAATGTGACTGTTAATTCATTTTCTGATTCAATGCTTACATTATTCTGGAGCTGTATTAATTAAATAAGAGTTGTTTGGTGTTTTTTTTTAATTTATTTTTTATAATATGAATGTAGTTTAAACAATGAGATTAGGATGTTTTAACAGCTTTTGTACATAAAATAATAGAGTGCAAAAGTGCACAAATATAAAATGCATTATATTCTTGTTTGTGGAAAACTGAAAAGGGGGAGGAGGAAGAGAAAAAGTGTTGGATGAAAGCAAAATGTCAACTGCCTTTGATAATGTGAAATGTGAAGTTTATTTTTTCTCTGGATGTATTCTTTATATGTGCCAAAGTCATGCGAATAATTGTATTTTTCTTTACCTAATAGCATAGACTTTTCATTTTTCAAAAAGAGATTCATTGCTAATGAGTTGTTATGTGTCTGATATCTCAATGGATCACAACTCGTTTGAAGAGAATGAAACACTTGACATGGTTCTTCTAACCATCCAAATGACAAAAACAGCTCAAACAATATAGCTAAAACATGTCGAGCAGAGATTTGTACACAATTTACTACTCCACTTATGGCTGGACACCACTTATAGCACTAATGTCACCACTGTGCTGAATTTGTACAAATTGACACTCAAAAATACTAGTGAATATGTATTTCCAATATCAATTAATTAATGTTTGAAAATTTGACTATTCATTACTTCGTTGTGACGATTCACCAATTATGATTGCAAATTTAGCACCATTGCATAAGCCACAGAATCAACATTATCCATATTTTAAGGCCAACTATATGATATCATATCTCTGCTCTTGGCCCAACAAGAAGTGGGCAGTAGTAGACCGTTGTGTCCTAATCCTTGATTTGGGCCAACAGACCAAAAGCCCACATGAGTAATCATATGACTCATTGAGTCATTTCACACACCCAAGTCCCAACCTAACTCTTGTTAATTTTTATTTTTATTTATATATTTTCCAATAAAAGTATCTTCAAATTTCATTGGATTCAAAATTAATCCCTCAAAAAATCAGATGAACATTGAACTCATTGAAGTGTTGCCTTTCTTCCAAAAGATTTTGCATTCCTAACATTGCGAATTAAATTGCATAAACAAATGGCTCCCGCCCACCCTTTCCCCCCAAAAAAAAATTGCAGAAACAACCAAAACAAATAGTCATACAGACAAATCAGTTAAATACTAAGGGTGTATTCGTTTCAGATTTTTATGAATTTTAAAAAGTCGGTTGATTTAGAAAGTCTATGGATTCCACATAAAGTTGGTTGATTTTGTGTAGACTCTATGTAGAGTTTGACTGACTTGACAAAATCCGTATAAATTTGGAGAGATTTTGCACAGTTATAATTTTAAAAGAATCCATTAAAGTCTATGATTCTTTGTAGACTTTTGAATACCTCAAAATTTTTGAAGACTTTTCAAAATATGTATTGAATACAATTAGATTTTTATAGATTTTTTAAAATCTGTATTGAATATCTCTAGATTTTTAAAGACTTTTTAAAATCTAAATTGAATACACCAAGACTTTCAAACTCCAAGAAAATCTCATAGACGATCTCTATCCAATAAACCCCATAAGATTCAAAATATAGTATGGTACAAAAACTAATAAAATCCCGAGACGTACACGAAGAAGTCCTGCTCCAAGGACCAATTAAGCTTTTGCATTTTGTGTCGTTCCAATGGGTTTCAGACTAACATATCTATTGCGTGCGTGTCGCCATTTCTGATATTCTGATATTCTAATATACTTCACATGCAGTAAAAAGGGTGGAACACTTTCCTCAGGAGCTGCTGTAACATAGAAAGTTCCAACACAATCACATATTATAGTATATGTAACCCTTGAAGGATTCCGATCCATCAATATATAGGAGCTTCTTGCTTCTGGAAAAAAAAAAAAAAAAAAAAACCATTACCATTTACTACTATATTATTCATCGCCAGTTGACAAATCTTAGTACTGCAGTACCAAACCAACTCAATATATTAAGTATATCTTTAGGTCCTTTCTCAAGTCATGTCATATCCTCGAATTATTTAATAGAAATATGTACTGATGATGAACCTTCAATCCCCCTTTAATACTATAAGGTTTTTCTTCAAGACTTTGAATTGCAATAGAGTGCAGACAACAACCACCACAAAACATTATATTCCAAAACCCAACAATATTCAAGCACCCCCTTTTTTTTTTTTTGGTTCCTATGGCTGTGTTCCTATTGAAGTTCGTTTTCTTCCTCGTGGGCACGTTGTCGGACCTGATAACGCGCGCCATCCTCGGCGCGGCCGCCCACGTCTTCGTGCAGGCGATTCAGATGATCAAGGTGCCCGGCGACGGCAGCCAGCGTTTGATGGAGCAGGTCCGGGACTGGATAAGGACGTGTTTGGAGAGCATCGGAGGATTGATTATTTCTTTGATTGGCAGGGTTTTCTCTTCCCTGCTGGACGCCATCAAAGATGGGGTGGTGAACTCATCCACCAGCGTGGTGGGAGCCGTGGCGGAGACGGCGGAGAAGATGCGGACGTCGTTTGAGGAGGCGGCGCAGGGAATACCTGAGGTGATGAATGCTTTTGGTGAGATGTTGGGGAAGATCGTTTCGGATTTTTTGAATAATTGTAAAGATGCCCTTGCTTATGTCTCTCAGAATGCTTGAAATATTCCATCACCAAAAAAAGTTTAACGATGAAATTCGCAACTGATGAAACTTGTTAAATTTCATGTAATGGGGTGTTCTTGTAGGTCCGGACTTCTTTTTTTTTTTTTTTTGGGATGGTTTGTAAATATATATATATATATATATATATATATATATGAAGGTAGAATATGACTAGTTCAAGAATCGGGTTCGAATTTTGGGATTGGCGTTTGGTATTTGTGTTTCATGTTTTGGTTTCTTGTAAGAAAATGTCTGGACATTCTTGATGATGATGATGATGAATTGTTGATGAAACAATATTAATACGAATAAATTGTAATTAAAAAAAAAAAAAAAGGGAAGAAGTCAACTTTCGAATCGCCTGGCATTTTCGTGGTGAGGCAACATGAAATACTAGTAGTATTATTTAGAGCGGCACCTAATTAACTACGATCATAGGGTTTACTATATACGCGTTTGGATATATATATATATATTGTAATAATAAATTGGAAATGTAGTATTGTATTAAGAACTATACGTTTGGTACAAAGAATTTGAAGGTGTGGATGACGACGTCGTGGATCTACTCTAAAAACTCCAAATGGGAGATTGGAGAAATTAAAGCCTAGCTAGGGCATTCAATAAGTTATGTGAAGCTAAGTGTAGAAACTACAGATAGAGAGATGAGGCTTGCTTATACTTAAGTTAATTCCATATAATAATCAATGAGAGTGTCATTTTATTCGATGTGGGACCTCAACTTTCACCATTGATGAGATGAATATCATGTAGAACTATGCGTTGATTCTGGGTTGAAATCTCCTCCTATCCATCATTCAACATAGTATCAGTACCCAATGTTGGATAACTCGTCATTTGAGATGCATCATCATCTCTATATATGTGGAGTGTCCGAGTTTTCTACATTTATATATTGTGGAATTTTCCTTCCCCCTTATTTATAAATAAAATAGCTATTCCATCCATTACTAATTGATTTTAGATTTAATTAAACCTAGCTAGTATGCATGCATCATGATTCAACAGTACTAAACATCCAACCCTCATTCAAGATTGCAGTCAAGCTACACGCAATTTTTTTGAAAATATAATAACATTATATTTAAATAAAGTCAATATTTTTGTCAAAAAAGTAATTTAATAAATAATTCATATTTTATAAAAAATTATATATTAATATATACACATTTTTCGTTGTAATAATTAGAGGTAGCAACATATTAATTGAACTAAGATTCAACTAATATTAAAAATATAGATTTTAGTAATACATAATAAAATTTAGAAATAAAACTAAAGCACTATATTGTTTTTAAAACGTGTTGTATAAACATGTTGATAATTATACAATTAAATAAACACAATCAAATATATGAATTACTATCAAAGTTGTTATGATTACTTTCTATTTTTTTTGTTAAAGAAAAAACTTAATAATGACTTCTCTCAAGCCGTACTGTTGAAAAATTTACTAAAAAATCGATCCTAAATCAATCGGCAAGTAGAAATAGTTTAATCACTAAATTGTTGTTGTTTGAATTTGGGCAAGGTCTTTGGTCATCTGTAATTTATTACCTATGTTCTTTTCAAGGTGTATTAGAACAATTAAAAAACTATTAGGACAAAGTGATTTGGATTGGATGGCAGAAGTGTAGGGTCGAAATATCAAAGTCAATCAATAGTGTGCACAAAAAAAGGAGAAGTAAAATTTTGCTCTTATAGGAACCAATCAATATTATAAGTTGAATTACAGCCAATCAATGCTTTGATTAGACAATGATTCAAGTCTGGTAAAGTATGAAACTAAAATAAAAGAAAATTAATTAACGAAAATGTAGAGTTATACCACATCGTGTTACTTAGTAGTATTATTTTAATTTAAATAAAATAAAAGTGACTGCTTAATTGCACGCAATGTAGTTGCAGTTTAGAAAGATTCTACTCCAAATAATTTCACCCAAAATAGTACTCCTATATATCGGAGTTTATATTTATGAATATTTTATCATTAGGTAATCCATATGTAAGAAATGAACGGCTACAGTAAAACCGCCGACGAGTATTGATGGGGCGGTTTCAACTGGAATTCAAATGGTTTTCAACAACTGTTGAAATCAAAGTGGGCTTCAACTTGGCATGAGCCCGACAAATAAACTTTGTCTAAAAAATTAGATAGGCCCAAAGCCCACCTAAAGCTCAATTACCAAGATCCAAGATCCAAGTCCAAGGGCACGGGCGACGGCTCGGCTCGGCTCGGCTCGGGACGGGACGGGACGGGACGGGCGCGCGCGTGTGGGCTTCCCCGCACTTGACCAACCTGCATTAGTTTAATTGATTCTAACACGCAGAACAATATAAACTAATTCTACTCCCACTGTTTAAGCAATGTGGGACGCGCCACCTTTAACCACTTTTTAACAACCATTCAAACAAACGCTAGCCGCACTCAATGACCCACTTCGACCACTTATTTCTCACTCACCCGACAATGGTTTTGAGAAAATAAATACACTACGACAATCTACGCGAAATGTAGAATTCGTATACGCTATTTAATTAACCAAATTAAATATCGTCATTACGCAAAAAGGAGCTCAAAACCCCCCTTTTCCAACAATCCCCCACATGAGTGGAAATAACAGCAGTAGTGAATGCAATGCAAATGCAAATGCCCCGACTCCTTCTTTAAAGAAAGGTTACTGCACGGGTCTAAGTAGTTTTTGGCTTTGAACTTAAACCATATCAATATTATCGAGTATACAGGCGGAGTAGTGATTTTACTCTTGAACTATCCCCCACATCGTATACTAGACCAATAATAAAGAATCAGTAACTTTTCAGGCTCTTTGCCCGTTCTCACGTTTGGTTCCATTCCAGGCCATGGAAACCCCCTTTGGATTCATAAGTCTTTACTGAAGCGGCCACACTTCTACTTATATAGGTGATTCGATCAAGTATCCTGTCATACTTATATGAACACACAGTTCCAGAATCATTAAGAGTCATTAAACTCAACCTCTACCACAGACAGGCATCAAACACTTCATCATTGCTTCTGAGGGAAAGGATGAAGATTATTCTTCAAAAGTGTTTTCACATTTGAAATCATACATCTTAGTTGTCCCTTTGAACCAAGTTTGCGGGATCTTCACGCATCATGGTTTGGTTACCAATGTAATCATTCTTCAGGTGTGGGTTTTAACCCCATTTCCTCTCGCAATTTGCAAAATTGATCTCTGTTGACAGCTTTTGTTAACGGATCCGCTAGGTTATCTCCAGACTTCACATAAGTTAGAGAAATCACCCCACTAGAAATCAATTGCTTAACGGTATGATGTCGACGACGGATATGTTTCGACTTACCATTATACATCTCATTTTGTGCCCTGTGATGCACCATGTGAAACCACATTTAAATGTGCTTAAATTATGATAAAATGGACCTAAATTGCATGCATGCGATCCTATTTTACTGCTTTTTAATGCACATTTCATGTGTTTTGTAAATATTAATAAGACTGCTTAAATTGCGCTTATTTGAGTTCAATTTACCTTGTTTTATGCTTTTTAATAAGACTTTGGCAATTCTAATACATTGCAATGATGTTTCAGGCACTAAAATGAAGAAAGAAGATGTTCGGAGGACAAAAGATGTCAAATTCGGATTTTTCAACACTGGACTGTGCCCAGAATGCGCCACATAGGCATGTCGGCGCCCAAATCGAGCTCTGAGCGCCATAGCAGGCGCCGCATCAACACTTTGGAAAATTTCGGATGGAAGAAGCTTCAGGATGCGCCGCATAAGCTGGGTGGCGCCTAAAACTGCTCCGGAGCACCGAAAAATGCGCCGCAGGTCAAAATGGAGAAACTGTCAGAATGCGCCGCACGTGCTTGGCGGCGCCTAAATTGGACTCCGAGCGCCGCAATTGAAAATTTGGAAAATCGTCGTTATGCGCCGCAGCTACTTGGTGGCGCCTGAAACCTCTTCCGAGCGCCACATTAGGCGCCACAGTCGCGGTTGGGCAGTTTTCTAACCTCCCGAATTCGGTTTTAAAGGCTGTTCTTCGTCATTCTTCATCATACAGACTCATATTTTCGAACAAAAACACTCTGTAAACATCTGCTAATGGGAGAAGAAGGCCAGAAACACAAAATCATGCCGGAGGAATGCATCAAGGACGCTGTTC